>CM048038.1:8782140-9382140 GCA_026259375.1 Verasper variegatus | reverse complement strand
CAGGGTGAAGCTCCATCGGACGTGGTCGGGTGGGATGAGGACAGTTTTTCTAAGGACTTGCTGTGTCAGCCTAATCTTCCATTACTAAACCCAATAACTCTGGGCAGAGGACGACCAGCCAAAGAGTAGGCATGATAATAGACAGTTTAGTAGTAATATACATTATTTCTCGTATAAATATATTGTTATATTAAATCTTCCAACTGGATTTAATTAAATTCCTTTCAGACAGCCCCATCTCCACTCTCAGCTCAATACTTGATCAAATCATTGGATAATTTCCCCGCCATTAATTATACTTTGATTTGTGTATGTGTTTGTGTGTTTTGTATGTCTGTGTCTCCCCGTCCCACATAAACACCTGGCTGAGCATCTGCCTCAAAGAGGGACAGTTTTACAGAGTCACCCTCCTGTTTGAAGTGTGAGAGAAATTGCAGGTCTTTAAAATTGGCCACATTGAGCAAATTGCTGCATATATCAACTGGTTGTATCAGTGAAAACTACCAGGTGTTTTCATGAGGGTGAGCAGACCTGTCGAGGTGTTGACCTTAACCTTGCATTCCTGCAATCGAAAGGGCTCGTCTGTGGAACATTTTACGAGATTTGAGTAAATTCGTTGCTCGACCCTTCAACTTTAAGTACATTTGGAGTTTCTGTTGGTTACAGGTGAATGAGAAAAATGCATCTGTTGAATTTCCTGTTCATATTTGATATTTTCTTAAAGAGAAAAGTTGTACCTTGAGATGGTCACTCTATGATTTTCACGGCAAACTAACGTGTTTCCCAAGAAAGATTAAGTTGCATACACAGCAAAGTGATGACGATAATGCTACAATCGGTTCTCTCTTATTGCGTTGAAGTCCTTATGTTTCATTGTGTTAACAAGATAACATCCTGAAGGGCACTCAGTGGAGTCTGTACCTCCACCAAGGCCCAACAGTCCCCTGATGAAACCACATTCAAATTCACGAGATCCAGATGTTTATTTGGATCTGCACCAGATTGCACACACTTATCAAGGTCAGATTTCTTTTCATCAAAATCAATGAAATATTATCAGAGAAATCAATGAAAATGTTGAAAAGCCCATATCTCACAATGACCCATCCCTGACCCATCCTTCTACATCCTTCATTTTCCTGTCCAACCTTAACCCATCCTTCCACCAGGTTTTCATTTCATTTTTACAATCGTTTTTGTTTGTAATGCTGCAAACTAAGAGAATCATTTTTCCTTGATACGTGACTGGGAATTTTCCGATGACGAAAGGCCCTTTAATCTGTAAACTATTAATACTTTTCTATCTCCTTTATTATAATGTGTCAAAACAACACTTGCAAATGCAGATGTAAAAGTGAGTAATGAAATCACCACCATCTTCACCTCCTCAATTTTTACAAGCCCAGTATTAAAACTCCAACCCATAAACCTCCCCTCCAATGAGGTTCTGCACTAGATAAATACTACAAATCATCAATTGCAATAAAATTCATCCCACGGGTTATTAAGGTCTGGCCTCAGCGAAGGCTTTAGAGTGGACTCTGGAGAAAAAGAACACAATATTACACAGCTTATCTCTTCACAGCAGCCACGAGGGCCAGTTATGGAAACTTAGATCAAGAGATCTGTCTGGGACTGTTTACATATCTCTCATTGTTTCTGCATCACCGAGCAGCCAAGCATTCATTACCTCAGAAGCTACTGCTCTTTTCCTTCCAGCTGATGGGGAGGAATGGACGCATACCAAGGAAAAGGAAGAAGCATTAATAAAGTTATTAATGACGGAGGAGATGGAACAATCAGTGGCTGGAGACCCCCACCCTGCGTGGACCCCACCCTGGTCGCCCTCCGGTCCAGGAATATGATGTTCTTTTCAGTTTCTGTTCTGCTGTATGTTACACCCACACACTCTGACATAATACATCCCCCTAGACCCATAACCTAACCATAATCATCATATGGCATTCTTCAACCTAATTCTATCCCTCAAACCCTAAACAGTCCTTTTAAGGTTTGTCTGAAATGCTCTCTGTAAGGTCTAATATTTAAACTGGTCCTCACAAAAATAAAAGTACAAGTACACACATTACCGCCTACCACTGTTCCAAGTGCTGTTCATGACTGGGCGTACTCAGGGTATGTCCACAAACATGTTGTTGAAGATCTGAGCCCCTTCTCACAAACAACAACCTAATAAAAACAAATACTATTAGTTTGGGGGGGGGGCCTTGTCAGATGTACGGAGGCAGGGCCAAAACACACAGCTTCAGGGGGAATCCTGAGACAAAGGTATGTACTGCTTGATGTGTTCTTCTTTGCTGTGCAAAATATTCCCATATTACATCCTTTCCCACTATATATCACAAGCAGTTCTATAAGATGGTTCCTGAGGGGAACATTGATTCAGTCACCTGTGAATTTGCTCCGATGAGACGACTGGAGCTGGAGATGGATGCAAGAGGTTTCTCAACATCTTGTGATTTCGTCAGACATACACCTCCTCCAGGGAGGTTATGTTTTCCTCTGCTTTTGTCTGTTATTCAGCAGGGTTACGCAAAAACTACCGGACGGATTACCCATTAAATGCTGGTGCAGATCCAGATCAGGAGGCAGATCCACAAGTATTTGTTTCCGTTTCCACATTTTCATTGATTTCTCTGAGTATAATTCATGGAAAAGAAATCAGGAACATTAAAGGGATTGATTTTTACGAGTGTGTGCAATTTGGTGCTTATCCAATCAAAAACCTGGATCTGGTGAATTTAAAAGTGGTTTCACAAGGGGATTGTCTGGCCTTGGTGGAGGTAAGTGCCATTCTAGTTATACATCATCTAGTCATACTTGTAGTGGAGTGCTTCAATGCTGCCATCTTCTGGTAGTCTGTCAGTACAACCGCAAAAAACACGCTACTACTTGAGGAACAACTTTATTATTTATATAATGTGCCAAATTCCAGAAATATTTGATAAAGGAAGTTAAATAAAAACCTATATCGTGTAACAATAATGAGACACATGATTATCTCAATGGAGTTTTATCAACATGTATATTCTTTGGAAAAAAATCCATATTGAAATAATGTAACTTTTAGAAAACAGACAGTGTAAGGCCTCCAGGAGCAGCACCAGACATCATACCTTCAGTAGATCAGTCAAACCTGCATCAGTTTTTACTAGTTTCCTTCTATTCAAAGTGGCAGTGTCTTCTTTAAAAGATAAACAAGCTGTTTTTACCGTGGACCAGTTCCTCTCCTACACTCACACATTCTGTAGGCACATATGTAGAAAATACCTGCAACAGACAGAGGCAGTGTGTTTGGTTCAAGAGTTCTGACTTAAAAAGATATCTTATTTTTGATTTCACAATGTATCGAAAGGTCTGAGTTTATTTCAAGAATACATGACAAAAAAGGGAAATTAGTCCAGTCTCACCTGCGAAAAAGGTCATAAGCATGGCCACCCATCCCAGTATGTATGACCAGGAGAAGCGCCAGTCCCCGAAACGTCTTCCCAGGAAGTTGATTGTGACTCCAGTATAGATGGCCATACCCAGCAGAACAAAGAAAGCTGGGGGGGGGGGGGGGGGGTTCAGTGGAAAGAACATTATGTCCGTTATGCTTGAGTATTTGTGTAACTGCACATTGTGTGTGTGTGTGTCGGGTCAGAGGGAGGACAACTCACTGGAGACAAAAAACATGATTCCTGCAGCAAAGGAGCGGTTGAACCGTTCAAAGGAGGAGAAGTGTGCGAAGGACATGATGCCAGCGATGATGCCCGCGAAGCACGACATCCCTGAGAGGATCATGAAGGCCCGGGTGGCGTTCCAGTAGGCTGGAAGGAAACAGGATGAAGTCGTCAATTATGTCACCTTGAAAAAATGTCTTTGAGAGCATCCTTGATTAACGCTAACATGACATCTGCCAAGATCATTTTTACAGTCAGGCCCAAAGTGCAGGAAGTGATTCAGGGATTTTTGCCTTTTAAAATGTCAGATTGTTGAACAATATGGGGAAATGACTTTATCTCTACAGATACAATTTAGATTTGTAGCTCAGGGGCACAAACCAGTACATCATTTTTCACCAGCCAATCAAATTAACTGTTTGTTCCTTCCGTGACTCTGAGAAAATGTTTTACTTTTGCCATTAGAATAAAAGAACAAGATGAGGAAGTGCACAGCTCCAGACAGCAGCTCTCACATCTTAAGAGAAGGAATGGCTTCTCTCTTGCAGTAGCCGATGATGAAATATGCTGGGACTTAGCAGGCAGGGGTTCAAAGTCTTGTTGAGATTGTCAAGCCAGTCACACAGCAACAGTGCAATGTCAAGCTGAAAACAAAGTTACACTCTCCTGTGATAGAAACACAACCCTGCCTGTGCTTTTCATTCATCTCCTGTTTGTTTCTTGGCTGTCCTGCAGGAATTAACAACAAAAGAAACACTGTGAGGGTCTCACCTATGCTGTCGGTCTGCATGTAGCACTTGTTGGACATGCAGTACCTCCACAGACCCTGGTGGGCATAGTTTCCAGAGAGACGGTACTGCATCCAGTAGTCAGTGGCAGTGGAGACCACCAGCAGGATGTTACCCACTATAGCACAGAACAGGCCTCCTCCCATGAAGCTGTACATCTTGAGCTGAGATAACGGGGCCACTGCAGAGCAACTAGGGGAGGTAATAGACAAATGAGCAACAATAAAAATCACACTTATTTAATAAGCTTGTGCACACAGACTTACATGCGTGTGAATCCAATTTAACACAATTTCTCAGAGCTGAGCTGCAACTGAAGCCATTGAATATGCAATAAAACGCAATAAGCTCCTGTTTTGCCACCACATCATGATGTAAACTTTAAAACAAATCAAACAGCACTCAGTGCAAATTCTGCAAAAACATCCAAAAAGGATCTTGAAAAGAGGCCACATGTGGTGCCAGCCAATCACAAAGCCAAGTCACAATACGGAAAAACCAGAAAAACACGAAACACACATCCAAACTGAAAATATTTGTCTCTATATGAAAATATAACAAGCATTTTAACAGCTGCTTTATTCATCAATATATAATTAGCATGGTTTCATTTCAAAATTCAAACATGTAATCAAACATTTACCTCTTCTTTTGTGGATACATCACTTCAAGTTGAACAAGTGCAACGCTAAACCACAGTTACAGCTACTCTTTATGATGATGCAGTTTGTTGTCGTTCCGCTTGTAGATCCACATGTCACATCAGTGTTTTTTCTGCAGTAATGAGGTTTTATCTGATTCCGCCGGACTCTATTCAATCACAGTCATCATAAATGTAAATGTATCGCTCTCTGATACACACACGCACACACAAATCCTGAAATTTGATCCCTTACCTCGTTTCTGGAAATGCACCGTCTCTACTGCCCACCTTCCAGAGGTAAAGAGAGAGACGGGTGAGAGGGGGAAAGTGAGAGAGAGCTGCTGCTCACTTAGTGGGAAAGAGAGAGAGAGAGTCACAGACAATACTTCCACCAAAAAGTTGTCCCCTCGTTTTTCTGTCGATGAAAGCAAAATCCTTTGCGGCCATCGCTCTCCCAGTGTGGGATGCAGTTGAATGAGATGCTGCAGGGGCCACAGTGCATGTGACCTTGTACGTGTATGTGTGTGTGAGTGTGTGTGGGTATGGGGCCTTGAAAAAGGGGTGGCGGTCCATGTTTCTTTTTTGGGGGTTTTGTTTGTTTGTAAATGGTGTGCTCTAGAACTGGGGATGTGCATAGGTATGCAGGACTGTCTGTCTGTGTCAATGCAACGTGCTGAAACAGACACTTTTCTTTCAGTGCTGTCACACTGTGGCAGCATGGAGGGACACATATAGAGGGAACACTCGCAACTCATTGTCCCTCCTATAGGACTGTCTTGATAAAAAATCTGTTATCACATATGTTTTATAACATTTTGATCTCTATCATAAAAATGATATAGTGATAAATATTTAGAAATGGAAAATGTGTGATTCCCTGAAAGATATATATAAAAAAATGCATATTCCTGCTCTATGTACAGTAAGAAAATGTCAAAATCTTTCATTCAAAATAAAAGACAGTACAAAATTAAGATAATTACCAAAGTTTAAATGTATTCTCTTGTAATAACAGGGGTGATGAACTTTAAGATACCCTATATTTTGGGGATAATCTGTTTGTAAGCATGTGTTTCTATATATGAATGAGCATAAGTGAAGAGGACATTTCAGTCCCTCAATCTGTGATATAGAAGGAACGAGAAATGACTGATAATGTACTGATACAGTATGGTGTAAAGGTGACTAAGGTGCCGTTAAGCAAGGCACTTTAACCCCAACAGGAATTCAGAAATCCACGGCTTAGTCACTGGCAGATTAGTCTGTGGTTCCACCCAGCAGTTTCCATTTTTTGGTTAAAATGACCAAGAAGAAATGTAAGCAAGCACAATGTAAAAAAGGAAAGAAAAGGAAGGCAGGGAAAATGACAATATTGACCAGAAAGGCTGAATTAACATGAATATACAATACAATAGCACCACATGTTCTCACTGTGTTACAGCATAATGTGGCTAATGTTAAACCAGCTCCCACAAGCCTCTGGCCAGTTCAAGGTTTGATCTTTGAAACCTAAGCAAAGATCGTGATTGTTAAAAAGAGAACCAGCCCTTCTGGGACAAGGGTCATGTGTTTAAATGGAAAGAAAATGACATATAATATTGACCAACATAGAAATCAAGACTGACATTTGAATTCCAATGATGTTGTCATATGATGATGATGTAGGGCATAAAGATTAAGTGACAGAAATAAGTGTGGAGATAAATAATCAGCAGTGGAAATGAATCACATGCACTACAGCAAAAAAAAAAGGGTTAGGGTTAGAAAAAAATCTGATAATCAAACGTTCCGTTATGTTTGATATCTACAAATTAACTTTGAAAAAACTTCTGATATTTACGGGAGCATGCTGTATTTTTCTGTATTTGTAATTTGATTAATTGATCAACAATCCATTCCATGCCAGGAAGGCAATGACTATTCTTATTTATTTGAGAAAAATGTATTGATTATTTTCCCTTGTTAAATACATGAAAGTGAATTGATCATCAGAACTGTTGATATCATTAATATTGTGTTAATCTACGATTTTGTGTATTTAAAGTTGAAAAAAAGGACACATTTCCTGTCTCTGAAGCTCTGAAGTGGAGCCACCTACTGTTTTTTATTATAGTAACAAAACCACCACCTTCAGACACATGACCAGCTGATGATCACATGAATAAAAACATGAATCGTGTAGTTTAGTAGTGATAAATCTATTTTCACTAGTGGACCTGAAGCGAGAGACCGACGTGAACTCAAGAGATTCCTTCTGGAAGGAGGTTTGACCTCTTATGACCCGGAAGCTGACGCCAGACGTGAGCTGTTCCATTGGTGGAGTAAAGATGGCTGACCAAGGCGCCGCAGATCCTGGTAATAACAACAATAATAAAGCCGAAGCCTCGGAGGGAACTATTATCAAGGTCACAGTGAAAACCCCGAAGGACAAAGAAGAGATCGCCATCGCAGAGGATGCCTCCGTCACTCAGGTGTGTTGGTCGGAGAGCTGCGTGCTCTAACGTCATGCCCCTGCCCACAACTTCAGCTAGGAAGCTAGCTAGCCGCGTTAGCATGTGTCGTCCCTCTCACCGGCTAACTGTGAGTGTGTGAAATAAAAGAAGTTGTGCGTGGTGGGAGTTGTGTTGCTTGGGGTAACAGCTCTTCGGCGTTATGAACGTTGTTGACATCCGTTCGAGGGGTATGACCACGTTATCATGTGTGCTGGCTAACCGGCTAGCCGGCTAATGGCTAACGGCTAGCTACTTCGCGATAGATGAGGCAACGTTAGCTAACTATGTAGCCAAACAAGTGTCAGCTGACGGGCTTGTTCAGTGGCTGCGGTGCTAGCGGCCTGGTGGAACCACAGAATGGGGGTTTGGGTGGACGATGAATCCAGTCAGTTTCATTTCCCCCCACCTCAGCTCAGCAGATCTGAAAGATACCAAAGCTCCCCTTGTCTCTAGAACATTCTCCCTGCTGCCACTGAGTCATTCAGCTTCCCTGGGAATACACTGCCCTCTCTGAGCACCAGTTTGCCTGGAGACGTGTTACAGTGAAACCATCATGTAATCACCGAGCCAGGGAGGCATCATGCTCTCTGCTGCAGGGTTTGCACTGTACTCACCTCTTGGACCTGTATCTCTGAAATATATCTCAGAACTGATAATAGATATTAACAAAAGGAAATAAGTATCAGCAGCTTGAAAATAGAGGTTTGTGACATTTTAAAAGAAAATGTACTTCTGATCGATCTTCTTGTGCTGGTGGTTAAACCGTCGACAGAAGTAGCTCCACAGAGTCTATCGTAATACAATTTGTTTGTGGCCATGGTACAATCAGATGACCTGTGCATGTGAATAACGCTGTTGCTTGTGCCATAATGCATGACAGGGATCACCCTGTCTCATTTGCTTCAGTTAATAAAATGAATATTCTGTCTGTTGTATGGTTAGGGTTAGGGCTAACCCTTCGTGGTCACACCAGCAGTACATCATGGCTCTGTGTTAAAATGAGTCAAATGTAATATGTGCAGTAAAAATGAAAGATGGACCCACACTGCTTGTTTTCTTCATGAAGAGATCATTGTCTTTGTGTATAATGGTTCACACAGTAGTTAAAGAGTAACCGATTTGGCAGATTTAGAGAGTTTGGACCACTGCTAATAGGATAAGTATAAAGGACCTTCTTGGAAATTGGATTGTTGAGGCTTGAAGGTTGCAACAGAACAGAAACAGATTAGAGCAGCGCTGCTGAAGTGTATTCATCTCATTCTAAATAATACCCTTTTCATTTCCGGTCCCCGCCCCCTTTCCCTCTCCCTCTCCTGTCTAATTGCAATTTTGCTTTTATCATTTTTTTGCTGCCGCACAGTTCAAAGAAGAGATCTCAAGGCGGTTTAAAGCCAAACAGGACCAGTTGGTTCTGATCTTTGCAGGGAAGATCTTGAAGGATGGCGACAGCCTCAGCCAACATGGCATCAAGGATGGCCTGACAGTTCACCTAGTCATTAAGACAGCACAGAAGTAAGTCTATACTAATTTACAAAGTAGGGATGGGTCATGATGCTTGAATTTTTCAATTATGAAAAATCTAATGAACAATGTATGCAACTATCATCAACTCAAATTCAGGGAACTGTATTTGTCATTTGTTTATTTGATATTGACTGACACAGTACACATAGTCATAGACATACAGTGGCAAACAGCATCTGATGCATGTATCATAGTGTTTATAGCAGAGGTGAATTTGCAACACTGGTGAACAAGGGCTTTTGTGAAAATGTTGCATTTATGTTTACCTGCAACCCCTAACCCTGAGCCGAACTATCAAGAAGCTACAAGAAGCTTGTGCGTGTTCTGAATTTCCCCTTACAAATGATCCCTGTAGGGCAGGAGAAGGTGCAAGCGCCGCGACCTCTAGCTCAACCTCTACTCCAGCTGCCACTTCATCCACCTCTAGTCCAGGCACCAACACCTCCTCCACAGCAGGTTCTACTGGTTCTGCCCCTCCATCCACACAGACACCCAACTTACTGAGTGAGTCCACTTGTATTTCAAGGATTTTGCATTCAGGCAATTTGTCAGTTCAGAGCTAAGATAAACATGTTTAATCGTCACCAACTCATTTCACCTCCTTCAGCTGGCTTTGGTGACCTGTCGAGTTTGGCTGGACTGGGCATGGGCTCAGCTAACTTCATGGAGCTGCAGCAGCAGATGCAGAGGCAGCTCATGTCCAACCCAGAGATGCTTTCTCAGATCATGGAGAACCCGCTGGTGCAAAACATGATGTCCAACCCTGACCTGATGAGGCAGATGATCATGGCCAATCCTCAGATGCAAACGCTGATGGAACGCAATCCTGAGATCTCCCACATGCTCAACAACCCCGAGCTCATGAGACAGGTAAAGGAAGTAATGATGGCCGAGTCACGCATGAAAGACTACAGTAGTTTCCAAGTGCATTTGGTTATCGTTGTTAAAATGTTTACCTGTTGTGTTTTAAAAACAACTTGAACTGATGTACCTTTTGCTTTTATCTCACCCTCCAGACCATGGAGTTGGCCAGGAACCCAGCCATGATGCAGGAAATGATGAGGAACCAGGACCGGGCTCTGAGCAACCTGGAGAGCATCCCAGGAGGTTACAATGCCTTGAGGAGGATGTACACAGACATCCAGGAACCCATGTTCAGCGCTGCCAGGGAACAGGTAGCTAGGAGGAGTGCTTACTGATCAAATCTGTATTTGTTTGAGCTGTATTAATTCATTGTTAGGATTAGTGTTCACACATTATCTCATCTGTTGTAATGGTAAATGTTTTTACTACTGATTTTTTTTTTTTTTAAACGTGTCTGATCTCTTTTCCTGTAGTTTGGTAGCAACCCGTTCTCAGCTCTAGGTGGTGGCTCTGACTCTGGTGTCCAGCCATCACGGACAGAGAACCGGGAGCCTCTGCCCAATCCATGGAGCCCACCAAATTCTTCTAACCCCCCTGAGAGTGGAGGGGGGACCACAGGAAGCACTAGCACCACCGGGGGCACCACCCCCAGTGTGTCCAATCCTCTGGGCATCAATCCAGGAAGTCTGGGCAATGGTAAGAAAGTGCAGCTTGTGATTCTCTGTTTAGCATGTGTGTTATTTTGTTGTGCACTTGCAAGTTGTTCAATTACTGTATTTACCTGTGTAAACATATGCATGTCTATGTGTTACAGGCATGTTCAACAGCCCTGGCATGCAGAGTCTACTGCAGCAGATCTCAGAAAACCCTCAGCTGATGCAGAACATGCTGTCTGCTCCCTACATGCGCAGTATGATGCAGTCACTCTCTCAAAACCCAGAGTTGGCTTCCCAGGTAAGGAACGGAAAAGAGAAATGCACATACACAACCACCACCGTCGAGAAAAAAACACATATCCTCATAAATCCTGCACTAGGACCTTTTTGTTTGGACTGCACACCACATATGGTTTTGATTGATTCTACCCAACAGGACCAGGAACATACAGCTTGTAATGAATTGTAAATAGTGGGTTCTTGCTTGGCCTGTTGTGCATTAGGCCAATAAGCCCAGTTATTTAGACCATACTCCCAGAGAGCAGAGGGGATTGACTGTTAAGCTCACTTGCATTTGCAGCAAATCTTAAGAAAGAATAAATTAATATTTGCTTCTCGTGAACAATAAAGGCTGCAGAGGAAATCAGAACAACTTTACTGTGGAGTGCCGCACAAACAGTGACATGAAACACAGGGATTCACCGGAACATTTATTTCTGTTGTGCAACATTTGTATTAAATCTCTCAGAAGGTGCTGAAACACGTGTAATTTCAACATGCCCTCTAGTGAAAATAACCGTGACTGTTTCTTTCTCTCTCACTACCAGGTGTTGATGAATAATCCCTTGTTTGCTGGAAACCCACAGCTGCAGGAACAGTTTAGATCTCAGCTACCCGTCTTTTTGCAGCAGGTACCCCACACCTTTCAGTCCAGTAACTCTCTCTTAGAAGTTGATCTTAAGTTTCTTTTAAAATGGCTCAACGACAGTCCTGGTAACATAAGAAAGGATGGCAGTGAGTGGCTCAGAGGGGGAAGAAGTGTAGTGTATTGTGTCTTAGCCTAGATGGTGTGAAATAGATGTGTATCTGTACATGCGGAACATTTTGTTTCAAGGATTATAGACACCTGACATACATTTTCTGCTACCAGCTCAGATATTGTTGATGCTACTTTAGCAATTTTATCATAAGCCCCAGGTCAGAATGTCAGACATTTGGCATGTACATTGCTTTTACTTAATTAAATGAAAGTGCTTTAGATAGACCATAAACATGTCAATATGTTAACGTATTGCTGCTCTCTGTTTGGTTTCAGATGCAGAACCCAGAAGCCCTGTCGGTTATGACCAACCCCAGAGCCATGCAAGCTCTAATGCAGATCCAACAGGGCCTACAGACACTGCAGACGGAAGCACCAGGCCTCATGCCTAGGTGTGTGCACACAGACAAATATACACATTGCATTTTATTTAGATGATGTTTCTTCCTTTTTTGATTATTCTTTTGGTCTAGTTTGATGCCAGGTGGGATGCCAGGTGGGATGCCAGGTGGGATGCCAGGTGGGATGCCAGGTGGGATGCCGGGTGGGATGCCAGGTGGGATTCCAGGCATACCCACGGGAGGGGCCATGCCCACAGAGAACCCGGCCTCCTCACCCAGCAGTGCAGCAACAAACCCCGCCCAGCAGCAGCTGATGCAACAGATGCTCCAGATGTTTGCTGGAGGAGGAGGAGGAGGAGGAGGAACTGCAACGGTACAGAGGAATAACATCTTTTACACCCGTATGATGCTTTCTATTATTCGTTTTCTAAAAGATGCGTCAATCTGCTTTGTGTAGACCCAGACCCCAGAGGTGCGGTTCCAGTCCCAGCTGGACCAGCTGAACGCCATGGGCTTCATAAACCGCGAAGCCAACCTGCAGGCCCTCATCGCTACTGGAGGAGACATCAATGCCGCTATCGAGAGACTGCTGGGCTCACAGCCCTCGTAAAGACATACAGTGCACACTGACACACAGACACGTGCATACATACATACCTAACTCATACACACACCCAGCATCTACAGAGAACCAAGAGAAATTTAAGTCTATTGTCCCAAACTTTACAGAAATAAACTCGGGCAGGATCTGTTAGACCCTCATACTTCATCTGTTCTCAGATCATTCCCTAGTCCCCATACTTTCTCTGTTTGGCGTCATTCACCCAGATCTCTGTCCCAGAGTGCTGCTGTAGAGTCGGACTGACCCACTCTCCCCTTGTGGAGTGTTCTGGTGCAGAGAAAAGGAGCCCAAAAATTCTCCTAAGAAGGGATTCCCCACAATTTCCTAATTCATTGTTTTTCCTCACGTAAAACTGGAGTGTAGTGTTGCAGACAGGCATTTACACAATACATATTAAACCCCTGTGATGTGATTGGCTGTTGCTTCTGTTTCATACGTGGCCATCATGAGACGGTTTGTTAGCATTTAACTCGCAGATCAGTACATGAAGATCTTCTGGTATACAGACAGAACACGAACAGGATTCTTGTCCAGGTGTTCAGTCCCATTCCTTGCTCTTTCCCTGTTCTTGAGATTCTACATAAACGGCTGTTTTTGCCCAACAGTTTTCACTATTTATTGCAAGCGCTTCAGAAAATGACGCCCTCCGTACATCCCTAAACTTGTAATTTGTCATTCCGGATCAAAGTGCCCAGTCTAGGGTGCACAGTGTCTTTTCCTTCTGAGGCACCACTGCTGTGCCTTCTGTCCTCCCACGCCCCGTAAGAGCATCGTCAGCGATCTACACCCTCACTCGGCGGGTTCGTGAGAAACCACGCAATAAATTCCACACAGCGTCATCCAGAACCGTAACCATAATCAAATATCCCACTGCAGCAGCTCTGAAGCAGAGGACACTGTTAGAATGAATATGAATGAAACAAACGAGCTTTCTTTCATTTTAATCTGATTCTTCGTTTAATTTTATTTTTATTATTTCTCTTTTTTTTTTTTTTTAGGTGCATTTAGTACCTAGAGATAATTATAATTTGTCTTGCATTAAAATAAATGTGGAAATTGAGTAAGTAAAAGAATAAATAAAGAAACAATGGAAAAGGCTTTACAAACAACTCTGGTGTGGTTGCACCATACGTTTCTAAAATCAAGTTCTAGGTTGTCTTATTCTTTTTTCCTTTTGAGAAATCTCAGCATTGTAGTTGTGGTAACCTTGGCAACTGCTTCGATAGCTTTGCTTTGTCTGTTGACCTCAGCTGAAAAGAAAAAAAAAAAACATCTCCCAATCGAACATGTTGGAACTAACTTTTAACAGTACTGTACTAAAAAAATAAAACATGGTCAAAAACAGTCAATGCCCAGTGTCAGTTGATTGTAGCCTTGTGATGGTGCAAGATTACTTCCGTAGCTTTTTTTTTTTTTCTTCTTGTGTTTCTATAAAATCCTCAGGTTCTTATTCTGTTACTGTTTGTTTAGATATGAAGATGCTGGAGTTGTAGTGAAGTGTGTTGTTTAAGTAAAGTGTGTGTGGGGAACAAATTACAATTCTGCAAAGTATGTTGGGCACAGCTATTGATAACATATTTATTTATCATTTTATAGACAGGAGCCAAAATGTTAGAATTTCTTGAAAGTCTACAAACTTAATTTTCTAAATAGAAATGATAGACTGAGAAATTAATGATAATTTCAGCTTTCTTTTAAAGCGACCAGTTCTTTTAATGTAATTCCTCTGGAAATGTACCAACTCCGCACAGCAAGCGAAGTTAAGCCGACTGCCTTTGAATCCTGTTTCCTTCTCTGACTGGAGTTTATCATGTTCTTTTGTTCCATGAAATAAAGCATTAGACTCGTGTATGAAACAAGGCTGCCTTGTGGCTCATATTGTCACAGTGTGAATGTCACAAGCGAACCGTGATGCAGGATTGTAAGATTTCCGCCATCTACCTTTAACACCTATAGTATAACTATGTGAGTCCAAACTCAAAATGTGCTGTGTGTAACTGTTTATCTGTTTTTAAAATTTAAAAAACCAGGTACAATCACAGTGAGACGTGTGTATTAGCCCATCCCCATCAGACAGGTAGCAAAATGGCGACAAAGAGATCCACCTGTTAGGTCAGGCTTATTGTCACACTAATGAAAGGAGAGCATGGGAGAGGGTGGAGTCTGTACCTGAGAGTAGTTCTACCTGTTCCACCTGCTGCTCCTACCACCCCCCCCCCCACCCGCCCGCCTGCCTGCCTGCCCTCCCTGTGGTGTCAGCTGATGAGGGATCGGCAGGCCGGCAGGACTCCAGCCTAACTGCCTGCCTGTCTGCCTGCCCTCAATCAGGAGCTGCCCCCTATCCACACAGAAAGGAGGAAGCGGGTGGATAAAGCCTGTTCGGTCTATTTTTTTTATTTTTTTTAACTCTTTCAATCCATTTTCACCTTTTCTCTCCCTCTCTCTCTCTCTCTCCACACCGGAAGGAGAGAAAGAAAAGTGAGGTTGTGTGTTCTTTCTGTTCCTCTTTTTTTGTTATTTTTATTACCTGTTGCCCTTCTCTGCTCTGGGAGCTGATATTTACTGAGTGACACCAGATCCTGTCGCCACAGCGTGCAGCATGGGGTCTGATGATTCGTACAACTTTGTCTTTAAAGGTGAGTCGTGTGTAGTTAAGCTGTGATTGAAGAGACAACGCAGTGTATTCGTGTGCGTGTGTGTGTGTGTGTTGCTGTAAATCTGTTAAAGCTGTCAGGTGCAGCTCAGGTAGTAGCAGGAATTTCACAGGCAGGAGGAAGGTGAACAAGGAAGTGGATGCTTTATGTCCATTTGATTGTAAACCTCTTGACCTTTGACCTATTATAGAAATAATCTTGCATTTCCTCACACCTCACTGACAATGGGAGTTTGTTTTAATGCCTGGTTTCTTGGTTTAAATGTGACTTCATTCCACTCGTTCCAGAGAAGTGTCAGCCACTGGGCAGTCCTGCCACGTTTATGTGATGTCATGGTGTCTTGTGAGGGTGACAGAAAGTCTACATGTGTCAAATCAGACCAAGCATCTCTGATTCATGACAGAAATGTGTCATCAAGGTATTTCTTACAGATTGATTTATTTTGGCCCCGTCTTTGCCTGTGTCCAGTGGTTTTGATAGGGGAGTCTGGTGTAGGAAAAAGCAACCTTCTGTCCCGCTTCACCAAAAATGAGTTCAATCACGACAGCCGCACAACCATCGGTGTCGAGTTCAGCACGCGGACAGTTCAGCTGGAGAACCTCTCCATCAAAGCTCAAATCTGGGACACCGCGGGGCTGGAGCGTTACAGGGCCATCACCTCAGCGTGGGTACACACACACACACACACACACACACACACACAGACAGAGTATATGGGTTATACATAGGTTTGTGTAACTCTGAGTTGAGTAATTAATGTCATATCCACATCAGATATTTTACTACAATAACAACTTCCTTAAAGGTTCCATGTGTCAAATTTAGTGACATCTAGAGGTGAGGTTGAATGTTGCAGCACTGAGGGACCCGCTCCTGATGTAAAGCTAAAGTATTTAAATACAAAGGGACAATTCTAGGGTAAAGAAAACTTTGTACAATTTAGATGAAACACACGAGTGAAAACATCACTAGGATTATTTTATATTCAATTTCTGTCACCAAAGTCCCTTCCACCAAAATCTTTAAGATCCAACCCTCTCTCACCTGGTGGACTCAGGTATTACAGGGGCGCGGTCGGGGCTCTGTTGGTCTATGACATCACCAAGCACCTGACCTATGAGAGCGCCGAGCGGTGGCTGAAGGAGCTGTTCGACCACGCGGACCCTCACATGGTGGTCATGCTGGTGGGGAACAAGAGAGACCTGGAGAACCTCAGGACCGTGCCCAAAGAGGAGGCCAGGGACTTTGCAGGTCAGTTCACCGGCGTCATCATTACCCACAGATTCTTGAGCCACATCGACTGACAATGAAAAGTATGTTTAGTGTTCAATAGTGTTAAGTTTGCTGCCTGAAAATAGCCACTTTTCATTGCTCCCGATCCAGAGAAGAAAGGTTTAATGTTTATGGAAACATCAGCATTGGACTCCAGCAACGTCGAGGCTGCTTTCAATGAAGTCCTCTCTGGTAAGGGTTCACTAACTCTTGTCAAAATACACATCCTCTGTTTTCATGGAATTGCCCTATGACGTGTGTGTGTGTGTGTGTGTGTCTCCAGCGATCCATAGGAAGGTGGCCAGCAGAGAGGTGACCCGTGGCTCCATTAGTGCTGTAACTCTATCCAGCCCCATCGGGCTGACCAGCGAGGCACAGGACGAGCGCAAAGGCTGCTGCAAGAGCTAACAGACGAGCGGCCCCCATGAAAATAAAGTTTCTGCACAGGCCACGTTGAAACAACATCAAGCTCGACCGTCGCTCACGCTCGAGCACCACATCGTTCACACAAATTTTGAAGAGAGAGGTACCTGCTTGAGATAAACCTCCTTCACTATAAACGCTGTACAGTAGATAAATCAAAACCAAAACATTTTTTACACTATATTTCCTGTGGTGAGCAATTGGTGCTTCTACTTTAGATCAGTCTGTTTTTTTCCTTTCTCTCATCTTCATATTGTTAAGGAGAAGATGTAAAGATGTGTTGCTTTTATACAGGAATGCACTGGGATTCATTTTGAATAAATTATTTATGTCATTCTGTCTGCAGGTAATTAATACACAGAAATGAACGTATAAGTGGCATTACACAGATAATGTAAATGAGGGACGAGGAGAGAGGAATGGTGTTAAAGAAAGATTCAAAGAGTATGCAGCTGTGGTACTGAGCCTGTGAATTAAAAGAGTTTTATATCGAGCTTTTCTAGTCTTGATGTTCACTCAAAGCATTTTTCATGACAGTTTTGCCATTCACCCATTCACACACACCAGTGTCACCAGTGTGTCTACGTGCAGCTTTTCTCTGTCACACATCAATCGCACACTGCCGGTTTATCCATCAGGAGCAATATGGGGTTCAGTATCTTGCCCAAGGACACTTCGGCACTCAGAATCGGGGGGGGCCTGGATCGAAACCACCGAACTGATTGTGGGAAATTAAAAAAGAAACACTTCTGCTGCACAACAATCTTTTGTTTTGTGTTGAGAAATTTTTAGGTTCTGGATTTTATTTTAAATTAGGGAGAAGATTTAATTTTAAGAAAAGTTATAAATAATAGAATTTACTTTGTGAAAAAGCACATTGGAAGCAAGTAATCACAAAGAAGTTTGAATTGTCTCAAGTTGAGGGCGTTGTGTCTCCTGTCCGCCTGTAGGTGGCAGTGCTGATGTGGAAAGCTGACTGTGTAGTGCATTTGGTCAAACTTTAATTTCCCTACCACCTCCACTACATCTCATACTACCATCAAATCCCTTATCATTACATTAATGATTGTGGTATTATCCAGCTCCTGTGGTGCTGTTGCCATGGCAGCAACCTTTGATTTCTCTCCACTTCCCGAGCTAATCAGCGTGCTCGAGAATTAGGAAAATTAATTTACACTTTTCCCACAAATAGTCATCACAGGTTTCTTTGTCAGTGCGAGAAGATTTTTTTATACAGACTCACTGATGTGCATAAGGAGAAAGTAATGTCGTTTGAGTGTGTGTGCATGTGTGTGTGGCGAGATTTCACTACTGAAGATCATTTTTGCTCTGGTGAAATTACCCCAAATTTAATTTGTTTAGTTTCCCTCATGAAAATATGACAGGGAAGGCTCCGCACCGGGCAGTGAATGTTTAATTATTTCCTGCGAATAAGGATATTTTTTATCACCCGAGTGAAGGCATCTGGTGTAATAATCCACACAGACTACACAGGTTGAAAGGATGGACATGAAGTGTGTAAATGTCCATCTGTCCCACAGAGCCTCCAGGTAAGGGTTTGCAAAAATCACGGATCAACGATATTACGAGCTCTTTTATTCTTCGTGTCGGAGCGAGAGGCCTGAACAATGAAGCGAGATATCACGAGCCACACCTGGATCAGTGTGTGTTTCTGGCCTCACCTTAAAGGCAAAGTTCAGAGCAGTTGGAAAGAACTGGTATTTTAGCACATACATGTGGTGGCTATTACTCACATGCTACTAGACACATAGTAGCCAGTAGAAAGTGTGTGTCTCCGAAACCAAGACTCGTACACTGATCACATTTATACTGGTTTTAATGTAGAGGCAGATTGGTGTATGTCTGTGGCCTGTTTTGAAAGAGTTAATTTTGATCTGTCACTAATGGAATTTATTTGGGCAGATGGATACATGTTACACTACCTTTGTCTCAGACATGGAGCTGTGAGCTATGATTCCTCCTCCAGCACTTTGTCTCGGTGGGGAATCTTGTTCAGTGAGGATGTACAGTTGCTGCATCTGTCTAGGTTTAATTATAACCTTTGTACTCAAGACCTTTGGCCCAATGGAGCATCTCTAAAACCCATACTTATGGCCTGCATGATTCCTTTTGTCTTTGTGATTCTCCTCCTCCTCCCTTCTTGATTTCACAGACTTCCTGATTATTTTTTTCTGACGTGCTGTCTGGCTCCTGCAGTTTATCGCAGCTTCCTGTGTTTGTTAGTTTATATGTCTTGGTACTGCAAATCCACGTGACCCAAGTGAAGCCGAACATTAAATTACCTACAAGATCTTAAAATGCATCTCTTGTCTCTGTCTCTTGTCTTGGACTCATCAGTAGCAATATAACAAAAGTCACATATTGTGCACAGTGAGGAGCTATAACATAATAATAAAATAATAATTGATCTTCCTCAGACAAAATATTTTTGCAATATTAAGTGTTTGTCATTCTCTGCTCATGAAGAAGAATTTAAAGCCACAACCTTCACTCAGGAGCAGAAATCAGTAATACTTTATCGTGATAATTATCAATGTCAGTAGATATGTACATTTTAATCTTGATATCATTTTTGGTCGTAACACCCAACCCCTCTCTTTCCCGTCAACACACCCTCTTCATGAAGCTTAATGAAGAAAGAAAGATTTCCCAACCCATTAAGATCACTTAATCCTTCCATTTAAATCTGAGACAAGAGATTTTTGAGGTGGGACAGATTATGTAACGATCTGAGGGTTGGGTTGCCTGATGGCTCACCTGGCTAGGCAGATGTACCGACTCCTGCAGCGGCTGCAGATTCAGTTCTGTCCCGGCCCTGTCTTCACCCTCTCTCTTTCTCCCACTTTCACACCTAAATCCAGTCCTATCAAAAAGGTCATGTTTTTCAGACTCACTGAACCAAATTGCTCTGGTGGTCAGACCAGCATTGGCCACTACTTTCAGTGTGTGTGTGTGTGTGTGAGAACCAATTAAGTCAATTCACCAAATTGAGTCCACTGACATGACTACGGTGCCACGTGGGGACGCAAACTCAAAACCAAAACGCAGGAGTGTGTGTGTGTGTGTGTCTGGCAGTCTACATTCCTCCATCACCCGTCATCTGTCGGCATGTGTCAGCCGAGAAACACAAATTTTGAGATTTCCACATCGGCTGACATCATCGCATAAATAGAATCAAAGTCAATACCCGCTGATTACCATGGTGATGTTGTTATGGCGACCATTCAAAGGAAGAGGTGATCCGATGGGGTGGCTGTGTACTCAGACTCTCTATATTAACCAAAATGTGCGAGCTGAAAACCTGCTGAGATGTGGATTATTGCCTGGTAGGCGTCTGTAGAGCAAATGTTAAGTAGTGTGTTTATCAGCGCTCAACCTACTATGGGATTAAAAAGTGCCTGAAACTTCCCATACCTGTGTCTTTGTGCATTTGTCTGCCCTCTCGTAATTAACTAAATCATATAATTTGGGTAATTAACTCCTTTAAAAGGCCTTCATTTCTTGATGGAGCCTGTTGTGCGTTGACATCTGTAGTCAAGGCTCCAGCTGGGGTCACACAAGATTCCATGAAATGAAAACAGGTTGCCAGCGACAAACACAGCCAAAGGCCTTTGTTGCCCGTCCACTTAAATGAATTTTACACACTTTGGTTGCCATGACAGCCGGTGTTTGTCTGCGAGCATGTGATGCCAAACGGCTGCAGGTGTAAAGCGATGCATTGAGCTGTGTTACTCGAGTGCGGCTCCGATCTGAAACCTGAGAGCAGAAACGATGTAAAACGGGCTCATCATTATCTTCTGCTGAGTTTACATTTGTGCTTAAGCGATGACATCTGGAGAGCAGGAGGCGGATCATGTTGAAGACAAGTCAACAGCGACTCTTTCACTCATTCAAGCTTAATAAAGTAAATTACCCATGAGTAATGTGCTCATACTTGTCTGTAACCTGGTTTCATGTTGCTGCCCCGACCGCAAATCCTCTGACCTCCTTTGACAGCTTCACACCATCACTGCAGTGGTGATTTCCATCCTTGGCACGACTCTCTCGCTTGAGGAAAGAAGACATCTGGCTAAAACCAGAATCCCTGAACTCTCAACTGTGTGTCACTCCGAGAGAAACGTTTCAGCTGAAATGGGAAAAAGGCAAATAATACCACCCAGCCCTGAAAAGTGCTCTGCTCTTTCTCAGAGGAACGTCTGGCAATACCATAAATGACAAAAGGGGCGATAAATTGAGTTTGTGAGTGGATATTTCCATGTCTGTGCTTTTCTCCTCCGCAGCTTTTGTTCCATGGAGTATCTCTGTGTGTGTGTGTGTGTGTGTGTGAGAGAGCATGGAAGTACGGTCCAGATAGGCTGGCTCGGCCAGGAGATGTGCCTTGAGCATGTCGTACATAGGTTTGCACTTCACATACTATTTTGTTCCACCAAATCATTTCCCTGATTGACCCTGAGTGGAGCCTATCTTCCAGCCAGGCTTTGTATCAGTTCATTTCACTTCTTGTTGCGTGCGTCCTTGTAGTGAGGCCCTGTGTGCCGCTTGCTAATCACAAATATGTTCTGAATTCATGGGCATCACTAATGAACAGGCAGGAGAGCGCGCACACACACACAGGCAGTGTCTGCCCATTTGTTTTAGTTCAACAGTTGTTGAATTGACAGTCTTCCTGAGCTTAGTCTCCTTGGAGTTTTGTACTGTGGGAAAACACATGTTGTTGTCCACTTTCCTGACATAGAGGTGGTGGAGGGGAGGGGGGGGGGGGGGGGGGCGCGCTCGGGCTTGAGGACAAGAAAGTTAAAGCGAGGTCACTCTGCCAAGAAATACAGTACACCAACTCTCAGAGGATGTGTGTGTGTGTGTGTGTGTGTGTGTGTGTGTGTGTGTGTGTGTGTGTGTGTGTGTGTGTGTGTGTGTGTGTGTGTGTGTGTGTGTGTGTGTGTGTGTGTGTGTGTGTGTGAGCATATGTTTGAGTCTCAGTGAGTGAATGCATATGCACAACCCTGCATAGAAGCATGCATATGGAACCTGCATGTGTGCCTGCATGCAGTCTGTGATGTTTTCAGCTGGACTGCGTGTGCAGGCTGTAGTGTGTCCTTTCCTCACTTCCCAGTGAAAGCCTCGGGAAGCATCTAAAAATACAGTGGGCCCGAGAGGAAAAGAACTGAGGATGGAAACCATTTCCAGAGGCAAGTAGGAAGAACACAGACATGAAGAAATCCCCCCTGTGACAAGCAGAGGAAGGATTTCCCCTCCTCCCCTCACAAGTGCAGGATTAGTTATTTTCAATACAGATGAGATATCCTGGTTTTCTGTTGTGTGGTGTTTCATATATATTGAGTTACACACTGCTCACGTCTGTATTAAACCTGAAAGGGCTTCTTAGTGCAGTGTTTGTGATGGCACCGAGGGTTGCACTCATCCAGGGCGGGTGCTGCACACACACTCATTAAGTTAATTTCCGTCCATTTTGCCGAATTAAAAACAGATTTCTGGGAGATGTGAGATGCAGGGGCAAACTGGTGCACGAGTCGTGAAGAGATGAGGAGGAGGAGGAGGAGGAGGAGGAGGAGGAGGAGGAAGAGGAGGAGGAGGAGGAGGAGGAGTGGATCCAGATGGGAAGGAGCAGCACCGGCGCTGCAGGAGGGGAGAGACGGAGTGTGGAGGAGAAGACGCGCAGCCTCATCTCCGCCTGGAACATGACACACACTTTTATCAAACACTGAACGACCGGATTACGCCTCGGTGGCGACATGTTTTTCGGTATGTAAGCGATGCATTATGGCTTTAATCTTTAGAGGAGTGTGTGCGCGCGCGTGTGTGAGTGCGTGTGTTTGGGTTTTACGCAGTCACTTGTTGCTATGTTGAAACCGATGTGAGCTTTGTGAAGTCAGTCACCTGCACAGTGGAACAGACAGAGATAGGGATTGTGCGGTTTATTTATTTACTGCAGCTCTTAGAATATAAAAATAAATCAAAATTATGGTCTACATGTTTGTTTTAATGAGAAATAACTGGGTGAATTATTTAATAACAGGAGAGACGATGATAGAGAATATAACAGAAGAAAGTCACGAAGCAAAGTGGAAGAAAATACCCTATATTTTAATATAAATGGTTACGTGATTATTTTTTGATGATTATGATTTACTTTTAATAAAGTACAAAAGTGATAGGAATTATAATACAATTTTAATATGATGATATAATAAGGACAATACTATATTAAACTGTCATACACATTATTACATACACATACTTTAATATGTTATATATTAACACACACACACACACACACGCAGGCAGGCACACAGCTCGTTAAAGGTAATCAGACGGTGTCAGAGCGGATGGGTGTGTTGCTGTAATGCTGATTACACGTGTGAGCTGGTCCTGGATCAAAAGCTCAGAGAAACATGCAAACTAGACATAAAGCTTCAGTAACAACCAGCTCTCAACAAGCGAGACACTTATCACACAGCACTTTCACTGTAATGACCACATTAGATCATCTGCATGTTTGGGTGAAGGTTTGAGTTGAAACTGTGTGTGCAGGTGTATTAACATGTTCTCTGTGTGTGAGAGTTTAATTTGGATGTAATAAGCGAGTTTTGTATAAAGTGGAATTGCTTGTGTGTGTGTGTGTGTGTGTGTGTGTGTGTGTGTGTCAGTCAGTAGGGTCTTTTTTAAGCAAAAGTTGCAAAACATTTAATGGTATAATTGAACATTCCTGTTGTTTTAAATGAACTATTTAAATAGACACAATGTCTTTGGGTCATATTCAGTTTATTAATTCATATTATGCACTATTTTTACTTTTAATGGATAAAAGGATTAATCAATACTGAAAATAATAATTGGTTGCAGCTCTAATGAGTTAGGCTTTTAGTCATTTCAGTACATTTCTGTCCTAGTTAGCTAATCTACCCGTGTTCTGACACAATTGGAAATTGACAAGTAAATAAAAAGCATCGTACACATTAGTTTGGCTGTAAAAATTGCTTTTTTTCTGACAGTTTTTAAAACATTTTCAATCAATCAGGTTTTTGGTCGTTAACACTTTAAGGTCAGGATGTCTTTGAGTTTTTATCATCATCTTAAAGAATGACCTCATCCCTCCTGAGATAATTCTCCATGTGTCTCTTTGTCTGTCTCCGCCCTGCTGTGCTGTCTCTCAGGTAATGTGTGTCACAGCGTCTCGCCGCCGCTGGCCCGTCCCACGCTGTGCAGGGCCCAGCCGTCGCCCGACCCAAAGCCCCTCCTCCCATTCCACCTGCTGCCTGGATTCCTTGACGTGAGTACTGTCAGTCACTCTGGTTGTCATGGCAACCACAATCTCACATATACTCTCCTCAAAAAGGACAAAACCCCAAAACCTAATTTTGCTCGTGAACGACTCTGCCTGCTTGCAGTTATTTTTTTTTTTTTTTAAACACAGATGTATGAGCCCACTGCCTACATCTTTCCAAATATATCACCACTGAGGCAGAGCGCTGTGACATTTCCTCACATCCTGGGGGGTGGATCTGATTCCTTGGTATTCCTCACACAGAGCTTTTCATAGAGCTGTCTGCCACTGTGTTTGTGAGGGGTGAAGGTGGAGAGAGCCAAAGCCGGCCTAGTGCAAGCCCCGAGGAGCTGACGTGTCAGGAGAGGCTGAGGGCTGACGTCTGGTTCACAGAGGAGTCGTGCTATTTGTCTTAATGTATTCCTATTGTGATCAAACGCGGAATGACATAAATCAATGGCGTGTATGTCATGTAGCTACAGTGAGATGCACTCGCTGACATCACTGAGAGCAAGTCTCTTACACACTGTGTGTATTTGTTTTGAGCTCACACAGCCAAGAAAACATGATGCGTTTGTTTGCCGCTGACATGAAGAGGCTGAAAACCACTAATAAGACCATCACTGAGTCTGGCTGAAGACTCACTCTGAAGCACAAAAACCACAATTTTCTTTTTTCTTCCTCCCTTTGCTTTGCTTTTGAGTCGTCCCTAATCTCTGATGTGCTCTTAGAAGAGATACACAGAGACAAATTGAGGGTTTCAAAGAGGGAGAGCATGTTTACATATTGGCCGTGTTGTTAGTCTAAAAAGTAGTTAATGTAGTAAATGTATTTTTTGCGTAGGACTGTGTGTGTATTTCCTCTTTCTTTTTGTCAAACCCGAGGAGACATCAGACATCGGTCGGGGTCTCAGTGTCCTCCCCAACTTCTCCACTTCTGCCCTCTCTCTCTCTCTCTCTCTCTCTCTCTCTCTGTGTATTTTCCACTTTGTCTCCTGTCGTCAACTAACCTCATCCTCTCACATGCTTCTCCTGCCTTTGAAGCATTTAGTTCCTGGCCCTCCGCTCTGCCTGACACCACAAATAGACAATGAAAATAAAAAATAATAACAAACTTTCCCTTTTCACTTCCTCCTAGTGGATAAAAATCACATTCAAGTCAGAAAAGCTCCCTCACTTTTAACTTAGCATAGACTGTTGTTCTCACGTCACCCTGTTGAGTCACATCCCCTCTCACCTATTTATAACTACTACTAAGGACGTGTCGCTGTGGCCGCTCACATCGGAGCCCCTCGCTGTTGCACCAGAGGAAAAGAATGTCCTCCTGTGCTTTTGTATGATTTCATTTTCAGTATTTTGACATTTTTCATAGCATTTTACCTTTATTCTGGAAATGCAAAATGAAAGTAGAATCATCACAGTTGTACGCCTCCACCAACCAGACTCTAGATGCATTTTCTTTCTATGCGGTCAGGATATATGAGGACAACTGGTCAACATCTGAAGAAAGTCCCTAAAGGTGTTGTTGTCATGTTGAAGAGGCCAAGGCCATGTTATGTGAGGCCACTGTGACCTTGACCTTTGACCCCACAAATCTAATCAGTTAACCCATGTGTCAGTGGAATTTGAAATTATTCTCTTGAGGCATTCTTAAGATAACATGTGGTGACCTTGGTGACACAGTGACCTTGACTTTTGACCTTTGAACACCAAAATACGAATCAGGTCATTTTTGAGTTCAGCTGAACAAATCTGACCAAATTTGGAGAAGGTCCTTCGAGGCATTCTTAAGACATCATGTTCACAAGAATGTGACGGATGAACAGACTACCAGAAAACATGTTGTCTCAGAGCAGTGGCCGTCACCTGCACAGAAGCATAACAAGTCTTCCTCCTCTCACTCTTTGTCTTCTGACTGCCCCTTATACACGTCTGTAGAAATCTGAATTATTATGCATTTTATAAGTTAACTTTTGACTCAAGTTAACTCTGAACATTGTTGTCACACAGCTGACCTCTTTCTTTCTGGAACATGTAGTGTGTGTGTGTGTGTGTGTGTGTGTGTGTGTGTGTGTGTGTGTGTGTGTGTGTGTGTGTGTGTGTGTGTGTGTGTGTGTGTGTGTCTCCTGTACACGCAGATGCACTGTTGGCCTCTGTGCAGCGCTGCACAATAGTTCGTTTGGTGCCCACATGTGGGTTGTCATAGTTACAGCGTTGTGTGCATGTCTGTGGATGTTCGCGTTTTTAGTTTCACAGTGCGTGCGTGCCTGTGTGTGTGTTTTTCTTTTCCTGAAAATGGAAACATAAAACGTGTCTGTTTCAAGGCGAATACAAATTTAAATGACAAAGAACCCAAGGCAGCAGCTCATTCATCATAACCAACCCATTTTTAGAGGCTTGTCATCCTGCAGTCACGCGTAACCGTCGCGCTGGTACATAGTGTAAATCCAGGAACATTCATCATTATAAATGTTGGAGCTCTTGACTGTGCTCCAGGAAAAAGTCTGTTTTACTTCAATCTGCCATATGTTTCAGTCATAACCTTTTGCACGGAGCAGAGTGTCTGACCGGCCATCGCTGCTACGTGTGAGGAGGTTTGTAGAGGGAACGAGCCCCGTTGTAAAAGGAGCTGTGAAGTGGAGGCCACGCCTTCATTTACTGTATCATACACATACACTAAATCCACTGTTTTCCTTATGACTCCACGCCGGCCACAACCTGTGGCTGGAGCCTTTATGTTTTCGAGTTGTCCTTCTGTCTGATTATTGTGAACATGATATCTCAAGAATGTCTCTAGAGAAGTTTTTCAAATTTGGTACACATGTTCAGTTGGAATCGATAATGAGCTGATTAGAAAATTGGAAGTCAATGGTCAGAGGAAAATGTCACTGTGACTTCACAAACCCCTTTGTTTGCCTCATGAACGCTTAAGAACATAATCTTAAGAACACTTTTGGAGAATCCTTTTGAATTTGGCACAAATGTTTAATTAGACTGATGGATAAACTGATTAGATATATACTTTATAAAAGCAATCTTGTTGTAATCATAGTCCACGATCGGCTGTCACCACTATCGCGATCCACTATCACAATCTATGGTCCACAATGACAGTCTACGACCCAGCATCATGATCCACAATGTGGCCACAACAGAAATCCAGGATCTGCAAACGATAAAGCACAAGGACTCTGGGGAAGACATCAAGTCAGTAACATGTATTGATGAGACGTATGGGAGGAAAGAGAAGCTCCATGTGTCATGTGTCCCCCGACAATCTAGGCCTATAGCAGCATAACTAGCTTCATCAAAATGGATGGTTTTAAGCCTACGCTGAAACGTAGAGAGGGTGTCTGCCTCCTGGACTGAAACTGGGAGACGATTCCACAGGAAAGTAGCTTGATAGCTGTGAGAATAAGCAGAAAGCACATCGATAGAGGTGGGTTTGTTTCTACAGGTGATATGCCTGGAGAGGAAAGACAGAATGGTCTGTGTAAAATGACTTTGCCACAGGTGCTGCTCCATCCCAGAGTGTGGAGTGGGAGTGGGGGGTAGGAGGGTGAGTCTACAGGGAGGCAGGGGGATGACTTTGATCACACAGAGACGGAGGGAGCGGCAGAGGGTTTAGAGGGGAGCAGATGGAGGGTTTGAAGTCAGGAATGTGTGATGGAAGGTCAGATGGTGATACAGGAGCCTCGGGCTGATGAGGGAGGAGGGGACTGATACGAGAGGCTTTTACTTAAAATGCTCACGCTCGTTCGGAGAGACTTAAAACTTCGCTCACATCATCATAAATGCTGTCTAAATAAACGTGGCACTGTAGATTCACACATTATGGTCGTTACAAATGTTATTTTATGATTTATTTATATTATTTCATAATTTGTATTCTACACGTTTCACTCGAAACTTGTTTTTTGGCACTTTTGTTTGTTATATACACAAATAGCTGCAAGGAAGCAGACGGAGATAAGAGACCAATGACTGCTGAGAATCATTCCAGAGCAGCTGGAGTGATGATCAGAGAAAATGAGCAAGCGTGTGTACTGCACACACACACACACACACACACACACACACACACACACACACACACACACACACACACACACACACACACACACACACACACACACACACACACACACACACACACAGGGAGAGCGAGAGGGATTCTGTTACATGTTTTACTTTTAAAGGCAAAGAATTTATCTTCAGCTCTACAGACACAAGCAGTTGACCCATAACAACACAGATATTCACAGATTTTCCTCCCTAGCTGTGGCTACTTATATATATATATATATATATATATATATATATAAAAGATGAAACACAGATCAGGACAGTTTTAGACATTTTCAAATAACACATGTGACATCGTCTACTTCTCTGCTGTCCATGAAAATCTGTATTGTGCCAGTTAACACGTTGATTTTGGAGCATCAGGCTACTCGAAGCTTGCACTACAACAAAGTGGTTCTGACCAATGGAGTGCTATTTTGTACCTTTTATGGGGTTTTCTGCTGCCTTTGAGTCTTGCAACATTATATGCAAAGGCAATTGGCCGGGACCCCAGGCTGAGAGATCGACTGATTAGATTAGTCCACAGCAATGACCATGTTTTGACAACCCCCTTAAGTTATATGATCAGATATTTACAGAAGACTGCTACGACACCATAGTCAGAAACCCCCATGCCACTAACTCTCTGCGTCATAATTTGAGAGGGTTGGTTGAAGACCAGAGCATCTAAATGTGTGTGTATGATGTACCTGGAGGGGGGGGGGGGGGGGGGGGGGGGGGGAGTTGCACTTAACGTCACTACTTTACTTTCATTTATGTATATGCACAGTAAGCATTTTGTTTAGAATTGATATTCTAAAATAATTGTTTGAAGATTGGAATTGTGCAGTTTTTGGGGGGTTTGGTTTGATGTAGGGCCCCCGGGTCCCTTTTGCCTGGGGCCCCCACACTGAAGCACTCCCTACTGAATGTTGAAATGTTGCTTTGTGTCTGTGCACATGTTTATACATGTATCGCACCAGCTGTGTGTTTGTTGTTGTGTTTATGTCTGACTGGCTGCCAGAACAACTACTCCCTCATTCCGCTGAGAAATGTTGTGGGTGCTTCTCTGAACACATTGTTTGCAAACAGTGTGTCATTTATAATGTAGGTGATCACTTTCACTACTCGTTGCTGTCTTTCACAATCCTGATCCAGTCTGTGACGTCCCGCTTCTCCTTTGTCGCAGATGGATCACGTCCATAAAGCTCTGATGGGCACCGGCTTCGGGCTCACCTCGCACCTGAAGAGGAAGACCAGCTCCTGTGGAGTCTGTCGACTGAAGTTCAACTCTGAGGTGGGCGGTGTCGTGCACAAAAGAAACACATTGAATTGTTTTTCTATCTGTGTTAATCACATTTCTCACACACACCCTTTTGCATGGCAGCTGAGGAGACCTGTCATGCTGGTTCTGAGGTTTTAAAGCTGCCTGGTTTATTCACTGGGTGAAATGTTCACACCTCTAATATTTGACCTTTGCATAGTGTTATTTTTTTCCATTGTGCGAAATGCACGATTCATAATCTATTTAAAACAAGAAAGTCTGGTACACAGACTGTTACACAGAAATTGCAGTCAGGAAAAGTACATGACAAACAGCATCCCCTGCACTTTCATCAGGAACATTATAAACTTGTATTTACTTGTTGCTCTGTGTAAGTTTGTGCATTAAACACATGACTAAATAATTGTGTGTTTGCAGTTAGTTCATTCCCTCTTGCTTGCTGTTGTGCACAGGTGCAGGCGTCTTCCCATTATAGTGGCACCAAACACGCAAAAAGGCTGAAAGCTCTTGACGCCCCAGATTTAAAGATCAGGACCTCTGAACCAGTCGCCAAGGAAACCACATCGCAAATCCTCCCGTCCTGCTCGCAGCCCTCCAGCTCTGATACAACATCAGGAGGTGTGTGTCTCTGCAGGCACACACACACACACACACACACACACACACACACACACACACACACACACACTGCATGAGTGTGTGTGTATACAGACGTTAAATAATGACAATGATAGATATTTGAATGTACAGCTCAAATCTTCTTTTCCCACTCATGACTTTTAACTCTTTGATGTGATAGACCCCCCCCCCCGCTGCTTCAGGTTTCACAGTGAGGAGATTAAAGGTTGAGCATTATCCTCTGCTCCTTCTTCATATCTACATTTACCCTCCTCATTCAGTAGCCTCCTGTGATCAAAAGCACACTGCAAATGCTTTGAATGCATGAGGGTGGGAAGCTGTGCAGTGTGTGTGTGTGTGTGTGTGTGTGTGTGCCTGGAAATATGTCAGCATAAATGTGAAAGTGCCAACTGCTCTCCAGCATGAGTGCGTATACATGTGCCAGTGCTGATATGCTACTTTTGCATGTGTGTGGGTGTTAAGGAATGGAAATAATACATTTGGCTGCAAGCTCAAGAGCGGGAAAAAAAAAGATAGAAGAATTGCATGTGACACCGCTGATATGAGAGTTTGTTTGTGTGAGGGAAAGATCGAGGGATCATTTGCAGTTTGGAGTTAGTTTAGGGCAAGTGGAGGAGACGGCAGGAGAGGCCTCTGAGGGTTAGTTCAGCAAACAGCCTGCTCGGCCTCTCGGAGTGATGAATCAATGGTAACACACAGACGCTTACTCAGCCAGGCAGAGCTAATCATTGTTATTAGCAAAGCCTGAATCCTTAAATCAGCACAGGCTCCTCCAGGGAACCGCTTAGAAAATAGATAATAGAGCCAAAGCATTTCTACACAAAACTGTGCGTTTGATTGCTGGAAGACAGATCCTCCGGGAAATCATTGATTATCAGTGTGATTAGAGAGGTTGATAGAGCTTCTAATCACTTGTAGCCTGGTGGGTTTTTATCTCTGTCTCTGAGGAAGTCGTGAAAGTGGCGCTTGTGTAAGCTGCAAGAGTTCCGAAATTTCTGAGGAACACAAATTATAAATACAAAAATATTTGTTCCCACTCCCTCTCCCTGGCTCTCTCTGTTTGCTTCTCACACTTCTCAATGTACTCTTCAGAACCTCCAGCTCCGAGCCCTGCTTCTGAGGCTGTGCCAACGAGCAGCGGCTCCCCTGAAACTGTGAAACCACCGTCTGAATCCTCGCTGTCACCCAGCCCGAGGACGACAGAGAAAGAGGCGCAGGGAGTTGGGGATGCCGAGGTTGCCCCAGAGGAGGAGACGGAAGAAGAGAAAGCTATTCGTCTCCTCTACTGCTCCCTCTGCAAGGTGGCTGTCAACTCCGCCTCGCAGCTGCAGGCCCACAACAGCGGTGAGAAGCTCATTGCAGTTGTCAGGTTTACCCTGAACGCACTGTGTTTGATCCTGATGCTGAAGCGACTTTGTATCTCCCGCAGGCACTAAGCACAAGACCATGCTCGAGGCTCGAAGTGGCTATGGAGCCATCAAGTCCTTTCCCAGGACGGGGGTGAAAGCCAAGTGGGCCCCGCCGCCGGAGTCGTCGACCGGACTCCAGAACAAAACTTTCCACTGTGAGATCTGCGATGTGCATGTCAACTCCGAGACTCAGCTCAAACAGGTTCATTGATGAAAATGCCAAGTGAAAAAACTGAGCTTAGGTCGGTTACTTGTTACAGTGATTCACCCAGAGATGAATGTTTCTGACTGTAGTTGTAAAATACGACAATATTAAGTTAAGTCAGTGAGTCCTCAGTCTTGGATATTATGTGAAAGGAACGTCCAAATGTCAGACATACATTTGAGATAATTCAGCATTGGAACAGATGTGAATATGCCTGAATATAACAGTTGCTCTTTAGAAACCCTTTGCATGAACATTCTTGGAGTCTTTTTTTTACTTTTTTTTTTACTTGCACACAATGTTACTTATTCATAAGGAAAGATGGTCTGTATATGTTTGGTACAAACCTAAGTTACAAGCTGTAATTTTGGAGCCTTGTGTGAACATTCCTCTGTGTGCACAGATCCACTCTCCTGCATTTACCATTAGCTATAAAAACAGGCAGGTTTAATATTCCCCCTCAGCCGGAAAGGCTTTGTTATTTAATTTAGGTGTGATTGAAGACCGTCTGTTTGATGATTTCTCTGCTCATTATGGAATGATGTATGGGCTACACGTTTGAGTAAATGTCTTTAATCTCGCTTGTTTTGTGTGTGTGAAAACGTATTTGACGCAGATTGTGTTCGTAGAGCTTGAGACAGATAACATTCTTCTTTTTCTAGTTACGTTCTCGTCTGATCTTTTTTTTCCTCCTAGTCTCTGTGCATAATCATTGACTGTATATAAAGATGGATGACATGACTGCTCCACAAAAGTGAAAACAAATCATCTAGATTGCTCCGGAGTGGCTGGCTGCAATATACAAACCCTGCCTCATCCATGTAAGCAGATGGGACATGGACAAGATAAAAATGGCAATAGTGGATGTCAAATAGGTTTTTCACAACAATGTTTCAGGTAGTTCTTATCACACTGATTTATGTTTATGTGTGCCAAACGTCATGATTGTTTGCTTGTGACTGTCTTGCGATTGGTCCAGCGCATACATGACAGGTCCTCGATACCTGGGCTCCATCCTCCAATCGTTACTGGTCAGACTATTATGTCAAAACCAAGAGACGACGGCATCCGTATTTGGAATGTTTTCATTTTTGTACAATGGGAGGTAGTGAAGACGTATCGTCCATGTTCATATACAGTCTATGTGGTTAATGCAACAAAGACCACGATTAACTCACTAACTTTAGCTGTCGGGTGAACACTGGGCACGTGACACAAGAAAATGGCCCATCACACTCACTGGTCGGTGCTTCTTGTGCATGTGGAGCTATGAAAAGGTTAACTGTCACACAGAATAACCCTTCACAGAGTCAAGACTGTCAAATGCATACGCAGATCCACCAGCAATTCAGGACCATGCATATTTATTCCAAATCACAGTGTGAACATCTCACACCTGTCACACCGCCCGGAAAGTGAAACCCACAGATCCCTCATCATAGAGCGCAAAGATACTCAGCTTAGTCTGAATGTGATGATAGCATTAGCATCTGTTGGCGATATGAATGCATAGTGTTGGTCCTCATATCTGACTGTTTAAACGTTATCTTTGGCCAGGTGCTCATGAATATTTAGCAGTTCACCGCTGATTGTGTGCCGCTGCTGGCTGAAGCCATCTGCTTGTGCTTGTCAAATTTCCTAACCCAACTCCCATGAATATTTTCAACCTCAAAGTCAGCGCCAACAAATTATCCACATTCTGCCTGAATCGTCTATATAGGAACTTTGATTAGGCTTCCCCTTAATTTCCTCTTTGCTGATTATTCAAATTTCGAAACAAAAGTGACCTCCGCTTATTTTCTCTGCGTGCTCCGTTTCTGTGCTGCTGCCTGCATCCCTGGGTTTATTTATTGCAGCAGTTTCTCTGACTCTGCGTCTCGCCCCTCTCCAGCACATCAGCAGCAGGAGACACAAGGATAGAGCTGCAGGTAAACCGGCCAAGCCCAAGTTCAGCCCCTACACTCCCACCCTGCGACACCAGAGTTTCCAGGCGGTGAGTTTGCTGCTGTTGCTCTATTTATTTTCCCTCCTCATCAGTGTTTGTGTACAAGAGCTGATTCTCCAGAGCCTTTTCCAGGAAGTTCAACTCCCTACTGCCAATGTCAGAGATGTGATAGGAGTTGAAGAATCTTCCGTCTGAAATGTTTAACTTCTGCATCAGAAAAACTCTTATTGAGATTAAGATGTTTATCAGTGGGACAGCTTGTACTCTATTTGTGAAGTAGCTGCTGAGACTTTATCTTCTTGTCCTTCTCTGGTTTCCTACTGTTCACTTTTCACTTTCAAATTCTCGATTGCAGCTTGTTTGTCAATTTCCTCCTCAGATTCGATTGGCCCTGCAGAAGAAACAAGACCTGACCAAACCTCTGGCCTCGACTCTTCTACAGCATCAACTTTCTGTCGCTACCGCAGCTGCCATGGCAACACTGGGCCCCTTCCCCCTCCGGCCCACCTCAAACTCCAGCCCCGCCCTATTTCAGAGTCAGCCTCTCTCCCAGGCTCTTCTGCATCCGGCCCCTGGACCCATCTGTTCAACACACACATCGGTGCTGTTTTCCCCTTACTGACCCTATGGACGTCTCCATCAGCTCTGAACTACAGGTAAAGGCAGAGCTGACACCTGAGAAGACGTGATATCAAACGGTACTTGCTGTTCTCAACACAATAATAGATACTGTGGGTGTCATGGACCAGGGGACTGGGATGGGATGGACCAGGGGGATACTGATGGGATGGACCAGGGGGATACTGATGGGATGGACCAGGGGGACACTGATGGGATGGACCAGGGGGATACGGATGGGATGGACCAGGGGGATACTGATGGGATGGACCAGGGGGATACGGATGGGATGGACCAGGGGGATACGGATGGGATGGACCAGGGGGATACTGATGGGATGGACCAGGGGGATACTGATGGGATGGACCAGGGGGATACTGATGGGATGGACCAGGGGGATACGGATGGGATGGACCAGGGGGATACTGATGGGATGGACCAGGGGGATACTGATGGGATGGACCAGGGGGATACTGATGGGATGGACCAGGGGGATACGGATGGGATGGACCAGGGGGATACTGATGGGATGGACCAGGGGGACACTGATGGGATGGACCAGGGGGATACTGATGGGATGGACCAGGGGGATACTGATGGGATGGACCAGGGGGATACGGATGGGATGGAGAAGGCACGGAAGCAGCAAATGAGTGAAAACAGTATTTTCTGATGAAAGCGTGTGTGTGAGTGATTATGTGTGAGTGCATGCACAGATGTAGCCATCACAGAAGTACAACTTAATGCAACATTTGTGCTCTACTCCATTAACTTTTATAGATTTATAGATAATCTGTATAACATTTAAGAGAGTCCTCCTTACAATGAACCTCCATGACGTCTATAACTCTGTGTGTGTTAACATGTGCAGATATGCATCTTATGAATGAACGTGTGAATGCCAATCAGAGCATGCTTGACTCTTGCTGCTTTTTATTTTCAAATAAACAAAAGCTGTGGATACTCATATTGGATTCAATATTTTTATTTTCTAGAGTTTTATCAACACTCAAACTGCCTATTGTACAATCCACAGTCACCCATTCACACACACATTCATACAGCGCTACCTGTATACTTCTTCTATCACACACTTCTGGCACAGCCGTCAGGGGCAACTTGGTGTTCACTGTCATGCCCAAGGACACTTTGGCATGCAGACTGGAGGAGCCAGGGATTGAACTACTGACCTTCTGGTTGGTGACCCTAAACCACAGTTGCCCCCAGATGACATCACATCGGGTGAAGTGTATTCCAAGGCCAACACCCATTCACACTCACAGCTATGGTTGAGTTAGAGCCTCCAATTAACCTTTGGACGGTAGGAGGACACACGCTGAAACATGCATTTTAGTAGATAACTTTTTAAAACAACATTTCAGCATCAGTTTGTGGGATGGATCTTTGTTTTAAAAGATGTATTAGATAAGGTGCAAGGCAGGAACACGTCTATCTTCTTACTTTCTGCTCTGTGTGTACGTGTTCACCCAGACATGTGACGTGTCGAGAAGCAATCAGGCATCACCTCCTCCCAAACCAATAGCTCTCTGTGTTGAGCCTCTGACCTGAGCCTGTTTCATTCTCCTTCTCTACTTAGCAGCACGCAGAAACAATCATTCCTTGGTCTGTGTTCAGGTATTTTGCCAACGTAATGAAAGGACACGTCCATAGTCTTTATTTGGCTTCAGGAGACTTTGAAGTCTTTTTCCAACTATTTATTCCTGGGGAGTACAGATAACCCCTGTCACCCCCCGCTGCATCCCATCCAACTTCATTTCTCTGAGAGGAAATCAAAGCAGCAATGTGGTGCCCTGCTTCATTGTCTTTTTGATCAGGTTTACTGCATCGTGCATCTCATTTTAAAGTTCATTTTAAAAGCCTAGAGGTTTAAAACAAATGTGCTGCAGCTGAAGTATACGGTCACTGATCTGAGGAGCTGTTTATGCTGTTGAAACACGTCAGGCAGGCGTTCAGATTTTGTCTCAGGGTTGTTTCTCCTTCTGCATATTCCTTTTACAACTAGAAACTATTTCTATCGTGACTGAATCAGATAATGCCGACGCTATCTAAATCAGCTGACATTCTGAGTGATGGCCATTCTAACCTTTCTCCGAGGCTGAGCTCAGTTCGTCGGTGAGATGCGGTGTGATCGCAGCTTTTTCAACTTTCCGTGACTTCTCTTTTTTTTCTTTTTCGTCTTCCATCAGCCGACTGACACCAAACTGGATTAATTCGATATTGTCTGCTTTTGCTACTCACAGCTGCTCCAAAGTAAATAATTCCACAGAATTATCATCCACTCAATCACTGCCTCCTGATCCTCTAGTTGTCACAGCAGTCATTATTATTGTTATTAATTGTGTGGTGCAGTGATCGTGAACATATGTGTGTGGGATGCTCTATTCTCGAAAGGCTGTCGGAATTCATACCTTCTCTGGCCCCTTACCTCCCGGGCTCAGTCCCTCGCCAGCTTTCACTTTTCTCCTTCACTATTTGTCATCTTTCTTTTGTTATCTCGCCATTACGTTCACTCTCTTCACTTTCTCTCTCTCTCTCTCTCTCTCTCTCTCTCTCTCTCTCTCTCTCTCTCTCTCTCTCTCCTCTCTCTCTCTCTCTCTCTCTCTCTTTCTCCTCCGTCAGATTTGTGGCATGCATGAGCAGATGCACACATGAGCATATGTCAGCAACACAAAAGCCTGACTCGGCATCCAGGGAATGTTTCATTCTCTGCTACCTGGAGGGAGTACAAAGGTGCAGAGCAGAGCGGTGCATGCCATGTGAGGGCAGCTCTGCTCGCTGCTCACACTGAAAAAGACTATAATAAGATTTTGGCATGAGGATGCAGCATTTTGACGTTTGCGTTTTGCGCATTTCATAAAACAAAGATGGTCATGGGTATTTGCAGATGAGAAAATGACATAACAGAGATGAGGAATGGAAAATATTCCATGAAACTCGGAAAAAAAAATACACCTGCAAACTGAAAAGTAGTAATAGTAAGTTAAATAAGAATAAACACTGAGGGAAATATTGGTGCTGAAATAAATTAGGAAAATAATATAATATAAAATAATATCCCATTACTTTATGAGATGGGAGAATGGGTTTTTCAGAGGATTGAATGAAAAGAATAGCTCAACATTTTGGAAAATACAATAATTAGCACTTTATTGTTTTTACACTTTTTTGTATGCCTAGTGTGAAAGGCTGTGAGTTTCCTTGTTTCTAGCCTTTATGCTAAGCTAAGTAGCTGCTGGCTCAACTACGTATTTACCTTACAGATATAGTAGTATAGTAGTGTCTTCTCATTCAGGCAAATACATGTATTTATCAAAAATCATGGACAGTCCCTTTAAAAGCAAACTCAAATTTATTTGTGTGACATAAATATGGCAAATTTACTGAGGTGATGACTGAAACAATTCAAATGATTCATTTAGAAAAATAGTACCAACATTTCCATCATTGTTACTCATTCAGAGCACAGCTTCTCACTGCCCAGGGAACAAAGTTGTCAGTTAAATTACATTTTTTATTTCCTATTCTATTTTCATTTCTAAGTAGCAGCCGTTGCTGTTGTAACGCCTAACAGAATTTGTTTTAGTCCCTGAGTGACGGTGTGGCAGTGTGGCATGGAGCATTACATCAGTAAACGGAGGGGATGTTGGCTGCAGTAAATGGCACAGCAGGGTGTTTAAGAGCAGGCTGTAGGGCATAATGACCAAGCTGCAACCCACAGAGAGCTGAATGTGTGTCTGTGGCTCGGTGCCGCTGTCGGCCAGGTTCAAAGAGATGTGCTGCTGGAGGAGAGCTCCTCCATTTAGCGATGAAGTCAGACACGAGCCAGCCTCACACCAGGGAAAGGCTGTCAGGTTAGAATCCTTCTGCAATATTGTCCAGCTGTCGTAGCTCTAGGTCTAGGTCTGGACTAGTTATACCCTTAATTATGGTCATTTTATTGATTAGTTGGTAATGTTCTGATGTCGGTTAGAGGGGGACACAAGTCTATCTCTGATTGACAACCATACCCAGCATTCAGTGGATTGTGTTGCAGCTCCGTCAGCTTTGTAAACCTTTGCAAAGTACTCGCTAAACACTGCAAATGAAGAATGAAGTTTGGACTTACATGATTTTGGGAAGGGTATGAGCACATCATAATTTGGGTTGCTGTGGCTCAGGAGCAGGTGTTCCACTAACCAGAAGGTTGCTGGTTTAATCCCCAGCTTCTCCAGTCCTAAGGCAAACACTAAACCCCATATTGCCCCTCGTGTGGCTGACGTGTGATAGAAAAAGTGCTCAATTAGAAACTCTATACGAATGTGTGTGAAAATTTAAAGCACTTTGACTGGTCTATAAGACTAGAAAGTGCTGTATAAATACAGTTGAAATTATATTGTTTATTCTATAAATATTTAATGTGTTATATATATATATATATATATATATATATATAGTTGAGTTTTATTGTTATTGATGATGATATCAGTTTCAATCATGTTGGAATGGTTAGTATAATTTCCTGGCCTACTGCATCTTTCCTATCTTTACAACAAGTATCATTATCCTATAAGTCTTGGACTGGGTAGTTGATGTTCTCCATGTGTTACTAAACTAAAGAAAATGTGGTGATGATGTAGGTGGCAACTCATCAATCCGAGATTCATAAAACAAGCTATAATCTGATTTCCCGAGCTGTTTCTGGCTTACGGTTTGCTTTTGTGGTTGATTACAGACCCCTGTAGTTATGATTTCATTATCATAAATCGTGAGTATGGCACCATATGCACATTTTTCCATATTAAAAAAGGAAGGCTGTGTATTTTGGGCCCCGGCTGAGGCGAGTGCACAGATTAGAGCTAATACTTTTCATCTGGCAGGAAAGCAGATGATCTTTTTATTGGCCAGTCACAGTGTCTGGACAGGGATGGGTGAACCAGAGATCAGACTGGACAGGGATTCGTTTGTGATATTAGCGCCTCACATCATTAGATATTTGAGCTAGTAGCTCCTGTTATACTAAAAAAGGCAGTGTCTTCGCCTGTGTTGACGTCCGCAGTCAGTTGTTGTTTGTATCTTTATTGTGCCTTGATTTCTCTGACTGCCACAAAACCCACTCTGTTTAGAAGTTCAGTCCCTTCTGTCCTTTTCCTGTACCTGTGATAATAAGTTTCCCTCCAGGTGTCTGACACAAGGAGAGTCAGGGGTGGCATGAAATGACTGTGTGATAGATTTGTCCATTAAAGCAAGCTGTGCTAAAACCTGTGGCTGTCTTTCTGTCTTGCTCTCTATGTTTACCTCCCTCCTGACTCATTTTTTCTTTTTAATACATAAAGGTCTTCATACAAAGCACACACTCACTATTTCCCTGCAGTACGGGAGCAGCTGTAACACTTACTTGCCTTTTGCAGGAATATTGCAGCTTTTAGGTGAAACAGAAGTGATCTTATTATTAAAACAGTGAGTCATTACAGATTTGTATGGCTCACTTAGTAACAGAGCACTCACACCTACAACACTTACTTAGACCTCCAACCAATACCAAAAGGCCTTGCCTGTTACAAAAAAGAGCTGACGTTAGCTGGATTTTCATATATATATATTTTTTAATTTATTTTCTTAGTAATAAAGCTTAACTGCTACATATCCTTATGCAACATATACAGAAATAATCCCATTGTGAACATCTGGGAGAAAAGTAAGCTGAATCAACGAACCACATTCTTTACTCAAGGGCCTTGCCCGAAAGTACAGGCCTGTTTTACAGCTGAGGACACCGGTACTGAAGTCATTTGTTTTCAGAGGGCGACACTGACAACACCCGAGCCTCACCAAAGCCCTTTCCACAGCCTCAATATGCCACTCACTTGGCTGTCGCAGACACTTTCTTGGATCCCCACTGACAAAAAACGGTGGAAGGATGTTATATTAGCTGCAGCGCCAATGCACGAAGGGTGCTAGTTTCTTCCCCAGTGGGCTGCCAAGTAAGACATGCCTGCTTGACTCTGACTTGAGAAAGAAAATGAGATCATGACCAGGTATTTTACTGTAATTCAATATTTATGGAACATTTACTGCATGAGCAAAACCTGAGAAAGGGCAGGAATGGGCACTCGTGGCATTGAAGCAGGATTTTAATGGGAGACAGCTGTTTTGGTGCATGATATATGAGACCTGATATAGGTAGTATGTATATAGGCACTAAGATAGTGTGTATAGGCCCTGAAGTAGTGTATATATACAGTAGGTCCTAATACAGTGTGTGTTTGGGCCAAAATATAGTTCCTAATATAGTGTATATATAGGTCTTACAATCGTATATATAGGCCCTAAGATATAGGACCTAAGATAACGTGTAAATGGGCCCTTAAGTAGTGTGTATATAGGCCTCAAGATAGCGTGTATAAAGGCCCCGAGATAATGTGTGTATTGGCACCAAGACAAAGTGTATATAGGCCTTAAAATAGTGTTTGTATATAGACCTGAAGATAATGTGTATATAGGCTATATATATATATTATTATTATCATGTGCAATACTTACAAATACAAACATTTCTAATACTTATTTTTCTACTCTTATTTCAGTCTATTGTTTCGTTTCATATATTTTGGAACTTATCTTACTTGTATTGTTATATATTTAGACACTGGTCCTAACTTGATATTTTCATACTTCAGGCATTTTTTACATTTTGTATTATTATTTGTCGTCAGCAACTTTGGGGAAAGATCTGGCACAAGAATTTCCTTCTACATTAATAAAGTTCTATCTTATCTTATCCAAGCTACAGTAGAACTAAACTCTCCCTGGTTCTGAGCTTTTAGATGAGCAGCGAACATTAAATCACTTGCAGGTAAATGTGGTTTATCTTCCTCTGTGCATCAGCGCCATCTTGCGAACGCATCTTTTCATTCTTGGGAAGTGACGTCGTCGGACGTTTCAACCAATCAGCACTCGCGGCTCAAAATTCGAACTTTAGCTCGCTGAGAGTCTGCTGGTGTTCGGAGAGGAAACACATCCTCTGCTGCCATTTTTAAACAAATAGCACAGTTTATTGTATTCACACATCGACTACACACATGCTGGTAAGTCGCTTTCATATAGAACGTCCTGCTGCAGCTGCCGGAGATAGACTGTCGGTGCGGTTTACGTCCACTAGCGTGCTAACTTAGCTAGCAGGCTAGCCGAGTCGTTTGTTGTGCTAAGGCTTCTGATCACAATGCTGCGCTGCTGATTAGCCGGACAACTCTCAAACACTTTAAACCCGACCGGGGGCCGTGAGCCATGGTGAAGGAACGGGCCCAGAAGAAGTCCTTCCAGCAGAGTCTGGAGGACATCAAGGAGAAGATGAAGGAGAAGAGGAACAAACGGCTGGCCAGTGCCACGGCTCCCAGCAGAGGAAGACCCAGGGCCATTCACAAAAGCAGCGGTGAGGATCAGCACGTTCCCCACTCTTAATGTAACTGAAATCAATATATATACATTCATTATAATGTACTTGTAAGCTGAAGATGCTCCAAACAACCATGGACATACCACCAGTGGTGATGATCAGCACGTTTTCCTCAATTAATGTAACTTAAATCAAAATATGTATTCATTGTACTGTACTTGGTGTTGTGATGATGATGATGGTATTGTGCCTCAATCAAACACATCACAATACTATTGTGTCTTCTCCTAGGGGCTACGTCTGCACACACCATCCTGATCGGTGTCCAGGAGAACAACAAGACGCTGGCCGTAGCCCTGCAGTCCGAAAAGGAAAAAGTGAGACAAGCCAACGCAGTGATCCTGCAGCTGAAACGAGAGCAGCAGGCTCTGTTCCTTCACCTGCTGCTGCTCAAGAGGAAGCTCAAGGAGCGGGAAGCCCTGACAGCGAGCGCTCCAGAGGTACCTGTCGCCTCCTCTTGCCCATATACAGTCCATCTTTCACATTGGAGCCGATTCTGGGTTTCACTTAAAAATTGTATGAATGTATAATTTTCTATCTTTTTAGACAAAAGCTACAAACGTCTCAGTGGAACCTCAGCACCACAGGAATTCAGCAAGGTAACTTCAAAATGCAGGACATTTTTTTTCATCACAACCTTTATCCTGAGTCCTATGACTGAAAATCTGTTACCTTTTTGATTTTCAGGAGAAAGCGGACCAGCGAGAACCTTGATGAGCCTGTTGTGTGCAAAGCCTCACCAATTAGTGCAGGTATACAAACACATACGCTAAATATTCCAGGTCAAAATCGGGGATTAGTCACAATAATTGACTTATCAGCTGAGAAAAGAGTAGAAATACTCATTTTGTTCATTTCCATTTATTGTTTTGTTTTTTAACCTAAAAGTAAATTATTTTCAGGTTGATTAAATAGAATCTGTTCTTTGGATTTTCAGATAGTTACACAAAAGCTGTTGTTTACAGTATACAGCACTTTAATATCCTATTGCATTTGTCCTAATCCTGAAATTGAGCTTGTGTAATTCATGATGTTGTCTTTTTCCTCACAGAGCCTCAGACCTCTGGACAGCGTGGATGTGATAAGCAGCTTACTTTGCCAGCCTCAGTGGTTGTACGGCGTGGGCGCACAGACAGAAGAAACAACCGGAGGTCTGAGCGTGTGCAGGAACAGAGGTTGTTGAGTGGGGGCGACCCCACAGCAGGCTTAGAGACTTTAATAGCAAGTCCTATTCAGGCTGAAGATAAAAATTCAAATCAACCGCAGCTAGCACCGGAATCAGAACCCGCGGATCTCATTGACACTGAAGAGTTTCAGCACTCTACCCCTGAACAAGTCCCGCCTAAAAAAAGCAACCAAAAGCAGCCCAACAGGAAACAAGCCCAGCAGCAGCCCCGCACCAAACAGGAGGCGCCTGCACGGAAAGCTGAGAGAGGCCGCAGACCAGAGCGTGCCCCGTTAAAGAAGCCATGGGACAATCCCAAACCCAGAGCCCGCTCCAAGAGTCGGGACCGTTCAGGCCACACGTTCCAAAGCAGCACCTCCATCCCAGGGCAATAAGCTCAACACGTCACTGGGATTTAATGACACGTTTGACTTTGACTGTGAAGAGACGGTACACGTCGCGCCGTTCAGGGCGAAGGCCGAGGGCAGTCAGCCGGCCACACCAATCAGCGCAGAGGCTCCGCAAAGAGAACAGGCCCAAACGGGTGCATCACCGGTCGCCTCCAGACTGAATGAGTCAAGCTCGTCATCGCCATCATCTGAATCAGAGGACAGCCTTTACGTTCCTCAAAAAACCAGGGGGAGACGGACTTCACTGGGCAAGACCAAAGCGATCACCACTCGTCGAGGCCGGCCCAGACAAAAAGAAAACATCCCTCCAAACAAGGAGATCTCTGGTGAGAACTTAGGCATTCATTTCATATTCCTGTTAAAAGCTTTGAAAGAGACGTTTAATGTTTATAATTAAGAATTTCTATCATTGCTTTGCGTTTTATAGTCTTTAGAGATGAGGAGTCAAGTCCCAAGACTGCAGAGCCTGAAGAGAAAGAAGCTCATCTCCCTCACTGCCCTGATTCCAGCTTCTCTAACAGCCCGAACCCTGAGGGGATGGAACAGGAAACTCACCAAGGTGAGTACATGTTCTGAAACATGTTCACTTTATGTCTTTTACACTAGTTTCCTAGTGTTTGAGATCTTATGCCACAGGGAGACTAAAAAAAACAATCTGCTCATCCTGCCTGGGTGGCGATAATATTATTATTTTATTAGCTATTTGCCCTCAGTGAAGGACTTGCTGGGATGCAGTGGCAATTTAGTGACGACTCCTTGTTGGAATCTTCCTGCAGCATAGACAAGTTTGACGTCATTGTTTATCAATGTGTCATTGTTTATCAATGTGTCATTGTCAGAGAAACATGGCTGTTTTAGTTATAAATGTGACATAATAACAAAAATGTCAGGGTTAAGAAAATAGAGTTCTTTAGGGGCTTGACTGTCTGTTTTTTTTTTCTTTTGCAAGTGGTCATTTGTTTTAAAGGTGAATATGTTTGTTTGTTTGCCAGAGCCTCACAGGGAGATTGTGGAGGAGGATTGTTTGCTGGCTGTCAGCCCTCTGGTTGAAGTTGAGATGATGAGAATAGACAACGTCCTGTCAAACTTCAGAGATTCCACCAGCGACACTGCTCTTTTACCTCATCTAACACCTCAGCGGATCAAGACGTGCAAGAGACGTAAGCTTATTCGCAAATGGCTGTGTGTTAACATGGAACATCCATCTTTGTATACAGTCATTGCTCATTTCCCAAACCTGCTTGTTGAAGTGAAACCTGCTTGGGCGTTTTGGTGAGACTCACTGCGTTATCTCTTCTCTATGCATCGTCTCTATTGCACTCTGTTCACTGGTACGCACAGAAAAGCACAACCTCTGTTTCCTTTTCTCTTTCTTGTGTCACATCTTCCTTCACATTTCCACAGGTGGGCTTGGTGTAAGGACAGCAGGGCGGGGCTTGAGTCTGTGTGATGTGACCAATATGTCCCCTGCAGCCTATCGCAAGTACCCGTCTGATGGCAGATGCTCCACTCCTGTCCCCGCTCGCAAGCGGCGCTGCACCATGGTGGTGGACTACAAGGAGCCCTCGCTGAACGCGTAAGTTTGGATATTAAAGCCACTCTTGCAGTAAAGTAATTTATACTGTACGAATTCTCAATTATATTCTCATCCTAACAGGAAACTTCGGCGGGGAGACAAGTTCACAGACTTGCAGTTCCTCCGTTCTCCTATATTCAAGGGGAAGACTGACAGCAGGTCTGTGCAGAAACCGAGGAACTCTGTGAGCGGCAAGCAGCCGTTTGAGAAATACAATGAGTCGTTTGTTGGCTGCCGCTGAAAGCAGGGACCTCAATTCCAAGTGTTCGCTGTCAGTTTTTAAGTGCTGTCATAGTTTGGTTTTCATTTGCAAGGTCCTTTTTATTTTTGTGATTTGTGTGATATATATATATCACATATAATTTGACTGTGAACAGTTTAAGATTGTTTTCCCTTAACTTTTCATTGTTTCATACTTTTACCTTCATTTTCTTGTCTTTTCTTTGAGATCTTTCCTCTCCTCTACTTCGTCATTTTCCGAAGACCAGGTTTTTTAAATTCTGCCATCTTACCTAAACCAGAATGAGCTGAACTGAATATGAGCTCGTATTATTGTCTTTTAATAAATTGAATCTACCCCTCATCTATACATCTTGTCCTTTAAGACTTGTGGGGGGGCTGGAGCCAATCCCAGCTGACACTGGGCGAGAGGCGGGGTACATCCACTACTCTATGCTACAACAATAACTAATAATTTGCTCATTTACATAATACAAGATTATATTAACAGCTCTGCTCCAATGAGAAGTTTAGAAAACTGAATTCCAATCTAAACTTGTTTAGGTTGAACTCAAAATTGTTGTTTGTTAAATCTTGGCCATTGCAAAAAAAAAAAAGATACAAAAATGTACCTTGATTATACTTATTGTGTTGGTAAAACCATTTCTCTTTATTGCAGCTGAAAAGTTTCTAAATAGTTAAAGAAAGCTGGGTCTGATTTAACAAAGAACTCCAGACTCACTGTGACCTTTGTCCACAGAAATCTAATCCCTTAATCTGAGTCTAAGTGAAGATTTGTGCCAAATTTTAAATGATTGTCAGAAGCATTCTTAAGATATCACATTTAAAAGGGTTACATTGACCTTTGACCTCCAAAACCCAACCAGGTCATACTCGCGGCCATGTGAACATTTAGACCAAATCTGACTAAATTCCCTCAAGGTGATCTTGAGATATCTTTATCACCAGATAGCAGGTGGTGGTGCAGAGGCATAGAAATGATGTGATTGAGATGAATCACCACAGACGCTGAATTAGCCTCACCTCTTTTATTCCATCTATAAAATAGGCTAATACTATGTCATTAAAACCAGTTGTACAAAGAGCATGAAGTATTTTTTTATCCAGACATAATACAAAACGTATTTTCCTAAAGTTTGAAAAGTACAAACACCTTTTTACAAAACAGCAAAACTACATAGTATTGCACAATCTTCTCATTTATCTCCAAAGTATAAAGTTATCAATCTCCATCTGCAGGGCAAAAATAAAGAGAGAATAAATTAACCTTGTCTAAAGCATTTCCTTTTTAAATTACAGCACATAAATAAGAATAAACTCTAGATAATTAAATTAGTCCTTAGTCAGCGGTAATTTATGTCAAAACATTTTTTGAAGAGAAGAGGATTATTTTTATGTTTACTAATACTTGGAAAAATAAAAGTGCATTTCGATAGTCACACTGCCCTAGGTGGCTTATACAAAAAAGATTATTTAGTTTTAGTTCTTGAAACAGAAAATATATGTTATATACACATTTAAAATATACAATGGGAATAAGTGCTTTAAAATAATTAAAATCTGTACAAATTTAAAGTATGTATTCCTCTTTTGGCAGGATGAACTCATCACAGTCAAACTTTGACCTCATTAATGGCGCGCACGATTACACAGACAGGAAAATCTGATCTCCCAGTCGCAGCCCTCGAAGGTAACACTTGTGTAATGATGTAACACACAGTAGATGTGACATATCTACCTGAGTCCACTGAGAGGAGGAGGAGGAGGAGGAGGCAGGCATCCAGAAAGGCAGGGGGATGAAAGAAAAGAAAGAGGAGACGGAGAGAGACGAGGCAAGAAAGGTGAGCGGGGACTCTCCAATCAGCCGTCAGTCTGTGTTGCCTCTCAAAGTCTTCACACACATACAACAGGAGCTCCCTGCTCCGTTCAATATGTATTCCTCTCACGCCTTCCTCTCTCCTTTCTCCACCCGGGACCCTGGGATATGTGATGAAATGTGAAGACACAGGTTTTCTTGTTATGTTTCACGGCAGCGACAGTCTCACAGGCCGTCAGTGAGGCCGTCCCTCGCGGCCTATCTTTCAGTGTAAATATCAGTCTAAGCTACCGATTCAGGATCTTTGCCTGCATGCATCGAACATTAAGGAGTGCTGATCTGAGACCAGTGTGCACCTTTTACATCAAAATATGTCTCTGAAACCCGACAGCTCCAGAGTCAGTAGTCCCGCTCCTGGCTTGTCTTCACACACGGCTGTCATCTGCATCACTTATAACCTGGACCACAGGGGCCTTGTCTCATTCTTTTGTGGAGGTGAAGAGAAACAACTCCTCCTCCTCCTCCTCCTCCTCCTTCCTCCTCCTCTGTTCTACTTCTCGATGAGGCCTGCCTCTTTAATCTTGGTGTAGAAGAACTTCTCCAGTAGGTTGGCGCACTTGTAGTACTCGCTCTCCGGAGGGTTGTACTCTCGACAGTTGGTGAAGATGCGCTGCATGTCGGCCATAAACAGCTTGCGCGTCGTGTAGTACCTGCTCTTCAGGCGCTCGCTCATCGTCTTCAGGTCTGTGAGCAGAACGTGAAGTTGAATGTGAAATGTGATTTCTTTTTTCTATCATACTCTCTCAGTAATTGGTTAATTGCACTAATGAATACAGAGCTCTTCTCTTTTTTCACCAAGGACACTTCAGTCTTGGTGCCACTAGAACAGCATTTAACAGTGAGAACCACCGAAATGTGCTAAATGTGATATTGAGTCATGTTTCAATCCCAAATGCTACTGTTTCATTAAAGTACAGTTACTCTCTCTAATCACCACCTCCTCTAGGGATGTTCTGTTTGTTTGCAAACAGGATTATAACTACAGGACAGATTATCTCGAAGCTTGATGGAACGATGTGCTATTGGTCAGGGAAGGGGCAGGATTTTTTTCCACTTTCTTTAACATTGCGAGATTGGGCGATTTTTGACATTTTCACCAATTTCACCGGGAATAATCCAGTATATTTAGAGGACTGAGGGAGCCTGTTGGGGAAATGAATGAAAAAGCCACAGCCTCTCCCACACACACTTTGGGTGAGTAACTTTGAAAGAAGCTAAATGATACCACCATGCTTAGCATTAGCATTGGTTATTGTTAAACTGCTGCTAATGTACAGATCAATTCTTGCTTTACAATTTTTTTCAATGTTTAGGGGAATGATATTTATGAGTGTGTGTAATTTGGTCCAAATTAAAGTCCAGATCTAGTGAATTTAAATGGGATTTCATAAGGGGACTGTTGGGATTTTATTATTCATTAGTTAATTATTAAGTAGAGCCTAACTTACATATTAGTCTGATAAAATTGGCCAAAATAATTTTTTCATAGACGAATCACATTTCAGCGTTTATTGCCGACATGAAACCCTTTATTTTTCAGAATAAACAAAGCAGAATAAAGGTGCATTTATCTTTAAAAATGTATGTGAAAAAAATATATTTGGTTTTATTTTTATGAAGTGTGGTTAACCTGTAAAATATCAAGGGTAAAGTCTATTTCTTTGTGATAGGAATCATTGCCAGATTTGATTAAAATATATTTATCAGTTGCTATGTCGCTGTCAGAATTTGGTTACTCTCTAATATCAGTATGAGGTCAGGCTCTATTATTAAGCACAATTTTTGGCTCCGCTTTACTTTGATGTCATGTGATTACATACCCATGGGGAAGCGAATCACTTGATAGTACCCAGGTGCCTCTGTTTTCTTCACAGGTTCCATGAACGGCCAGGCGTTCGGGTGACTCTATGGCATGAAGACGAGTGATGTTATGGGCAAAAGTGGTGTGTGTGTGTGTATATACGTTGTCGGTGCTGTGCGTGTGTACGTGTGTGCGTTTGTTCCTCACCTTCACATGTTGAAGGATGGTCTTCAGAGTGCTGTACAGTTGATCAGGGTCCTTCAGTTCCTTCCTGGAGGAGAATAAATGCAGAATGTAAAAACATTTCATCAACATAGTAACAACAAATAATGGTATTATAAGTATAATAAATATATAAGTATAATGTAAGTAAATAAAGAAAAACTGTGTTGAAAATACCATAGTACAATACTTAGAAGAAGTGATGTTTGCCCATAGTGGGACTAATATATAATTATCATATTGTATTGCATATTATTGTATTGTATAATTTTTTAGCTTATCGTATCACATTGCATCGTATTGCATCGTAACACTTTGAATCATATTACATTATATTTTAGCTTATGGCACCGTATCACATTGTATTGTATCATATCATATTGTATTTTATGTTATTGTAGTGTAGTTTATCTTATGGTGTCATAAGGTATCTTATCATATTGTATTTTATTATATCGAAGAGTCTGTAACTCCGATCATTGCTGTTTGTATCCCTGCTGACCTAACAGATTTAATAATACGCCTGCTAACTGATCTTCGGTCCTTAATTTAGAAATCTTGCTTCATGCCAACATGGGGAAAACATCAGCCAAGTCATTTGGTGAAGCAATGCAGAGGCACAGTGCTCAGTTGAAATCTCTCACAGAAGAGTCACACTTACCCTTTGCCCACAGGTTTCCAGCCGGTTTCACCTGTTTAAAAAATGACACCAAAATAAGCACCATCTAAAATACTCAAAATAATATAAATGCCATATGCTGTGAATACGGTTCGTATGAGTAACGTACGTATGCCCGGAATGCTTTCTATGGGAATCTGCCGAACTCCTTCCTTAAAACAGGAAAGTCCGGGATAGACCTTTCTGATCTGAGCCTGTTTCCTCTCTATCAGTTTCTTAATGATCTGAAAGCAAGAGACACACGAGGGTGGGATCAAAGATAGTCAGTGTAGGAACAGAGACAAGGAAGGATTTCAAGTTTCTGAGTTTTCATTTAAAACGCCCACACACCTCCTTCTGCTTCTTGATGATAACGGAGAACTCCGTGTAGGGGATGCTGGGGTTGAGTTCACAGCCCATGAGTGTGGCTCCCTCGTAGTCCTTGATGTAGCCCACATACTTGGCCTTGGGAACTTTGATGTCCTTTGAGAAACCCTGAGATGGAGGAGGAGACATGTTTTCTGGCAGCAGTTTGTACAGGGCCACGCAGCCTCTGCAAAAATGATCCCATTTTAAAAACACACACGTGTTGAGGAACTCACCAGTGCATGGACGGATTTTCACTTAACGTGGCGTGAATATTACTTGTAGCAAATGTCAAGGGGGAAAAATTTTGTTCCCCAAGATATCCCCATAAAAATAGGACTAGAGGGTCAATCTAAAAAAATTTACTCTGCATCATATGATTATATGTTCTAGAGCCTTTAAACATAAATAATTCATCATAATATCTTATAAATGACATCACGATGACTTCATTATTAGTACCCATTTCTCCACTTGTGTCATTTAAATGATTTAGTTTTACAGAGAGAAGACGTATGTGAGAGACTGGGGAGGACGACAATAACATCCTGTGACCCAAGCAGCTGTAATGTAATAAGCGTGTACTGGACCAAATGAATGAACTCCGCATGTTACCTGTTTCTTGAAGTAGCCGATGGCGTACTCATCAGCATAAGTGAGGAAGTTGAGGATTTCATGCTTGATGTGATATTCCTTCAGGTGGTTCATCAGATGGGTTCCATAGCCCTGCAGCCACACAGCCACGGACAGAGGTTAAAAACGGATCAACTAGAGACTGAAGTTTCGATTGGGGCTGAGAAGCCGGGAGCCGCTCTCACCTTGACCTGTTCGTTGGAGGTGACGGCACAGAACACGATCTCTGTGAAGCCCTGCGATGGAAACATGCGGAAGCAGATCCCTCCGATCACGCGTCCGTCCTTGATCAGCGACAGCGTCTTGTGCTTCCTGTCAAGGACAAGATGCATTTCAGTCACCTCTTCAACAACCCCCCCCCCCACACTGTGATAAGTGATGATGACTAACTACGGTTCCACCCACGGATCGAACACCAGCCGCGTGATGTACTCCTTGGGCATGCGGGGGAGCTGGTGGGAGAACACGTTCTGGAGGCCCACGAGCCACATCAGGATCCGCTTATTGGGCTTCTGGTTTAAGGAGTTACCGATGACGTGGAACTCGATCACCCCCCTGCGCTCCTCCAAACGGGCAGCTTCGTCACGTGCAGAGTGGGCTGACAGCAGACTGGTCTGCACAGGAAGGAGAATCATCAAATCATACATCATGATTATAACCTTTACTCCCAGCATCAGCATCCTCGTGAAGAAAATAGGTTTAGAAAGGGTTGAGCTGCATTATTTTCAGGGTCTTCTTCTTCTAAAATTCTAAATTCTTATACGGCCACATACCCACAGATCAGATTGCCATATGGACTTCTCTGGTAAATATGTAGTAGACAATCTGTGTAGATTTCACTAAATGTCTCAATCTTTTTTCCTTTAATAAAACATTTTTGCAAATTAAATCAATATTTTCTCTGTATGCTAAACTTATGGAAGACAAATATCATAAAGGCATACAAATACATTTTCAGTCAACTCTTGATATTAATCATCCAACTCTCCGTTTCTATCATTTCCTTGAAGTTTTGTGCCTTTACCTCAGGAATGGCAGCAGGGTCGGTGATGGTTGCCATCACCTCATTGATGAGCTCCAAGGGGATGTCACCCACCGCCCGCGGCCTCTTGTTTTCCTCATGGGGAAGGGGCTCGGTGGGTTTACGCTTCTCTCCCACTATGACAGCACATGGGCAAAGAGGGAGGGACTTGTCATCATCAGTGTCATCATTAAAACCCAAACAAGACGTCAACCAGCATTCGAGTTCAACTTATTATGGATTCATCTCCATTTGTTATGCGTGGTAGTAAAACCGATTTACACTCAGTGTGTCTGGTGCCACTTTATGACCAATTTTTAGTTTCATGGAGGCAAAGAAATCTTGTTTTAAGTCAGTCCGATGAAGATGATGAATATTTTCTAGATATGAAGCCATGTAGAGGTTTGACTGTAACACCTGGGGTTGACTCCAACACAGTTTTCTTGGCTGGACTGACACTGCCACAGGTGGTTGGGTCCACCGACACAGGACTGGTGCTGTAGTACAACGGCCTGGCCACAGGGGGCGCGCTGATAACTGCAAAGGATGATAAAAGCAAACGTTTAAAAATCAGAAGTCGGCTTCAATGATGCTTCTGCACGTTTGTGTTTGGCCTGCGAGGGTGTGTGTTACCTGTGTGAATAGGAATCTGCCCCCCCGACGCTCCTGCCAAGAAGTCTTGGCTCCAGATGGGAGAGCTGTGGCTGTACACCTCCTCCTCCAGCATAGACAAGAACCTGAGCCAAAGAAAACACAGCAAAAACAGCTCAGTTAAAAAAGGTAGTCGAGTACACATATGTGATTAGTGGTTGTTCTGGATTGTAAATTGCGTGTTAGTTTGAACATAGAGCCAATTTAAATGTGCTGTTCATTTCCCGGTGATAAATCTCGGGAGTTGCTGTATGTTTTCTCTTTTCCTTACTTGGGAAAGTGTGTGAGAATGAGTGTGCGTTTCTCAGGTGGCAGCTTGTCCTTTTCCTGTCGGGCCTGCTCCAGCAGTTGTTTCCTCATCACTGTGAACACCGAGCGCAGCAGCGTCCGCCCGAAGATCTGCGTGGTCTCGTACCGGGGCAGGCTGTCGCAGAACTGAGGCACGTTGCAGTAGCACAGCCATCTGACAGGAGAAGCTCAGTTTAAACTGTGACTGTATAATCAGGTGTAATGCACGTAGACGGGATGTGGGCTCACGCTGCTACCTGGTGTAGTTGGCTTTGTATCCAGCGGCGTCGTCGGTAGGCACCCTCTGGCGTCTCTGGGAGGGCGTCTCCAGCTGCCAGTAGTTGATTTGGTTGAGAAACATCTTAGCAAGCTCCATGATTGTTTGACGCTCCTTAGACGGCAGGTGGCTGAACTTGTACTGGACAAAATTGTTCACCCCCTATTTGTATGGGAAAGAGAATAAACATGAGGAAACAACAGAATCCCAATATTGATGCGCAATAGGTCAATATGTGTATTTACCTGCTCAATACTGGGTTTTTCAAACGGAGGACTCTCCTGTGCTTCTAACGACGGTTTACCCATTTGTAGAATGGATTTCCTCAGCAGCTGAAAGGATCAACAGAAAAGACATATGTGTGTTTACTTGTACACAACGAGGGTCGGGAAAATCCTGTGTTTGTATATGTTTTAATACTTGAAGCAGAGTCTTACTTTGAAGAGGGAAAAGTAGACCTGCTTAGTGTCAGCATCCTCCTCTTTGTGAACACACGTGTAGAGATACTCCACGTCCAGGACGATTCCGAGAAGCCTGTTCATTTCCTCCTCCGACACGTTTTCTAGATGGGTCACGTGATCACCTGGGAGAAACGTAATAAAAAAAACAAGAATTAATAACAAAATCAATAATAAATCTAATGTCTAATATCATTTAGCTTCTTTCCAAGTCACTCACCCAAAGTGTGAGAGCAGCTGCGACAGGGCTCCTGCAGGTTGACTGTGTTGGACTGCTGGTCAGTTCGGGGGGGAGTGGGAGGGGGGTTCTGGCTTTTCCAGCCATTACACTTACAGGCTCCTTCAGCCTAAGAAGCACAGTTTACATTAGTACAAGCATAAATCCAACTTATCTTAAACTAGAATAGCACTCAGAGGAGCTCATTCCTCTGCCAAGGCCCAACAGTCTCCTTTAAATTTAATCAAGCTGCATCAAATTGCACACGCTCATAGAAATCAGCGACTAAATATGTTTAGTTTAATTCATCAAGATCCATGAAATATTTCCTGGGAAATTGGTGAATATTTAAAACAATTCTCTCCGCCCCCTGATCTGGATCCACACCAGAATTGAATGGGTGCTTTCCTGACACATAATAATAATTATAGAGCACTTTTTAGTACAAAGTGCTACACAAGAGAAAATAAGTAAATAAAATACAGAACAAGTACATGAATAATAATGGTAATAATTATAGAGATAAAAGAGCAATATTAGCCTGGTTACCCCAAGTAAATTCAGGAATATGCCCTCTGATAAAAGTATGTTTTAAGCCGAGACTGACAAGACGGCACCATCTCAGACAGCATTATATCCTCAGGCGATTCATTCCAGGGCCTTGGGGCCCTGATGGCAAACGCTCTGTCCCCCTGGTTTTCAGCCAAGATTCTGAAGGGAAACTTGACCCTGGGCTGAAATAAATAGGGAATTAAAAGATCAGAGCTAAAGCCTGGGGCCAGGCCATGAAGAGCCTTAAAAGTAATCAATAAAAGGTTTAAATCAATCCTCTAACAAACTGGGAGCCAATTTTTCAAAAAACGATAAAACAGGTGGGATGTGATCAAATCTCTTAGTTCCAGGTAATAGCCTGAATGCTGAATTTTCTGCAGACTGCCGTCGTTTCAGGGTTTTCTAATTAAAACAGGGAAAAGGCTGTGGCAGTAATCAAGGAGTGAGGGAATATCGTGTACTATCGCTTCTGCATCTCGGCATCCTCACGCCAAGTTTCCTGGTAATCCGTCCAGACTAAACAAACCGAAAAACACAACTTCCTTTTAGACTGTGCAACATTAGATTGATAGTCAGGTGTGGCAGTGAGTGATCTTACAAGTGGAACGAGCATCGATATGTTGTGTTTGTAAAGCTGTTTTAGGTATTGATCCTTCATGACTGACAGGTTGTCGACCACTTGCATAGTTTATATATTAAAGGTTAGATGGTCTGTAGTCATGTAGCACTTTCATAGTCTTGACGATCACTCAAAGCACTTCACCGTACAGCTTATTGCCACTCATACAGTGCATCTATGGGCAGCACTTTTTCTATGAGAGGCAATTTGGGGTTAGGCTTCTTGCCCAAGGACACTTTGGCATTCGGATGGATGGATGAAGACCGACATCGAACCGCCGACCGCTCTGCCCCCTCAGCCACAGCCTCTTGACACTCGTGTTTTTATTGTAAATGTGCCACAGCAGCATACAAGCTTTTTACACCTTGTCAAGGCCTCTCAGGTTAATGGAGGTTTGTTGTGACTGCTCAGGCTCAGTAGGTGGGGCGAGCAGGCCTGTCACCGTCAGCTGGACGCGCCGCACTGCGCATGCGTCGTGAAACAACAACAAACTCCGCCTCCCTCTCGGCCACCCCCCCCCCCCCCTCCAGCAGCTGTCACCCTGTCAAAACAAAGACCCAGTCCCTCGCTCTCTCTCTCTCTCTGCGGATCATATACTCTGCATGAACCCCCCCACCCTCAAAATAAAAATCCCCTCCGCTCAGCACCGCGCGCTCACCGGCGGCGCGGCGCTGAAATGTCCCCGTGGGGGAAGCCTTTACGCACGGATGCAGCCCCTGCGCGCACAGCACCGCACAGCTACTCCCAAGAACCAGCGCCAAGCCAATGTTTACGTTCACAACCCCCCACCTTGACAGAAACATAGTGCGGTCGTAAAAGCGGCAGGCAGTTTGCAGCTGGAGGCCCCAGCTCTGAACCCCCGTGCCCGCGATGACGCTTTAGGTCACTTGATTTTTAATATCGCCTTCTCGGTAATTGCTTCGTGCATGCAAAATGAAAAAAAAAAAAAAAAAAAAATGAAGTGCGGCAATGGCTTCCTATGCTGCGCTTGCATTTTGTAAACTATTGCAACCTTGCACAGGGCAGACGCTTTGTAAAGAGCGAGCCCGCACACCGCTGCCAGGAAAGAGTCTGCAGGTAGATCGTACTTTGCAGGAGGAATACACGCCGAGTTTTTCCAGTTTCTTCGGCCGAGGTGAGGAGCGGAGTTGCGCCTTCTTCACGGCGATACGTGCGGATCCTCCAGCGGCGCCGGAGCCTTCCGTCCCCCCGGCTCCAGGAGCGGCCGGAACCAAGCCCGCGGCCCCGATGGCCGGCGAACCCTGCTGGATCCCGGCGCTGTCGGCCATAGTTCGCAACGAACCCCGACGGGAGCCGCGGCCCGGGGAAAATATTCGCTCTGCCGTCCGCTCTTATTCCACCAGCGGAGGATCAGACATGGCGCTCATCCTTATTTTCAATTTCTCACTGTAGGCCCATTTTCCTCCGCTAGGGGACTGAGATGGGACATACGGACCGATTCCACCAGAATTCACAGAGGAAAGGTCGCGAAATGCGAGAAAAATCTCAAGGTCAAACCAGATGGAAAAACATGTGGCTTGGTTTCCTGAGCTGCTGGATCACGGTCACTTAATGTAACACCGAGCAAATCCTAGAATTAACAACAATAACCACGTTTAATAGACTATGATGATATTATATTTTCGCTTTATAACATAAATGTGTTTAACGGGAGATAACTAAAAGTGGAATCCCCCTAAAGGAAAACACGTGTAATTTCTCATCACATTTAGACAAATATTAGCATCAGGATTTATGAGCCATGTGGATAATTAAACAGGGTAAATGTCAGACATAATGCAAATATCAATCAGTGTTTATCAGTGTCAATTTGACAGGTAGAGGACAGTGGTCCATTCTCACACACACACACACACACATATATATATAATATATATATATATATATATATACACAGCCTGATTACAATAATAAATGATCAACTTTATTTCAGTATTTATTTGGTCATTACATAACAGTACTGTAAAACGCTTGCATTTTTAGGTTTCTCTGCTGCAATTAAGTGCTCGTGGCAAAAAACAAAACCAAACCATACAATTTAAGTCCCCATTATGTGTTAATTCATCATTAATCTATTCATGAATCACCATCGATCCCCGGCTGACAGTTGTTAACACTGTTTGCTACAATACGTTCACAAGGTTACTGAGATGTTATGGAGGGGCAAACGGCTGGTTAATCAAACTGTTTTGTATCGTGTCCGACTCCTCTGGAGCTTTTAGGAGCCTCTGGAGGTTCAGATCTAACTACAGGTGGAGGAGAGCCGGACAAGGAATCGCAGCCTGATACCACTACAAAAAGAAAACCATTAGTGAAATCCAAGTAGAGTGTTACAAAATAGAAACCAAAATATTTGGATTTTGTTTTCTTGTGAGGGAAAATAAAAAGGTACAAGACAGATGACTAAATAAATGCAATTTCATTCTTTTTGTTTATAACACTACGTACATTTATAAAGACCGCCACTGATTATGATTTAACCATTTGTGTGGAAAAGGAGCAGCAACAAAACTCCAAAGCTGTTGTTTTTCTTTTCTCCAACTGTACAGTTTATTTTAAATGATTATCTAGACAGCTCCCTAGCAAGCATTAGTCCGGTCACTGGTAAATCAAAAAAAGGTAGACTACACTGCAACACCCTATTTACAGTATATTATTTATATATTTATATTTATTTATATATATTTATATCACACTGGCTGTAATAATGACAAGATATATTCATGAACATCATTAGTGCAAGGCATGAGTAAGACAGGTCTGTAAAAAGAGTTATGAGTATGTGTGCGTGTGTATATAACAATGATGTATAGCTGGGGGGGTTGGACAAAAAAATATGTTGTGAGGTGGTGGTGTAACAGACTACATGTGTGTATGTGTATGCGCTTATGTACAATAATGTTTAGGTCGCACAGAGTTCAAAGGGGAAAATTGGATTTTTTATGTGTTCGAACATACACGAACATAAACGGGCACGTGTGAGTAAGTCTATGGATGAGATCTGTCACCAGCCAGCCAGGCCCAGTTTCTACACAGCGACACATGACCGTGTCTAAAGCACTTCCTTATCAAGAGAAGATGACAAATAATTAACAATTCAAAAAGGTGATTATGAAGCAAACGGACATATTGCAACTCCCTGCTCGCTGCCATCACCTTCGCTTTTTACCATGTGCAATCCCAGCAGCCGTCCATCAACATCAACACGACAGTAAAGGTCACCTGCGTTAACTAAATCATCCAAAGGCAGAAACCCACGAGACCCCAGTATGACCACGGAGGGGTGGTCTACACAAGATTTATGAAAGGACACTGCATGAGGAGGTGGAGGGGCGGTGACACTGATGAGTTGCTCAGAGACCCCCCCCTGCGCCTTGTTGTGGAGAAAGCTGGGTGTAGCAGGGGGTTCTGCTCTTCTGCACTGGTCCTGACACTTAAACTCACAGCCTTAAGACTGCGAAACATTGCACGATGCCACTGGGGACAGCTAGAAGCAGGCATGGCCCCAGAATAGAGCCTACAAGGGTGGAAGTGAATGTACACTAGTGCTACTTTGGGTTTAGGGGGGGAGAGGACGTGGATAGTAGTGGACAGGCAGAGGGGAGTCAGGTAGAGAAACTCTAAAAGGACTACAGTCCACAGCTGTTTTTTTTAACTTTCAGATAAAGGTTTCCTGGTGAAAAAAGAGATACATGGGTTCTTCTCCATCCCTCGCATTATTAATACACTCCTCTTCTCCGACTGACTGTTTTCTTGGCTGCTGCCGTTTTCTGCTTTTTCCACTTTAGGCCATGTGACTATACAGATATGTGCTTACACAATTCTGACTGACTTCTAGCAAAAATGACCAAAAAATGAACAAAAACAGATGATTTGTGTTTTAGAATTTTTTGTCTAAAGCTATCCCAGAAAAGGGAAGTGGTCACTTCCCACATCTACATGTTGGAAGGAAGATGATGGAAGGCAGGGTACACTAATAATCTCTAATACCTGCTGTCATTTTTCTATCAGTAATAACTGATGGACGCAAAAACCTAGATGACAGAAAGGAAGAGTGGATGGTAAGGAGGCTTCACCAGGTACCAGCAGAACCACGACGTAGGAAAAGAGAGTGTAATGGAGTTGACTTCAGTACACTGAAAAAAAACGAAAGGTGGGCACAGGGCATCTTTTCTCGTTTTGCCGATCAGAGATGTGGAGATAAGAGTACAACACATTGCATTAGTAACTGCAGTGGCAGTCAGGGCATCAGTCGCATTAGCTACTGCTGTACAGGTTGGTTGGAGGGAAGGCGTTCTTCACGTTAGTTACTGCAGCACGGAGCCTTGGCTGGCTGGGCGGCTTCCGTCAGGTCCACTCCCCGGGTGCGTGCGGTGTTTGGTCCTACAGCCTGAGGCTCACTCTTCGGCAATCTCTTTGCTGAAACGGAAAGAAAAACTAAACTTAACAACAATAAAAAGGTTTTGCAGCTTTCGTATGGAGCAGAAGCAGTGACAAGTGTCTAATTGTCCATTATCCAAGCCTGACCTCAACCATTTATTAACAAGAAACACTTTATAGGAATTCTTGTGGGACTAATTAGTTTGGTTCAGATTACCACTCTATAGATGCACTGGCAAAATCTATGAATGAAGTGTCAAGAGTTACCCACCAATAGCCATAAATATCTCGTTCACATTCATTGAAGTCTTAGCTGATGTTTCCATGAAAAGTAAGCTGTTGTCATCTGCGTAGGACTGGGCCTCCTGTTGACACAACATAAACACCATGAGTTTAACACATCTTACACACGCACACACTGACGCTGAGGAGAAACACAATTAGTGGTTAGGGGTGTCAAGACACAGCATTTTTTCTTGTCTAACCTGGAAGTCGACAGCTCTCTTGCTGGCTAAGTCAGCTTTGTTGCCTGACAGAGCGATGACGATATTTGGGCTGGCTTGTCTCTGCAGCTCCTTCACCCAGTTCTTAGCCCGTGCAAAGGATTCCTGCAAACACAAGAAATTCAAAAAAGTCAATACCTTCATGCTACTGCTAACTGTAACAGCAGCAATATTTGAACTTGTTGTAGGGTAAGGCTTTGGCTGAATGCACGGCAACTATCATCAGTAAGAGATGAGATCATGTTGGGAAAGTTGCATGAAGGACAAGGTGGACAAACATGCCTCATTTGTGATGTCGTAGACCACAATGGCAGCCTGTGCTCCTCTGTAATACATGGGTGCCAAACTGTGGTAACGCTCCTGGCCTGCAGTGTCCCAGATTTCGAATTTCACTGTTGTGTCATCTAGACACACTGTTTGAGTGAGAAAGGCCGCTGCAGGGAAAGGAAAAGGTGAAGGTTAGTCAGTATCGACACCATAGCAATTTCATGTGAAGAGAAATTGTCATAAATATATCAAAACAAATGCTGTCAATTCCCAATATGCGAGTAAAACTAACTCTCACTCTGTAGAACTAAATTTGACCTTGGATCACAAAACAACTATTTGAATAAAAGCATAAAAAACATAAATTATTTTGAGGGTGGGGGGGTTCTATTACAAAACTACTATTTGCTCACCTCCTATTGTGCTCTCCTGGAATTCATGGAACTGGCCTTTGACGAAGCGAAGCACTAAGCTGGACTTTCCAACAGCTGACTCCCCCAACAGCACCAGCTTAAACTGACAGATCTTGTTCCCTGCGTTGGGCCCATTGGGTCTCGTAGCTCCACCCCGATTGGCCATGACCAAGTCAGATCGCCTGGTGTCCTGTGTGCCAAACCTCACTATCAGGACGCCTACTGCAAGAACCAAGAGAAGAAATTGCTTTATCAACGGCCATAAGAACGTGTTAGACATAGAATAGCATCGCCGCTCAGAGTAAATGCAACAAACAACAAATCAGCTTGAATTAAATGTGCCCCCAGCATTTTATGTTACAATAATGTTTTTAATAAACAATGACAAAATTCACCAACATACTAATGGTACTACACAGTGTCTTGTTTGTTTAAGATCTATCAACAGTTACTAAAATGAACAGACTTATCTTTGTTTTGATATGATGAGACATTTACACATTAAAAAAAGATGAATCTACTTCAGTGTAAAATAACAGGGTCCAGACTACATTCGCCTTATTGTACAAAATACAAACATAGGCTGGGACCTCTATGAAGCACTTACAGGAATGAATATGTAACATGGGGCATTTCTGAAAAATATTGGATGCAATTAACAAGAACTTGTGTTCACTGATTTGACATTTACAGAGGACAAGTACCCATCAGCTGTTAAGAATAAATCATGTATGATTGCCATTAGGAGCATTAGGCTGCGCATCACTCTCGTTAAATACGCTCCCCATTCTCTGTTAGTGATCAATCTTTAAAGTCATGTCATTCAAAAAATCCATTCTTCAGTCTTCATGACAAAGTAAATTCCTCCATATCCCCATTTGTAAACTTGTTTTCAAATCATTTGAATGCCGCTGGTTGACTCCATCTTAAGTCTTTCAAACATGTAAAGCCCTCATTTAAGTATAATGACATCATTGTTGACACAGTTTATCCACATCCAAGACACACAAGTAAGCACTTCTTCCCAACAATGTATTTATGAATAACATTATCCAATAGACAAAGGAAGCCCACCACAACCACATAGAGTAACAGCGAGCAAATCCCTTCAGTTTCAGGAGCTTCCAGGAGACTTTCACCCACATGTACGAGGACATTCCATGCATTCATGCATTGCTTGCTAACTGACTTAGGAAGAAACTGCTGACTAATTTAAAAACCACGAATAGCTGTTGTCAGGAGATAATCAAAACACATATCTTACATTGCAGGGAGAATTTGCCCTGTGCATGATAAGTGAACTCTTATCCCCGAAACCAAACACACATTACTGTAATGACTTTCAATGTGCACCTCACACCAAACAGTGGTGCTTCATGAAGCATATCAGTCACATGTTTGACAGTGAGGTCACAGTTAATCATGATAATATACTGCTGCACTAAATTATACTGAGAGGCGTTCACCTTGCCATGCGCTGTCCTATGAAACTGTACAAATGTTCAGGTGCCTATTTTGTGCTTGTTCCACTGCTGTAACAGTGAGTGCATATACCTACACGCGTATATTCAAAATAACAGTGCAAAGACAAGTCTGATCAAGTGTAGTCTGATCACCCGAGGTGCTGAAGTGTTGACAGACATCATGAGGATCAAAATATACACTGATAACAAAATAAGGGACTAGCTTGTCTACAGGTTTAGTTTCACAAGTCTATGAATGTGTGTGTGTGTGTGTGTGTGTGTGTGTGAGAAGATAATTTACGTCTGGGTAAACACAGAACTTGTGACACACACACACACACAAGAACCTGCAGAGAGTAACTGCGTTTCAGGGACTGGAGTCAGAGGCTGTCAACAAACGACTGTGACGCTCACGCACGATGTGGGTTTATCTGTCGTTAGTTGACTGTAAACACACTCACTCGTGTTAGCTGGAGCATCGTATCCCTTTCCATTAGAGAGGGGGACGCCATTTTCCAAATTGTTTTGGTTGTCGAGCCAGTTAGCCTCCTTTGCAGTAGCCCCTCTGACGTTAGCCTCCCAACAGCACACAGCGGCAGGCTCAGACAAATACAAGTTAAAGACAATGTTGACACGCGAGTCAACGCATTGTTTGGGGTCGCTGTCACGCGGGTGCGTTGTGTTGGTGGGCCAACGTTATTTCACGTGGCGTTGTCCAAACCTCGATAAAACAAACACGAACCTTAGCCTGGTAGCATCGCTGGCATTCCACCCACTGACCCGATTCCACCCAGTTAGCTGTTAGCTGTTAAGAGTCAGCTGTTAGCCAGACGCACAGCTGCTCGCAGCAGACAGCGTTAGCCGCATGCTAACGGCAACACATCAGACACGGAGGAGGAAGAGCAGGACTCGTTCCGATGTGACGCGGGGCCTGTGTTTCTGCATTCACGCAGCTACCAGACACCAGCCGCAGTCGGCTAGCCACGGCGCTATGCTAACATCAGCCCACCGATGACAAGTGAGCAGAGGTTAGCTTTAGCCTGCCCGACCAGCTGGGAAGCACAACTTGTCGATTCACGTCGAGTACCTGAGAGCCAGACGATGGAGGGAACTTTCCAACGCCGCCGCTGTGGGGTTTTACGCACGGAACCAGGGGCACCGTGGTGAGGTGGTGGTGGTGGTGGCGAGGGGGGGGGGGACCGAGAAAATAAATTTCAACAACCCCGTCACGTCTCCTCCTTTTTCTTTCTTCTCGCAACTTCCCCTTAGAACCAAAACACAAACAAGACCTTCCGCCCCCCGCGCCACGTCACACAGCGCGCCCGCCTCCAGACTCTGGGACCTGCGCAGTGTCTCATGGACCGATAGTGTTTGTGTGGGACACTCTGTAATAACGTGTTTTGAACCGATGGTCAAACCGCGTTAGTGCGTCATCAGTGGCTCGTGCTTTGATAGTATCGTATTATTTTGTAGGAGCACATTTAAAGGTTCAGTGGTGAAAGGGATCTATTGGCAGAAAATGGAATATCGAATAATCCTAATGATGTTTTCACGAGTTTGTTTCCTCTAAATTGTATGAATTTGTGTGTTCTTTACCCTAGAATTGGCCCTTTATATTTAAGTGCTTTATACTTACATCAGTCCTCTCTACGGAGGCCGCCAGTGTTTTTTACAGTAGTCCAAACTGGACAAACTTCAACACCTTTTGAGTTTTTACGACAACAGAACACAACCCACAGGTTCTTCTTCATGTCTGGAGGGGGAGGGGGAGATGAGGGGTGCTCAGCTGCAACACAACACTTCACCTCTAGATGTCACTAAATTCTACACACTGAACCTTTAATAGGCCCTATATATAAATTATAAACATATTCATGGGACAATATACATACATTTATGAAAGCAGGAGCATGTGATGTGTTCATAAGTAGGCCCAGGTCATTATTAATGTCTAGATATGGCCCTTTTTACTGCTAGTACCACCTGAAATATATTTTAACATTTAACATAGTATTTAAAGTACTTTCATAGCATAGAAAACTACCAAATATTCACATTTGAGGAGGTGCAGGCGAAATACAATTTTTTGGGGCTTAAAAATAATCTAAAAATTTAATCAATTATCAAAATTGCTGCCAGTTAATTTTCTGACAGATGATCCATGGATTCATCAGTTTTCTGGATAGCACTGAAACTGAAATGTAGGAAAATAGAATTCCTTCTGCCCTGGTTTCCCCGATGAGGTTATTCCAGCTCATTAAAAGAACCGTAGCACAGTGATGAGCCGACAGGTGGTGCTGTAGCAGCTTCGGTGACGGAGGTGAAAGAGTAGAAGAAGAACAAAGCTCCGCCCTGCTCCTCCGTCCCTTCCGGATCACACCATCTCAGCACGTTTTTCTTTATTTTTATCTCGTCACATTTTTTTATCACCGGGTTATTCTAACTCTTTGTTTATTTAATGGTTCGTTTCATGTCGCTGCTCCAGACTCAGTGAACACAGTGAGTAGCAGCAGCAGCAGCATCCAGACATGGAGGAGGAGACACCGGAGGAGCAGCTGGTGAAACAGCAGCGAAAGGAAAAGAAAGATCTGCAAGGTAGCTGCTGCCATTGGTTTAACGATGTTTTATTAAATGTAATAACCTTTCTCAATTGTTAGCATATGATGTGTTATTTAATCTAGTAGAATTCAACCCAGTTTAACCACTAGCAGCAGCAGTAGGAGCCATAATGTAACACGAGACACTTAAAACGATGGTCATGTCAGTGGTGTTTATCATCTTGTAGTTCACAAGGATTTAAAGGTTTAAGCACAAAGGGAGTCACAGACGCTATAAGGTCTTCTGCACTGGTCTTTATGGATTTAAAACTTTCAAGTGTCTAATCTCTGCTGCCAAACCTGATCAGAGATGTTTTAAATCAGCTGTTAAAGGCCAAATACCACACGTGACACCACAGAATGGGATGTGGCATGATGAGAAATTATAGCATAATATTTATTCCCTATTTTACACTCATCCAGCACTCTTTTTTTAAAATTGTATTTCTTTCATGGTTTGTAATTCACACAGTTTGAGTATAGACTATTATGTTGTTGTTCATGTTTTTTTTTAATATAAGTTTATATATGCATCTGTTATTTCCACCCACTGGTATGTACATAATTATAACATGTTATAAAAATTATAATAACTTTATTTGTATAGCTCTTATCTAGACAAGGTTACAAAGTGCTTCAGACAAAAAAATCTGTGGCAAAAGATGTATGAATTCAACTAAAAGGTATTCAATTCAGCTCAATTTAACATAATAAGGTCAAGACATTTAAACTTCATAGAGAAACCCAGCAGTTCCCACAATGAGCAGCACTTTGGTGACTGTGGAGAGGAAAAACTCCCTCATTGACTGGAAGAAACCTCTTGCAGAACCAGACTCGGTGTGGGCGATAAAGCTGGTTCTGATTCTCGTCATGCCATGTTACATAGGTTACAGTTAACTAATAGAAAGAGTTTGGCAGCACATGCCTCATATCAATTATGGATTTATGAAGGATGTTTACATACATTTCTTCTAACTAACTAACACACGGTGCATTCATATCACCTGGAGATGCATCCTTCTTCAACAAGCCTGCATTTAATGTTTGTTCAGCCTAAATTAAGTATTGTGATGTCTGTACTTCATTTTCAGCTAAAATCCAGAGCATGAAAAATGCAGTCCCCAAAAATGACAAGAAAAGGAGGAAACAGTTGACAGAGGAAATTGCCAAGCTGGAAGCGGACCTCAGTCAGAAACATGAGGAGGAAATCGGGCAGCTCCAATCTACACCTGACACAAAGGTAAAGGCCGGCATTCAGATGGTTGACAAATATCATGGATTATGCATCAGAGTCACACTGTAAATGATGAAAATGCATTTAGTTACTGAGCGAAACATGCAAGGGATGTATTTTGTCACATTTGCATGTTGTTATTCATACTTACAATTCATACTATTTTTCAAGGTGGAGGAGTTGGTGAATGGAGTTGAGACCATGGAGATGGAGGATAGAGAACAAGAGGAGGTCAAACAAACACGAGTATCAAAGGCCCAGAAGAGAAGGGTGAGTTACAGGTTCCTTCTCAAACAGGACAGGTTAAAAGCTGTTTGTTTTTGCCCACAGCAAAAGCATCTTCCTCTGTACACTGTCAGTGTACAGAGGAAGATGCTCATTTCCAAGAATTCCCATGCACAAACCATTACATACCGAATAATAAGCAAATGTCAGGACCTTGCACAGCAACATGGTAACTGATTAAACCTTAACATTTCATCTATGATGCAATGCATTTTATGGAAATGGTCCTCTCCAGGAAAAGAAGGCTACACAGGACAAGGAGAGGGAGAGTAGGATAGCAGAGGCCGAGGTGCAGAACCTGCATGGTGTGAGGCACCAGGAGGGCGTAAAGCTGGCGCAGAAACTCGCCCAGCAGCAGCTCCAGATCAAGGAGATCTCCTCCGATGGCCACTGCATGTACCGAGCTATTGAAGATCAGCTGGCACAGCGATCAAAGGTACGTATTGTCACTGTAGCTGCATTTTGAATACCTAATCAGAAGTGTGATAAGCAAATCCGGACAATGTAGAATTGCTGCAGGTGAAAATGGCGACTGGCCGCAGGATTTACACAAAGGGAACATATTGTGCTGTGTTTTATTCCAGGCTGGTTTAAGCATGAGTGTGAAGAGGCTGCGGTCTCATACGGCCGAGCACATGAGAGGCCATGTTGATGACTTCCTGCCTTTCCTCACCAACCCCAACACTGGTGACATGTTCACAACAGGTAACACACAGGTACAGATATCTATTTAGAACATAATAATGTGAATGCCCAGTATTCATACAAGTGTTTGTTGGTTTCCAGAGGAGTTTGAGAAATACTGCAGTGAAGTGGAGCTCACAGCAGCTTGGGGTGGACAACTGGAGGTTAGTTGTTTATCATTGATGCACTGTGCTCTTGCTCTTGTTGTTCTATACAATAATTTGTATGTTTTTCTTGTCTTTTATCCTGCAGCTCCGTGCATTGACCAAAGTTCTCCAGCTGCCGATAGAAGTGATCCAGGCTGATTCCCCAGCTATAAAAATTGGGGAGGAATATAAGAGCGAACAGATCACCCTTGTGTATGTTGTTAATATGTTATTATCTGTTTTGATACATGAAAATATATTTAAATGAGACACGGTTGGATTTGTAACAGTTGAGTGACATTGGCAAAGCAGACAAGAGACTTAATGCAGGAATATAATTTAGATATAATCTGTAATCATGAAAAATACGTTTGTAAAAGGCAAAACAAAAGACAGTTAAGAACAGCTTATGTACATCACTTCATGATATGTTTTTTCACATTTTCATCAGCAATAGACCAACTTGTATGAATCTAATTTACGTTTAAACTACATCAGATATGGCTTTATAAATTGAATTGCAGAGCTGTATCTAAGTGATTTGACTCAGAACTTCTTGTCTTGTTGTTTACAGCTACATGCGTCACGCCTATGGATTGGGAGAGCACTACAATTCCGTGGAGCGGCTAAAGGAACCAGCCAATGCCGAGGACAGTTGAGAGACAACTCAGTCTCAGTGTGACATAAACCAGTTTGTGTGATGTGTTAAAACCACTCACACCAAGGGCCCATAAATACAAATGTATTGCAAAGGGTGATTTGTGTTAAGCAAAAAAAAATCAATTAAATGAATGTGCTCATGATTTTACATTGGACACCCTTGGTCTAGAACTTACCCCGTGGTGCCCCTGCAGCCCCCTTTTGGGGTGTAGTGTTGTAGAATGTACTTTTAAGCAAAATCCACGAGGACAGAGGAAGAGCTGTTAATTGTACCTGTCCTATGAGGATTCTAAAGGTTTGCAGTGAAGTGTTCGAGGAAGGAACTGAGTTGTTGGACCTGTTAACTCATATCAATGTTGTTTAAATACTTACTATACTGATGAGATTGAGTTGTGCCACTACTCAATGTTTGGTCATTCTGATCAGGAGTTATTGATTGTATTTGAAGTGATGTTTTTAGTGTTGGAAGTACGGCACATACACATGCCCATAAAGAGATTGTGAGGTAAGCATTATCTGTAGAAAAGGAGGAAAAGTACCAGTGTGCACCAGTGAGTCTTCATTCTTTACAAACGCGTGACATTGTGGACGTCAACCTCTGATGTTTTTCCTCTGGTTTATTATTAGGAGTTTCAATAATGTAATGATAGTAGATTCTATTTCTATAGAATTGTTCAAGCTTAAGCACAAAGGGGTTTCCCAAGTGAAAAGAAAATGAAATCAAACCCATTGAATCCATAAAGATTTTGGAACAGTGATAGCATATATATATAAACAGCAGATAAATGGATGTACAAGTGCAGTGTTTTTATAAAGTATATAGAATAAATAAAATTAGAGTGTGTTCAACGACAACGACTAATAAAGGATAAAATGTGGTAACAAGAAAAACATGCTCCATTAAGAAATCTATGTAAAAGAATTAAACTGGTACAATGCAATTATAAACCAACATCATGTGAAGTGAACATTTACTGTATTCCTGTAAAGTTAAATAAAAGCACATAAATAAAGAAATAATGATGAAACAATTACAATTAGATTCATGTAAAAATTGTTTTTTTAACATTTGTGGTGAGGTGAACACACACTGCAGAACTGTCTCTTCATTCTCATGTCGCTAGGTGTCGCTACCGGACAAGAGACAAATCTTAACAAGTCAGGAGCAGGAAGCGTCTTGTCTCCATGGAAACCTGGGGAGAAGACTGAGGTGTGTTTTACAAATGGCTGAATTCGTGGTCACAGCTTCTTATGGTAAAGCGACGTCTCTGAATCTGAGCTCAAAGAAGCTGAAAGAGGTTCCTCGGTGTGTTTTCTCATTAACAAACCTGTCGGTTCTCCTGCTGAACAACAACCGGATCACTGCTCTGCCCTCACAGCTAACATCTCTCCAACACGTGAGTCCGTGAGCTAACACTTTAAATCACCCACACGCCACCCGAGTTGGTTATGAAATATTTGTCTGCACCCAATGTCTGTAAGCTGGCAGAGCTGAATCTGGGGAATAACGCCCTGAAGGAGATTCCAGCTGTTTTGCGCCACCTGGAGTCCTTGAAGAAACTGTATCTGTTCAGCAACCAGATAACAGCAGTTTCATCTGAAGTGATGGGTAAGTTCTCAGTGTTCTACTACTTCATGAAGATCTGCCCCCCAAAAACACACAAAGCTAAAATCGACCTACTTATTATATTTTGTATTTTTAAGGTGCCCTACGAAATCTTGTTGTGCTCAATCTGAACCACAACCAAATACAGAGACTTCCTCCAGAGATTAAAAGGTACACGTGGTGTCCATGATGGTTCTTTATACTGTCAATGATCTATCTATCTATCTATCTATCTATCTATCTATCTATCTATCTATCTATCTAACTAAGCTTCTTCCAATCTTGTTTTTATCACCCCAGAAATGTTGCCAAAATAAGACACATTTTAAATTCTGGAGACGGAAAAAGTGTTGTAAATGCTTTAATCTCACGCCGTGATAATTGCAGCAGTCTTTATTCATGGCTTAACCAATACAAATAAAAATATGAATACCTAAAAGCCTTTTCTTGATTTTATCTGAAGAAAACATTGAAGTAAAAGCACAAATGAGTTAAGAATGATGGTTTTCTGTGTGAAATACCCTGTCAGTTTGAGGAAGCTTCGACATCTCAGTGTGCTGGACAATAACCTGGAGGAGGTCCCTGCTGAGCTGGGTCATCTCACCAAGCTGTCTGAGATGAACCTGACTTCCAACAAGCTGTCTCGGTTGCCTGAGCAGCTGTACCAGTGTCGAGAGCTGACCAAGCTCCACGTGGCCAGAAACCAGCTGACCAGCCTCCCAGAGGTCGGTGTTCACTGATCTGATCCTGAACTTCTGAGGATGTGCTAATGTTCTCGTCTCACATCTAAACACAGAGAACAGTTTTCTTTTTCAGCAATGCTGGATTTAAATATTCCTCATGTCACCCAGGGGATTGGGGCTCTGGAAAAACTCCAGGTTCTCGATGTGGCTGGGAACAAGTTGTCCATGTTCCCTGTTGAGGTACAACGTATAACATTATCTAATATTAGGCCATCATATATCTAACAAACATGTTAATAACTGTCAGTGTCTGCCCTGCAGTTTCACCTGCTGCCCCTGAAGGAGCTGCACTGTGAAGGCAACAGGTTTGTGCACTGTGAGCCAATGCCGTCAGTGCAGGAGGCAGAAGTACTCGCATTAAAGGTAACTATCATGAAGTTTGTCCGCTATGTAAGACATCTCACAATATATCTGTTTATTTTGTAAATACCTACAAAAATGATTGTTTCATCTTTGTTTCCCAGGAACTGGTTGGAAGATTTGTGTTGTGGGAGAACAGGAACAGGTTCTCTCTGATCCACAGGATGCTTCCCCACTACCCACATCTCACTGCTCTGTTGGCCAATGGGAGCTGCTGTGCAGTTTGCCTCCGCCCCTTTCTCACCACCTGGCTGGAGTGCGTGCATTTTGTCAGTCTGAGGAAGGTGAGGTGAATGCTTTTTGTTCACTTACATTCAATTAAAGTGTTGTGTGAAAACGTGTTGTCAAATTTTGTGATTTAAAATGAGTTTATTTGACACCCGATTATGTTTTATATTAAGATTGTGTGTGTTACAGGACATGAAAATGAGGAGTTCACTGACTATACCTGTCCGTGCCGTTCTCTGCTCATACAAGTGCTTTAATACCGAAGGACACTCGTACTATGGCGTTGCTATAAGATGAATGCAAGTTCATGAAAAAGGTACTAACCATGATCTCAGTCACATTTCATCACACAGATTTGTTAACACTCATATTTTAGACCTTATGAATGAGACAACACATATACACATCAGGCAGCAGATTGATGTGTTGATGTTGCAGCCAAAGTTTTTTTTTCTCATGATGAGATTTTTCTCATGATGAGATTTGACTCTGTGGCCACTAGATGGCAGCAAATGAACGTGGTTGTTTGCACATTTAGTTGGACCCCATCTGACTCAGTCCCCATCTGACTTTATAATACATCTGTAACGTGTGGTAAATACAGCTTTTATAAACACTTCAACACACAGTGGCCTAAAATATGGTGTTTATCCACACATTGTTTACCCATGCATACAACATATGACCCCGTTTTTTTCCATGATGGTTATTGTCAGTGCAGGTACACATTTAACCGTGATCCCTGTAGAGAAACACCAAGCTTATCTGAAGCCTCAATCATCCCACCTAATTATCGATTCATAAACATGTCAACACACTATTTACTAAAATGTTTACCCTACACATTTGACGTTTTTAAATTGAGTGCTGATCGAGCTGCACTAACTGACTCCACGGATGCCCCCTATCTCTGTCTCCATCTCCAGCCAGTGGCATCTGTTCCAACCTGCCAGATAAGAGAGGGATAGAGCGAGAGAGAGAGAGAGAGAGAGAGAGAGAGAGAGAGAGAGAGAGAGAGAGAGAGAGAGAGAGAGAGAGAGAGAGAGAGACAGATAGAGCTTCATTTCTGGCAAATTAATTTCCCATCCACGCCTCCAGAGCTTGCTAGCTCTTTCACTGTAGCTGCTGCTGCGGCCGCCGCTGCTGCGTGTGTCTACTGACTCAGAGCCTCATGCATAATGCATCAGGTTTAATTGCAAACCCAGAAACTAATGACTTTGGACTGGTTAACAGCAGGGGAGCCATACATCTCGAGCAAACTGAATGAAGAATCAGCTCAGAGGAGAGAAAAAAAGGAGCCTAGTCCCTAATTGATGAATAATTGAAGCGGCGAGCTACAGGGCATAATTGTGACATTTTGTTTCAATCAATTTCCAAGTGGTGTGGGCGAAAGTACACTTAGAGGGAAAAGGCAATGACAATTAATGAGAGAGAAAGAGAGAGACAGAAAGAGCGGGTGGTGATGGAAATGGACGGTCATTGCAGGCGTTCGCTGGGGGGGGGGGGGGGGGGGGGAGACTGGACTCATTCAAACATGTCTTTTCTCTCAAGCTCCATCTCACTTTGTAAGTTCTCTGGCAAACTGTGGAACTAAAACCCACGCCGGTCTGTCTTGGCCTGATTGGCGTTGACTGGTCAAGCAGACAAAGCGAGGGCGACAGGGCAACCGGGGGACAAAGCCACTAAATCACTTGCATGGGCAGGTAAAGTCCTGCCCTGAGGATGGTCCTCAACATTTTACATTCAGTATTTGTCAACAGTCTCGGTAAAGACGTGAAATGAAACTGTGTTTTCACTTCCACCCATTAACGTCGGAAGTTGTGCAAACATTCCTCAATCTAAAAACCTTTCGTTAAGCCGTGAAATTATCACCCTGGATACCATCATTTCGCCCATTCATTTCAGATTTCATGTGTGTTCACGAGAAAATTCAGCCTGATTACATCACTGTAGATTTTGCTCCCCAGCCTGCAGCGCTGGAAGAGCGCTGCATGTTCTAAGATTACACCGACACTATTTCGTTCTCGGGTACATTTTTTTTACCATAAATGATACATAAGTTTACATAATGACCTCACAATGGAAATTCAAAAATAGTTTTAAGGGCTGCACAAGAACTCATAAATAGGTCATTAAATGGGCCATTTCAATCTGCTGGGACCTCACTAATGGGTGAAAGGCCAACAGTATGTGCCTTCTTGCAGGCAGCAGATGCTGGGTCCTGGAGCAGTGGAGCAGCAGCAGCAGCAGCAGCAGCAGCAGAGGCCTCAGGACTTGTCTGTTAGTTGGTCTGGTGTCTGGTGTGGAGCTTCCTGCTTGTGTTCACACATACACACATGCCACTTTAACACGCTGCAGAAAATCAAACACAATCACTCCATCCACTCTGCACTGATGGCACATCACCGAGAGAACTTTCCCCCCGCCGCTTTGTCTTCATCATGTCGTTTTCACGGAACACGTAGTCGCACCCCCCCCCCCCCCCACCCCACCACCACCCGTGCAGACACACTCTTCTTCCATATCACTGAGCTGTCCCTCATGATTGCCATATTCAGAGAGCCCCGTGTGTTTGCGCAGAGCGTATCTAAAAATCCACGCACGGCTTTGATTGACGTCTATGGAAATGAGGAGGTTGCATCCTCAAAGGAGACACCATACGGATGGGAGCAGCGCACTGACGAGAGGCGTCGACAAAAGGTGCTTGTAAATTCCTGACATGCCTAGCATATGTTAATGAGCCATTCTCTTGCTCTGATATAATTACTGCGAGGGGATATTGCCTTTGGTGGAAATATCTGTCTCACATGGCGTGGCTACCTCACGGGGGCGGGAGAAAAAGTAAAGAATGATAAAGTAGAGGGTGCATAAATTCTCATTTACCATGCTTGGAGGTAAAGAGAGTGATGTTGGCAAATTCGCTCAGGATGATATATTGGGTAGAAGGCACCTTGGGTTCATTACATGGCTCCTTTGTTAAAGTGCTTTCTGCAGTCTTGTGTCGTTTGTTAGGGGGTATTTAGTCTGTCTTGTCATTTGGAGCACTTACTTAGGATGTCTTCAGAGGAGCCTATGGCTGCCTGGGCTCGTGTTGCATCTCGGGGCTAGAAAAGCCAAGTGATACTGTGGCTAAAAACAGAACGCGGGATTCTGGTTGCAGGCTCCTATTGTTATGGATATGATGAAAGGTCATATGCAGCCTTGTCTCTGTATTTTTCACTGTGGATTCTTTGACTCCGTTTTGTCAGGTCTGCGTATTTTGATCCTGTTTCTAAATCTTAAAACGTCATTTGCTTTTCTTTCTTTTTTCCCCCCTGTGGTTTTATATGAATCCACACTTTTATGTTTTATATGCTCAGACATGTGTTTGCAGCTGGTTCCAGGAACAAACCCCTGTCCCGCAGGATTTATTTTCACCAGCACTGTGGGCATGCTTTGTCATTTCCAGGGCTCCATCAAAGCTGTGATGGCCGGTTTACGCCTCAGAAGAAAGATCTGACTCTGGTTCCCCCTGATTTCTCCTCTTCTCCTCTTAAAATGAATATTGTTGATTGCTGAATTAGGGGCCTTGTGGACCGAAGAGAGAGAAACAGACAGACGAGTGGTTGACCAGTGTCATCACCAGTAGTGTGCATCACTCCAATCAGCAGACTCTATTGTTGTCCATCGCTGCCCATGACAGGACTTGGTATCGAGCCACTGGCACTGTACCAGATTCTTGTCTGGTCGATGGCCGCACAATTAATTCTGTTGTGTTACTAATAGCTGCGAGCACTAGGGGGCAGTGTGGTTCTCTGCTGGCCCTCCAGCAGAGGGGGGAGTGAGAGAGGCAGTGATGCACAGCACACCGAGATGTGCCTGATGAATCTAAGAGATAGAGCAGTTAATAAAAACAAGAACAATGAGGTGTTATTGGAATTCAAAGATTAATTGAAATCGGTGCATCGGATGGGAGCGCGGCGACACACGTGTGACTGTACAATCTAACAAGAGCAGCCAAATATGAGAAAAGGTGAAAGTCGTCTTGAACCCGTTGATGCGTATCAATGGTGAAAAGGGACGACACAGACGGCAGATCTCCTCATCAAGATCAATCAACACACTCCACAAAAGAGCTTCCTCCACAGAAATAATCTGAACGAACCAGACTTGTGTTGCAGACCAGACTATAAAAAGATGCCATAAAACAAAACCACCCAAATGTAACAATCCAATAACTCAGCTTCCTCCTAATCTTTTCTATTCGTCTACAACACAATGCAATATAAATAACAGTCTGAATACGAGCGGGTAAACTGTCTGTCCTTTGAGGTTCCAATGGAAGCAGTGCCATCACTGGGCCGTCCCTCGTCAGGGGGAGCGTCGGGCCAGCGCCCGGCCGTCGGGCCGGCGACCTCTCCGTGGCAGTTCTGGGTCAGCACCAACCACGCTGCGAAAAAAAAACACCATTACACTGCTGCAACTTCAAAAGAGCAAAAATCAATCTTTAATCTCGAGCGTCTTTGAATCTCTTCGAAAGTTTCCTCGTGTTCTGGCAATAACGGGGACGGCGGAGGAGAGGGATGTGTGTTTCTGTTTGTTTCGAGAAAAAAACGAGACAGCGACTGTTTATTTATTCGGGGAACAAAACAGGAAGTTGGGGGGAGAAAAACGAGGCTGAAAAAGACATAGACGCTGCTTTTCATCGTTTGATGTCACTTCAGAAAGTTCACTCAGTGGAACGCCATGTGGTGTTTTATGTGTGTTTTGATGCTGCCATTTTCCAAAAGTAGTTCTTTATTGTGGGTTATTGGTCTCGGTGTTGCTGTGGTTTGAATGTGACTCCTAACACTGAAGCGAATCCACATCCTTTGACATGTTCCTACAGCTTCCTTATTCGATTCATCATTTGAAACAATCAGCTGCTGAGTTGACCCCACGCCATCTTTCTGCTCTCCTCCATCATCAGCTGTGATTGACGGCACATGATCTCGAAACCCAAATCTGGGGGTCACGTGACGACCACTGGAGCATGCCCAGTGCAGCAGATCGGCGGGCGGGTGGGACACCAGGTAGCAGCATCTGGTCTCCGCTTTTTTCTGGAACACACGAGTGCCTGTGGCGCTGCAGGCTTGGCTGGTCGAACATCTGTCCGCGATCTGCGGGGCCGGCTGGATGAGCAGACCAGCAGCCCAACCAACCGGCCAAATGAGCGTCCTGCACACATGAATGTCCTTCAGGAATATGTGGGTTAATGTCTCTGTTATCGCAATCTGACTCCACTCAGTCCTGTCCGTACTTTTTTTTCCTGAGAGCGGATGTCTTTGTATTTCCTCTTTGTTTGTCTGAATAAAATCCACGTTTCTCCCCAGCTCTGTGTTTGTTGATGCTTGGTTTCTTGTGGAGCAAATGCTTTCTTTGCAGCGTCACTCGATTTTCAAAGAAGCTGTTGCCTACAGTGTCGAAACTGACATGTACAAGTGTACAAACTAACATTCATTTTCAATATATTTGGCATTTCAAGCACATGTGGATTTGTTAAAAGATGCAACAAGAAAATCCTTTATACTTTTATGACAAATCAATATTTTAAGGACTTGCCAAGGTCAGCAGGACCCATCCTCCGGGACCACGGACGTCTTAACAAAATCTCAGAGCAATCCGCTGTTGGAATATTTCAGTTTGCACCACATTGATTGAGCGACCTGACCGACAAAGTGAAATTGAGAGCAGCCCTCAGCTCGCTCAGCGTTTTAAACACCACAATCCTTTTAAAAGCTCCAACTCCCTGTCCATCTTGTATCTGTAGCAAATTTAAAATTCATAGGTCACAGCGGCGAAGAGAGAGAGAGAGAGAGAGAAAAAGAGTTTAGCACCGCCGCATTGAGAATGACAAGGACCCGCTGTGAATCACGAGGCGGAAATCGTAACCTTGCCGGGATAATTGATGAAACTCCGGAGCCACTGCCATGTCAATCACGCGCTCATGTGCTGTGTGCCTGTGAAGAGGGGTAAACATTTCCAAGATAATTAGGAGAGGGTTCAATCTGACAAAAGACAACCATTTGCATGTGGTTTTAATGAGTCCAAAACATTCTGTATGGGACATTGCCTTCGTGTAATTAGCATATGCTGAATTTCCTGAACAACAAAAATGTGTTAATGCCCTCAAGAGAATCTCCAATTACTTTTAACATCGTGACAACCACACAGTTGTTTGTATTTGTAGCTTAATGCAAAATTCAGCTTTCCCTTTTCCTGTTGCTATAATATCGCAGCTAATTGACGCCGGCAGGAATAAAAACAACCCAAAAAAACAACTCAACACTTCACACAACTCCGACCAGTAGAAAAGAGCAGCATGGTGCCCGCTCGTCCCCTTCGAATCCAGCCTCGCCGACAACAGATGGCCATCTCTCCCACAATGCCGAGCGGTCACAGATGCCAACAGAAGAGGTGACAAACACTCTGCAGGTGTCTGTCCCTCTGCGTCTGTGGCATGTGCACACATTTTCATCTATATGTGTGTGTGTGTGTGTGTGTGTGTGCATCGGGGGACAGAGATCATCTTCCTTGCAGGGAGAGGAGAGTGTAATTGATAGCAGAGGACAACCTGCAGGAAGGAAGTGCCATCGTATGCTAAATGGATGGGTTGGCACAGACTGGCACAAACTGTTGGCACAGATGTGGCAGAAGTCAACGTTATTCATTATGGAAACTTATGTGAGTGTGTTGATAATCTCTTTTCCTAACAAGTGATTTGTGAAGCATCGTTTCCAGAAGCACTGACATCTGCATGGCGACAAATATTTGAATATTAACACATGTACACCTCCTAAAATATATCACATGGTTGCATTGTGCGTATGATACGTTTATACCTACTAACAGATATGTTCTGTATCGCTGCTTTATTCCGTGCTGCAATTTATGAGTGGCTTTGACTGCACTGGGCAATCTGTTCCCTCTCCCTGTGTGCCGGCCAGGCCAGGTGTGGTGGTTGGCAAGGGCTCGCAACGCCAGGTGAGCAAGCTGCTGGCCAGGTGCCCTCCAGAGGATCGCTAGACTGACCAGATACCAGATGGCTGCGGAGTATGGCAGGCAGACAGACTAGTACACACACACACACATGCACGCTCTCGTGTGCAGTAAAAAGCAGAGCATTAGGAAACATTGCAGCCCTCCAGCGAGTTTGAAAGTGAAATGCTTAATGTGTTTTTACTGTACTTCTCTTCAAGCAGCTGAGGCAGAACTCATGCACAACACATAACGGCCACAGTACAACTCACTGCACCTCAGAGCTCACATAAATGTCACTCGTAAAGTCTGAAGCTAGATCAGGATGAAATGTCGAGAGTTTATGGGACACAGGCTTTGGTGCTGAAATAAGTTCTTTGGCATGCGAGGTATGTTACAATTGGAAACATTTGTCTACAGAGACGTTAACAAAGAAATGATGCATGATTAAAATACGGATCTGTCAACAGCTGCAAAGGGTCGATTTGCTGGAATATTATTTTTTGTTTTTACAGCGTACATTCACTCATCTGCTTCCAAAAAGCCATTGAAACTGAACCACTCACCGGCCACAAGTCGTGTTGTGTGTTCACGTGCAGGTTCTCCGAGCTTTGCCCGTAGCATGTCGAGGCACAGTGACTGTGTGGCGGTAGTTTATCACGACGGGCCTCGCAGCTCCTCTGTTTCCACAAAGCCACCCACGCCTGCTGTGGATTTAGGGGTTGCTATAGAGCTCCTGAATCTCAGCCCAAAACCGATTAGCCTGGCGCTTTTGGGGTTTGGCTTGATTCAGGATCTAATTCCCTCTGGCTCAAATTAGGTCAGGTTTAATTTTATCTCACCCCCCCCACCCAATCACACACACACATGCAGCACACATTGGGGCACACATTGGCACTATTTAGTTTTTATTATTTTGAAGTCTTTTTTATAATATAACATTTTTCAGGTTAAAACAGAGCCTGTAAAAGTGTTTGGGGTTATTTAAGGGCAGTGTATTAAATATTTTATATATTCCCTTTACTCTTCTACATTGCCAGAATCCACCATATCTGACAAGACCTGACACTGATTGAAGCTAATGCCACGACGGTACGTTTACAGCTTAATAAAGTGTCAAGATCCTGTGCAAACTCTGAACAAATTCTCTTCAGACTTGTGTCCAAGACATGAAATACCATAAAGCTGCTTTTAATACATTCATAACATTTAGTCCATGATACTTCAGCCTTCATACAGATGCAATGACAGTTGTTTTTTCTGCATTAACTGATGGTTCATAAATCTCACTCGTGGGCCTGGCTGGGAGAAGACAGATTGGCCATCTGTAAATATTTATTCAGCATCTCTATAATTAAACAGAGCCAATGCATCATGTCAGCCATACATGTCTGATGACTCCGGCTCACATACAGCGCTGAATAATACAGTGTGGAACAACTTGGTCAAACATTTACTGTAGATCTGAGCGAGACAGAGAGACAGAGAGAGAGCAACGAAGTGACGGAGGATAGATGAGTTCAACATGTTAGAATAATAAAGAATGGATTGATAAATGCAAGATGTCATTTGACAAAGAGCGATAGGAGAAGAGGAATCAACGGATGACATGATAAATACAAGATGTTGCAGGAGGGTGGGGGCGGGCGTGGGGGGGTAACGGGACGGGAGAGAAAGATGAGCAGCGAAGAAAAGATGGATCCAAGATGTCAGAGGAAGGAAAGAGTGGGAAAGCCTGATGGAGGAAATAGTTTCATGATGGTCGGCCGCTCACTGTGTGACCTGTAAGTTGACCACTGATGGAGTCCCGCCTCTCAGAGAAAGAGATGATGGAAAAGGATGTTCAGTCTTTATATGGGATATTTAAACCGATGACATGACGTGAAATCATCTTGATCACCTCCTGGTGGCTGGCTGCAGCATAGGTCATTAACCCCACCTCCATGTTAGCAGATGGGTCATGGACCAAACAAAAATACATCACAAAACTTTTTCTCAAAGATTTTAATCACACTAATTTTAAATTGCTTAATTTTTCCAATAATATTTGGTTTGAATGACTTATTCATTACGATAAAAATGGAAGAAACGCCATGATTGACAGGCAAGAGTGGCTCGTGAGCGCGTGTATCAGTGGGACCTTGACGCTGCTGCTCCAGACTATGGATCGCTACTGCGCAGACTCTGAAATTACATCATCGCCACAAGAGGGCAGTGTTCATATCCATATGCTTCATTTCTGTATCGGAAGTGGAGACGCGTCATCCATCTTTACATATTAGATTTTTATATGATATATAATAGCTGCATTTGCTCCTAATCATGTTATGTCAAACAATATAACTTTAGTTGTTATCTAAAGAGGAAAATATAGGAAGAACTAATCTAAATAATTATCTAGACATTACAAAGTTGTTGTGATATCCTGTGTAGCTTTGTGCTGGAGACAGAAGAGGAAAAGTTCTTTCAGTTGGTTGAGAATGTCTCATTAGAAGGAACTTGAACCACCAGCTAACAAAGTTCAGTAATGTATAGCTGGATGAGCGGTGCAGACGCTGGGAGAAGCTGCGGAGCTCCGAGTAGCATGAGACAAATTAGGCTCATATTAATCTCTTTTTTTCAGAATATGAGATATCAAACGTCTGTGTCTTCAGTTGTTAATAAGAGAGGAGCTCAGTAGCTCCCTTACAAAAGAAAAACTGTTACTCTAATTTAGTCTCTTGGTCTTTTCAGCTCTCTGAGTATTTGCTGCACAGAAAGGATGCTTGCCACTTGAAGGAGAGAAATAAACACAGTGAATTATGTCCTTATTCACAAAAAAATGGGATTCAACTACAATTTACATTTTAACACAAAGATTTTTAAATACGCCAGATTTTTTTAACTGTACCGTCAGGGCTACTTTCGGCCTCATCTGAGCTACAAGCTTTGTAGCCACATGCATTAGGATTTTGGCCACTGCAGGAAAAAAATGTGCAGGAGGAGTGGCTTAAGCAGTGTAATACTTTTGGGTTAGGGGGTTTGGTTTAATTTATTCAAACTTCATTTAATTAAAATGTATGGTAATTAAGGTCTGTTGATGTCCCACATGCACACGACTCCTATGTGCACAGTTTGTTTAATCGTGGATTGTGTCTGGATTTAAATCCATATGGGAGCTGCCATTTTCGATCGGAGACATTTCAGCGCAGCTACAGAACAGTGTTGTAACCTCCCTCGGTCCCATGACAACCGACCCTGGATAATCTGTCACCAATCTTCCCTCCGTCTTGCACCAATCAAATCTGTGTGCCATGGGATATCAAAGGAGCCCCATGTATATTTCAACAAACCATCTCAGCCGATCTGCAAAACTCAGAGAAATGTGACATTCTGAATGAAAAATTGATTTCAACAAACAAACCGTTCACCGATAAATAGCTTTTAATCAAGATGATGGCTTGACATGCCTCTGGTGCTTTATTGCATTTTAACATTTTTATTAATACATGACTTCTGAATAAATTCATCATCCACGGGGAAAACTGCATGAAGTGCACAACTATAAATAATCCATTGGCTCTCCTTCAACTCTCATCAACTCATTATATAAAACTCTTTTTTTCTGACAACCAGGAAAAACATTACAAGTCAAATATCGGTCTGGTGAAACATTGAGAGTCAGCACTGTAGATATTTTTAAACACATTTCAATATTGGACAAACTTTTAACAGAATTTAATTGAAGTTGCGATGTATTTTTGAGTGGAATAGAATTTGATCCTAATATCTAACAAGAAAAAATTCCTACACATTATCACTCTTTTGACACGACACAAAAGGGGAGAAGATATCCCACCAATTACAAACTACTGCACATAGATGGGCCTCATAAAGAATCACCAGTAACTAAATCAATTCAAAAGAACCAAGAACCAATTATCTTATGGATTACGGTTCAATAATGTCTCCCCACTCAGTTGTATCCTAACGTATTTGCAAACATTTGGACGTTCTATCCAAGTTTAACCTTGATTGTCGTGATGTCCCCCAATTTATGACATTTATTGAGGATTAAAGACCACCATCAAATCTAGGGCCGTTGCAGCAGCACCAACCCAAAGCTATGGTATCCGCAATGCAACTCCCCCCATGTCTCTTTGCTCTCTGGAAGCTCCAGCAACCCCCAACACTACTCGCACACACACACACACACACACACACACACACACACACACACACACACACACACACACACACACACACACACACACACACACACACATGCCCCCTGAGAGAGATGGATGGCATGCCTTTCCATCCCTCTCCTAGGCCGGCATCCAGGTGCACAACAGCTGGGGAAGCCGAGGCGGGGGTGCTGGATGAGGAGGGATGGGGGAGACAGAGGACCGGGGATGGGTGGATGGAAGTGGGGCCGGGGGGGTGTAAAGGATGCTCAGGAATAAACTATAAATTTCCTCAGGAGCGCTCCGGGTGCTCGTGGCTCCTTGTCTGTCCAGACAGCTGAACTAATGTATGGTGTTGCTGTGGTGGCGAGCCCAGTTTCATCAGGCAAACTTTGTAATGGTTATTTTTTTTTTTTGCACTCTCTTGACCGACAGGCGTAGACCTATGTAAATGTGAAAGAAGAAAGCATGACAGCAGTTCTAAATGGAAGAACTAATTTGAAAAAAAAGATGGTAGACATTGATAGAAGAGTGTCTTGTGCAGGAAAATATTCTGGCTGATTTATGTCCCTCCTTTGGTGCTTCATTTAAGATGGGAAAAGATACATCACAAGCACTCAGCAGCCACACACCCTCAATGTTCAAATGTGGCCAACAGTGATTAACTTTCACTTTTTGATATATGGCTCAAATGTGTGATTTAGCCCAAAGTATTCCCCTAATGTTTAATCGTGACATCTATGTCCCTCCAGTCCCGGGGAAAAAGAGATATATGGATCAGCAGGCACCTCTCGGACCATTCTATGTGTCTTATATTAATGGGCAGATTCATTTGAACAATGTCAGGAGTTGGAGAAAATACAGCTAGAGGTCACACACACAGAGAAAATTAAACTTTCTTATTTATCATTACAGTTATTGATCATTTTCCAGATGACTGATAATATCAACACTATCCATTTCTATGCATTCATATTTTGACAAATGTCCTCTGGTCTGTCTAATACCATAAAAACAATATACTTGAATCTTATAGTTGATCAATTCAAAACTTAAACTTTGCTGTTATATTTTTATATTATTCTAAACTGAATGTCTTTGGGCTTTAGATTGTTGTTTTGTCAAAAAAAGATATCAACTTGGAATTTTCTGACCTTTGATGGATTCAATTATTAATAAATTAACCCAAAACATAATTTCAATATTTAACAATTGTTATTTGCTCCTCTAGTCATTTGAATGTATTCAGACAGTGTTTGTTTTATTGCATGCAAAAACAAACATTTCACTCAAGGTTACAGTTAAGGCTCAATCTATGGACCAATTCATCACCTTATGAAAACCTGGATGATAGGAAGGATTTTCCTAACTATCCATATGTTGCAGGGTTTATACGAGGTTTCATGCAGCTGAGAGGTGCTATGATGGTATGGGATGGATCCACTTAGCAGGAGACAGTGGGGTTCAAGATGACGGATGGTGCGAGATGTCCCGCTGTGTGTCATGGTAAACTGGTTTTGGACGGGATTTGGCTCAGTGGGCTTGGAGAGGGACGGAAGATGTTGAGAGAGGGAATAAAACAGGAGAGAAATCATAAGAAATGTAAAGGTAGAAATATTAAAACTAGATGAAACTTCCATATCAATATGCCTTTCTCTCATAAACGCTTCCATAGAGACCACACGTAGAGGCATATCCACAACTTGAACAGTATCATGTGTACGTGTGGGTACTATATCTCAGCGTGTCATTCATCATGTGGTAAAGCCACAGTAGGCAGTGTACAGTATGCTTGGCCTCTGCTCCTCATTCAGTTCTCATTAGCCATCAATCACCTCCCGTCCACTGGCTGCCTGCATGAGGAGAGACCTCCTGACTTCACGTCCCACCAAGATGTTCACTTTGGCACTTAACACACTCACACACACACACACACACACACACACACACACACGGAAAAATGTACTTCCTCACCCCATGAAGTCAGCATCAAATGTGGAGGTTCAGAGAAATGTTTACTAACTGAGAAGTTTTTTTTCTTGTGATTTGATGGTCTGCCAGTTGTTGAAGTTTAATACTGTGGCTGGTTTATCTTCCATCACACAATATAAGCAAAGGGGCAAGATTTTTCATTTTAAGATTATTCTCAAGCTATTTTTGAAACGATGAACTATAGATTGTAAACTGGTTCTTGTGCCAGAAAGCAACTGCAAGATTTATTGTTTGCAGGAAATGGGAGATTCTCTATTATTTTACAGTTTTACAGAGGAAAGCTTCCACTGACAAGGTACTGAGCAAACTGTATGTTTTCAATTTGTTCGGCTTTTTGTGAGAATAGGAAAAAGCAGTGACATATTGCAATGTTTTTATCAGCCATATGTGCTCTGAATTCCACTCATTTCAAGCCTTATTTCTCCACAGTGAGAAACAGGTGTGTCTTTGACTGTGTATGCTTGAATACGCATTTCCATTTGTGTGAAACAAATGCGGCTGTGCTGTTTCAACAAGACCAGATGCACAATGGTTTACAGGATGCTGCCGTGGCTAAAGGCCAATTTATACTTCTGTGTTGAATAATACTTTTTAGTCATGTACCCTGTCTGCGTTTTATTTTTTTTTACCAGGGAGATGGTCACCTGTTGGTGGTTGCATGAATACATGCAGTAAAAGTTGTATTTACCAAGTTTATGCAGAATCCTGTCAGACTGCCAAGGACGGTCAAATCTTTATGGATGTTTTAACGGCTGATGCAGGTAGTATTTTTTCCTGGTGCAGCTGATGAACGTATCTGACAAACAAATGCTCATTGTGTTGTTGTGGGGGAGAGAGGGAGACTAAAAGCTCTTTCCTCCTGTTCTTTTATGCCATTTGGATTCCGTTTTTTAAATTGAACTGCAGATGCAGCCCTCTCTCTCATCAGGGATGAGCTGAGAGGGGATGGCAGAATTGACAGGTTATCAAGGGGGATGGATTTTTGGTCCTTTTGGTCAAATTCACCTCTTCCTACACCCCAAGCCACAGCCTACTCCATTACTGGACATGCTCGTCCCTAGAGATGTAACTACACATTGTCAAAAGGCAGACCAAGTGTGGTTGGTCCACTTTGTAGCATGACGTGTCCATATCACTCAGTGGCTGGACAAGGACACTCAATCAGTTCAGTGGTCAAACACATTATCTCCTGCAGCTTCTTCTCTCTTCTCTGTGCTGCAGTAATGTCAGTAAAACAAGTCAGCCTCTTGTTCAACATTTTGTTCGCTCCAACTATAACGTCATCCACTCCGTTTCAGCCGCTATTGTCACATGGAAATCACACAACTAATTGGCGTTTTAGCTGTTGCAGAGTAACACAGACCCACCTGCACTCGGCATATAGGCTCTGCGTCAGTCCTACATAGGAGCATAAACCAGGCTTAAGGGGGGAACTGGAGGAGCTGGCGGGGAAGGGGTGAGGGAGTGGAGAGTGAAGAAGAAGAGGAGAAAAGATTACTTTTTTTATTGAATCTTCCCAGTGAGTTTTCACTTTCCCCCCAGGGACATAAGGAAGCATTGTGTATTTTTCTCTCCACTCACCTGCTGGGCAGGGTATGGAGGCCATTACTTGACATTGATAGCTGCATGGACTTTTTGTCCTTGGCCTGTATACGCTACAGCTGATTACACTCTGCAGCACTGCTGAGGAGATACAGTACAAGGGTGTAGGACGTTCTTTCACTCAGCAAGCTACAGTGTTTATGGCGTAATTGCAACCTTGACCTCTGTCCCTGCTTCCCAATGTGTTGGACTAATGAACTAAATAACCCCCATTCAATGACTGTCCTTGGATCAGGAGGGAATTAAATAGCTTTAGTGGGTTACAGTTACCTACACACCAAGTGTTTTTGTCATTTCACTTTCGCCAAGTCATAAATCAAGTAGAACTCTGATATTTGCAGGGCATTTTAATCAAATGCTACTGATAGAAAGCGTTTCAGCCTCATATCCTTTATCCCTGACTATCTCGCTCCTCCTATCGTTCCCTCGGTCTCTCTCAGTCTGGTTGCTTGACTCCTAGCTATCTCTTCCTCCAGCTCTCCCCATCAATCTCTTGATTTTTCTGGATTTTTCTTCTCCTCACTGCTGTTTGCAATGTGTCTGAAAGACAGTGAGAGATGGATAGAGAGAGAGAGAGAGGCAGAGAGAGAGAGAGAGAGGTCTGACACATGGGCCCAGTTCCTTAATAATGTCATTCGGTATGAACGCTATTAGCAGATTACCCCTGGCCCAGGGCAGCCTAGCCATGTGCAGGAACTAGATAACCTTGTGTTCGGTAATTTAATATCAACACTTCCCCTCTTTTCTTACCAAGCTTTACAACACACAAATACCCTGCTTGTCCCCTCCGGTCGTGTTTCTTGAAGAGAGGGGGGGCAAGGGAGAGAGAGAGAGTGAGAGAGAGAGAGGATTACAAGATAGTGACTTCTTAAAGATTCCTTTCCTCTGCTGAGAAGTGTGGCAAATCGTCCCTTGTCCATGGATGTGAGAAAATACATAAACAGGCTTATAGTGAAAATTCCATCAGATTTAATGCAGTGAATTTAACTCAGCGCAACATCAAAGGAGCCGCCCATCTTTTAAAAGCCCTCGATGGGGTAATGTCATTTTCCCCCTCCTTCTAGTTTTATTCCTGGCGGGCTATCATATGCCCAACATTTACCACATATCAGGCCAATATGAAAAGCGCAGAGGAAATTTCCTGTCACACAGTTGGATTTTGTAAGAGTGGGTGAGAGAGGCAGGGGCTGACTGAGAGGGGAGAGAGAGATCTACCACTCAAAGTAGCAAGTCGTTATGGAATCAAATCCCACGCTCTATCCCCCACAAGCTGAATCACAATCCTGCATTAGCTGCGATATCACTCTTCGTCCTGCTGCTGCTCTTTTTCCCACTGCCTGTGAGCCAAGCGGGTGCGAGAGGCCAGACGGCGCGGCCCTATCACTCACCGGCACTCTCTCACATCGGCATTACCACGCCTTTATCTCATCTCCTGCAGCCTGGCACGGCCGGCCGCCTCTCGCTCCTCCAGGCTACTTTACTAATAACCTATTCCTTATCAGTCACCGTGCACCTCTGCCTGTGATCAAAGAGCCAATTAATGGAGTGAGGAAAGGTGAAGCATTCAAATAATGGAGACAGCTGTTTTTCTCTGTTTGAGAAAATCCATTTTGTATTGTTATCGGCTCCAAGCAGCTCCAGCCAGAACAGCGCTTAATTCAAGTCGCTGTCTGCTTCTGCCTGGCTTGATAAGAGAGAGTAAGAAAAGACAAGGGGAGAGAAAGGGGAGATGAGGTGAGAAGAAAAGAGCCCTGGTCACAATGAACTTTATGTATAAGAATGTGGCAGGAATATCACAGCAGTCCAACTCATCCCTGAGCTTTATCAGCTCCAAAGTGGTTCAACTCAGAGATAAAGATGGGGGGGATGGGGTCATAAAAAAGGCAGAGCTGCTGCAGTCGACAAGCTGCTTTATGGCTTCACTGTCATTCATTTTGAAAGGGGAGCAGCTGATCCCAGCTCTTTGAGGCCCAACACAATCTCGTCAGGCAAAAACCTGAGGTTAGTTAAGAGGTTAATTGTACTGGTGTCAGAGCAGCATATAAATAGCTCCATCAAAGACTCACATCTTAACAGCTTTGTTGTAATTTGTACCACTCCACTTAATTTTAACAGTTCCTTTAGCCCTGTCGGTTATGTGTGGTGACATTTTAAAGCGTCGGGTGAAGTTGTTGCACCGGATGTCTAATCAGTCTTTCAGGTGGCGAGGATGCCTCTTCATAAACTGTTGCTTATTTCACATTCTAGCTTCAGCAATGATTAGGCCGATTTTTTTCCTATATTAGTCAGCGAATGGTCGTATCCAGGATATACTGGATATTAATGGGGTGGCTCAAGCTGGTTCTTATACTGTCGTCTTCACTGCAAGACCAAACACTAGTCATTTAGTTGTCATATCTAATCACTTATCAAATACAGCGACAGAGCCCACTTGCAGATGGAAATTATATTTACAGACTTAAACATATGATTTAAAAGGGTCAATAAAATTGTTTATGGGCAGTCAAACAGGGTCAAGGGATTTGAAGACATCCAGACATATAGTCAGATTTAATGTATTTAGTGCTAAATTGTAACTGACATCATATTTATTCCTCACTTTACCAATTACGCAAAATGTTGACTGAAAATGTGACGTCAACACATTTTCCGTAGATATCATATTTAAAGGAGAGAAATGAAAGGGAAATATATATATTGTGCTCTGTTAAGGTATATATTGCATAGGATTATGTTGCATGATATTTTCTCTGTGGGTTTTGGTTTAAACTGTACATACTGTACTGTGGGCAGTGTGTTAGAAAGAGGATGAGGGAAACAGACAGTGAGTGTGAGGAAATTAAGGAATCATCTAGGGACAAAAAGAGAGAAAAGAATGTTTTAAGTCCACAATGCTTGTGTCATAGTATCACTGATTACTGTAAATGAGTTTATATCACGTGTGTGAATAAAAACAATTCACCCCTCACATAGCTACATATTCCAGGTCATTGAAGACTACTTTAGGCTTGAGTGGTATACAGCCTTCCTAACCATGTCTTAAGCTTAAGCGGGACCAGGCTACAGAAAATTCCCAAAACACTCCAGCAGTAAGGAAGTGCACAGCCACCACACTGAAAACATTAAGGAATGGTGTATGTACTTAGCAGTCATACTTTATACAGACAAGCTGGGGCTAACCATATTACAAAGAAAAACGGCCCCAGCATCGAGCTTTGGGGCACACCTGTTGAGAAGGGATGGGATAAGGATGTTTCCGTATGTATGTATATATATATATATATATATATATATATAGGGACAGATAAAACTAAATCTTAGCTAAATAAAAGCAGCAGAGGCCAAGATAACCTGCCCATCTAAATACTTCTTTCAAAGCTCACACCTCCAGTTTGTGATGTGAAATGTCTGTAAATAGTTTTAAAGCAAAGCTTAGATAACCTAGATGGCATCAGTCAGAGTCGTACACCTCATGACATGTAAACTGAACTAGGGCAGTAAAATGAATGGAGTGTACTTGCGGATAAGTTGGATACTATCTATATCTTGGACTGCTGCTGCAGAGAAAGAACACGAGTCTCAAAACTTCGAGGCAGGTATTAACATATTTATTACACCGTAAAGAGAACAACAATACCAGAATTATACTGCAAAGTTTCACAGACTGACAGACCATAGTTTACAGCCCAAAAAAGGAATAAAAAAAGAAACTAAAAGAAATAAAATCAACAAGAAACCACAGTTCTGACATAGTAGACTGGAAAGCTCTCTAGAGGACACTGACTCTAAGCGATGGAAAGACCGCTCAGCGTCAGCCTACCACTAACCTGTGGTTTTCATGTCTCAATTAAGTATTGCACAACAACTTCAAATCATTTGAACTCTTTTTTTTTCCACAATAAATTTTCTCAAGAGAACGCAAAAAAACCTCCCACCCTTTAAAGTTCAACTCACTCCCCCAGATTAATGCTACGGCCTTTGCTGTTCACTGTTGGCCCCAACTCATTTTCCCAATGTTCCTTCTTAAGTAAGAAATTTAAATAACATTTCCTCCTATTGTGAAAAAACAGGCATGCCTAAATTCATAGCCTTAGTCTTTTTGTTTCTTTATTTTTTTTATACTTTTTTTATTTTTTATTTTTATAAGGTTTTCCTTTTTGTGTATCCCCCTTTTGAATTTACCCCAGCTGACAAGTTGACAAGCACTTCAGCATGTCTTTACAACAGAGAAGAGAAAAGGAGAAATAGGTGGAGGGGAAACGGGGGAGAAAAGAGAGCGAGAGAGAAACAACATTTCTTATCTGTGACCTTAGCTCGTGTCATCGAAAGAGGAATCGACAACACTTTTCATTAAAATCAGCACAATTTTTTAAAAATCTGTTCAAACAATTCAAACTCTTGATGTACTCTAAAAACGCCACAGGCATAAAGGAACATAACAAAAGTTTTTTTTCACTTTTTTCTCATTTGTATTCATTTATGTTTCATTTATTTATGAGGTCTGCATTGTTACCAAGTAGTGATATGGTTTTGCAGCTGTATGAGCTTCGACTTTGGGTTTTTTATTTTCCTGTTCTCTTGTGCCCATTTGGTTTCGACTAGACCAGTATCAGCGCCGCGACTGATGCTCTTATCGTGCTGTAAGAGGTAGAGTGAGACTTGTTTGCCACCGAGGAATTTGTAGCAAAACACACATAGAGGAGGGAAGAAAGAAAAAAAAATATATAGAGCTTTTCAAAGAATCATTGAGCAATAACTTTCATCTTCCTTTTTTTTCTTTTTTTAAAACCCAGGTATTTTGCCCTGATAATGATGACCACACGTTATTTGTTGTATACTTTCAAACACACTTGTGTTAAAACAGCTTGGCTGTTCCTTCACAGCTTCTGAGGAGTCGCAAGTTGGGTGTCAGACACCTTTTTGGATAGTTTAACCCTTTGAGAATGCAGTCGTGTAGTTTAGTCCGACAAAAAGAGAGGGAGAGATGAAGGTTAGGGTTAGGGTTAGTACAGAGGGAGAAAACTGCACAGAACCTTGGTGGGCGTCCACTTGTTCCTTGAGGTCAGAATTTGTAACGCGCTTCTGTGTAGCACCAAGGTGTTTGGGGTGAAGAGCCTTTGTGTGCGTCAGGTTAAGTGCTCTCTTACTATGGATGACAGGTTTGTTTGATTTACATTGAAGGTTTACAACAAAGCTGTGACTGATTATCTATCCCAAAGAAAGACATACTCTGATATAAATAAATATAAAACAGCTGTAAATGGCATAGGTGTGAAAGCCCAGTCTCACATTCACCTCTTTTATAAATAAAGAACTTAACTGCTTAAAGCTAAAATGGGCACTTAATCTGACATTTGTGTTGTGAGAAAATGCACAAACAAGATCAAAACAAATCCCAAGAATTTACTTCAAAAATGGTCACAGAAGTCATTAGGGTTTATGTCACATTAGTTATTATTGCTCCAGTTAAAATGTAACAGTGCTGTGAGACGTTGATTATGTTTAATTCACACCTTCTCATTTCACAATGCAAGACGAGTGTGGTCGGGTTCCAGAAGGAATTCAAATAAACGATTTTATGAAATTAAAGTAGAACTTGTTCTGTGAACGTGAGAACAAAAGCTGCAGAAATAAATAACCAAATGTTTGTGAGAACAAACCTCTGTTGAAAATTGTTTCAATCAGGATTTTGGTCCTTGGTGTCAGTCTTTGGCTGTTTTTGGTGTTTGTTATTATTTTTTTTTTATCTCTTGTGTTAATACTGTGTGTTACCTGGTGCTTTGCAGTGTTAAAGCTGTCAATCGGAGTCTACACCTCTGCATTTGGAAAGTTAGTTTGTTAGATTTTTTTCTTCATTTTTACTTTTTTTTGGTAGATTTTCCGTTTTTTTCTTAAAAAATAACAAATATTTAACAAACGTTCAGTAATGTGCATGCACTGTCTGTAACTGTAACTATAAAATAAAAATAAAACAATATGGCTGCTTTTGTTAGCATGTTAAGAATAAAAAAAAGTGGGTTTGGTGATTTTACATTTTTCCAGCGGCCCCAGACCCGTCCCACCCGCCCCTCCCAAAAAATTTAAAAATGGATTATGCTATCACTACGTACAAAATGGCTGAAGAGTTATGGCTCTATACCAACAACACAAGTATGCTGAAAAGAAGCATGCCAAAATAACCTCCGTGACAGTGCAATACATTTATGTATGTCCCTTGTACAAAACATTTAGGGTAGCATTCCGCGCAACATGCTAGTTCTCAGAAAAGATCTGGGTCGGACTCAAGTAGCAGCTCTGAGATATAGCTTCTGTCTTTTCTTGAGGACAAAGGGAAGTTAAACTTATAGTAACTACGAGGGATCTACCACCTACACACAGAATAGAAAAGCAGCTTGGAAAAAAGATAACACTTCTTTTTTTTTGTCTCTTTTTGCACCAGCTAGAGAGAGAGAGAGAGAGAGAGAGAGAGAGAGAGAGAGAGAGAGAGAGAGAGAGAGAGAGAGAGAGAGAGAGAGAGAGAGAGAGAGAGAGTTATGAAGGTATTTGAGTTGTGACTGGTTGAAGTACTATGCAGTGTCACAATTGTCCAACACATATACAATAAATAACCATTGATGACACCACTGGACAGAAGTCTTAAACACCATGACATCTATAGAAAAAGAACATGAAGAAAGATGAGAATGTTTTTTTTTCAGAGGTGAGTCAGGTGGGGAGAGTGTGGGGTGAGTCGTCACACTGTGGATTTTCAGCTCTGTGTGTCCCGGTGTGCTGCTGTCGAGGTGATTTGACAGTCTCACCGGCGGGATGATGCCTTTGCTTGCTGCTGGAGAGCTTCCACCGAGCATGCACGTGTGAATTGTAGTCAGTACATCCTCCACATGTGCAGTGGGCAAAGTTTTTGTATCCTTTTACATGCTTCAGGGAGACGGATTTGTATTTCCCAGCCCACTGACCTGGATATTATTACAAGTGAGAGGGAAATAACATTGGTTGAACAGCTGGCTCTGCTCGCAATCTGCCGCACATCTGCCCGTTTCATGGCAGTCTGTGGACCAGAGATTCAGTCCATCCCTCTCCCCTCTCCAGGCAGCAAATTTATTTATGTCTCCATCCGTCAGCGTCTTTCAGAGTTTTTTAAATCGAATTTCTTTCCTTTCGAAGAATGCTGATGCCATATTCCGCTAGCTAGTTATATTCCCTTGGTATGTCGTTTGGTAAATCGTCTTCTTGAGGTTGACTAGTCTCATGTCCCAGGTACAGGAAGTAATTAAGTGTTAATTCCAGGATGGAAAATAAAAACATAAAAAACAGGGAGGTCAGATATATACTGTTCTTGGGTTCACGGCTATCTCTGGTCAGTCTCATATTTACAGGAGAAAATAAGATAAGCTACAATGACAGCAACATTAACAACAACAGGCACAACGACAAACAGACAACAAGAATAGCAAGTGTAACGACAAAAGGATGTCAATATTTAAATTCATTCATTCAAAACAAAGAATATCTTTGAGTTTCCTTAAAGTCATGGCAAGTCAATATGACCTGATTATGGACCTCCTCCTCCTCTATGACTACGCTGCAAGATAGACAGAAGCATTGTCATCTCTCTCTGTTAGTCATGTTAGCTTAGCATCTTTGCAAGGCAATGTAGACAGTCATGCTGTGTGTGGGGTTGAGGGCTCTCAGCCCCTCCAGGCCTTCACGCCTCCATCCTCTGTGAGAGTCTCTTAGCGGGGTGTGCCATCCAGGGCGGAGGAGGATGGGGTGCTGGGGGTGGATGAGCGAGGTGTAGCAGCAGGCGGGGTAGCAGCCGGACTCCCGGTCCCACTGCTCGGGGTGCAGGCGGATGAGCTAATGGGAGCGGGGGTCTCTGACCCGGGAACGCCTCCCTGCTGCTGGTTAGCCTGCTGCTGCTGCTGGGCCTGGAGGGTCTGGCCGCAGACGTGGTGGTGCTTCTCCCAGTCTTTATGCTGGCAGAAGGAGCCGCAGTAGCGTGCTGTGTTGCACCCACTGCAAGTCTCACTGGCTTTGCGGCCACAGTTCCAGCAGCTCTGACAGACAGAAAGAGACAAAGTTAACTAACACACAAAACAATCAACATCTGACAGAATTGGCTGGTTGAACACATGAACTTCTGATAATTGATTGAAACTGTAATTTGTTTTATTTTATGTGTCTATTCACACTAAGACATGATCGCGTGTTTGATAAATGATCGTGTGTTTGATGAATGACAGAACACAGCTACATCAAACAGGAGTATCGAAAATGACGCCACAATTATCAACAGCTATCGGAGTGCCAGTCTGCACTCCCTGCTTTTACAACACTTAAGCTTAAAACAAACCACAGACAGATCAAAAACCCATCTCTCATTACACTTAGGGCCTCTTATATATCTTAGAAACCGCAGGGAGAGCACGCCGGGGCGGCTGCATATCCACAGGAAACAGGAGGACAAGGTTACAAACAGCTTCTAGAAGTTCTCCTCTGGGGCGCTTCTCTCTCATAAACATCACTCCTGCAATTAATGTCAGATGTGAGCCATACTTCCCGCTCACTTAACTGATTAAACGTCAAGGTCTCCAATGGTGATTAGTAAATGAAAGCTCCTTCCCCTCTCAACTGAATTTCAAAACATGCTCGCTACTGAAAAAGAAAGCGGAAGGAAGAAAGCGAGGCTAATAGATGAATGATTGACCTTGTTTTGCTTTATTTATCTACTGACTATAAACTAACCTTTATTTGCAGCAACTTAAAGCTGCAAATAATAAGCACTTTAATATACTTGAAAGATATTGCACAGTGATTTATTAATTATCATCTGTGTAATTTGGGAGTCAATAGAACAGCTGGCAACAAAAGTAAAATCATCGACATCAAAGGAAGATGCGACACCATAACTGCCAAACAAGACGATGACATTGGTGGTAATGCACCTTGACGATGGTTACCACCGCCAATAAAGCGAACAAAGAAAGAAGAAGAAGAATACAATGTGTTTCAAAGCTGACGGCACAGCTTCTGATGTTTGGAAGTATCTGTGTGTGTGTGTGTGTGCGTCTATGTTCCTACCTCGCTGGAGTCCTCCTGCTGGTTGATTATGGAGATCGCGTCGTCGGCCGCCTGCCGCTTGGCCTCGGCCACTGTGCGCTCCATCTTGGCCCGCTCGGTGCTGATCATCTCGTGAGCCTTGCGCTCGGCCTCCGACACAGCCTTCTGCAGCTCTGACATGGCTTGACGCTTGACCTCATTCACTGCCTCTTCTGGAAAGAGTGTGGACACAGAGGAAGTCAAGCCTCCGGCACCTGAAACGTAGTTTGTATCACATCATCCTGTCATTTGAGCTTCATTTGAAATTAATACACAGTCTCTCATGTTTTATCTTGGCCTAAGACACCAATGTTACAATTTCTGTATATAAGGATCTCTCACACAAAGATGTAGAGTGGTTTGTTTGCTTTTTAAATCCCCTTCAAAACTGTGTCATAGTAGGTTTGTACAGAAATCGTCACCATCACACAAATGCTTTTTATGTAAATACAAAATCTGAGAGAAGACACTTTATAGTTTTGTTCTGAAGAGGATGATATATATTTCAAATGGCAAAGAAAACTACTTAAGCTATTGTAGTGTGTAGCTTTTTTAATTCCCACATCTCATCTGAATGTTTACTGGGAACATTAACACAAGACTCGTGATTTGCTTTAAATTATTCAGGTTTGTCAACCGACATCCTCTCTTTTGCATCCCCGCTTCTAATTAGGGAATTCTTATGACTGTGACTGGGGCATGTTTAATCACTAAGATCCTCTAATGGGTCAATATGTGATGCTTTAATTGAAAAAAAGTTGAAATTATTTTTATTCTAAGAGATAAAAGAAGATATGTTTTTTTTTCTCTTTTAATTTGAAAAATATCCCCGAGACAGCAGCACTAGCCAAATAATCCCAGGTAATCACTCTGCTCATGAGCGGCAGCAACGTGTTATTTTAGACTTGTTTTGTGGAGTGAATAACCTTGCCGTGCGGGTGTTAAGCAGTGGAATTCCAGCCGCACATGTCAAAGTAAAAGGAGGGCTTTTTGTTTGCTCCCATCAAGCCTGTAACTTGACTAATTGTGTATGCAAATCAGGCAATTTATATTTAAATTATGCATTTCCATTGTGATCCCAGAGGCCCATGCGGTGAGGGGAAGTGGGAAACCGGTAGGACACCGTGCAAGGTGCTTGAATATTTATCACCAACTGTAAACATTTTGCTCATTTAAAACAAATGTATTCACCACCACACTCCATTGTGTTAAAAATCCTATTTTGCAATCCTCCCTAGGTCACATTTAAATCAGTCACTCCTCAGCCAGAATACGTACAACTGAAGTGGAAGGAATAGAATAAATACTGAGAGGAACACAGGGAGGATTAAAACTCAACATTACGAAAATTTACTGAATAAAGAAATATACAGCTTTATATCTGATAATTATGCTTAACTTTACTTAATTTCCTTTGTGAAAATTACTCCTGTAATTGTAAATGTAAAAAAAAAAAACGAGCAATGTGTGCTTTTCTAAAGACAAACATTTCCTATTCATCCCTACTGAGCTAAGTTTTTAAACCAGGGGGGTTTTGTCTTTAACCTACTGGGCTGCTTGAAGTCATGGAAATTGCCCTGGTGCCGTGTGATATATGCCAGTGTGCATGGAATTGTGATTACACACCAAATGCCTTAGATGGAAGATCGATCAAAGCTGGTGTGGGGAGCAGAGCACTGGAGAGCAGGCAGGAGTCCCGGTGGTGATACTCAATTCAATTTAAATGCATATTACTTGTTCTGAGTATCTCACACATCATGCTTGGTCAAGCAAGGGGACAAATTCTTTTCTCCAAGGGGTTTAAAAAGCAGATATGCTGTATCACTGACGGTGAATATAAAATGGATTCCTCAAGCATCCAACCCTCGGCGGAAAAAAAATCTTTCAGTTTTTCAGGACAGCTATAATGGGGATTGCAGCTGTGCCCACAAGTTTTAAGAATGCTGTTTGTGTACACTAAAATTTTTATAGCAACTAATGAAAGCTGTTAAAGAAACAAATTAGTTTCGATACTTGATCTTAACTGGCTCTCCAAATTTGCCTCGACAATTTTACATCACTTTCTTAAATAGAATAGCTGCAGTGTTTATCGCTGAGGGGATTACAAAAAGTAAAATGACACCAAATCTTTCTACTGTACGTTTAACAGCAAACCCACTGGTCCAGCTGTAATAGCCACTTAAGTGCTTTTTTTGACTAGTGCAATAAAATAATTTTATTACCTGACATCATATTTTGAGGGCATTGAGTGTGATGGAGAAACTTTAAAAAATGTATATAACTTCCCACTGTATCAAATATAAGAAGTAAACCTGGTACAGTACTTAAATTGTGCAGATTACACTCGAATGAGATGGTAGAATGGGATTTAAATACAACAAAGAGAGGGATAGATGATGTTGGATGGTTTAAAAGTGAAACTAACCAGCTTTCTTCCAAATCTCCTCCGGGACGTAGCCAGACACAGGCCGGTGCAGCAGCTCCCTGTGAATTTCTGGGAAGACAAAACCACACCAACAGCTTAGCAAAGGTTGTCAGAGATCAACCATTATTTTGATAGACATAATGTAAAAGACTGTAGAACAAATCAGAACAGAAGCTAGCAGCTCCTCTCAGTCAAAACATACACACTCTCATCTGTGTAAACAAACAGTAAAGGACCCAGAATTGAACCCTGGGGCACTCCACATTCAGTATGTACAAAATAAAAAAAACCCCCTAAATTTTCATATAGAATCCAAGCTATTAAAGTGAGAATGGAAATTACTTTGGATCAGCTTATAAATAGTATTTGTATGTATATAAAGTTGCTGATTTGCTGATAACGTATTTAAAAGAAGAAGAGAAAAAATCCATTACCTGGTGTTGCATTTTCCTGGGCTGCGGGGCTCTGCTGCCTTGGCTGCCCACTAGTGGCGCCCTTCTTCAGCTCTTCAGCATCACTGTATCTTCGGATCCAGTAGTTGAGCTCCTCTCGGTCGGCCTCTTGGCACCGCCGCAGTACTGTTAGCGAGCGCCGTGTTTTCTCCACCATGTCCATGATACAGTTCAACAGCTGGGGGGCGACAAGGAGCAGATGTGTCGCTGAGTTTACACATAGATGTGGATGGATTGATTGAAACTCAGTGAGGATGTGGTGGGGTTCTAAATTAAAGATGGAATCGTATCATGTTATTCTAGTTAGTGGGTCATTATTCTATTCATCTGAATGGTGTAGTCGTGAAATAGTAGTGTAGTCGTGAAATAGTAGAGCACACCTTATGCTTCACTCATCACTTCAGTCATTAATATATTGGTGTTCATGTGATTGGTTGATTAAGTTTCGATTAAGTTTCAATGTCATATTTCATGTAGTTGAACATTTAGAAAGTTACAGCATCTTTAAAGGGGCTGGGTTAACAACACTGATGATAAACAATCAAACAACATTGCAGACAAACAAACATATTTATGTGCAAGCATGAACATATACAGCTCCATTCTATAAAAAACAACTTTAGGACTATTAGTTGTGATTTACATGGAATGTTAAACCTTTATTTTGACTGATTTGCAATTGTAATAGAGTCTTAGAGGTCAATGCACAATGTCATACAGTGTATGACAGTTTCACTCATTTGAAATAACTGAAACAAGGACTTAGACAATCTCTGCTTCTTACAGAGACAGAACTATAGGGTATAGTAATAAAAATGTTATTACTTTTCTTACATGGTCAAGGTGCTTCCACTCCTCAGCCCACTCTCTGTCCGTCAGCCTGTGGTCAATCACTTCCTCCTGCCTGGTCCCTGCATGCATTCCTGTAAGAAAGAGAACGATGGACAAACAGAAAGAAAGATAAACAAAGGGTAAGTCAGTATGACAGAGAGGATCGATGTAACATTATGCCACCATTTGCTTTGCCCTCCCTATTCATCTATTCTTCATTTGGTCCCTGGTTGGCACTTTCCCTCCATCCATTTCTTTCTCTTTCTCCCCGAGGGCAGGGCTGAAATGACCGAGCTTCTAGTCCAATAAACATCTATCACAGGGCGAGACATGGTAAATGTCTCCTATTTTTAGAGGAGAGCCAAAGTCGTTATTATAGTTTCATCGGTCGGTCTACACAGAGAGAAATGTCTCTAATATGACAACACTCTGCCCAAATGTGCTTCTGCTGTGAACCCTCCGCCATCGGGTTTTGGTTTGTCCACATACAAAGCAACATATACCACGAACCAATAAGCTTCCACCAGGCTGAAGTGGATCCTGACTGATTATCAATGTTATAAAATTCCGATCTTGTTATACAAAGAAGTGAGAAGCCTGAGAAATGACGTAAAATGATGTAACTGTTGTCAGTGCTTACATTCGGACACAAAATCCTCTTGGCAATAATACTGAATAGGAGCTTTGAGACTGTTCAGCATTGTGGGATTAGTTATTTCTCTATTCACACACACATACACACACAAACACACCATCCCCCACGTCCTCACCGATGGACCTGGCTCTCTCCCGGATCTCCCGGTGGTTGGAGGCCGAGTGTCTGTAGTTGTCTCGGTAGTGATGGGCGATGGCCATGTCGTCCAGCCTGTAGTGCTGCTGGGGGATCGGGCCTGGGTGGGGCAGGCCGTTGGGCTGGTAGGAGAGCCCGTTGGATGGGCTGAAGCGCTGGGCGGGGCTGATGGTGCAGGGCCGTTTGTTGGGGTGAACGTCTGGGTGCAGGGCGCCATCTCGCTCAAAGCCATTTTCTTTGGTTCTGGGTGGAGACGGGGGAAGATGAGTTTTGAGTTTGTATTTCATTTTCTCCCAGTGAGGGACAAGATTTAAGATCTTTACATTTTTGCAAGAATCCTGAGACGACACCCACATGTAGAATCATTTCACCATACTACAGCATAACTTGTTACAAGTAAAATACAAGATCTAAATATCAGACCAAATATGGCTGAATTGTTTGCGATGACAGTTGCAGATTTCTTGTGCGTCAATAGATCAGGAGGAAAGAAAAAGGGAATAAAAGAAGAAGAGTGGACAGGAGGACACAGTCATCACACAGTGTGATGTTGATATCCCACCTATTTTGTTAAAAAATAACTGATTGAAAATTTGTTTGTGAGCTATTACAGAAAAGAACCAAACATGTCATCACAACAACTGTGCCGGTCCTTTGTGATAGAGTAAAGATTGGAATTAAATCTCAGACAAAGGACCTTCCATATAAAAGATTGTTTTTTTGCAATCGTCGTGAAAACCCTTTCATTGAAAACATGGCCATTCATATATACACACACATACACAACTAAAGCTTGAATGTGTGTGTGTGTGTGTGTGTGTGTGTGTGTGTGTGTGTGTGTGTGTATGCTCACAAAAATCTCAGGTACACACATACATACTCACACAAGTAGCTTCCAGGGGATCAGGTGGATTTTTGTCAGCCTGCTTCCAAAGATTAATGTGGCCAGGTGTGTTTGTGTGTGTGTGCATGCTTGCACATGTGTGTCCGTGCGTGTGTGTGTGTGTGTGTGTGTTCTTAGCTTTGTCGGTTCACAGTTAAATCTTGCCAACCTCCCCCGACTATCTGCAGTTTCCTCTCTCTCTCTCTCTTCCCCTCTCCTCTTCCTCTCCCTCTCCTGATGAACAGATTGAACTTCTTAATGAGCTGTTTTTATGGGCTCCTAATGCTCATCCACAGCTCTCCATATGCTCTTTCCCTCCATCCGTCCGTCTCTCCCTGCCTCCCTTGACTCATCCATCCATTCCAACCCCCCACACCCCCAACCACACTCTTATCTCCCTGGCTTTCCTGCTGCAACAATGTTTATATCTGCAGGCACTGGAGTACACGCACGCACATACGCTCGCCGTCATCGACACAATGCCGTAATGTGGGCGCAAATAATTTATCTACTGTAGATAAATACATGTTTTCTATTAAAGGGGCTGTGGCTCAGGAGGTGGAGCAGGTCGCTTGGGCAAGACACTGTGGCCACGTCCATATTACTCAACAATTTTACAATGATACAACTGCTAACAAGCTTTGATTCAAGCATGTGAGGTCACATGATATGCGTTTTCAGGCGTGTTAGTATGAACAGGGATTAAAATGGATACGGAGCCAAAACGCTTGTGTGGACAGAGATTGTTTTAGTTTGATAACACCATCTTCTTTGTGAAACCTTAGAAGTGTGGAAGTAGCCTGAGCTCCATATTGTCTCAGAGTGTGAATGTGGTGAAATAGAGTAAGTACTATATAGACGCACCGTATGAATGAGTGTGTTTGACTCACAGTGTGAGGCTCCTTGAATGGTAAAGACATTTCATCTTGTGAAACATCTGCAGTATGTGTTGACTGACTGGGATTTGAAGATGATTTCAACAAATAAGATGGAAATTGTTTCAGAAAGAACTTACCAGCCCGATCTGCAATGCTCTAAAAATATGCTGCATTATTCTAAATTTACCATGCAAGCCTTTACAGTACACAGCCCGGTAATTGTGCACTCGCAACTTATATCCAAAATATCAGCTTTTTTTAGAGAGCTTACAGAACACACTATACGGGTATTTTTCTTTCACATAAGCATATTGTACTGTGATATTCCTGCTCTAGTTTCTGCAGTGCACAGTATTAATGAGGATCCATTGACAGTGCATTGTTGTCTGTAATTAAGGATTCCCATTCAGATTCCAATATTCTGAACCAGGGCTCCAATAAGTGGGAATGCGGAGCAGAGGTAAGCAGAAAGCAGAGGTGCTTAGCCAGCCGTATTGGTGCTGGAGCCTCATCTGTATGTGTTATCAGCCCATCTCCCTAGGTACACACACACACACACACACACACACCCAAACTGTACAGAGGTGTGCATGAACCCTCCTTACACTTTCACACTGGATAGTCAATTCCTGTACACACACACACACACACACACACACCCTTACACAAACACACCACATATTCTCGCTGAATACAGATGCCTACTTACTTTCTCCCTCTCCCCCCATATATTCTCTCCCTCTCTCACACATTTACACACACATCTCCCCTAAGCTCGCTCCCCTATGCACCAGACGGCCTGCAAATATGCAGGTTTTACAGAAAAACTCTGCCTATCTGACTGTTGGGGGAAAAAGAGGTGAGAATTATTAATATTGCGTTCAGCTTTTTTGTCCCTCAGCAAATATAAAAATTACATTTTCCTCTCCGCTGCTTGTATTAAAAATTTTAGACCCGCAGGAATTACTCTTTATTTCAGAAGACCTGGGACACATTGTACTTTGCAGCAGAGGCACAAACTCACAACAAATACTAACACACTTTCTTTCCAAGAAGTTAATGCTTAATGAAAAAAGTATTTGTATGAGTTGTGCATATCTAATAGCAAAGGTAAAAATCTGGATACAGATTCTTCAGTTATGTTTTTGTCGTGTTGCACATTTCTACCACACAACATTCACTGCGGCCTGGGAATGAGCCACACAGTCTTAACCATGCACAAATGTTTTACGTCGGTCTGGAAAGCTTTTCTGCTTGTTTTCATTTTCTGCTGCTTCGGGGGAGACTGTTGGAGAGAGGACAAAACGCTTTTACACTGCTGCGTGTTCCTGGAAGGCAACATCTCACCGCTCGTCCATTAGAGCTGGGAACATTGAGTCATAACCCAAGTTCATGACAACAAATGATTGTAATGATCTGGCGGGGGGGGGGGGGGCCTGACTTCAAGCATGGAAGTAAATGATCATTTATAAATCTGAATCATACACAACCCAGGAAGTGTTCATACACCCACACTTTACATTAAGACACGGCTGTCTCCTATCTTTTTTTCTGTCCTCAGGGTATGTGTGTGTGTGTGTGTGTGTGTGTGTGTGTGTGTGTGTGTGTGTGTGTGTGTGTGTGTGTGTGTTTGTGTGTCTGGGTGTATCCAGGTCTTTCCTATCTCTTCCTCTCCTTAGTTCTGCTCCATTAAACCCAGGAGCTGGCAGCCGAGATGTCCAACGGAGCACGTCATGAGGCCTGGTGGCTCTCTGACAGACTCTTCCCTCATATACATGAACATATTACACTATTGCCTTGTTCTAACCCAAAATTAAGATTCACTTGGCGCCAAAATCCAATTTCCAAAGTGGCTCCGACTTCCCGTTTCACACACCTGTCTGGCGTCCTCCTCTTGCCGTTCTCGTTGACGTCCATTAGGAGTTCAGAGGAGTCCACAGGGGAGGTGGTGCTGGTGTCCAGCAGCAGCTGCTCGTGCTGGGCCAGGTACTGAGCCGGGTTCTGCTTGGCCAGCCGGGCACAGTGCAGCAGCTCCCTCTGGAGAAGCGGCAGGTTGGCCTACGAAGAGAAACAGCACTGGATTATTAACGGAAAGTGTTTGCTGTATAGGAAAAGATTTTTTGTCTTTCGATGAAGGTAAAAAAGTAAAGACATTTTTTTCTGAGAGGTTCATTGTTTTCAGATTCTGAGCTGAGTTATTTGTACTAAAATATCTTGTAGCCAGATCTTGCAGTGAAAACATAGCAATGAAACTTTAGAGATAAAATGTAAATCCATTGTGCAAAGACACAAATTATTAACACAAACACACAAGTTATTAAATCATCTTACGCTGTGAAAAGAAGAAAAATACACTAAACTAAATATAAAAAGGTTATTGATGAAAGATAAAATGAATCAAACTGATGCAACTCAAATTGTAAAGCTCTACAAAATGGAATTGAGGTTATTTTTGAGAAATACTGCATATCTGATAACATATAAAAACTTTACTATCAGTAAGAACATAAAGTACAAAGCTCCCAGGCAACATGTTATTATAATAATATATATATATATATATATAAAGGTTTTTCTACACTTATTTTGTTCCGAATACATCAATTTGAGGTAACAACAGATCCATTTCCTCCATGTTATCTGTCCCTTGTTTGCTCATTACCAGTGAACCAGGACCACATCCTGTGATCTCAGGTGCATTAACACTTTCTCTACACGGTGGGTCCAATTTTTCTTTTTTTTTTATAGGAGCAGCAGTGATTTTCAATCTCTTTGACATAACAAGGGGGTCCGCTTTCTTGTGCGGAGTTACGGGTCATGCAGGTACGCGAGTGTCGACTTCAAACACGTCTGATGGGGTGCATTTTGAAGCAACGAGATGAAAGTGTTGCATCAGGCAGGCTCAGAATGCGAGTGGGGGGCTATTTTGGCGGAGGTACATCACAGGAGCCCTTTGAGGGGCCATCTTTGTAAGTTTCAGGTCCGTTGATCTTTGTTTTGTCCTCAATAACATAATCTCTTTCTAAGTCTCTTCCTTATTTTCTACTTTCCTCCTTTTCTCCAGTTTTGTAATCCTCTCCCTAATTTGGGATTTTGTTCACTCCTTCATCCTTTTCTTTCCTCTTCTCTTGCATTAGCTGATGAAATTTGACTATTCAATCGAATCTTTGTCGACTACAAAATAAAAACTCACTAACACAACCATGATTTCTTTAGTGGTATTTATGTTTCATAATCACAAAAAGAAATCTCTCTCCAGTAATTGGCTGTAAAGGAAAAGCCAAACACTGGCCTTCACTTTACCTGCCTGAGTTAATGGTCCGTTAATAGTTTATGATCGTAATTACCCTCGGAGAAAAAAAGAGAGCATAAAATAGATTGCTTTGACCCTGGTGAACTCATCTTTCATTAATTAGAGGTCATCCTAATTGCCAGAGATGCGGGATGCATTAACCAAAAGACTGAGTCAAGTAAAGCAGACCGCTGACGAGACCAGGATCATTTTTCACATGACAAAGTGCAGAGGTCTGCTTCTGTACAGTCACGGTAACCAACATCTACTTGTATTAAGGGAAAACCTCAAGTAGTGTTCGCTCAGCGGCTGAAATCTGCTCCGGGTGATTTATTGAGAAAATGTTGGAACTGTCATTTTGTCAAATGGAGCCAAAAAATAAAATCAGAAAATGCCGCACACAGGATATACTGCACTTAATCATCTTTCTCTCACTGTGTAATTTGCTGGAGAATCGCTCCTTTGCACGTCTGTGATTGTCCTATTTCAATTATTTCCTATCACCGCTCTCTCTGGTGCTAAATGTGTTTATTCCTCTGTGTCGCAGCACGTCTCTCACTCCTGCGCGACACAAGAAAAACAAACCACTCGACAGCCAAGACAGGAACGAAAAAGCACAACTTGAAAAACAGAGACAACGCCGATACTTCTGAAGCCAGTTGTCTCGTGTGACGGGCGTCCCGCCAGCACATCACGTCACTGGGGCTGTGCGGTTTATGATTGCCTCCTTCCAGTAAAGAGTCCCAACCAATTTGTGGTTTAGTATTAAGAGAAGGGGGAAAGGAGTTGAGTGGGATGGTTAGGTGGGTGAGGATGTTGGGGGGGGGGGTGTACTGGAAGGGTCGGCTCAGTCTAACATTAGCGGAATGAAAAAGTCTGAGCCCTGACACGCATTATTGCAGCTGTGCTTTGACGCACCTATAAAAGCTCCCCCACACCTCCAACCGCTCTCTGCTACCATATGGTAGCTGGCATTAAAGGCCCCGCAGTGGGAAGACACTAAAATTAGACTGGGGAGAGAGAGAGGCAGAGAAGGAGTGAAGGAGGAGAAAAAAGAAAAAGAAAGAGTTGCATCTTTGATTCCGCAGCCATCCCAGTGATTCGCTAACCATCTGGCGAGGAGACGAGGAGGGAAGGAGGGACTGGAGGATGGATGGATAGAACACAGTGGATAAACAGATACAGGAATGGGATACAGAGAAATCAGGAGGTAAGTTAGGAGGAAAGGCATATAGATGAGAGAAAAAGGGTAAGGGAAGGATGTGAGGAAGGAGAGAGCGAGGACACACACTCCCTCTTTGTGTTGTTAACAGCCAGTAATGGAGGTTCTAGTGGGACCAATTTCTGCCGCCCGCATCCGAGCAGGACCTCGGTGGATAATATAAGCTTGTGAATGTCAGCTCACACGTGCACACATCTGCATATTCCCGCGTGCACGCACACAGACATTAGATATCGCACAATGTCTTGTCTTCTAAAATTACATTTGCTTCACGAACGGAAACGGCGGCATACGGAGGGACAGATAAGAGATGGAGAGAAGATAAAGAGGAATAAAGAGAGAGGAATGAAGAAGAGGATTGAAAGGAAACTGAACAAAAAAAATGCATAAGCCCTTTAAATCATGCTGACTTTCAGAGTGCGCTCCCACTTGACACAAAATGGTCAGTATTTCCCCTGATATAGAAAAAACAACATCCCACTTCATTTATTTCTCCGAGTGGAATAAAGAGATGTGAGGTGCACAGTGAATGAAACAAGGTGAGCGGCAACAAATGGGCTGAGGCAAGGTCACGACTGGATGCTTAAGAGAGTGCCCTCTGTAATGTACCTTGTTAATGGCTGGAAATGGGAAATACGCGCTGAAAATGTGGCTTAGTGGGATGAAGAATCGATGACAAAGCCGGAGAGAAAGAAAAGAAGGAGGCTGGAAAGCGAACACAAGAAAGGGGACGCTGTCCTCGTGCCAAACCCACATTGCTCTGTTCCAGCACATGTTAAGTTTCTTCCAAAAAAAAAAAAAAAAAAAAGAACTTCTTTCCAGTTCAAACAGTGAACAGATAAATTGTAGTGTGAGGAAAAAGTTGCCAAATCTAGGTTTAAAAAGAGGGAATTAAAAAGTGTGACTTGTGTATTTAATTTAGAGGAGAGACTAAAGCTGCTTTCAGACATGCAATGACATCTGGAGATATTCCTGAAAATATCCAGAGGGGCTGTGTTTGAGAATGCAAATGTCCAAGTCAGTTGCTGTGGACATTTTCCGGAACTTTTCTTGCCAGGCGCCCTGGTAAATTGTCTGGAATATGTCTGAGTGAGTCCATGTGAGAATACAGCAGGAAGACGACCAGAGAATTCACAGCGAGCGAGCGGACACTGACACGACACAAATAGAAGATGCAGATGAAGATGTCAACATGATTCACGAGTTTTCGGAAACGCGGACCGACGCCTGTGTTGATGTGCTGTAAACACAAACACTGCGATTTCCTCTCAAATGTCGTCTGAATATTCTGGACATTTTCCTGATGTTGTGAACGCGTCTGAGCATCATTTTCTGGACTTTTTTTTAGGTTACATGTCTGAACAGCTTACGACCAAAGAAATAAAAAAAATGGCAAGTTACGTAACAGGCAAAAAATTGCAGAGAAACAGATAAACAGGAAAAAACAGGTTACGGATAATTATAAGAGAGAGATAAGGAAGTAAAAGAGATACTGGTTGATGAGGCAGACTAGCTCTATGGAGTAGGTTTGGATATGTACCTTCAGAAAGGGGATGACAAAGGGTCGCAGCGGGAAGTTGGTGGCTTCTTGGAGCTTGGAGTGAAATTCTTCGATGGTTAGCGTGGAATTCTAGAGGAGAGAGAGAGAGAGAGAGAGAGAGAGAAAACACATGAATCCATGTGGAAGGCATTAGGTGATAATATTACTTATTGGAAGCTAAACTATATCCTGGCCTGGAGTGAACGTTTTGGTTTTTTTTCTAATAGGAAGCACATGTGCAGGCCACAGTGAAGAGAGCCGCAGAAAGCAAAGACACACATCTCCTGCAATTAACAAAACAAATACAAATGCAGGAGTCACATCATTGAAAAACATGTGTTTGTTTTAACCAAGTATAATCTTTTCGAAAAACATGTATTTGAATTAACATGAATGTTAGTGGACTTCATCATTGTTTTTTGATGTGTCTAAAAATGTAATTGCACTTGTGGGCTTTTCAGTCTATTTTCACACTGGCACACACACACACACACACACACACACACACACACACACACACACACACATGTTTTCTGTTGCGTACATGTAATGGCATCCTTGTCCTTATCAACACAGTCTATGAGAGCCTGTCACACTGTGTTACCTCAGACTAACTGTCTCGACCAACGTGACCAAAATACCTGCGTGGAGTGGAGCAGGCAGCAGACAGGGAGGTGGAGGTTGTATATGTAGCGTGTATGGTTACAAATAGGAGACGCGTCCGTGTATGTTTTTAAAAGTGGGTTATAGATTTCAGTTTGTCAGCCCCCCCCCCCCCCCCCCCCCCCACACACACACATCCAAGGTCTACTTTTCTGCTTTGATTGTGTGCAACGCACGATAATGCCTGACAAGACGGCAGCTATTTTTAATTTTCAACATGAAATATTCCGAAGCTGCAGAGACGGTGGGAGAAAGAGGGAGAAAGAGGAAGAAAGAGGAAGAAAGAGGAAGAAAGAGGTGAGCGTGCACATGGGAGAAGAATCTGCTTTATAACAAGCAAAAATACAAACAAAGGGGGAAAAAAAATCAAGCGAGACGGGAAACATAACAAAAAAAAGAAAAAAAAGCTGCAGATATTATTTTTTCCTCCCCACACTCTCACAGCCTTATTTCCCAGACCTGAATTTTGTTACATTCAGCCTTACATCTGTTCGCCCAGATTGCGTAGGGGCTGTTCTTGACAGCTAGTGAAACCTCCCGAGCCTCCCTCTCTGCAGCGCACAAGCAGCTAATTAACAGTGTCACTCTCTTCAATGAGGCAGGGGGAGGGACGGAGGGAGAGAGGGAGAGAGACACCGAGGTGGTGGTGGGGGGTGGGGGGAGGGGGGGGGGTGCAAGCCAAAAGGACACAGGAGAGGCATGTGCATATGTAGACGGTGAGAAAAATAAACACGGTGAAGCCAAAAGGAGGCTATGCTCTGTGTGGCTAATTAAAAGAATTCCTCCCTCCGTCTCCTCCGCCTTCTCCGTTCTGCACGACGTTCAATCACTATTTCTGTATTCCCCTGCTCGCCCCGCTCAGATTTTTCCTCAGATCACACAGACGTGCGGTAAATATTTAGATTTGCACATGTATTTTATACCGAAAGCTCCCGGTGATGTAACCTCGATAGAACCATGTCAGCGAGGCTGCAGTGATGCATCTGTCTCATCAAGCCTCTGTTTGATTGAATGTATTTTGATGTCTTGCGGTGCTTGATTTGTATTTTTTGCAGTTTTACTGATGAAGAAATCTCTGGTGAGGAAAACATCGCTGTGATTTAAACATTTCATGGGTCCAGTTGTTATTCTATGAACACTGAACATGTTGCTTTTAAACTCTTTGATTGCTATTTCATTTTGATATTGAACATCCCACTGTCTTTATTCTCTGGATCTAAATTTGTTCATCCTCTTAAAGCTACAACCATCATTTTTTTCCCATTGCAATTCAATATATTTATTCTCTAAATAACTACAAATAAATAATTTAAAGTCTTAATGTTGCAACTGGCTGAGTCACCCGTTTATCAGGAACCTGCACAACCTCAGGTTTGATGTTAAATTAAGAAGCTTAATACTTATCGCCTCGTGCCTGTTGTATTTCAATTTAAATAAATGTAACACAGTTAAATCCAGAGTGGATCAGGTGCATAAAAATGGTAGTTTGGTGATTTGATGTCAGTCTTTGTAGTCAACAACATACTTTCGGTGTTGGAATGAAGAAAGTGCTGCGAAAGTAGATGTGCAAATCTCTCCAGGTGTTTATTTTACTCTCATGCCTGAAGGAGCAGATGCATGAGATTTTTTTTTGAGTGCAAGAAAATAAAACAGCGAATATAAACCCCCTGGTGGTTTTCATTAGCCGCGTTAAGTCGCTTAATTCCTCATCTCTGTGACTTACAACTAACCTGACACTATTTCAACTTTTTTTGGGGGGATTCAATAAACCCTTTTCCATCTGGCTCTTCAGGTACGTTGTTCAGAGTCATTCTCAAATAACCCACTAATTGATTCACTTATTCCTGCCCAGGTTAGACCTGGTGTCAGCTTTCACTCAATGAGCCCTTTGAACTGCAGCTCACACACGAACACACACACACACACACACACACACACACACACACACACACACACACACACACACACACAGTAGCTACTCACCACTAGTCCCAGCACTAATGTGCGGACCCGCTCGCCGATTTCAGGCGAGATGTCGTTGCCAAACTGCTGCAGAGTTGTGAGGAAGCGCTTGAGCTTGCTGAGCTGCCGGGCGCCACAGGCCGGCGGCAGCTGCTGGTTGGCCAGTGAGGATGAGGAGGACGAGCTGGGACCGTTGCTGTATCCGTTTGGGGGAGACGGAGCGCCGTTAAGCGCCGTGGGAGAGTGGCTGCTGCCATTGGTTACTGCGTGAGACAAGGACATATATAATAATTATCAAGAGAAAGACGGGCAAAATGAGAACGATTATGTTTTGGGTAAATATAATTTCCATGGAAACAAACTGTTGTGCAAAGGGAACTCTGAATTTTAGTTTGCCGAAAAATAAATGACGAGATACAACTTAAAACCCAGGCTGGCTAACACCAACATGGGTCAGCGTCATGGAGACTCAACCACTGATTTGAAATGGTTTACATTCCACTGAAAACATTCACAACACTCAACATTTGTTTCCAATCATCCCGACTTGTTTGATCCTTTGCGGCATCCTCTCATTAAAAACATATTTCTGCATTTGGCGACACGTTGCCTCGCTCCACCTCCTTCTCCCTCTCCCTCCTTTCCTGCAGTCTAAACAAGCGGGGACAGCGTGACCCCCCCCCCCCCCCCCCCCCCCCCGTCTTGCCAGAGCACGGCAGCAGTTTGCGTGTTGTGTGCGTGCGCGTGTCTATGGGGGGAGTTGGTGTACAAAGAAATACAAGGCAGCATTAAAGCTTTCTCTCTAATGAGATTAGGTTTTGACTAGCGATCCACTCACTCCCCCTCTGGCCGCCGTCCAAAGCCGCCACTGTAAAGAGAGGAGAGAGACGAGATGCTCAAACTGCATCTGGTAACAATTACGTCGGGTGGAAATCAAAGCATACTGCTTTGTTAAAACCTTCGGCATGCGTAATGAGAGAGCTGGGCCTTTCCTCTCTCATCGCACGGAAGCCCCAACGTTAATTGTGGAGTGTGAGTGTTTGCGAGGGAGACAGATACAAAGAGAAAGAGAAAGCAGTAACAAGAGATGAAGAAAGGGTGAGCAAGAGACTGAAAGAGAACAAAATAATGCCTTTGTTGCGGAGAAGCAGCGCTGCAAATGCAGAATTGAAGGTTTTGAACCACGGAGCCTTTGATTCTTTGATTCTAGTGCTCTTCATGCAAGTGGTTAAGTGTGTACTTCTGAGTGAATACCAGGGTGTAATTTGCTCGTCACGGCCTGTGTTCGCGTCATGGCAAAGCTCCAAGGGTTTGTAAGCGTGGGCGTTGATGAACTTGTTGGGGGAGTTGCTGGGAACGACAGCAATTTGGAAAAAGCTCAATGCAAATTGTAAAGAGCGTCTCGTGATGTTGATGTTTCCTTTTATATACAATACCATTGAGCATTATATATCTTTACATGTGCCAGTACGCGACCCTGCCTCCTGCTTTCTATAACAACTGAACTGCAACAGCAGATGTGTTTTGTGATAAACGTTGTCTGGATTAGATTCAGATGTTTCAGTGCACGAGTCCCCACATTTATTAACAGCAGCAGAGTCGCCAGCAGGTGGTTGAGGTGGAGAGCATGCGTACGAAGTGCATGAGCGTCACACCGCAGCTTCTCCCCCACAGCCGCGACTGTGGTCAGGTTCAGGCGACACAAGCACTTTGGTTAAGGTTATGAAAGGTGGTGGTTTTGCTGAAGTGTCAATGTGTCTGCGTAGTCACTGTGAAGTTTGTCTGTATTAAACAATGTTCACAAAAAGATCACAATGTTTTCTTAACCTTAAAGAAAGTTAAAGATTGTTGGAGTCACTGTTCTGCAAGATCAGATATTTTGTCGGATTATACTCAGTATCAATGAATTTGCAACTTGTCAAACACAAACAATATGTTCGCACTTATTTTACCATGTTACATATTTGCATATTTTGCTCTGTTTCATCTTTTAAAACTGTTTGTGTTATAAGGATCCCGGGTGATGTGCACCTCTGCTGCTGTATTGCACAACCCTTAACATACAGTAGAACTCTAAACCCGTCTCTACTCACAGGTTGTGGGGGTGTAGGAGCTGTTGCGTGGTGCTCCCTGTGTGCTGGGTGGGGGCGGCATGGTAGGGGGGGTCAACCTGGACTGTGTCTTGACGTCCGCAGGTGAGTCGGGCATGGTGGAGCGCTTCCCAGTGCGATCTGGAAGAAGACAGCAAAGGGAAAAGATTATAATAACAAACCAATCACGACAATTAAACACAGGGAATAAACAACATTTCAAGGCAACACATCCCAGCAAGAGCTAAATCATTATTCCCGCAGTGGCAGGATTTAATATAACAACCACGCTTTTGTAAGGTGTCACACACACACACACTAGATGTGGAAATCATATGTCTTTCCACTATGACACTGATGCATTATGCTTAGACTAGTCAAATGAGAAATGGGAGAGAGAGAGAGAGAGGAGGGAGAGACCCACAGACAGACGCCCGAGAGACGAGTGTAAATCTGCAGCGAGCGCGGGTCTCATTCCACCACCATCTGTGCCATCCTGCATGCCCGCTGTACAGAGCGGCGACAACACCCACCCCCACCCCCCCCCTCCCCTGCTAACGACTGCAGTGCTCATTACACACACACACACACACACACACACACACACACACACACACACACACACACACACACACACACTTGTGCCCCTAAAGCTTGTATCTCTGGAAAGTATAGTCACATCTGTTCAGGACAGGATCACTGCAGACAGGCATCTTCTCCGTGAACTAATTCCATTTCAAAAAAGGACACCAACCTAATAACTCATAAGAAATATATCAAAGATAAAACATCGAAAACCAAACTTAGTTTTTCGGATTACGTGACCATTGTCACCTAATTAAGTCGCTTTGTGCTCAGCAGATAACCCAACCACATCAAACGCATGAGAACAGCAGCACAACATTATCAGAGTGGTGCACCGGCGTGAGGGCTGTATTTTGCAGGATAAGACACGTGCACACACACACACACACACACATGCACACAACAAACAGGCCTATCGCAGAGTCAACAGTCCATTATCAACTGTCTCTGTGGCACATTGTGAGGAGGAAATAAAAAAATAAAAAAGAGGGTGGAGGTTGAAACATAGAGAGAGAAGCGAGGGAAGGGAGGAGCAGCGAGAGAAACAACAGTACTATCAGTGACATTGGAAACTTGTAGTTATAATCATTAGGACACGCACACACTCATTAATCAGGGTGGTCCCAGTCACACATTCCTCTAGTGGCTATGCATCTTCTGCGAGATGAACATGCATCCTGTTATTTTTTTTACGTGTGTTTGTTTGCATTTTCTCCCTCAATGTTCGTGCCGTCATGCGTGTTTAAAAACACACTGCAGACAACTTAAATGTGAGTGCTCCTCTGTGCCGTCTGTTTGCCTCCACGCTGCCAAGTTTAGACAAAATGAAAGAGAAATACTGACGTGGGAGACAGGATAGCCTAAGCCTGTTGGCTAGGCCCGAGCCTCAGTAGCACTCTGCCTCTCTGCTGCTGCCGAGGTGCACTGTGACTAAGTACTTTAGTCACGCCAGCTCGTCTTTAGCAGCCAGGCGAGCGAGAGATGGAGATGTCAGTGAAAATTTCGAAATAGAGCGCACTCCGCAGCTCCGTTACTGAGTTGAACGTTTGGGGTCAGATTTGTTTCCTCCACATGTTGACCCCTCGAGAAAATGAGCAGAGGGAATGAATGAAACAATCGAGCTCACTGCGAGACAAACACATGATATGAAAATACACACCAATTTTAAGAGTGTAATGAGCAGCAACATGTTCTGTGAACAGTAAAGGTCACATGTATATGCAGTGATATGCTGTTGTCAGGATAAAAGGTTAAGGTGAGAAATTGTGGATAGAGATCCTCAAGGCAAACGCAACCCGAGCAAGACACTCAAACTCTGTCGGAGGAGGGAAAAGAAAAGGGAAGAACCATCCCATCCTCTCTCCAGACAGAGGTCACACTCCTCCTCCTCAAACCATGCACACTGCGGTGCCAGTGCTAGGAGGGGTCGACTGATAAAGTCACTGGGAAGGTGGGAATTATCTGGCTCCCAGCACATCAAAATTGAAACTCTGAACCTAAACCTGTCAGGGTTATTAGCAGCAAATAGCTTCAGTTTAGGTTTGGTTTGAGTCAAAAAGATGTTTGATTGTACAGTTAAAATGAATATATCAATGTAAGTGCATCCCACTTATTATATGTTAAGGTTTAGCTTGGACATGGGGAATGAAATGTGAAGGGGAAAGCGATAAATTGCCAGAGAGCAGCATGAATGGACACAGAGCAGATTAGTGGAAAAACTGGAGTGATTGGGAAAGCAGAGTATCGAGGGATGGAGGTGAAAGAGGAGTAAATATGAAGGGAGGCCACGGAGAATAGAGCGACTGTCCAAACCTCTAACTATCTACCCACTGTGCTGCACATTTGGTAACTGTCTGCGCGTTTCCCCTCTCGCTACCTTTTTTCCACACACATTCATCCTCTCAACCTGGCCAGACTGAGAAAGGTTTTCTGCTCTAATTTCACCCCGGTAAAAAAGAGTAAAAAAAGTCTGGATCCGACTATTTATTTTATAAACTCGGGCTTCAGCAGAAAGGCCAGTGGAAACATATAGTCTTACCTCTGGCTGCCAGCTATCACATCCTGTGTGCCTGCTGAAAATATGATCTACGAAAATACAAGGTCATTAAAAGAGAGACGGCCGGGTGACGGCACCCAAGGTAATTCATCATTTTCCAGTCAAACACAAAGACCGTATATGTATATACCTAACAAGCCCAAGTTAAATAAGGAGAAGTCACCGTATCGCACATGGTTGCACTTATCCTGTTTCAATTGATCTTTGAGCTCATGGTTTCCATACTTGTGTTTATTTCCTCTTCTAATTGTGTGGTAATTTCTGGGCCCAGTGGACATCGTCTATTGTTAGAGAGTGGGAGATATAATTAGGATCCAAATCATCTTATAATTAATCTTTGAGACCTGATAAGGAAACGGATAAAGTGAATGACTCACATCACCATGAGGCAATTTGAAATCAGACACTGACGTCCGGCAGTCCCTAGGGTGGCACATGGGTGTGTCTTTAAAGACATGGCTGGAGCTTTATTCCATGGGGTGTTCTTAATTTAAGGGACACAACATTTATAAACACTATTTTCTACAATAAAAGATTAAAAAGTCAATCTGAAGCATAAAGAGGTGGCAACAAAATATCCCAACTAAATTCTGGACTTGCGATCCACCTGAACTCCCACGTGGCACCACGAGCCCGATGGCCATATGAAAAGATGAGTCGGGTTACAGGCTTGTAATTGAGGATTAACACCTGGGTCAGTGTTATCGTCGGATGGCAGTCGCCGGGTAGAGATGAGAGAAAACATAAACCCAGAAAGCATTTGAAACTCATCCGCAGTCCCTCAGGTGAAGAAGATGAAGGATAAAGGATGAATTAGTGGGGAAATCCATGCAAACAGCAAACACACACACACACACACACACACACACACACACACACAGGCAATATTCCCCCTCTTATACACACACAAACCCACACACACACTTTTGTGATTTATAAGCACCATGCTCTCTGTTTCTGATTTGATTGAGGGCATTGCAGAGACTATAAGCTGAATAAAATCAATGTCTTCATACTAACCAACAAGGGCTGCACCCAACCATTCACTCAGCAATTACTGTGCCACTTGAATCAATAGCAATACTCCCTCCACAAGGTAATTCACCCTCTTTGGCAAAAATAAAAAATAGACCGGCAAGTGGAGCACATTATTGCAAACACAGCACTGTGTATTTGTCATTTTCATGAGCAAATATGGCTTAAAACTTAAAATATATATACGTACAGACATGTGTCAGACAGGCCTCTGATTGATGGCGATAGCAAGCGACTTCATGCATAATTCAAATCAAAAAGAACAAGCGTTCTTAAACAACCTTGAAAACAAAGCCCGGCGTCTCCTCCAGACTAATACACCTGTTAAAAGTTAATGGCTGAACTTAAATGCACGTCTATTGTCGTCCATTTATTAGCCCTGTTACTGCCCCATCAGTTGCACGCTGTAGGCGAAGGATGGTGATATTCCAGGACCGGGCAGATATCGACGTGCAGGAGCTTTAATGGAAAGGGGCCGATGAGTGCTTTGACTTTGCCTAACTCGCTTTACGACTTCTCAGAAGTGCTGTTGTCCAGGAATTAATGGATGGAAGAGGGTGAGGACGGCTGCTGAAGAGGCAGCAACCGGCTATTAAAGAAGAGGAGAGCTTCCCAAATGTGTGTTGATTCATCTTGTGCACTCCAAGCAGGCGAGAGATGCCAAACCCATTGGCCATCGCGCCGTGGTCGACGGTGATTTAAGCCTCACAACAGCCACTTGGCGCGTGGCTTCATATCGAGCGTCATAGAGGAGCTCTTAGTGCAAATATTTGTATCACAGGTGGACGGAGTGAGGCTCAAACTCCTGAGAATACCGGGGCTGTAGTGGCACTTCATTAAATGCATTATTATCCAGCTATCATATTGTGTGTGTCAGGTAATTACACTGATATCTGACTGAATTATGGGCTCCCCTGAGGGATGAGGCTGAACTTGTTTCACGGACACGAAAGCCACCACTGTCAGCATCCTGCGTATAGCGAGAAATCATTTGGTGTAAATCCCTGCAGGTTCTCACCATTTTTTGGGCTGCTCCCAACTCTCTGCAGCCGTAATCCTGTGCCCCTCGGATTTATTTTTCAATCCACCCCAGTTTCTTAACCACCAGTTTAGTCTGCCAAGGTTTTGTCTTTCACTCTTTGTAGCAGTTGAGAATAATAAAATGTAAGAATTTGAATACGCTAACTACCCTCACGTCTCCTCTCCTTGCTAACATTAAGTAAAAGTTAAAATTAACACTTGTTTGTAACTTCACTAATCCCTTTACAATCTATGTCTCTGGCTCACAGAGCGATCCTCGAAATGAGGAGAAACCCTGGACAACTACCTGCCACTCACAGGGATGTCTTCACACTTACATCACCCGTTTGCATCGTCCGTGATTACGTGATCCTCGATGTTTGCAAAACCTCTCTTTCTTTCCCTCTTCGCCTTTCTCCCCCTCCCGCTCGTGCGCCCCCCCCTTTCAGCCGAGCTCAAAGAAAGGAGATTTTTATCCCCCCCACTGACTTGTGATGCGCGCCTTTTCTAAGGTTACATGCGAGTTACATCACTCGCCTAAAACAAGGTTGTTGCAGTGAACGATATCTAGGAGGAACGCGGTCCCCGAGAAACAGTTCAAAATGTTACCGAAAGGACTTTAGCTCTATGCAGAACTACAATGTTGTATCAGAACCTTATGCATTTCATCATCACACACGCACAGCGAGGAGGTCATTTCGTATTCAAATCACCATGAGAAATGAGGACAACATTGCCTAACCTTGGTGTTTTATATTATTCATAGAGGCTACAATCACTTCAAAGTCTATCATCAGGAGTCAAACAATCTCCATTACACACTTCATAAGCTCCAATTGCTTCTGTGCGTATATGTATGTGCGTGTGCGTGCGCTGTGATCATACAGTTGGAGACCCAGAAAATGATGTGGTAACAGTGGCAGTAATACGCCACTCGAGAGTACTTCACACAGGCAAATCCCATTCTTCAAAACGACAATGGATTTCAATCATGCTGGGTGCATTTTCCAGAGTTGGCGGCTGTGGCATAAACAATTTACGCGAGCACAAGATTGTATTAGTCAGACATAAGATATCATCATTATGGAGTTAAATGGAAAAATGTGTGTGTGAGAGTGACCCACTCGTGCACTGCACACAAACACAAACACATAAAAACCCACACACATGCACAAACATATAACGTACACACGCATAATACCTCCAGCACACACACTGATTCGTTGCCGTTCAGGTGACAACTGTGAGGCACTGACGCTGCGTGAAGCCTGTGAATTGAGCGGTAATGTCCACACCGCGCCAATGTCTGTGCAAGATGGTGCCTCAGGGTGGTGCCCCCCCCCCCCCCCCCCCACACACACACACACACACATATGTACACACACAATAATGTGGGAAGAGAGGGAGCAGGATGGATAGGTAATGGAATAGATGAAGCGATACAGAGATGCTGGCGATAGCGGCTTGTAGTGAATCCTCTGTGTGCTGGGTACAGATGAGAGAGAGAGAGGGAGGGAGCAGGGGATGAACACAAGGGAGGGATACAAAAATGGAGAGAATGAGAAAGGAGGGATGTGTTGAAGAGCACAGCTGAGGGACAGGTGGGGCGATTGAGATTCAGGCGGCGTACGCGGAGAAACAAGAGGAATCTATCGGTATGCAAGAGTGGTAACCGCTCTCCTCTCTTTCCATCATCCCCTCCTCTAGACCATGCACACACACACACACGCACAAGCACACACACACACACACGCACACACACACGCATGCACGCACACACAGCTTCATCGGCAGCCAGATGGAGCAGTATGCAGAGCATGTCCCATCAAACTCCACCCGCTTGTCAAGAAGATGTATGGATGCTACACCCTACCGCAAACCCACAAACACACAAATACATACACGGAACTGCAAGGATGCATGTGCACACTACAAGCAAAACAACACAACTCTCTCTCTCTCTCTCTCTCTGTTGCTCGCTCTCTTGCTCTCTCTCTCATAAGCACACATAGATCTGATTTCCATCATCTCATTTATTTCCCTTCCCAGCAGATGCAGGATGGAGAGGGGAGCTGTACCACCATCAGTTTGTCCCTTTGGACTTCTCCCTCTCTTCTTCCTCCACTCTTTCTCGCCCTCTCTCTCTCTCTCTCTCATTTTCCCACCCTTCTTTCCATCCCACGCTCCACATTCACTTACGACTGCTGCGCCATCTCATCACCCAGCAAAATTACAGTGAACGACTGGGCACAGTGCGGCATAGCCTCCGGTAATGAGGATACAATTTTATTTAAGGCAAATATCATGACTTTAAAAGTTACTTCATGGGATGTGATAAACTATCTGGTAAATCTCTTTTCAAATCTCTCTCTTCAATCATTGATGTTGGTTTGCTTCAAACCTCAGCTCCCCTGGTGTTTGATGTTCCTGTCTTCATCGTAGTCCATTCAATCAAAGTGGATGGAAAAAAATTCAAGTTTGCCATTTTTTAAAACTTATTAAAGATGGAGCCTCGGGACTATTTTTTATGATGAATAAGTTCAAGTAATTTGTCAAAGGAGAAAGAAACTTTTCTGCGGACGTGTACCAACTAATATTAAATGTTTAAATAGTTAATGTGTTCCACTAATCTGAGAGCATCACATTTTTCATCTCCCACAACCACTCATTTTGTAGAATATGTTACATTAGGGAATATGGTTTTCTTAAAAATGGCTCGTTCACAAGGTCCAACTAATAATAGAGGAATGTTGGGATTTAAGGTTGCAGTATTCGTACTATGAGAAATAAAAGGCCATCGTATTTATCTTATTTTAGAATAAACACTGCTGCATAATAACTGCTTATATAGAGGAATCATATTGAGGAATAATCTGTGAGAAACTGCAGTATCCAAAAGAAGTGTGTTCCCTCTAAATGCTCTGATTTTCAAGAGTTTTGCATCCATTCTGCTTCGATTTATGGCGCCATGTTACCAAATATCATAAATACATAGACATATGTACAGACTGAGGATAATAGTGAATGAGCGATGGCACAGTCACATCACTGGAGCATTGTATTTTTCTCTCTTCAGTCTCACATTGTGTATTTACACTTTTTCAAGCCAGCAAAGACATAAGGACATTTCTCAATCGCACACAAAGGTCTGAACACCATCTGTTCCATCGCACAAACATTAACACACACACGCCAGCACATATGCACACAAACACAAAAATACATAAACCAAACATACAAATCCTGCAGAGCATCTCAGACTACACGCGCGCGCACACACACACACACACACACACACACACACACACACACACACACACACACACACACACACACACACACACACACACACACACACACACACACACACACACACTGGACAATAAAACATATGCTGTGAATAACATTCAGAGCCCTTCACTCTTTAAAAGAAAAAAAAAAGGATTTATAGTAATGTCTGTTTTACCCATCTGTTAAAATAAGGTCTCTCTTGCAGAGAGGAGGAGAGGAAGCAAGTGCTAAGGAACAATAAAAATGATTCACGGTGCCCGTTACACGTCCTCTCAAATCGAACCGATTCCTGCCACATGTTGTTGCCAGGCAAAATTGAACTACAGGGTCTTGTAAAAGAAAAAGACGGGCGACGGGAACGGGTGGTGGAAAAAGAAAACATACAGCAAGTGGGTGAATGAGGGGAAGAAAAGGGGTCAGGGAGAGTTAGAGGTAAAGAAAACACGAGGATATGCACAGTGACAGAAGGAGATAGGAAGAGGAAGCATTTGCTACTGAAACATAGACATTTTCCCAAAGCACGGCTCAACATATTTAGAAAACTATCAAAAATGTGTTTTTGAATAAAGCTGCAGCTGTTGCTGCCATTAACGACATGATGTCAATATAATGACACAAATGTTGTTTTCCGGGGGAAATAAAGTGTATATAAATCAGACGTAAGCCTTGGTGAGCTCTATTTGTCCATTGGATGGAAGGCAGCCGACTGAAAATGACTTTCCTCCAACAGTTTGGTTGATTTCTGATGCCACGCTGACGCAGGGCCAAGTGAACCCAAATGGATCTGGGTGTTTTCCCAGACAGGACTCAGTGCCAGCGGAGGACGAGTCACACAGAACGCTCAATGCACATCCTAATGCTGAAGACACATGCTCTATAAGCTCCATGCACAGCCAGTGTGTTACCTTTAATACTTTGATATATCGAGTATGCTGTGTGGCTGAGTGATGATATAGTTGCAGCATATTAAAAAAAGGTATCTAGTTTTAATGTTTACTTTTGCAAAGCCTGTTAGTGATTGCAGTTATGCCTGCAGACTGGCGCTTGATTCGCAGGTCAAACATTTCTGATTGATGGTGGATGGGTGAAACAGGCCAATTGGACGAGTCATCAGAGGAAGATTTGCTTTCTTCTTGGGAGAAACAAGGCCGCTCATTCCCACGGCTGCAGCACCTAATGAAGAGTGTGCGAGTGCTCATTTAGCACGTCGAGTTGCCTAAATCCTGGCACAGTGGAGATGTGAAATGTTCACGCGGGTGTGGGTCTTTAAATTGGAGAAAATAACCCCTTCAGGTGGGTGATGGGTGGATGAGTCGAGCGTACGTGCCGATTAGGATGATGTCAGAGCCGATTTGTGCATCTCCAGAGTCTGTTCCAAACCTTCCTGTTCGGGCTGTTTGCTGGACCTGTTGTAATGATGGCTGCAGCTTTCTTTCTGACACTGTAAAAGTGACCTGCAGTGATTGAGCCGCAGCAGGTAAAGGACTCTGAAGCCTCGCCACCGCTGCTGCACAAAATTGTGGGAGTGCTCGACTCAGAATGAAGAAACCCTCAGTTGATATTACCAGCCCCGATGTTGTGAAGTCCCAGCCGCCGCTGCTGCTGCTACTACACGGTGCTGGTCGCCTTTTTATTCAAAGTTTATTTATAGTGAACGTATCACAAGTCCAAATTGCAACAGATTCAACACTGCACTTCTTTTGGCCCTTAGCAATACGAACATTAACAATGAAAGGTTCTAGGGAATTCTTGGGTCGATGGATAAATGGAAATCTCATTGTAAGTCATGCATTAAAACACAAAGCTTTGCTGCAGTCAATATAAGTGGCACAGGAACACACACACCCCTCTATGAACAGCTTGACCCTTGTAGCATAAGCACAATTTGAAATCACTGATGCATCCAGTCCATCTCTAAACACAAACACACTGATACACACACACACACAAGCACAGACACACACATGCACCCAAGTGGCAATTTGTATATGTTTGCCTGCTCTGCCCCCCCCTTCAGCCAGATGGAAGCTCCTCTCTGCAACCAATTTATATCTGTGTGTGTGTGTGTGTGTGTCCACGATAAAAGGAATCATATCCCCGTCATCTGGAGCGAAATCAATTTTCAACAGACAGTTAAGGCCCTCGTGTTTTACATGTCGGTTATCTTTTACTATGTGGAGAGAGCTGAAGGATGGAGGTCTGGCGGATCGGATGGCTGGATGGAGAGATAGACAATGCTGGCAGTTATTGTGTGTGATGGGTTTAAAAAACAGCCGGGGATGAAAGGATGAAACACATGCGGTAAAATCAGAGTTCAAGAAAGAGGGACGAGGTAGGAAAAGGGAGGTGAGGACAGATGGGGAAATCAAACGCAAAAGAGGCAGAGGACGAGCACAGAGACGAAAAAGAGGGCAGAGTTTAACAGTAAGGCAGGGAGGGTTCCTGGGGGGGGGGGGGGGGAGGGAACAACCCGTCTGCCTGGTGTTTTCAAAATATCACATGACGGCTGCCATGTGTTGGAAATTACCGCCGCTTAACTATCTTCCCCAAAACCGCTCCGAAAAAATATGTCTGCAATTTATGAAATGTGTTCCAGGACTCGGCTAAGTAGAACCAGATTTGCAAAACTGTCGGGGGAAAAACCTTTACCCCCCCTTCACCACCCCCTCCTCTGAAAAAACGCTACTCTTTTCTTTTTACGCTACCTCTGCACTCTCTCTCTCTCTCTCTCTCTCTCTCTCTCTCTCTCTCTCTCTCTCTCTCTCCATCCCTTCTTTTCCCCCTGCAGGAGGAGATGTTTAAAAACGGGGTCTTAGTCACATCTGGTGAGCAGGGAGCCGGAGAGTGGTGGCTGGTGTGACCTCGCATCAGGGCATTTCTAGGATTACGTAGTGGTGTGTGCATGCGTGTGTGTCCCAGTGAGGCTGTGTGTGATGTGGTGACCCTAGTTTGCTAATGGCTCTGAGTGGCTGAGAGTATGGCTAGAGACAAAGATGGCAGAGGGACACACACACACACACACACACACACACACACACACACACAAAATCAGTATCGGCACAACTGGCAGAAAAAGCAGAAATTGGTGATTCTTATTACCTCCACCAAGAAGGTTATGTTTTCATTTATATTGCTTGTTCATGAGCGATTTTACTGGACAGATTCCCCTGAGACTTGGTGGAAGGGGGTGTTATAGGTCAGGAAAGTACCCATTTAATTTGGGTGCAGGAATCTTCTTTAACATTGCGAGGCAGGACGTTTTCAGTGTTTTCTCATAGAATAATTAATGGGTCTTTATGAAAACAATCAGGCATATTTAGGGTACTGAAATGTAAGTGTGTGTCATTTGGGGAGATTTGATTGAATTAAATGGGACAACTGGGCCACAGGTATGTGCTCCACTGAGTGCTATCGTACTTTAAATATCTTACATGCTATAAATATGTAAATAAATAAAATGTCACATTAAATGTTGCTATAAAATATCCGTAACCATGCCATGGATAGTAAATGCTTGGCATTTCTTCTTTTCCTTTTTGCTGTCAGCCCTGAGGAGCCAGGATCCTCAGAACAGGGCAGTAAAACTTTGCTCAGACTTCATTAGAGTTAACTCTGCGCTGTGGGACACATGCTGCAATATTTGTTCTGCACAAGGTGCCTCAGATCACTGACCCCCCCCCCCGCACTAACCTCCCACTCGGCATCAAACAATGCAGCAGCTTTTTAACAACTCTGAACTCTGTCCTCACACCCACCGCCGATACTACTAACAGCATCATCGCGACAACCCCAGTGTTTAGCTTTTCTGTGGCATGGACACACACATAGAGACATAGAGAGAGAAAGAGAGAGACTGTGACACGCAGCCGAGCCGCTCTCCAGTGCTACAGATGGATGCCACCACTCTCTCTGGAGCGGTGCCAGCGCCAGCTAGTGAACAGCTTGCCTGGCACTGTGCTGTGTGTGTGTGTGTCTGTGTGAGACTGTGTGTGTGTGTGTGTGTGCCTGCAGAAACAGTAGCGAAATAGCCTTGCACAGATGGGTGGCCAAAATACCCCCCCCTGCATACACAAAAACACACACACACACACACACACACACACACACACACACACACACACACACACACATCGTGTCTTAGTTCTGCTTTTCCAACCTGCCACTTGCTGCCTCTTGCACAGCTGCTTCCTCAGAGGCACATACACACAGTTTACACACAGTGGACAACTGCAATACCACACACGCACACACACAAACACAAACACACAGACACCCACACACACACACACACACACACACATAGGTGCTTAGTTTACACTTCCTGTTTAAGACATGGGATGTATAAAGTCCTCCCCACCCACACACACATCACACACCACCAAAGCCCACACGCAGACAGATATATGCATTTGTGTGCATGTGTCTGATACACAAACACTGACTAATATGCTCCTTTATCCTCCGTCTTTATTCAACCTTGTATGGTTCTGCTTGTTTCCTCACCACACACAGAGAAAACATCAAGGCGTTACGCTGGAAAGCCTCCAGTGCTGGCAGCCTGCCAGCAGAGGCCTATAGATCGGCACGATCAGAGGAGTGTGTTAAGACACGTCACTGTGAATGATTTGACAATGAAATTAAGACATGAAAGCTCTTGCTGGAACAATAGAAGCAACACAATGTAATTACAATGCAGTTGAAACTGTTTCAAACGCTCAAGGTGCGATGTCGTGACGGGAATCTGATGTCGCGTCATGTTTTGTATCAGCCGCCACTGTGAGGTAACCCGCTTCATGAAGGACTGAGTCTTGAACATGCAGAAGGTTTTTCATGATTCAGGGTGAGAAGGACGCTCTGTGAAGATGAAACACAGACAGAGCAACTTTAACCAACTGAATAAGTCAGTTGGGAGACAGCCTACGAGTCAGTCAATGAGCTTAGGTGGCTGGCAGCAGGTTCCCTCGCCCCGGTGCATAGGGGAGAGCATGGTGGCTGGCAGCTCCAACTGTGCACTGCGTCGCCGTGCCAACTCCGCCAGCCTTGCGGTGTCTGTTTGCCAGGGCCATCTGGGAAGAACAGCTCTGTGCACATACAGCACCGCTCCTCAACTCAGAGGGCACAGACACACACACACACACACACACACACACACACACACACACACACACACACACACACACACACACACACACACACACACACACACACACACATGCACGGATACACACAAGAGAGCAAGGGCAGACGTGCGCTACACATACATGCAGTGTGCGCAAATATGCATGGTACGAACACTGCACACACACACAAGAGCAGCCGGCCACTGACAGCTCACCATCTGTGAGCTGCCTCTGACTTCTCCCTCTGCTTCGTTCTCTGCCCTTGTTTCGTGCTTTCATAAACTCTGAGTCCCTCTCCTCACCTCCTCACTCTCTCTCAGCGAGTCTCACCTTACCGGATGCATTTCCAAAACACAGATCCCCTGTTATGTCACGGCCACCTGACATGTATGTTGATATCCCGGCATATGAGATTATAGGATCTGCCATCACCTGACAGATCTGTTTGCAGGTTATCTGAAACTGATAGAGAAGGACCAGCCTCTCCCCCAACAGATGAGATGAGGGGTCTGAAATACTGTTTGCAATAAACATACGTTTGGGTGTGGACACAATCCAACGATTACCCATAATACATCGCACAAAACCGCTGAAAACCAGAGCGAGAGATGAAAAGCGTGGGGACAAAAGGAGTGAATGTGAGGTGGCGAGAAGTCCTATTACACACGGTGTTCTTCTGCAGAGCGGAGTGAGAACAAAAGAGAGGATAAAAACCAAGGGAGAGAGAGACCCAGTGACGAGAGGAGAGGAGAGGAGGAGTAGAGAGGTAATATGAGTTCATAACCGTGGAATTCACATCAAAGAAAAGCTAAAACAGGTCAGTGTCTTTAACAGAGTTTTGCCTTGGGTGAATCTCTCTCTCTCTCTCTCTCACATGTTTCTCATTTAAAACCCTCTGAACCACTGTTTGAAAACGAAGGCCAAGGAAACACACAAGTTCTCAACATGTCTTTTTTCTCCTCTTTCTTCTGTGGGAGTACGTTCACATGCGATTCACTCAATCAGCTCATTTGCTGAACAGTATCGAGAGAAAAAAAATCAATACACTTTTCCAGATGGCGTTCAATTTATCTCAATATCTTTATTCCGGCATCACAGTTTAACAGCTTGAGTGTTGGAAGACCACCAAGCCATTACTTTCCTCCTCGACAACACAACAGCTGTAATATTTTCCATCACAAATATCTCTTTCTACCCCTCGCTCTGTTTATTTCTTTTCCCTCTCGCTATCTGCAATAACTGATTGTTTCTCCCACCATCTTACCTCTCCTCCTCCTCCTCCTCCCCCCACAGTCGTCCTGCTCTCCCCTTTATCGCCTCCACCCATCTTCACCACTCATCCGCCACTATCTCTGTCCTTCTCTCCATCCAACCTCCCCAGAAACACCACATGCTCTGGCAGCAGCGGCAGAACAAGTAGCCTCATTACAAACAAGGAAAATCCATTTGGAGCAGCCGTCTGCAGCTTCTCTGGCCCCCTCTGAACTCTCCTGAGTAGAAATGCCCCACATCTCTCCCCTCCTCGAAATGTTCTCTACATTTTTCTTCTCTGCTTTATCCGTTTCTTGAGCCAAAAATAATAACATGTTTTCAATTATATTGGACCAAACTTCTCAGACCAACACTTTAATATCTTATTTTCTTGCATGATATAATTAGGTTGCTTTGAATTAGACCAATCAACTCCTTCACGCTGCCTGTAGACCTCTCATTGCTTTGCTGATGTAACAAAACCCACTTTTTATTTCACAATTAACATTATAACACCTATAAATTATTATTATAATTGTATTTTAAGTTAAAGCAGGATGTGTATATTCTGTATATATATCTGCCTGCATGTGACTGAGGGTTCATGCCTCAAGTAAAATGGTACCAGTGACGGTGTCGGAACCGATACGACGGTCGACAATAAGAACGGCTATTATATTGCTCGAGCAAATTGGAAGATTGAATTTAAACTGTCAAATGACAGTTAAACGATTAATCTATTAATATAAACTACAATAATTGTAATGGTATATAACACTTTCATTGCTTAAGGTACCGGCCGTGTAGAAAACAGTGCCTGATTGACAGCAGATTTCAGAATCTGATCGTACTGGCAACCGGTCAATCCATGAATATAAAGATAATAGCGACTTTAATACTGAGTTACTGTCCAGTTACTGGTGGATTTATATGATACATATGGTAGATATCAGATGTTACAACCAGGTTAAAACAGGGTAACAATGTAGTAGTAAAATTGGAGACAAAAACATCACACTGTGTTTGGCTAATGTATCCCAGTGCAGACAGGAAACATTTATCATTTTTGTTCAATGACCTCAAACTTATAGTGGAGGTCCATTCAGTTAAACTAATGGATTGGATCGATTCTCTGCAGTGGTTTGTGCAGTTGGAAAATAAATCACTGCACCATTTTGCTGTCATTTTCTCTGTTCTCCCCCTCATTTCTTCTTCTCTCCTCTTCCTGCACGGTGCCTTTTTCTCCTTCCTCACACTCTGTCTTTTAAAAGCTCTGCATTTATTTTCACCCCTCATCCGTCTCTCCAGTGCTCTCTCTCTCTGTCTCTCTCTGTCTCTCTCTGTCTCTCTCTCTCTCTCTCTCTCTCTCTCGCTCTCTCCTTCTGCTCTGCCATCATCACAACATCTGATTAACATATGTCTGGGCTTTCACTCCCTGTCAGCTTGCTAGGCATCTGCACACATGCACACCCACACACATTCGCACACACTTTCGCACAATCCCATGCACCGTGTCTCAGGTTCAGGAGGGTAGGAGACAAAGAATGGCACTGAAATTCCCCTGATCCTCCTTTTAACTGCGTTTACCTCCCTTTCTGTGTGAGTGTGTGTGTGTGTGTTTGTGTGTTTGTGCTTGTGCGAGAGTGTGTGTAGTGTGTGCCCACAATAGTGAGGATGAGAGACAAAGCATCTTAACATTATTGCAAGCCAACAAGCCTCATGTTCCCAAGTGAGCTGCTTAAAACGCCAGTAATGGAGGAGAGAGAGAAAGGGATGAAGAAATATAATAAGACAGCGAGAGAATTGAGATAGAGACAGATGAGTGTGTTTGTGTGTGTGTGTGTGTGTGTGTGTGTGTGTGTGTGTGTGTGTGTGTGTGTGTGTGTGTGCATGTGCTGCATAAACAACAGCAATAGCTCCACCAGCTCCCCTGAGACTTGTGGCCCCTACAAAAACGTCTCTCTTTAAGCTCATATTTCCTTTCATAGGCAGACACTGATACAATGGATTCAGTTTATTCAATAAACAGCAGTGGGGAAGTTGATTTCATATCCCACCTTCCAGTTATTGTAATCAGAGACCTGTTATTGATTATTTTGAATCCTGTAAGCGCCAGGAAGGCCCGCCATGCTAACCGGTGCCAGGCCATATATACCAGTCGGGATACGTGATCAGTCAGTACAGTGGAAAGCTTCTTTTTTTTTTAACCTAATAAGGATTCATTGGCTCACAGCAGCTATGAAATCATGTCATATGTGTGGAAGTGCGCAGTAGCGGGATGCCGAAGCCTCTCTTCAGGCCATTTGTTCTCTCTGTCCCAGATTGCCTGGCAGCGGTCCCACTTTCACCATCTCGTCCACAACAAAAACATGTAATAACAAGCGACAGACGTAGGCTACCAAACAAATACTTTAGCGAGAGGCTTGCCAAAACACATAATCCGACTGACGGCAACAACAGCTTTGCACAACTCCAAATAGTCGGGATTGTTTGCATTTTGGTCCGCGTGTTGTAAAACCTACAATTTCACGTGTTTGTTGTAACGGCGTTCCCTGCCATTTGGGCACTTTTGTTAAAAAGGCACAAATACATTCAAAGTGCTCCCATTGCAAACACCACATTTACATTTGTGTGGGATATGAGTCGTGCTGTGTTAAATTACGCTCTCATTGTGCGAGCGTGTCTGTGAATGAGCATCAGGGCCTTACTTTATGCATGTATTAAACAAGTCAACTTGTCAGCGAGCAACAAACGCTGTGGCTTTAAGTATAAGCTCGCCAAATCACAATCATATATCGGTCTCTACTCGTCTCCTTTCCTGTCCCCTAACACCCTCCCTTCGCCTCCTATTCACAGTATTAAAGAGTAATTCCGTACAAGGGTTAATATATGTGCTTAAATTCAAAACAGGCGAATAAAAGCCCTTCTTCATAGCAAGCGCTTTAACAAACTGAATAGACACACATGCTGATGAGGACGGTAAGGGGGTTTTATTGAAGTGTCAATGCCATTTTGCCTGGGCCAGAGCATCCGTGCATGTGTGTGTGTGCGTGTGTGCAAGGGGTGGGAGGGGGTGTAGCTCACTTCAACAAGAATGAATGGGAGTGACTTTTTGTGGAAGACTTGATAAACTCAATAGAGCTTTGGAGGGCCCACTCAATGATGAGTCAATGAGGTGGACTTGAATAGTGGGGGTGATGGAGTGAGACAGGACACACACACACAAAATGCTCCCTCTCTTTCTCTCTCTCTCACACACACACACACACACACACACACACACACACACACACACACACACACACACACACACACACACACACACACACACACACACACACACTGAAGTCCCATGAGACAGCCTCTGGCCGCTCCATGTGTGTAGGTTTAATGGCACAGAGGGATGTAAGCAAGTGGATGCAGGAAGAGAAATATGCAAAAAGAGCATATAGATGCAAAAGCAAAAGTAAATATAGGGTTGTGTTTGGACTCACATGACACCACACACACACACTCACTCACTCTGTGTGTGTGTGTGTGTGTGTGTGTGTGTGTGTGTGTGTGTGTGTGTGCGCGTGTGCGTGTGTGTGCAGCCTGCAAAACCCACAGAACCTTACACAGTTTACATCCCAGTGGAGACCATTACTGATTCTCTACCAGACACACAGGAAAGACGTAGTCTGAGAGAGACACACAGGAAAAGAGTAGAGGAGAACGAGGTGCGGGTTGGTGGAATCAGAGAAACGGGATGAGAGAAAGAGAGCGTTAGCGAGACTGACAGACTGATACACACACACACACAGATGGAAAGATAAATGAACCGATATTCTGGCAGCGCTACACAATGCTGAGAGAAAAGGAAAGGGAACATCAGGGCAAACGTCAGTACTCTTCCTCTCCGCAACTCTCTCTCTCCGCTTTTTGCTGTCAAAGGTTCGACCAAAGATGGTCCTCAGGCTTTAGTGCAATCTGATGTAACTCGCCAGAAACAGAGTCTCAATATCATATCAAACAGCCGTAGTCCCGTCATCAAACTGGAGAAGGAGGCTATGTGAAATCTGTCCAGAATGTCTCCGACTGTAAGCCGGACGGTCCGTGCAGTCAACCAACTCCAGTCAGCTTTTATTAAGGGTGTTTTGATGGAGATGAGAGGAGAGGAAGGATGGAAGGAGGAAGGATGGATGAAGATGAAGGGGGTGGTGGTTGAAAGAGATACCAGCTCGTGTAGAAGTGCAATGGGCCACAACAAGCCCTCCTGTAGGCTGTACTCAGCCGCTCTCTGCCTCCTGGTCACACACTGCCTCTGTGTGTGTGTGTGTGTGTGTGTGTGTGTGTGTGTGTGTGTGTGTGTGTGCACATGCACAATGGCTGCAAGTGAACAAGAACTCTGAAGGGAGGTTACATGTGGGCTCGGCTTTTGTGTGTGCATGAGCGAGAAGAAGAGGGAGCTGCAGAGAGACAGCAAGTGAAAGCAAGTGTAGTCGAAACGGTGCAATCAGCAGAGGAAAAAAAAGAAAAGCCAGTGAGCGAGAGACTCCCTGTGTGTGCGGCAGGTCCCCAGCCATCTGGACACTCTCCTCCTCCTCCTCCTCCTCCACCTCCTCCCTCTTTTCCCCTCTTCCCTCTCTTCTGCCGACTGGTGTGCTATTCATGGCGGACCCATTTCACCTTTCAGTGTGTTACGCCCGCTCGCCACAATACATGCTAATGAGGTAGAACAAATGACTTTTTTGCCGTGGGTGCATGCATGTGTGAGGGCCCGTGTGTGTGTTGGTGGATGGATGGGTTGCTGAAATCTTCCAATCTCGGCTGCTTGCAACCAAACCAGTTGCTTAACTGCCGTAAAGGGTTGTTAATGGTTATGCAGACACCGTTTTTTCCCCTCACCTGAGGGCACAAATAGCAGCAGATTACTCAAACAAGATCTGATGTCTCCAAAGGAAGATGCTTGATTTCTAACCGACTGCAGGCGGAGAACTATCAATATATCTTATAAACCTTATAGAGTGGAGGGAACTGTATTTTAAACACCCATCCCACTGTGCCTCAACGATCAATGGCAAATAAACCATCTGATCCCAATACAGGGCACTACCGGCCTCAACCAGTCCCATAAATCCTCACTCACGGCCAACTTCCATTTAGCCGGCGCTGAGTGACTTGGCCCACTTCCAATCTGATCTGCTCACCGATGATGAAGTGGAGAGGTGGCTGTCAGAGGAGAGACAGAGGAGGGGAGAGAGCACACATTTCCAGTTTCTCTGTAGCGCACAGATGACACCAGATGAATGGAGCACTTGATTTGTTGCAACGGCGCGACTGACACCGGCAACACGGAGAAAAACTGAAAAAACAAGCGAGCAAGAAAAGGGGAGTGCTCGGCTGCTGAGAGATGGAGGCGCGCGATAGAAGCCCGGGACATTTGTGAAGACATGTGAACAAGGAAAGGGGGGAAAGAAAAATGTGTGCCAATACAGACAGGGTGTTTGTCAACTCAAGGAGATCTTCTCTCTGCATCACTAGGTGGCGCTAACGATACATCTGCACACCTGCCAACTCCTCTCCCCTAACCCTCTTCTTCCTCCCCCCAACTCTCTCTCTCTTTCCATGGTGAATCACTGTGACAGCCGGGGCCTGGCAGTCATAATTAACCGAGCGCAGTAGCTAGTGTCGCGCTCCGTGCAGCCCCACCACGGTGAGCCGGGAGTCCCAGAGGGAGGAAGTTATACGGCACAAGAGTGGACTCAAGTCACAGTTGGAGCTGCTGAAGGGAGCTGTGGTTGTGGCTGTGAGTGTGTCACAAATTGTGTGTGTGTCTGTGTGTGTTCCTTCAAACCAGAGGACGCTCTGCAGCACACACACTTAATGATGTGTTTTCATCCCATTGTCGAGTCAATGACACAGATAATGAGGGGTGAGTGTGCCGAGATCAAGTTGTTCTTAAAGGTGGTGGGGGGGTAGGTCAGTATTGCTGCCATAAACAATCCTAAAAACAATAAATAAAAAGAGTAATTTCAAAGGCTATAAAAGTTGGTAAGAAGCATGAAGGAAGAAGTTGAATAAAATTAACTCATTAGAAATGTCGGTGACTGCACGATTTGTATATAAATGTACCTGCGTCTGAGTCACTCTTCAGAATCCTGATCCCAAAGAAAGACATTTAAAGTTGCACAACATTTCCTACATGTAAGACACAGATTTCTCATGTAACAGCTGTGGAACAAATTGTGTTACTAAGTTATTTTAACACCCAGAGCTTCCAATTAAACCAGAGAATTCTCCTCATCAAAGTCACCGCTCTCCCCAAAGCCAGGGAAGCAACTCACGTGGCTGTTTCCACAAAAATAGCCCTAAACTCCGTTTTTCACAGCAGTCGTGATGGAAGCGGTGCCACAGTTCCTTTAACTAGTACAGCAACAGGAACCAGACCATTCCTGGCTCCCCTCCCAGGCCCCCGGGGCCCAGGGCCCAGCCCAGCTCACCACACAATGGGCCGGCAGAATGAGAGGAACCACTGGCCATCCACAGATAGCCCCGCTGGTCAGGAACCAGAAATGGAACCAGAAGGAACCTGGGAGGGGGAGGGGGCGGGGGGAGAGGATGGGAACCCGCAGAGAAAGCGAGAGGAGAAGGGTGGGGATGGTTGGCTGGTTGGGGTCAGGATGTGTGCGAAGGGGACAGTGTGTGTTTGTGTGTGTTTGTGTGGAAGACAGTATTGCGCCGTCAAGATAAATGTCTTGTTCCTCTGCAAAACACGCCGTGCACGCACAGCAGCACACACGCACGCCGTCCACTCAGTCACTCTCTCTCTCCGGGTCCAGGATGTTTTTCCTTGTTTTCAAGTAATTAAAGCCGCAGCAGCGACTGTGGGATGGAGGGCGGCGGAAGGATAGTTGGTGGAGCAGGGAGAGGGGGATTGGAGGGTGGAGGTGGGACCGGTGGCCCTGGACCTGACCCCACAGGCCTGGCTCCTGCCCCGGGTGAAGCGGACTGTCCTATCTGTCTTCCTCAGACGCTGCCGGGGGCATCGAACAGTGAGTCAAGCAGCGTTCTATTTACTAGAGTCAAACAATAAAAAGTAGAGGTGAATTAAGTCAGAGGTAGAACGAGGTCTGAATGTGGCCGTTGGTCCTCCTGCCCAGAACTCAATGCTCTATTTTGGTGGGGGGGTCTCCAGTGAAACACACTTAGATATATATATAGACACACAGACACACACACACACACACACACACAGTGCCCACTGTTTCCATGACAACAGGAGAAGCAGATATGCTCTCCCAACTGTCAAAGGACACATGCACATATATGCTCATGCAAAAACAGGTGAGTGCAAGGATGCTATTTATTTTATTTGCACTTCTTATGCTACTGGTGTGACAGAGAGAGAAAAGTAAGCTGAAAGGAAAATTGCTAGAAAGAAAAGAAAGGTGGAAAAAGGAGAGAAAGCAGAATGGAATGACTGCTGAATTAAAACAAATGTGTGTATAGTGAACAGAACCAGCAGTGATTGACCAGATTATTGATAAAATAATGTGAATCTAAATATGGCGTCTCTCTTCTCAGTATCCTATGTTCTTCACCTGTCTATCCCTGAACCAGAGTCTCAGGCTGGTAAAATAAAACACAGTGTCCTTGCCTCTTCCTCTGGCACCATTACTGCTGCTCTCAGACACCAGAGAGAGAGACAGACAGGGACGGTCTGGTCTGTCCTCAATCAAAACCACTCAGCAGTATCAGGATTGATGGTTTTCCAGGGATGGAGGGTTGTCATAGTGTGTGAATATGTGTATGTGGTGAAGGCATTTCCTTTGTATCTAAGGAGATTTGTTCTATCACTGGCTCCTACACAATTCACTTCTCAGGGAAGTGTAAAAAGTAAAAACTCATATTCCAGGGTTTCCTGTAAATTAACTTTTTTAAGATGTGTGAATTCATGAATTTAATTTTCCTACACTGTCACTTTCATATTGCGAGATCCAGACTCAATTTGCGGGGTGTGAATGAAACGCTGGCACATTTCAAATGAGGAGACCCATTAAATTCAGGATGTGAGCGCTCTCTCGCAGCCCACACGCAGTGGCTGCTGTGTCTTCTTTTCTCTCATTAAAAGAAAAAACAAACATGAAAAAAAAATAAAATACATGCACACCTCTCCATCCGTCTTCAGGAAGACATCGTCACCCGGCAATCATTTGAAGAGCAAGAAGTTATTTTTCTGCAAGCTGCGTGTGTCATACTTTACAAGCTTTCTTCCACATACCATGAATGCAAAAACAAAAATTCCCAACCTCTTAATCCCCAGTTGCTCTATAATTTTCTATTACAGTAGAGCAGCTATATATAGTGGCTCGCATGTAGCTGTGGTTAAGACTTGCTGTGTGAACTCCCTGACATGGACAAGTTAAACATGGGTTGACTGATTTCATATGTTATTTTCCCCCCAAATGGTGCTGAAGTGCTTCCAGCATCGACGCCGTGTCGCCGCCTGAGAGAGGGAGCGACAGAGGATCTCAAAAACACATTAGAGGTCTGAAAGCTGCAGCTTGTATCCGAGCTCAGCAATTTGGAAACTCATAACTGTTGTTTAACATCTTGTACTGGGTCATTTCTTTTTTCTCTTTCTCTCTGTCACTACCTCCTTCTCTCTCCCCTCCCTCCCTACCTCCCTACCTCCCTACCTCCCTCCCTCCCTACCTCCCTCCCTCCGTGGCTCCTGGCACCAAACTCCAGCGGTTTCAGAGTCACTCACAAATGTGTCCCACTCTATTTCCAGGGTCTTGTTCTCCAACTGGCACCGACACACAGGCTTACATCAGAGCCACAGATGCACACACAACCTCACGCAGCCTGATTCATAACCTGGCTTTCAGTCTAAAACACAGGAATCTCATTTTGGATTGTTCCCACTAAGTACTGGTACCTAGAGTCACAGCTCTCAACAGATAGAAGAGTAAGGTTCACAAGATGTTTGTTAAATCAAAAGCTGACTATCTATGACAATACTAATGCCCTGATTATTACAATAGTATCTTTATTTAGTATTTAAACTTACAGACTATTTTATCTAATTAAAGCAGTTTAATTTAGTTTTTATTTAGCCAATGACTTTGGAAACGCCTGCAATTTATTTCCACATGATTGTGAGAGTGTGCAGTTTGGTGTAGATCCAACTAAATATACGGATCTGGTGTTTGGTTTTGGCAGAGGAATGGATTCTACTGAGTGCAGATCTAGTTTTGGTAAATATCCTCCTCTCTCTCCTCTCTCGTCTCCACATCTCACCTCGCTGCACCTCTCTCCTTGGCACCGTTCACCTTGCTCTCTCCCCCTATCTCCACTTTGGTCTCCCCCCACCCCCATTTTTATAATCACAATCTAATCCTTTTCAATCAATTCCCCATGAAGACACCACCCGCCCCCAACACAAACACACATGCACGCACATTAAAGCCCACACACACACAGAGTGAACAAACAAAGGTCGCCTCAACACACTATCATCTGCAAACATAGTGTACACACACACACACACACACACACACACACACACACAAAACACAGTAATTCACTTGAATCAAAACTACTTAAAATAATGGCCTATTCAAACATTTTGATGTATCAGAAGAAAACACACAGCAACAAACTGAATTATTAAAACTGACTGATTACGTTCAGCTACATGTGTAAATCCCTTCTACATGCTAATGGCAAACAAACACGGGGCTCAGCCTAATCACACACATGTGCTTGCACCAGCAGTGACCGTGCGTCCTCCATCCCTGATATCAGCTGGTGACTCGGTGGTGGTTATTGTCCTACCAGGCAGGAGCCCAGGGGCAGTGCACGACTAATGCATTAGTGTCTTTGGCAGGAAGGGGCATCTGTCATGTGTGGGCTCGTGTTTTTTTGTGATTGTGTGTCGTAGCCTCGGGCAAAGTGGCAAAACCAAAGACTCAATTTTTTTTTTTTATTTATCCAAATACAGGGGCTGTATGCATGGTGTGGTGCATGTTGGGACCTTTTAGTTCATTTTAATATACATGTAAAAAAATTCTACGAGTATGTGTTTTTTGACAATAAAAAAACATTGATTTAATGAAACGTGAATCGTCTGTAACAATGAGCTCGGCGTGCTTTTGTTAAGTGGCTAAATGACAGGACGAGGGTGTTGGAGTAAGAGTGGTACATCTGATGTGTTCGTGCACAAAAGAAACTTTGTATTAGTGTGTATGTGCTTCTCGGTTACATTAACGCGCCACAACACATAATCCTCGATTGTTGCTTGCCCTATCAAATACACACCACGACCACACAGCACCTTGCAAGACAAAGCACCTCACCTCATTTCAGATTGAAAACTCTGCCATATGGTGCTGAGCTGCAAATCTTTGTTTGAATATTCAACTTCATGCTGTCTGTGAGCATGTGAGAGAGCGATTTGGTGAGTGCACACCTGCGTGTCTGTTAGAAGATGTGTGTGTGTGTGAGTGTGTGTGTGTGTGTGTGTGTGTGTGTGTGTGTGTGTGTGTGTGTGTGTGTATTCCACGTGAAGTTCAGTCCTGTGTGTGAGGTGGTTAAATTCGCAAACATAAAGTCGCAGCTGCGCCACAATGCACGATCCCTGCGCAGCTGTGAATTATACATGGACAATTTAATACTGCCAAAGAGGAAATAGCAAATTAAGATCTTAGTGTTGCTGCACCGCTAAAGTGTGGAGCAAATTGTTTGTGTGCATTTATTCCCAACTAAACTTGTCTTGTTCCTGCAAGTGAATTGATGTGATGCGTCTCCGACCCTGAGTAGCAGCTTTACCCTCTTCACTCCTGACTGGGTCGTGGAGGTGCTGACACAGACCCCAGGGTCCTACTCAAATAGTTAAGGGGAAGGGGTTTTCCTCTCACTAAAGCATCCACCAACTAACATCTAGGCAGTAATTTGTCCTCTCACTGGGGAGGCATAAAAAACAGAACCCCAAATTCTTTGCAGTTATGGAAAAAATAAAGAGAGAACAAAAAAAAAAGAAGCCAAATACTTTATCTCCCCCTCTAACTGAAAGTTATTACATTTTCTGAATGGTATGACTTTCTAATGGTTAGCATATGTGAATATGTGTGCACAGACAGAGAGCAGTAGTTGAGGATAAGTTAATAGCACAAGCAGAGGGGGAACTGCGAACCCTTGGCTTATAAAGGATACTTGTTTCCCCGCCGCACCGAAAACCAGATGTTGATAAAGAGGCATAGGGGGAGGAGAGAAGACAGATGGGCAAGAAATTACCATCGCTCGGGCCAAACATCTTGAAACATCTGCAAAAAAATTTCGGACCTTACAAGGGGAGATGGATTTACGCTCTCTCCTGGATTTTTATTGCTCCGTGAGAGCCCTTCTCCCTCCTCTGCTCTGCGCCTACTCTGTGTAACCAGGACTAAAGAGTTTTGCCGCAAATCTGGAGCTGTTTAAATCCTGGAAAAGAGATCGGATTCTTCCACAAATGGCTCTATCGTGTAGAGTGGACAAACATGTCCGTGCACTGGAGGAGCCGTAAAACTTCAGAAGTGTGCCTCGATAGCAAGTCGGCACCGGTTCACCATCACGCCGCCTTGCTCGATATGAAACGCCATAAATGTCAAGGTACATTTCAATATGGATACCAGCGTGTTTAGACATCAAGCACATGTGGGGGCTAAAAATATAATTCATATCATATTTCTAAAAGAGGAGTTGGGTTACCATGGAGACACATCATCTACAGTACTATAAAACGTGCAGCTGAGGATGACATGTCCATATGGTGAGACTATAACAGAGGGAAAGAACAGATGCTTTGATGAAAGGACTGTCAATCGCAAATCCATAAGAGCAGATGGGGTCATGAGTGTGTATCAGATAACACCACAGACATACAGATAGAGATGGATAGATAGATAGATACACAGATAGAGATGGATAGATAGATGGAGGGATGGATGGATGGATGGATAGATAGATAAATATGTTTTCTATATGTAACAAACACACATCTGAGGAGAGGTGCTTGCATAGGAGGACTGACGGACGGACAGATAGACAGATGTTTTCTATCTGTAATAAAACACACACACACACACACACACACACACACACACACACACACACACACACCAGAGGACTGAGGAGAGGCGGGTCTTGAGATCTCTATCTGTTCATCAATACCCAGCTACAGCCTCACATCTAATCCTCTCGTCCAACTGCAGCAGCTTTCTTTACTCAACCACCATTTTCAGACTTATTTTATTATCTCCTTCAAGAAAAAGAAAAAGCCCCAGTGTGAGTGTGATTATTCTGAACGTAATCGTCTTTTTTGGAGGAGGAAATGCCATCAAATATCATTTCTGTTGAGATAAAATGGACTGTAATTTTGTTCCCTGGCGAAAGGCTATATCGACTCTGAGGGTACAAACACTTAGCGGGGTGGCTAGCGACAAGTCAGGCTATTGAAGGTTGGATAGGGATTGGGGGAAGTGGATGGGGGGGGGGGGGGGGGGGGGGGGGGGGGTTTGTGAGCATACACTAGAAGTTAAACAAAATGAGGCTTTTACTTGGCCCCAATTGGGGAAAATGGACCAGCTCCTTCCATTTCCATTCCAATTTCCAAAATGGCCCTTCCACGAAATAATTGACTCTCGGCGTTTATCATTCAAGGCACCTGCTGTCGGTTTGACAACAACACAATTGGACGGAGGAAGCGGCCGTCGCTCCATTGTCCTATCTCCCTGTTTGTCTGTGACATTAACTGACAACAGCTCGAAGCCCCTCTCCTCCTACAATACCCATCATGCAAGTCAAATTCAAGCACAAAAGAGGAGAGCCTCATTATTTGGCTACAGTGGTGTGATATTAACCAGCAAATAGAGGAAACAATGATTGAGTTGTGATGTCGGATAAAAGGCTCGGGAGCGACTGGAAGTCCTAAAACAACAGTGGCTGTGTCTGCTCTGCAGTTGTCGACTGCACTTTATTATGAATATTAGAGGAACACATCTTAGGCGCAGATGTGCATTGGCTGTTCGCACTTACTCACACATGCAGGCATGTGAGCACACACATATTAGAACACACACGCACACACTCCTGCTTCTCTCCTTCTCTCTCTCTGTAATTGACTGAACACGTCAATACTCGCAGGGAAAAAACAGAGGGTCCACTGTCTGCATCCATCGATCGGCGCTGCTCTCTTTCTCTCCCTCCCTGTCTGCTGGTCTTAATTACACTTCTTTTTACCAGGCTGGCCGAGGCTCCACTCCAGCCGCTGCCCTTTTCAAAAAGTGTACCGTCCAAATCCATAGATCAAAATTAATGGGAGAGAACGGAGCTGTAAATCAAATATAGGGGGGGTATCCAAGCTGATAAGTCGAGATGGTGATCGTAAATTATGTCTTTAAAAAAAAAGGGGGGGGGGGGCAGAAAGATAATTATTTTCACATGCTCATGCAGGTCAGCGTTAACAATGTAGGATTTTATGCGAGAAGCAACCTGGGTTCGGGTTATTAAAAGTGCTAAAGCGTGACAGGGCCGAGGTGACGTATCTGCCCACCCTCACTCAATCTGCCACTTTCTCGTCTACTCTTTTTGTGTCTCTCGTTGTCAATTTGTCTGATTTTCTGCCTGCCTGTTTGTTTGTTTTAAGAGCTCTCTCTCTTTCTCTCTCACACACACACACACAGAGAGACAAGGTCAAAAGCGACTTTTATGGCAAGGTTTTATGGACTGGCAGCAAAGCAAGCCGGTCCATTCCTCAACAATTGTCCTCTTGTGAACTAAGGAGAAAAAAGGCTCCTAATCACACAGTTTCACAGCTCTTACTCCCCATCAATCAAACCTGCCTGTGTCCTAAACGTGTGTATGTGAGAGTGAGAGCGTGAGAGAGAGAGAGAGAGAGAGCTCCCGCCTTCCATCATCCCAAACGTCTGCTGAATCACAAAACAAAAGCTATTAGAAATAGCAGTGCAGTAATCTCTTTCCACATACGCCCACACACATGTACACACTTTTTCTTTTCACACCAACCTTTACAAAACACAAGTAAACACACACACACACACACACATACAGACACACACACCATCTAGTCTTTAAATGTAAATGAGCTGACAGGTGAATATCGAGGAGGTGAGCGATAACGGGAAACATCTTCACTCAGCCACATTATCACCGGTCCGCATCACTCAGAATCTCCTATTCAATGTCGTTACCTTTGGCGGAGTGGAGGGAGAAATACACTTTTGTGTGTGCGTGTGTCCTTTTGTATTCTTTAAGACATACTGTATAGACACCTGCGTGTGCACTCACACACACACACACACACACACACACACAGGCTGCAGTCAGAGAATCACATCCAGTGGCTTATCTTTTGGAATAAGAAAAGGGGCTTGTCAGGATGGCACATTGTGTGTGCGTGTGTGTGTGTGTGTGTGTGTGTGTGTGTGTGTGTGTGTGTGTGTGTGTGTGTGTGCGTGTGTGTTTGTGTGCGAGAGGAAGGCAATGTGCATTAGGGCGATTACAATATCAGCCGACTCCAGATGGAGGCAGGAAAATAAACAGTGGGAGAAAGAGAGAGCGAGGGGACAGACATCATGAGAAGAGGCCTAAGAGAGAGATTCTTTGTGTGTGTGTGTGTTAGTGTGTGTGTGTGTTAGTGTGTGTGTGTGTGTGAGGCAGTCTGCCTGTGCGTGATACAGTTAGAGAAAGTGGAGTTAATTAATCCCAGTCTATATACAGAGGACTATGAGGGCAGAGAGTGTGTGTTTGTGTTGCCCTGCACAGGTCTATCAGTGTGTGTTTTAGCCCAGCAAACACTGAGCGCTTTCACACACAGTTTCGCCGTTTACCTCAACAACGACCAACCTGTATTTCCCAGCTGTCCATCTTTTGGACGCCGCTTGTACAGCTGTCGCTATGTCACTGAAGAAGAAGGAGGATGAGGAAGTTGGATTTGGTCACATTTCTATCATGGTGATTTCCCGTTCGCTAAACGGCTTGAAGTGAGGAATCCCGCGAAAAAAGAATTTACTGCGTCCATGAAACGTGATGAATTGTCCGACGCTGCCCTATTGGCCTCCTCTTCAGTTGCCCTATAAGTCTCATGTTATCTGGAGTAAAAAACACGAACAAGGCCAATAAAATCGGTTTGTAGTGCTCGCTGTTGACTTTGACATTAAATAAGCCCCCGTAAAGGCCAACTCACAGCTACAATAAAGCAAAGACCTCTTGCCTTTGTGGGCATGGGAGAGCGCGCACGGACACACAAATGCATACGCAGAAACACACACACAAACACACACATACCTGCAAGTCCTTTTATAACACTGCTGCTCTTTCATGGGTGATGAAATTCAATAAGCAGTGAAGAGAACTGCCCTCTCGCTGATAACCATCAATGGGCCTATCGATCTACAAGGGCAATGTGTGTGTATGCCCACGCACACACAGACACACACACACACACACGCACTCTGATTCCATCCATAATTCACTCTGGGACTTAGTAACAGACGTCTCTGAATAATCAGAACAGATCTATACATCTTGAAGGAGTGCATGGAACAGTGGTTTTAGTATCCAGTTCTACAGCTTACACTTGCCCTCTGACTGCACGTCTTCAAACAAAACCTATCTCAAAACACCCCACCATCTTTATCTTCATATATCACAGTTCAGTTACTGCGGCCGATGTGTTTGAATGATTAATACGTTGAGCTTCACAAAAGGAGTCAGCGACAATCCCTCCGAGCAGTAATCAACTCCAGGATTTGCAGAAAAAAATGAAAAGCCAAACTGTCAACTCTAAGGAATTTATGGCTTTTCCAATAGCGTCGCCATTTGGGCGGCAACTTATTAGTTATCTCTGCCAAGGATGTTGTGTTTTTATCTGTTTGTGTTTGTTTACTAGCAGGATTACGCAAAAACTACCGGTCGGATTACCACGAACCTTGGTGGAATGATGGGGTATCAGGGAAGAAGCTGGTGATGATTCGGATCAGGGGGCAGGTCCAGGAGTTTTTGGGTTTTTTTGTGTGTTTTTTTTAACATTCTTTAACATTGCGATCATCATTGATTTGTCAGTTAAAAACTGATATTTATGATTTTAAATGCAATCTCATGAGGGGAACGTTGGGCCTTGATGAAGGTTTCTCATTCTCAAATTATCTGTTGATGATCTTATTTTTTCGATCAATCGTGTAGTTTAAAAACACTGAACCTAACTGTTCATCGTACAGTCAAATATTTGGTATTTTTGTTATTAAAAAAAGAGTGAAACCTATAATTCAATTATGAAAACATTATGAAAACAGTTTGTGATTAATTGACTCATCTACAACAGCCCTACAGCCAGTCCATTAATGAAGTAGCTAGTTTCTCCAGAAGCACAACAAGGCAAGACAAACATGCCAAAAAAGATGCATCTACTGCTCAACGTGTTCAAGAAGCCAAATGAGCCCATTGGAACAACACAGGACATTTGCAGGTGCATGAGCCAATACTGACTATTAACATAAACAGGCTTCTGCTGGGAGAATAGTTCATATGCTAAGAGAAAGTAAAACCTTCCAGCTGATGCAGAAATACACAAGGGGCCTTCACAGTGTAGCCGGCATATTAACTCTGTTGAGTCATCATCACTGGTGCACCATATAGCAAATCTGGACTGCGTCCAAACGGCCGTGTGTCACACTTAAAAGAAGTGCTCCCTAATTACATCACAGCGGCTCAGTGTGACTGTGCTAAAGGGGAAATCAGCAGTTTCCCCTCTGAAATAAATAAATGCTGTGTTTAGATGCACTATAAACCACTCGCAAGCTACTAGCTGTGGTTAACATCAAAAAGCATGGAAGGGAAAAAAATGCAGTTAATGAAAGCAAAGTGATGGTATATATGAAAACCACATTGTGTGCTCGAACTGCGTGCACTTATCCAACCTGCCAACTAGCAATATGTAGTGTTTGTGTGTAGGTGAGAATAAAATGACTGCCATCATGTTTGCAAGGCCACGTCCGTGTGTGTGCAAGCGGCGGTCTGATGCATTTAACCCTATAGCCCGGGAAGCGGGGGTGAGAGAGCGGGGAGGGGGAACAGGTGTGAGGCAGGCTGGTGGCTGCAGGCAGATGGCCCCTGGAAGTGACGGCTGATTCTGCAGAGCCCGGACCACAGTTAGTGGCTAATGTTAATACGAGCCTGTTTATACACCGTGCACGTGGACGCAGCAACACACACACACACACACACACACAAACTGATAACCTGCAAACAGCACTTATCATTTACTCTCCCCTCATCACCAGCTTTGTTTACCTTTCATTTACTCCTTCTCTCTCTCTGTCTCCCTCTCTCTCTTTATCTCTGTAAACACACACACTCCAGGTAATGGTCTTTTCAGTCAAGTCACTACTTTAATGGAAGTCCCAGTGGTTAAAGAATGGGGACAAAAACAGCAGATGACACAGTAAATGATGGCCGGGGTAAACAATTTAAATAGTGTGACCACAGCAGTAAATAAAAATAAATACCAACAATAAATACTGAGAATAATAAGCTTGATAATATTGAATTTACCTTTATATCACCATGTATCCATGATGACAGCCCAGTAAAAACACTTCTTCGATGCAGATTTTATCATCGTAAAAACAGTTTTCTTGCTCTTCAATCCCCCTCCATCCACATTTAACACAGCAAAGTCTACATCAGCAGCGGCTCAAGCTTTTGAGAGGAGTTAACAATCGCCCTCTTGGGTGCCTGCAAAGCTTTGCATGGGACTATTTGGCATGCGTCAAAAATGTCCAAAGCCCTGCGTGTTTCCAGGAGATATTTTCCTCCTCCTCTATAGTCAGAGCCGTGAGAACTGTAGGGCATCGACAGCATTGTGTCCCAGCAGCCTCCCTCCCTCTAACCCGCATGTCTGCTCTTTTCCCAGTCGGGTGAAAACATTCCCACTGGAGTAAAATATAGCCCAAACCCTTTAATTTCAATCCTACGCCATTCCATTAAAAAAAAAAAAAGAATCAGAAGCCTTTTTTTTTTTGTGCTTTAGGTTGTGTGAGGATGACAAAGTCACAGCGGGTGGAGCTGGAAACTTCATATGGATTTGAGAAGATGCATTTGACAGTTGTAACAGAGTCCCTGAAGGATGTTTTCAAATGCAAACTCAGAAATGCAAAGTCTCTCTCTATAAATGCTTTCCAGGATGCCCGAGCACGCAAGGAGGAGAGGAGAGGAGGAGAGGAGGATAGAGGAGAGGAGAGGAGAGAAGGATAGAGGAGGCTTTCCACAAACACAGACAGAATAACAAAGTTGCTTCATTCAGAAATATTTCCACCAACCTGTAAACATCTTCAACCACAATGTCTTGAAAAAGGATGATGAAATACAGAATATTTTTTTCTTTGAAGAACTATAGTGACAATCTATCTTCAGATTTTGGTTTATTCTCTTTATTCACTTGCACCCTTTGCCATTTTCCTTTTTTCTCAGCTGCTGTAAAGGCTGTACTTCCCTTTTAAGAGAACAAACTTGACCAGTGAGTTGCCTGTTGCCTGAGAACAACGCTTCATCCTGCATTCAAGCTCATGAATTGATGTTGTGCTCTTTATGGGGACAGCTGTGACTGGATTTCTCCAATATCCTCAGATACAAGAATTGGTGAAATTGTTAAGGTGAGAATAAAACAAATCTTTAGAGAATTTTAAGGAAAATTGGGTGTTAAATCTAAAGTTTGGGATATTTAGTCAATCTACACTTAACATTTCGTTCATGACGAATGAGCTCACTGTTAATTTCCCATTAGAATAGAATGTGTCTGTGACCATAACACACAGTCACGCACAGACACATTGTTCAGTCCCGCAACTTGTCATCTCAGACAATAGAACATAAAATTAAATGTTGCACTTCCGTAAATATTTAAAAGAAATAGTCAAACGGGATGATTGGCTTTGATTCAAAGCGGTTCCGGACTTTAACTCTACAGCTCGACAAATCACCAGATATGGCACAAATCACAAAACGTTATATTCGGTCATGGATCAACAGCTATTTGCCTAAATGTTGCACCGATTTCTACGCGTGAGAACAAAAGCACAACAACCGCGGCGCAACTGGGGAAACACAACCCATAAAGCGAGAGGGCACTTACACTGAAAGGAGGCAGAAATTCCCACCATGCGGCACGTTGATGTGAGAGGGCTAAATAATTTCCAGTCCCCCAGATTACGCGCACGGTCCCCGCGATGATCCGCTTGTGTCGTGTGGACGAAAGCTGCAGAGTCCCGGGGCCGAGGCGGCGTACTTCCAGCGGCTCGAGAAAATGTGGTTTCAAAACTCCGACAAAAGAAGAAGGGCAGCTCACGACGAGGCTCGTGGTGAGTGTGAAGAGGGAGAAGCCCGGAGTCTCGTCAAAAAGCGCAGAGGCTGAGGAGGAGGAGAGAGGAGAAAGAGATGGAGAGGAGAGGATGCAGTGGTGCGCAAAAGCCCCCTCTGGTTTGCTCTTTACGCGTCTTCGCTCTTTCCTCCAGAATCCTCCAAACGTCGAGTCGCTTCGGATCGTGTGGAAATCGGTTTTGAAAAAGGTGAGAAAACAATTCTCGCTCACACCCTCGGGTTTCAAGGGCTCCCAGGTTTCTGCTTCTCCGCTGGTGTGGGGAAGAGGAGTAGCGGCGCTCTGCCTCCAGTCGGCGGTGCGCAGCAGAGCCAGGTGGCGGTGGGCGGGACTGAAGCTGAGGAAGAGGAGGAGGAGGAGGAGGCGAGTGGGCAGCAGCAGCAGCAGCAGCATCTGTGTGTCCTAAAACAGGTTGGAAAAAAAGCAGGGTCAGGTCAAGTCGAAGTGTTTTCAACTGCGCCAGTGGCTCCCGAAGCTTTTTCACGCCAAGGGCTGTCAGGCAGATTACTCCCCAAGGTTCTTCTTTACCCAAGGGCGCAAGAGAATGTGAGTAGTCAAACAGTAGCCAATGATGGTCAAGAATGAATTAACACACTTTTCAGGTCCATCCTGAAATATACTAAGATGCCCGCATGTGCAGTAAAAGCTTCACTGGTTCTGTGGTATTCTGTGATGTTTTCCCTGTGTTGGTGAAAACTTTCCAGTATAAGTGACGGAAGACACTACCGCTTGTTTTCGGCCAAAAAAAGGGAATGCAGAATTTAAAATTAAGATCAAATGAGGCTTAAGAAGTCAGACTTAGACAAGTTCAGTGGTCATCTGTCAGTTATACCTCTTTAACACTAAAATTAGCCGGTACACACTCCTTTTCCAATAGAGGCCTTCCTGTTTAGTCCCCTGGTGTGTCTGTGTTTAAGGGTTAAGGGTAGTCTTTATTGTCCCAGAGGGACAATTTGGTTTGCAAACAACACACAACCAACGCACAACCCATACACATCATAACAGCACATGAAATATGCATCATGTTTGACGTCACAAACACAAAGATGAAGAGCTCTTATCTCGCTGTCTTGTCAAATTAGTGCGTTCTTCCAGGCGTCAAGTTTCCATCACTGCAGATCGGAGCCAGAGCCGATTTAAATCTGAGTCATAGTCATTTGACCCGGGAGTGAATCCATTTCTATTGCAGACAAAAGCCAGATGTTATTGGAGTTTAGCTGTTGTTTTTTTGATCAGTGGGAAAGGGACTTCACTCTTCTCACAACAAGTCCTCCAACCTGACAAAGCATACATAGATAGCTTGTCCCTGACCCATGTAGGAGGGTCTCCTGAAATAGCATCCATCTGTGTCGTGGTCACATTATGCTCATTGTTATAATTTCGGTTAAGGTTAGGTTTGGTTATGGTTGTGTTATGTTTAGGCTCAAAAGTATTTAAGGTTTAGGAAAAGATTGCGGTTTGGGTTCAAATAACTGCTTCCTTAAGGTTAGAGGACGTTTATAGCCATGGTGTCAACAAACAGGCGGTTAAGGTGGAATGTTGAGGAATCCAAGAAACAACAAAAACTATGGGTTTCAAATGGGAAACAAACAGAAGTGTTTGGTGTGAAAGTTCCGTTGCCTGTGGAACCCGAAGTCTCATTTGACTTTGACTTCAATATCCTGTTTGCAACACTACCTTCACTGCAGATGAGTAAGAAAACACTAGATTCAATTTCCATCTACTTTCTTTAAAACGCAGTTTCAATCTGCGTTTTAAAAAAACTGGATTGGGACACCAGAAGTTCCAAATGAAAATAATTGGTGCGTTGATTAAACGGATTCCGAACAAAATGCAAAGGAAATAGGCTGATTTACTAAATAATCCATGACTTTAACATTTGAAAGCATTAGATCATGTATACATGAAACAAACATAAACAGCCTATTCCCATTATTTATTGATGGTTTGTGTTTTAGGTCTGACTGGTGCTCTTCCAGTTGCATCATCTCACTGCACCCTGTTCTTCTGCAACAGTTTAACAGCACTGATATGCACCAGCCAATGCTTATGTCGATATGCCCAGGTTGTAAATTTCATATACGAGTATAGTTTATGGAAACACACGTACCTTTTCTCTTGACAGTTTTCTGGAAATTGTGTTAAAATCTTGAACTACATTCGTGTGGAAACTTGGCAACACAAAGTCTCACTTTGGAAAGAAGCCACTTGACTCGTCTTTCTCTGGCAGATGAAGCCTCCTGTTTGCCTCAGATACACATTTTTGCACAAATAAGAACCATAAAGTTGTTGTATTGTTGCAATGTATGTTGTCTTATATGTGCTCTGGGGAATAATGACATAGAAAAGTCGTACTTGTCCTCATATATCACATTAAACCTGCTTGATAAGGGGTTCTGTTTGTGGCCAATATGGAAACGACCAACCAATAATGATTGTAAGGTGTAAGTGCTTTGTTTTAAAACTAACTTGAAAAGAATTGGACCTTGTTATCCATCCACATTGAATCAACTATTTTTTTTAGTTTTGTATATTTTTAGTTGGGATCCCGTGGCGTGTCCTTGTGGTCCTCAGACTCTACTTTGAGAACCACTTGCACAGACAGCAGCTGAGTGTCATGGACAGGAACCAGCCAGTTGAGAGCTTGAGGAGCCGCTTGGCTGTTGTGTGTGTATGTGTGTGTGTGTGTGTGTGTGTGTGTGTGTGTCTGTGCGCGGGTGTGTGTGCAAAAAGAAAAGTAGGTCTGCATGAAGCATGTCTGCACTTACACAAACACACAAACTGTATCTTTATCTTTCCCTCAGCTGAATAAGGCACAGGCAGGCTGGCCTGCAGTAACCTAAGGCAAACAGCTTTCCCCGGACCATCTGGAAGTCATCTCGCCTGCAGAGCAAGTGAAAAGCACAGAGCACGAGTTACGTTTACAACTCGGTGATAACAACTGGTCCACTTGAACTGCATGGATGAGCAAGTCATGCACTGTAGCCTTGTTCATAACATCTCATAAAACATTCACGCTCTATTCTGCGCCGCTCTCTTCTATTATCTTCTATTCTGGAGTTCCCAGGTTCATGCGGTTTTGCTTTTTGCCTGAAACTAATTTACAAAAAGATGATGTTGGTGCTAGGGCCAATTACTGCCCTTCAGATAATTGCAACACATTCCTCAGTGAACCTTCAACATTCAGCTTCAACAACACATTTTCAGAAAAATAATAAAATCTCATCCAATGTGTTTTTACTGGCATAAATGAATCAGTTCTTCAATGTCCCTAATTCAGCAAACGGAGCATCATCAAAACTAAAGTAGAGATGTGTAGTTTTGTCTGTCATGTAAATGTATATGTAAAACACTCTGTGGATTGTTAGTGAACCAACGTGGAGCTCATTGTTCCCTCAATGCGATCTCTGTGGGGAAAAGATGATGCCATTAATGGCAATTGTTTGCAACTGTGCCATTGTGGATTTCTCTTTCATTTTGTCTTTCTCTCTCTCCCCCCTCTCATCCCTCCCTTGTCGTCTGGAGTGCTTCTGCTTAGGGTTTGCATTGTGTTCTCAAACAGACTCTGGATAGATACAGTCGCTGGCACTTCATAAGCAGAGAGCTGGGACGCTCCACTTCCATTTTCCATCCTGGATGCTTTTGTCTCACATAGACAGTGGGCTACGCAGGATGTGCGAGCATAGCATCCCTTACCCTCTCTCCCTCTGAGGAAAGAAGGGAATATTCAACATGAGACATGACAGAGATGAAATGAAGGAAGGAGTTTGTGGGGAGTGCGTGTCTGAGAAATCAGTGGCCTTTCAAGAGAAAGGTCACACGGGGGGGGGGGGGGGGGCAACCAGACGTGGTCAGAGAAACCAACAGGGCCCGTGTGGATGCCTTCACTCCACGCCTATTTGCGTCCTCTGGTTTGTTCCCGGAGAGCTGGTTCTTTCATGACAATCACAGCGAAACATCTTGACGGCCGGAGGCACAAGGATAGGCGTTGAGGAAACCTGCAAGGGAAAAGAGAATAGGGCAATGATCCGTGTATGTGTGTGTGTTTGTGAGTGTGTGTGTCCTGTGATAACGGCGCGTGAGAGCAGGAAACACACAGTGCCTGTTTTTGCTGCAGGGGTTCCTGGAAGTCAGCCGCCCCAGTGCGATCGGCGACACACACACCGGCACACACACACACACACACACACACACACACACACACACACACACACACACACACACACACACACACAGGATACCTCGCCTCTGAAAGGGAAAAACATGCTGCGTCTGATACATGTGCACACAGACAAGCAGACTTCCTGCATTTTCCCACCTACTGGGCGGCCACCTGTAACAGTCTCTCTCTCACACACACACACACACACACACACACACACACACACACACACACACACACACACAAATATAAGTTGGGAGTTGACAGAAAACAAGTGCCAATCGAACCCCTCTAATTATCTGCTACTGGATCAACATTGCCTGAGGCCAAACAGCCCATCAGCTTCATCAACACCACCGGTGACGAAAGCAACTGGATAAGAAGAGACACGACTGCCAGTAGTGAGATGTAACAAAGTACATTTGCTTCACTACTGCACTCAAGTACACTTTTCATGAATCTAAGTAGAAAGTAGATTTATTGTCCGGTACGTTTGACTTTCCATCACATGTATCAGCAAATATTGTGTATGAGAAGTTTGTATTTACACCAGCCCAATTAGTGCGCACTGTGTAAATGTTGTGTCTTTCAGAGTGAAGGATAAAATTCCTCTGCAGATTAATTTGTGTGAAAACGGAAAATGGGCTGTCAGAGAATAACGTCCAAGCTTATGATAACTTTTAGAATTGTCCTAAATGAGTCAGAGCAGAGATTGAATATTGATGAATCTCTGATAGACATAAAAGCAGCATTGATGGAGAAAGGGGGGGGCCAGCCTGTCCGTGGGGAAAAAAATAATTTCATTTTATTGAATGTCCTTTCAAGGTTAATTGATTTGAACATTGAAAAGGTTAGGGATTTTGTTTAACGACGTTTATTATTTGTCATATTTGGGTAAATTTGAACCTAAGACACAGCAGCCACACAGAACACTTCTGACACGCAGGGACATGCAATACTGAACAGATTCATATAAAGTTATCTATCACAAAATGAATATTTAAATACAACATGATACCCACAATATTCTGCAGCTCGTGGATAAAGTCTAAAAAGTAATACATCAAGTTTAAATCAAACAATACTCTTCACGCACCTCAGAGATTGTGGGAGGCAGGAATAGAGACAGAGCTGCATGATGGGATAGCAGCTGCAGTGCAGCATCTTATGCAGGTACAGAGTCTGGAAAGGGATTTCTGTCACTCACTTGGGTATTATTGAATTCAACCCACCGTCTGGCTCGCAGCAAAGGAGAAGAACTAAGTGGGCGAAAACTGACATCCGCAGCTTCCTCCATGAAAATGTAAACGAGTCTCTCCGACTTCCAGAGCAGACGACGGCGTACAGATCATCAACCAGACTGCGGTGATGTCTTATTATGTCATGGAATATCACAGGACAAACTCCACGTCTGACGAGTAACTAATACTACTGGAAAAGTAAGTGTAGAAATATCCCCTCAGCATTTTCTCTGTGTACATCAAAACGGCAGATATATGTATAATCTGTTGTTGCCTCTCTGCTAGGGCCTGGTGGGTATCCCACAATCCCTTGAGGTGCTGTAGTTTTCCACACGCATTTGATGTGAACATGTGAAAAACACATCTCCCCTCGCAACCTGCGCCGCCTCTCTCTTCCCATCCCTTTCCTCCCTCTCTCTTCACTCCTCTGGTTGTGGGAAGACAAAAGAATAAGTTGACAGACCAGAGGAAGACAGACACGACGCAGAGAAATGTTCGGTTGCCGTCGGTCTGACACAGAGTTGTTTTTTTTTCAAAGCGAGCACTACCTGTGAAAGTTGAGAGCCAGTTTTACATCAGGGATGATGGAGTGAATTCATTTGCCAAACGGGTCTATGTTTTAACAACTGGAAGTGTACTCAGTCAATGAGACCTTTACAACACATCTCAGGAGGGTTTTCAAATTGCGTGGGTAAATTAAGAAGCCAGATACGCTTCCCGCATATGTTTGAGATTTTATACACACTGCAACTGACAAAGGCAAAATACATTAACTGCTCCGACGTACAGTTCAGTCCTAAGTGAGCTCAGAGTTTTGACCCCTAAGAAAATTACTGCACATGAAGTTACCACCATACCTTGATTTATTAAAATGCAATAACTGCGTTTCTCTTTTCACGGAGGTTTTGCCCTCTGTATTTCCTATCCTCCATAGTTTCCTTTCGAGAGCTGTGCTAATCCCCTTGTTATAATGTCGCTCGATTGATGAATCATCGTCTGAGCCTCTTGATGTTTGCAAAACAAATGTACAGTGGAGCTGAAGTGATAAAAGTACAGATAATCAGCTCAGAAAGTAATTAACCACCTAACATTATTCCTTTGTCTCGGGAAACAGAAGCATGTTCCTGGCGCAGTGTTTTCATCGACTCCAGAACACCCTTTCACTGTTTATTCATTCGCCACGCAAGGACATTTAATGCCTTTAGATGTATAAGCACCCTGATGAAAAAAAGAGTAATTCATTTTAATTTCACATTTTGTATCTTACGGTTTTATTTATTATTCACGCTATTTTTGTTTGGAGATGCTATAATTGTTTCTTTCTTTTTGATTCTGCCCATTGAGATGCCATCACAGGTTCAAACAGTAAATGCTCATATTAGTAGCATGTATTCATGTGTGAATACTACATCATTAAAAAATGAATAATTACATGAATAAGACAAACAGGTAAGACAAACATGAAAGGGTGAATGGCAAAAATCTGTAACGCCCTTTGAGTTAAAAAGTGGTATACAAATACAAAAACTCCAAATAAACCGATATACATGAATATTAACAGCTATTGTATAATAATGCCTGAATCCTCACGTGGTTATGAAACACTTTGTTTATGAATGGATTTATAACGGCCGCCAAAGGTTGATGTGATTGGCAGCAGTACTCCTGGTCCCATCCATCATCATCACCCACCTCGCTCTACCTCGCTTGCGGACCTGACTTCCCAACTTCCCCCAAATCATCGGCCAGATGGCCCTCTCCTACGCTCGCTCGCTTTACACACCTGATATGAAGCTATCCGTCATCTAATAACGACCGAGCTTTGGCGGTCCCCCAGCTGGGGCCTCTGCTGCGGCACTGGGCACTGGTGGGTAGCGGGGATGGGTGGTGGCGGGGTGGCGCGCAGCCTGACTGCCCCTCTGATGGATTAGTGCCAGGTAGTGTGGCTGGGGAGGGGGCTGGGGCTGCGGAGGGGTGTCACCTAATAGGATTCACAGTGATCCAGTGGACCATGGAACAGGTGGAAGCAGAGAGAGGGACATCGGGGAGAAAGGGAGGTGTGTGTGTGTGTGTGTGTGTGTGTGTGTGTGTGTGTGTGTGTGTGTGTGTGTGTGTGTGTGTGTGTGTGTGGTGTAGCATGCAGCTCAAAGAGATGGAGAGGTGAGAAATGTATGGAGGAAGAAAGAGGTAGAAATACTCCAGAAGTTGAGGAAAGAAGAGACAAAACAGGGAAAGACGAGACAGGCCTCAACATGACAACATGAGTCATTTCAGCGCCGTTAGCAGACCGATGTCCATCTGGAGCGAAGCAGGAAATCGTGTGACATTGTTACAGTCAGCAGATGAGGAAGCCGGGTGGTTAAACATCGGACTTCAACACGGGAGAGTTTCCTGTTTCCAAACATCAATGTTTTTTCAAAGTATGACCCTAATTGTTTCATAATCCTAACCACATGTTTCTTATTGTAACCGTGATGATAAATGTCTCACAGCCTCAATGATGAAAGTTGTTTTACCTAAACCTTGATGTTTTTCTAATCTTAACTGAGTGTCATCTTTCTATAAATAGTGTCATTCCACTGATGGAGGCATTAGTTCAGATTATTTTACACATATCTTGTGGTTTCATTTGCAGGATTTGTTGACTTTGACATGGGAGATGTCTGCTGTTCGCTTCCCTTTTTCCAACCTACAGTAAATGCAGGGTTTATCTAACCATGACAATGATCACTTCCTCCCTATGAACACTTTGTTTTTGTTGCTAAAAATAACAAAATCTAAACTATGGCTATATCAGGACGAAAAACTGTTTTAGTTTTGCAATTTTAACATTGAAGAATGGAAGAATCTTAACAAACCCCTATGTATATGAAGGATTCACAAACTCAAATCAGTTAAATTCTATCTGTATAGCCCACATTCACTAATCACAATTATTTGCCTCGGAGATGGTCATTCCGAGAACCCGATGACCAAATGCTGTCGTGCCTTCGAAGTACATACCCCCCCCCCCCCCCAAATTGTGAATGCAGACATATTGAGAGTTTATGAGGAGTCGGAACACATCTGATTTCAATTATGACAACCATGTCAAAGCAAACAGTACAAATATTGAACCTACAGTGTATATAAGGGCAAAATTACCATTACCTCACTAAGATGATTGCCATACTAACCTTACACTCTACTGAATAAGTACCGACTGTAAATAATTAGTTTTTAAGCAGTTAGATTGAATACTTTGCTTGTTACAGTACCTTGGTGTTAGGTTGATTGACAAGAGAAAAATACCTTAATGGCTTATGTTGAGCCTAATGTAGCAGTGTTTCCAACTTTACACATGCCAGTGCACAGCGAGGGAGGCTGGCTGCGCAAATGCGAGATACACAAACACACACTTCCACTCCATTCACAGACATACATTTACACTCTTGCTCACACACACACACACTCACTCACTCACTCACTCTCTCACAGACCAGCGGTTCTCATTAGTGTAGTCAGTGTGCTCTAGGCAGGCAGGGCCCCTGCAGCAGTCCTCAGGAGTCAGAGGAGCCATTTGTCAGTGGAAAACAATTAGCGAGGAATGATCCGTTCCATTGGTTTTAATGAGTACAGCCAGGTCACTCTACTCGCAAGCGGCAACACGCAAAGGTCGTCAGAGGCTGAGAGCGACGCGCGGCCAAGCAGCGTTCATACCAAGTCGCAGGAACACACCCACGCGCATTGGCCGCACACACCTTTGTTCATTTTCACCCCTCTATGCTGCTTTCCAATGTGAAATATGCACACACTCACACACAAGTGCAATCACACACAGCCAAATGGACACACTCCACCACATCACCCCACACCCATCCATTTCACATCCCTTTCACGCAGCCCCGCTCCTTCCACATCACCGCAGACATTGAAAAGTCATCATGCTAAGTGGGGACTTGTATTATATTAGCAGATTATTGTGTATATATGTGACCTTGTACAGTACCTGTGCCATAATAATATATGTACTGCACACACCATGTTGCATGGATGATTAGCGGTGACATGGTAGCTATAGTAACATGGTACATACACCTTTATTTTCCAATGCAAAGGAGAATAATAGCATATGGAAACAGCACGTTGGAATGGAATGAATGTTCTGGATTCACTTCATTCAGATCTACGATTAAAGGTTAGTTCTCATGTCTGAATGCTCTGTTTACATAAAAGGTTAATATTACTATCACACACAGGCATCTTGAGGTAAACAAAACAAGTAGTTTGAATCAGTCCGATTGAAACTCTTAATTGTGACAGAAAGAAACAAACCCAACACAAAGATAATTAGGTACTTAGTAAATATTTAATCTGTTTGTCTTCAGGTCAAGTGTGATTGACCAAACTACACAAGACTGGGTCAATATTTAGGTTAATTGTATTTGACCAGAGGCACATTCACCAAAACAGACATGCAGTGAATGTTACAGGCAAAAAACAGAACTGATGTCGCCCAGTCTCAGACAGTACAACGTAATACATCTGTTCTTTGTTGTAGTATTATTTGTAAATGATAGGATGAGAAATGTATCCTTCAATATTCTGGTTCCAGGAACAATCAACTCAGTGTTGTGTCTGTTTAGACAGACGAGGAGGGACTTGAGCTTTTCTATCCATTATTTTAATAGGGATTTGTTTTGAAGGCTGTCCAACAAAAGGAGAAAATACATGAAATCTACCTACTTATTCCACAAATGTCTGTCTGTCTGTGTGTCTGTCTGTGTGTCTGTCTGTGTGTCTGTCTGTCTGTGAAACGCATATCTCGCAGACTGTTCACCCATCAGCCCATGACAAACAGGCACTGGTTATTTTTAATAAGATTAGTTTGGAATGGAACATACAGGATAATTTCGGCCGATATACATCTGTCCTCCACGAAATGAGCCAACAAATCTACTACTAAAAAGATTTCAACAAACTACAAATCAAATCTGTTCACTATGGGACCATGAAATGAGGCAAACTTCACGTCCACAGTCCAAACTTGAAAAGATGAGGCCCCCTGTTTTCTCTTATTCTTGGCACATCAGTCAATTTAAACTGCACTTACCTGTAATAGCTGCAACGCAAATAGAGATAGATATATGAAAAGATAGGTGGATAAAAAGATTGATTGATTGATATGTTATATATGTTAATATATGTTCTGTTACTCCTTGTTTCTTTAACTACAACCAAAAGACATTTAAACTGGCAAAAATATTTACCAATTTCAATTTATAAAGATAAATAATTTTACTGTTTGGGATTTTGGGAGATGAACAGTATAACAAGCCTCTGCGTCCACATCTTTGTAGAAATAGATGTAGAGCTGTGTTTTGTTTAATGCTAGCATGTATTAATTTTACATGAGGTGCATTATTTAGCATTTAGCTTCCATACTAAATCCAGAACTGCTCTTAGTCAGTGACCTTCAACTCTGTCCACAAGGACGGTTCTCTCTCGGATTTTATTTTTTTCACCCACTCAATACAAACCACTCAAGCCTCCATTTAAATGTCCCCCTCCTGCCCCTCTTACATCAACACACAGATCCACGTGTGTGTGTGTGTGTGTGTGTGTGTGTGTGTGTGTGTGTGTGTGTGTGTGTGTGTGTGTGTGTATGTGTGTTCTCTCCAAAACATCACAAAGGTGCATGTTGATTAATATATTATCTTAACTGTCTCCATCTCCTCTGTGGTTGAAGAGTTCTGGACTCTCTCCCTGTTTCGTGTGTAACAGCTTCGGGGTTGAAGACGGAGACAGAGCAGCAGAGTAAGAGAAATGGAGACGGCCGATGGAAACACTCCAGGGTTCATATCGTGTTCACACAGGAAAGGGTTGTCCGACAGTATCACCACTTCACTGCCTTTAATGGGCACATTAAGCCGGCGACGGCCATTTAGCAAAGAGCCCACCTGGTGGAACTGCAGCGCGCCCCCCCCCCCCCCCCCCAGTGGAAAATACCTCATAATGGTTGGTGAGCGCTTTGACAAGTAAAATGGGGCGATGGTGGTGGGAGTTAGGGTGTTTAAAAGGGGGGAGTCCCAGCTCAAAGTTGAATTCATTGTTATTTACACAGTGCTGTGAGGCCCAGCTTCATGTTGTTAATTTAAACATCTCACCTCGAGCTGAACAGCAGAGAGGCTGCAGTGATGCAATCAAGAGGGAAACCCTGCAGTTTCTCTGTAGATGAAGAAAATACTAATCTATAAATCTATATTGATTTCTATATGGAATACATGTTAAAATCATTGCAGACCCACTTCTTCTCACTGGCTTTCAGTTTGAGTTTGATTCCATGATTTTCATGTGCTTTTGAGCAATATTTTAATTTTAAAAAGCGTTTCACGTTTTATTGCTCATTGTATTTATTATGCATTGTATTTTTTAATATCTCTCTATATATAATTTTATTTTTAGCCTGTTCAATACTTCGGTCAACTGTTGTTTTACATAAATAAACTTTGACTTGACTTAATTTTATTTTATTACAGTTGTCTTTGAAGGAAACATAATGGTTTTCAGTCACTATCTTTTCACTTCATTAACTGATTCATGTTGGTAGGAGATATGTGCAGTTGGCTTATCAGAGCTTATTGTGATGAGTAATGTATTAAACATCAGCTTTGCACCAATTTGTGCATTTATTTGTGTTTTAGCTTTTTCCCCCAAAACTCACATATATAGATTTTTTTAAACCAAACCTTTTTTTTATTCAAGGAGAAAATTAGGGGAATTAGAGCTTTCCACATCTCCCCAGACACGTGCAGAAGTGCCTCCTGAGGGAAGCATTTTAGATGTGTAAGGTGTTTTCCTAAATTTAAGTTTTAAGTTGCTGGGGAAAAAAATCATCCTTTAACTACCAGGAATATATACTGTATAGAAATGACAATTGTCATTTTAGTCGAATCAATGTCAGTTCATCAGAAATTACAGTGCTCTTCACCAAGGTTGTAATCTTTAGTTTTTGTTGATTTCTTAATTCCGTAGTTTGTGATGTGATTTAAATGTTTTGTGTTACACTGACAGGTGTTTTTTGTTTTTCAGTTTTCATATGTATATATATACTGTATATACAAATGCCATGTACTGTTGCAGCTTCGAGCCCAAGTTTGGACTTGATCTGTCGAATTTAATTGAAAAAGACATTTTGTTTGCATTCGAGGGCGTTGCGTTTTAGTGTCACTCTCTCTCTCCCTCCTTCTCCCTTTTGCCCTTTCTCTCCTTTTTTTCCGCTCACATGCTTGCAGAGTGCATCAGCGAATGAAAGGATGTGTCACGGCAATCAGAACAATGTAATTAGAAGTGTGAGAGAGGTGGAAAGTGCTTTACGGTGATAATGTGGCACGGTAATTAAGGGGAAATATCGTGACCCTCGCGCCCACGGCATTTTAAAAAAGAGTCATTTAAGCCCGAGATTACACAGTGATTGTCAAATCAATGGCAGAGAAAGAGTGGGGGGAGGAACATGGAGAATGAACCAGTCTTGATGGGGTGCATCGGCGTCCAATATGTGTGTGAACATGACAGCATATGGATTTAGAGATGTGTGTGTAGATCTGTGGATCTATGTCCTTGCTCCAAATCGTATAGGATTTCCTGCAGGGCCTCAGAATAGTTGAGTTTACAAACATATTTATATATTATACAAAATATGGGTGTTTTTTTTTGCAGGTATCACTCGATCGTCACACACAAATGCCATGTACTGTATAGGCGTGTTGTATTATGGCACTCGCCAATATTTTGACACTGCAGAACAACCGCAACGAGTTGAGTTAGACAAAGGGGAGAGGGGAAGAGAGTTAGACAAAGGGAACGAGGGAAAACAGAAGGGGAGAGATCTTGGTAATGACACGCACTTCACAGTCAGATCCAACCTCCTTTCACCCACGCACCCCAGTGAGATAATTCCTCTCTAAATTGCAATCAAACCTCAGAAAAACACTTGAGGAGCAGGATCCCTTTCAGCCATTAACTTGCCAGGTCCTGGGGTGCTGCCTTTTAAATATTACATTTCTTTGAATGCATTTCATGCATATTGTTTTTCCCCCTCTCTCTTCATTATTCTCCCTTTGTCTTCATCTCTCCAGTAGCACTGTTAGTGAATTATTAATATTCAAGTTAAGTAACTGCATTGACAAAAGAGTTGATTCACTTAATCACAACTATTTTTAAATCTAGTACTCACATGGCCTGGCTCAACTGTGTTAGACAATCAGGGCCATAATCAGGAGATGATTTTCTTCTGGTTTCTGTCTTGCAATAAGACAGATGATGTATTATAAGAAGACCCAATGGTATTGAAGGCACGTCCGTAAAGCAGTCACTACATCATTGTGTGCAACAGCAGGAAATCATATCCAATTAAACTGATTAGTTTTTAATAATGAATCATCATCTATTATATTTTATATTTCAAAGCCCCAATTTAAGCAGTTGGAAAGACTTAACATCATATCGTCGATAAAGCACAGTCTGTCCAGAGAGTTGAGTGGTGTGTCTGAGATAAAAGTGCTCTGTGCGGGTGATGTAATCTTTTCTCCGATGGTTAGATAAGAACTGAACAGTTCGGTGGCCTCAAAATAAACAGCAGTAATCCAGGATAATGTGGCCTTGTGACCTGCCTGTAGAAACCAATGCAGGACCTGAAAGACTCTGAATAGGCGAGTGAAGAAAGCTCCGTCCATGCTGCAGATCTGGTGTCAAGTGGCTCTATTTGTTGTAATTATGTGGTTGTAAAGGGAAAGTCTAGAAAAGGGCTAATCAATCTGATTTAATTAAGTGCAGTCAGTCATTTGAAATGAGCAGAATAGAATTAATAAGCACACTATAAATTTGCATTTAAACTGATGTAATTATGCCAATTCAGTGGCCCCACAAGCACACTCATTTCATCAAAAGAGACAGAAAGAAACTGTTTCTCGCTTTTCTTTTTTACTCTGATTCTGAATATGCGGCGAGAGGAAGTGGCTTAAATAATAAAGATGGAGTCTGATGGGGAGGATAGGTGTTAAAACACTCTGTTCCTCATATCAGGATGCTTTGATACTTAAGTAATAAGAATCATGCATCTAAACATTGACATGTCTGTCAATACGCCAACGTCGGCCGTGGAATAAATCATGTCCCCGAAGGGCGGAGCTGTTGAATCATTAAATTTGATGAACATCATTATTTTTTGAGCAAGTCTTAATGATTTCCAAGTAAACCGATCACATCAAGATACATATTGTACACAATATAAATATTTATTATATTTAAAGTTTTAACATTCCTAACATTTTTATTTTGCAATGTTATTTAAGCTCTCTTCACTCTGCACCAATAGCAATGCTGTTATATATGGTTAAAGATACAATGTGTAACAATTCCTCATTAGAATGTTTAAACCTGACTGGACTTATGTTATATATTTTGTGGACTTGTGCATTTACATTCTTCAAAAATGTTTCCAACATCGTTCAAACCCAGAGAAATACACAGTTATATGTTTTACGTTTCATTTTGTTCGCCTTTTAATTGCGTCATATCCACTTTACCCGTAGCTTTGTCTGTTTCTCAACCGAAACACCCCAATCTGCCCTATGTAATGTCAAGTGTAAAGATAACAGATTTACGGATAAAAATGTTACTTCATGCAGTGCAAACTGGTTTAATAAAGTGGAAGAATACATACAAAAATTTTGTCTGGGAGATGTCCTGCAACTCCACCAAGCATTAGTAAGTGGAGGAGACACTGGATCATTTCAGGTCTGTGAAGCTCAGACGGTGCTGAGGAGTTTGGGAAACGGAGGGAGTAGGATCAGTGACTGACTCACTGGATGGAGAACTGGTCTACTGACTGACTGACTGACTGACTGACTGACTGACTGACTGACTGACTGACAAGGTGACTGACAAGGTGACTGACAAGGTGACTGTTTATGTGTTGGGTCTTGCATGGCTGATTCTCTGAGATGCACTGGAGCATTTCCTCTGGAGAGAGAGAGAGAGAGAGAGAGAGAGAGAGAGTGAGAGTGAGAGAGAGAGAGAGAGAGAGAGAGAGAGAGAGAGAGAGAGAGAGAGAGGGAGAGGGAGAGAGATCTGCATGTGAAGAAAACTTCCTCGACTTTCCATTTGACCTGTTTTTAGTGGAATATTCCCTTTGCAGAAAATACCTGGAAACTCTCAGTAACAGAAGATAAACAGACTCTTTGGAGGATTCCAGAAGAATAATATTCCAAAAGTCTTCACATTCCAGCCCAGTTGTTTAAACAGTCGTGCAATCGAAATTGAGTTGCGTTAATGTAATTTCTCACGTTGCAACTTTGCCTTGATTTCTTTCATGCAGACCTCTGAACTGTGGAAAGCATGTCCATCATGATTCCACACGCCACACAGAGAAACGATGGCGCTCAAATAAGCATCACAGCGCAGATCACCTGCCATGGGAAAGAGATGACCCACCTTCCACAATACTTTGTTCTATTTACATTTCAAATCCTGCCTGAGCAGCTCATACCCCTCCCTCTAAAAACAATGACGCAGGCCCGAGTCTAAACAGATACCATCGCAAACAACATCGCAACATCTGTCTTTTAACTGGGAACAGCTGAAAAGGGTGGATTTTACCAACAGAAAGTGTGTGTCAGTACATATGTGTGAGAGATAGAGTTTTGTTATTGAAAGAGAGAGGAGTGACTGTCGTTGAAAAGATGCCTACAAGGATTTACTGTATCTTACACATCTCTGCTTTTTCTCCCCCCCCCACCCCTCCTCTTTGATATCGGAACGCTGCCTCACACTCCCCAAGATTTCCCAGGCGTCGTCGAGTCATTTCCAAGCGGCTTCCTCCATCTTTGCTGCTAATCAACAAAGTTAATTTGTTTCCCCACGTTTATTTTTATGAATCCTCAAGCCACCGCACTCGGGTTTCTGCTGCTCCACAATATTTTTCTCCAGCTAACTGGCAAAAGCTCTCTTCATTTATCAGATCCACACAGCCGGCTTATTACAAGAGTCCTCTTATCTGTCATATTTCCTTCCAGTAGCACTGCAGTGGTTACAAATGGGACTTAGTCTATCTGGCTTGGAGCTGATGAGGAGGGAAATGAAATTATTGCGATTAGATCTGACCCATATGCTGGAGTGCTTGGAGTGTGTGTGTGTGTGTGTGTGTGTGTGTGTGTGTGTGTGTGTGTGTGTGTGTGTGTGTGGTGTTGGCAGAGGCAGTGCTTCTTTATTGTGTTTGTGAGTCTCACGCTGTGGTGGGTTGCAGTGGCTAGCAGCTAGATTAAGGCATTAGGCAGAGCTTGCACCAGTGAAGGTGGGTGATAATAAGAAGCAGATTTCTCTCAGTCGGAAATATTAGGTAATGTTCTGCATTTCATTTTCTCTCATTAACTACACTTTTCTCTCTCATACATTTTTTTGCAGTCTTTCTCACCCGCCCACCCACACTCACTCACACACACACTAACACACACGCGCACCCCCTTCTTTTATTCCTCTTTCCGTGAATAATTGAAGAGTTTAGCTGGGGCCAAGATTTAGCATTATCGTGGCGCGTGCCGTCTGACTGCCAATCAGTTGACTCATCTACTCTCGTGGAGAAAACAAACAGGAGGGCATTGATGCGAGCCAGTAGGCAGCACTCCAGATCCCGAACCACCAGAATGAATAGTGGGGCCGTTATCTGTCGCAATCCAACCACAGCGAGAGAAATGATATGTATTGTAAATGAATAAATATGTAGATTCGGCTTCTTTTCCCTCAGACATAAACAATTCAATGGAGATCTGAGTCTTGTGTTTCCAAGCAGCTATGATAAAGTAAACTTTATTCATAGCAAAAAATAATGAATGATAAAGTAAATGGTTTCACATTCCTCTGCATATCAAACCATCTCTCAAAGTATGATGCATCCTAGTGTCAAGACATCTTAACAATTAGCCAAAATGAATATGGTGCAAATTATTGACAAAGCAAAACAAACCCACTCTGGCACAGATTTAGTGAGAGATGATAAGGAGTTGTTATGACCCTGATTCAGATCGAAAGATTTGTTATTGGTCGTCACAGGTTGATGGTTTCAAACAGCCCTGACTTTTTGGAAAAAGCAAGCAGAGCAGGGCTGGTAACTGCTGCACATGCAACAACAATATGAATGGTAATTGTAAACCATGAACAAAAAACATGGAACAGAAACAAGGATAAAAACTGAAACTTTGTTAAAGGTCACGAGGCACAACAACACTTTGTTTATAAGGATCAACGGCTGCAAATTATTTCCTAGCATTTTGCCCTCATGGTTAAATGAAAGGACACAGTCTGAGTCACATTTGCACAAACTGGTCATTGTCAGGGTGAGACACAAATCAGAACCACAGGCCAACAATGAAACAAAGACGAGGTTGCAGGTTCTGGATGCAGGTAATTGCTTTAGCTCTGGCACCAGCAAATATCACATTGCATGACAACAGTGAGGCCGGCTTTACGTCGGTATAAGTGCTCCTGCATTGTGTCGTTGCTGCTGGCGCTACTTTGTTGATCCCTGCTGCTGCTACCACTGTGTGAGCCGTGTCAATTGATTTCTCCCTCCGTGACCCTGACTCCTTCTCTTCCAGTTTGTCATTACCACGCTTCCTGCCATGTGCATATTGTGTAGCTTATATCTACACATGTGTGTGATGGATTCTTTACTTTATATTCATTTATTTGAATGCGTCCTCTGGAGAGTCTTTGACCAATGATGGTATACGTGCCCTTTGAAGCGACGCAAGCACATGGTGTTTAAACCTAACCGCCTCATCCAGCAACACGTCTCTGCACTTCCAACCCTCGAACATCTTCTCCCACATTCTCCCACAGCTTCACATGGAGACACCCCCCCCCCCCCCCCTTCCCTCGTCTCTCTGCCTCCCCTGCCTCCCTTCAGAAAAGATCAAGGTGCTGCAGCACCAGTGGAGCTGTCACAGTGAGGTGCCCTCTCCATACTTAACGTGGCATGATCAATAATCATTGGCTGGGAGGACACAAGGACGAATAATGAGCAACAGGCCCAGGAGAGAAGCACGTGCGCGCGCACACACACACACACACGTTCTTGCATGAGTATCCGTTTTTTTACCTTGATGTTGATGTGTTGTTCTCTACTGAATTTTTCAAAGCTGCTTTATAGCTCCACCCTTTCACCCCTGCATACACATTGATATGTCTGTGCTCATCTGACTCCCCAATAACCCCCCCGACACACACACACACACACACACACACACACACGATAAGAATCAGAGAGAGAGAGAGCAATTTCTTTGGCTTACGCAATGTACTGCACATTGAATACACACTGAAACATAAGTATTGAGTCATCAGCACAGTTTTGCTGCATAAAATAACCGACAATGAGGCAACATACTGTTAAATGTGAAGCAGAAAACAGACTCAAAATGTATCTGGAGTCTCAAGTATTTTCTGGATATAAAAATATAAATCTTTAAAAGGCGCTGCAGGACAATGTAACATGCAAACCTAAAAATGGTTCCACTCAACACTGAGTGCATTAATGGAATAGTCAACTCAAACCTATTCATCAACAATTGTGATAATAGTTTGATTATTCAAAGCATTTATTTTGGAAATAAATAAATTTTGTATGTTTTGTTTCATTGTGAACCCAACATTTCTTTTTTTCTCTGACAAAACAAGTCATTTGAAGACGTCACCTTGGGGTCTTAGAGCTTGTGAAGGACATTTGGCAAAATTCCCAAAGATTTTTCAATGAATAAAATGAATATTCAAAACTGGAAATAATTATTGCAGCCTTAATTCTATTCTATTCGACAGCATTTTATTCAATTCTTATTTTCTCCTTAAAAAGCAAACCTGAAAACCAGGAGCGGTTTATATTCAAAGTCATTGTTAGATTTTAAATATCAATGTCATTCAATGCCCTTCCTGTTCGTGTCATTAGTCCTTGGAAAAGACTCGCTCTCTCCAACGCAGCTTGTTTCTACAACAATGTGCCAGGAGGTGAACACAATAATAATATTTGAAACGATTTTAAAACCACTGAGTGTTAATGTGTAGATTTGTGTCTGATGCTTGAGAGGCCAGTGACTGTTTAGTAAATAAAATGCAGCAGCAGTGTTACAGGGATTTTGGTCTCATGGATTTGTTTAATGTGTTTCTTGGACTCTATGACTACATATGTAATTTTCTCTCTGAAAATAGGTGTTTATGGAAAATTTGTAAATGCGTGTGCCCACTTTCAAGCTTCTGTGTGTGTGTGTGTGTGTGTGTGTGTGTGTGTGTGTCTGCGTGTTTGCACTCAGCAAAGCAGATTAGAGTTTCTTGGCCTCTAAGTGAGCACATCTGCAGAAAGGGCTCCACATCTGGATCTCACATTTTCTCTCCCCGCCGCCGCTCCCACTGAAAATGAGCACAGGAGGGAAATAAAGGGAGCAGGCGGGAGAGAAGGGAGAGCAGTGGAATCACAAGTTTTCTTTCTACGACCACTTTTCTACTTTTGGGTCCAACTTTTCTTTCATGCACAATTTAGTGTTCACATTCAAATCTTTACGGTATCATATAACATGGAAGTAACATAATGCACAAATTTGTGAAGGGAAACTGGGGGTTTGTTTTTATCAGGGTCAAATCTGTATCCTAAAATTTTTAAATACACATCACAGATTTGGACAACAACAATGTATTTATTAGCTGCTATGGAGCTTTTAGTCACATCACATGACAAACTGAGTTCACCCAATTGTCACAAAATGGAACATGTTTACATGTTTTTCTGAGCATGTGAACAATTCCTTGTTTAATTTGGCCTAAAAGATTTAAACTTCATTCAAGGTCCATTAATTACTTACTGTGGAGCTTTCAATCAGATCACATGGTCGACAAAATGATTCAGAGGATCATGTGACAGCTAGTATGAGATGTTTTGGACACTGATGTTTTTCTGAGTCATGGTTTAGTTGTTCCAAAACAAGTTTGGTTAGTTTCAGTTAAGCTTTTCCTTCAGTTTCTTAATTTGTTAATTTAAACATGTAAACACAAGTTTAAGTTGTGCTAATAACCTTTAGCCAAACCATAACCACTGCGTCTCAAACCCCAAACCCTTATCCTAACTCTGAATGTTTATTAAGGTTCTTATTTAACTTCTGCTTCTCAAGTGGGCTGGATTTTATTCCACCGATGGGAGGTGACTCATTAATGCTGATTTTAACAGATTTTTGTCCCCACAACATGATACACACATAAAACACACACCCACACATAGACACAGTCCAGCTCAGATGGCAGACATTCAGCTGGGCTGATTTAGCGGCCACAGAGTCAAGCTCTCTGTGCTCAGGGACAGACAGTTGGTCACACAGCCCATCCAAGACCCATTTAGTCCTCTCATCAGAAACAGATGTCAGAACACAAGCCATAGAAACATGGCGCTCAGACACACACACACACACACACACACACACAGTCATCTCTCATGGACACAGTTATGTCTCCATGACTCCAGAGGACATTACTTTGAATTATATATGTTTCCTGAAGTACATGGTTTCTATTATTCAACTTCTTATTTTAGGATTTGCATTATAAACATAGTATTTTTTATTATGGTCTCATGCCAGAAAAGGTAAAAACAATACGATTTCGACATTTGAAAGTAAGCAGTATTTGTTAAGTTAAGTTTAAGTCGTAACTTTGACTGAAGGGCATTTAACTCATCTGACATTTTCCCTTCTCTCGTCTTCTCCTAACTTTTCTTTGATCATGATACAAGTATATTCACTTCAAAACCCCAGGCCTTCTCTCTCTCTCTCTCTCTCTCTCTCTCTCTCTCTCTCTCTCACCCCTCTCCTCCTTCCCCCCTTTTCTCTCAGCCACCATCCACTAGATGACAAGAGACCAGTTCAGAGGCCGTATCAAAGCCCATCTGGGTTTGAAGTCTGTCTTTCTCTGCCTCCCAGTCATCCTCTGGAGTCAGTGTATTGCCGTCCGCGATTGGCGATCGGGTTTCTAGGCCTTAGAAAGCCTCAAGGTGGGTGGTTAGATAGAGCATGACCTGACTCCATGCTGGTCAACTTCATTATAAAGTTGCTAATGGCAAAAAAGCTGGAAAAAATGTTTTCTAACCTGAATACCTTTCTGCCTTTGAGCTCTGATAATATATTGGCATTACATTTTTTAGTCATAGTCGTATTATTTGATCGCTGTCTCTATAAAATCCACGTGAATAAAAAATCGAATAGTACTTGTTCTACCTAAGACTCAACCACTGTGGTCTGTAATGGCTTTCCAGCAGATAAATTAACTTGGGTGACCATTTAGAGGTGTGCCTAGATGTGCAAAAATGCAGTCAATCATTCACTTATTCAGATGGTGTCTGGACTGAGGAGAAGGACAAGAGCTGAAGCTGAAGAACAGGAAATCTGAAGCTGGGTACATTTGAGTGTGAGCGCAGGGTTTTGAGTGAAAGCATTGTAAAATCTGGACGTGAAATCAATAAGTCCTGCTCTTAAACCAAAACACCAGACTCTTAAGGAAAGATAGGGGAAAAAAACATTGTTTTCAACATTTCCATTGATTTCTTAGAGAATAATTCATGGATATCGATTAACATGTTTAGGGGACTGATATTTATGAGCGTGTGCGATTCGGTGCTGTTTCTATGTTGTTTCATAAAAGGACTGTTGGGCCTTGGTGGAGGGATGCGCTCTGCTGAGTGTTAGAGGTGGTTCAACACGACAGAGACAAATATCACCAAAACAACTCCCATTTCGGTTTGAAACGTTTGCCACACAAATTACACTTTTGCTTATCCATGTCAAATATCCTCAGATCCCTGCATGTGTTGGTTTTACAGCAGCAGAGCGGTAATTGATGGGATCGAGTCTCCGTGTGTCCGTCCTCCTTTAACACACTGACGCTTTCCCTCGTAACCGTGAGCCGCGTTTTACTGTGACACAATCACAACACCCCTTCCTCCCTCTGAGCTCACACATGCACGCATCTTACACTTAATAAAATATTAACTACTTGCATCTATTAGCGCGGCCAGCCCCGTTGAAATATAGCTGATGGATTTACGGTTTCGAACAACTGCTCCGAGGGACTGCTACGCCCCCCCCCCCACAACCCAAGCCCACCCCCCTTTCTTTTGTGCATTTCTTTCCCCAGTAGCCCGTCTGCAACCCTCCTCCAGCTGTTTAAAGTACAGCTCCATCTGAGGGAGAGGCATGCAGGCCCACTTAGACACCCCTACCCTCCCTCCCCGTTTTCAATTCCCTCGTCACAGACATTCACATTAACCCCCTCTGCTGTGCCAAATGTCCTCACCTGAAGCCCCGGCTAATATGCTAATTGCTAATGAGGGGCTCGGTCCGGGATCTCGACAATAGTGAATCATGCCCAAGTAGCAGATGGATTGAATTCTGCCATTTTTTTTTTCTTGTATGGAGTATGGGCTTAATGTGATGAAATGAATGGCCTTCTATGGACAGCCTGTCCTTGTAATTCCATGGTTTCGGTCACGTTTCTGTTGTTATGTCTATGTGCTCTTTGCCTTTCTTGTCCCATTCGTATCATTCCATTGAGTTGAACAGAATCACTGCAACCCCCGTGCTTACACAACACAAACTCATGACCCCTGTCAGTGTGGGGAGAAATGCCAAAGGAAGACAGATGTCTGCTTTTGTGGAAATGACACAGAACAGCTACTTTCTCCTCATACCTTTTCCCTTTTAAGGCCCTGGTGGCTGTGAGCGGCTCCTCCTCCAGTTCTTGGTCCCGTTTTTCGACTCCTGGCAACATCCTTATTGATGACAAGACCATTTCTAGTTGGCTTGCAAGTGGTGGATGGAGTGAGTGTAACGGATCATCTGCATCTCTGACAAGAACAGGAAGGCGTGCCAGAGAAGCTGTAAAAAAAAGGCAGAAACGGAGACTCACCTAAATCCAAATCCAAATCCTCATTCTTCTCCAAATAGTAAATCCCAGTGAGCAGCTTCACAGCTGAAACAATGTGCTGTGTAAAAGAAGAGGCTTTTTGTCTGTGTTTCATACGATGAATAGTTTTAGTAACCTTAACATGAACTCCTCAGCTACTTCAAGTTGAGAATTCACAGAGGAGCGATGCGTGACTTTAACCACATATTCAAAGACTAAACTGCAAGAGATGTTAGATAAGGGCAGAGCTATATCTGCAACACGGTGTCTTGACATCGTGGCGAGATCACAACGTGAGATCCTTTGAGTTGATCACAGTGGCTCGAAGATGTGGGAGTTACTTGTCAAATCATACAAGTAGATCTGACAGGGAGCGAGGTTAAGACGCAGGGGAGCACAGACCGGCAATTAGCACAGATTGATTTCGGTTGAGGAGCCACCCACGTCATGTGTAGATAGGTTCAGGTATGTCTCTGTGTGTGTGTGTGTGTGTGTGTTTGTGGTGTGTGCATATATAACCCTCTGCTCCCTTGTGGAGTGTATATGACCAGATGTGTGCTAAATCACACACATTACAAATACAATCCCCCTGCAGACACAACCACCACCCCCATCGGTTCACATACGTTACAACTGAAAATACACACACACACACACACACACATATTTTGACAGCTGGCTCCACAATGCTCCACCATTGGTTGATTAAAATGACTCCAACCCAGTGTCAGAAATGACCTGGATGTTCAAAAAGAGATGCGACACAAACACACACCCTATAATTACAGAAGTGTGCAAAAGAGATTGCGTGTGTGTGTGTGTGTGTGTGCGCGTTTGTGCATGTGTGCGCGTTTGTGCATGTGTGTGTGTTCGTCACTCTGACTCTCTCTGTGCAGAGCCTGACTTCTCATCCTCGGCAATTAAAAGGTACCAATTGTGGTTGTCATTAATCAGCATGTCTGCATGGCAGTCTCCAATTCATATCTGTCAAATGCAATGGGCAGAAAGTAATAGGTCACCAATTATACGCAGGGAGCCTTGTAAGGCTTTGGAGACGGCGGGTTTAAACAGAACACACACTGAGTCACATGGAGACACATGCACACGGCTGCATAGACAAGAGTGCACTTAGAGACGTGCACTGAAAAACACTTTAACACACACACACACACACACACACACACACACACACACAACTCTGAGAAGCAACACACCTTCTGTTTCTCCCCAGTGAGCGGTTTGACAGGACCTGAGGAGAGGAGAAGGGAAGAAAGGGAAGGAGACAGGAGGAGGGAGAGCGAGGAGCAAGGAGCGAGGAGCGCGGAGATGAGAGCGAGCGAGTGAGCGAGCCTTCCAATTCTTTAACAACAGAGCCGCTAAAATGAAACAAGATGTTTTCCCTCAACGGCCAAGCTCTGAGTGAAGTTTTAGCAGCTGTTGAACCCGAGCCCCGTAAGAAAAGAAACCACAAGAAAAAACCAGCGGCATTCTTCTGAAACCCACTTCTTGTTCAGTTCGGTGATAAAAAGCTTATGGAAAAATTCTTCACCCAGGCGAGAACACGAATTGACCTCCACAGCGAATATCGGGGGGGTCAGAAATTCATCCTTCGAGGGACAAAAACACTCAACAACGACTCTTCATTTGAACAACTATCGTAAACTAATAAGTCAAAAACTGTGACTTCTTTAAACTGATGACATGTTTCGTTTTTTGGATCACAAGTAAAAGCGTGTAGCGAGGGATGTAGAACACACACACACACGCTCACATACAGTACAACGCTGTGATGTGATGCAACTCCCACATATGCATTGAATTCAGCATGTGGGATGGAGAGCTGAATGATATAATTGCCACCAGATGTAACGGCCTGTCGAGCAGCGAGTTCTGGTTTCTAAATAAACAGGCTTTTATGACTCATAGTAGTGACGGAGCTCCGATTTCCCCAGTTGAAACACAAATAAATAATCAAGCGCACCCCCTCAACGTTCCACCATTGCCATTCTATTCTTGGCGAGCTCATGAGGGAGCGTATGGTTCATATTAGCCTGAAAAGAAAGGGTAAAATGTTTTTCAATATGGCGCTGTAGACCATTTAGTTTTTTTGATATGACCATGCAGACCTACAAACATGAAGAACACACACACAACACATATCAGCTATGCAAAAATCAATGGTCTGCACATCAACCTCAATGATATGAAGTCTATTTTTATTCCACAGCACATGTACATGTTCAACACACAACTTGTGTCTTACATACCTTTTATTGTCAAAAACATAAATCAAAGCTTTTTCTCTAAACTCCATGCTCCTGTACGAGCTCAGGAATACCTCTCGTTGAAGCATCTTACCTTAGCTTAGCATTAAAACATAAAACAGAAGCAAGAGAAGCAAATGCTGCACAGTGGAAGCAAAGATCCATTACAAGATGCTGGGACTCTTGTTAGTTAATTCCAGTTTCTGGTGGTTTCAGTGTCTTCCCGTCACTGTAAGACACATCCAGCACATGAAATCACAGTCTGTCCTCATTTACAGTAACACAACTGTAACACCAATTTATTATAACATTCATACTGTTAAGCAAACGCCAGTCCTTCCTTTTCACCCACCCCTCTCATCACATATACAATTATCCACTCAGAGTGCTGGGCCCAGTGTCAGACCTACAGTACCCAGGACGTCACAGACATTCGCCCATGTGCGTTAGGAGTCAGTCCTTTCGGGGTCCAGAATGAATGCCGGGGACCTTTTCTGTCTCCATGTGCCAGCAGACAGAAGTTTAATAACTGACAGCCAAATTACAGAGATTCTGCAGAAGGCAGACAGGTTAATAGCCTGCACAGAAGACAGGAGAAAGTGTGTGTGTGAGTGCGTGTGTGTGTGATGGAAAAGTATATGCGTGCAAGTATGTGTCTGGAAAAAAGGAAGAAACGTAGCATGGATTTTCTGTATTTGCAGAGGGAGAACATTCTTTAATGCAAAAATGTTGTAAAATCAACTTGTTCTCTGCATTTAAAGAAAAAGAGGTGTATCCTGTCTTCTTGCTAATCGTGAAAGGTTAACATTGCATTAAACAGATGAGCTATGTGGGGAACCCTTTTACGATTAACGCCTCTATGCAACTTAATGAGGAGATAATGTTTTATCTATAATAAAACTGTGACATAAACATGCAAAACAGAGACCTGAAGATGTATTTTATGTAAGGGGAGAAACAAGTATGGTCTTTTGTTCGTTGATTCTGCGTGTGCACTCAAATACATTAAAGGAGAAATATTGAGCTCACAGTCATTTCCATATTTTTCATTTGGGTAATTACTTGCTACTGTCCATTACTGCAACTCTGAAATATGGGTGCCTTTATGTTACAAAACATTTGGAATCTATATAGTTGATCACCTCTGCTGGAACCCGCGACCAGCGACAGTGGCTACAATGTAATCTTATGGGGCAACTGCGACAGTCCACAAAGTGTCCAATTAAAGCAGTGTTTGTTAGTTTTTTGTTTTTTTTTAGCAAAATTGTTGTTCTTGGTCTTTCCAAAGACTTTGTAAGTGGTATTCATTTACACATTCACATTTATATACAATAGGACCCAGGTTGAAAAATACCAGAATTCCCTTTAAACTCTGTTGATATATGCATTGAGTGTGTGTGCTCTTTCTCAAATACACATCAGTTACACACACTTTCATCCAATAAGTTGACCACTCAACAACTCCACAGCCCAGAATCCATCTATTTGACTTTCTTATCGGTACTAAATAAATACAATTCTGTTTGTTGCATTAGAGCAGGTTTTTAAAAAAAGATCTCCTTCATCCCTGGAGTTTTATTATTCTTTAAATGTGGGAGGACACATAAACTACGCTGAAAGAGCACACATATTAGTCTGCCCTTGACTGGGAGGGAACACAAACAAAGTGATTTCTATGTTTTCCTCAAAAAGACTCACCAAAACACCTTTTCTCCAACCACAAAAGACTATCATCATTATCAGCATTGACAGATTCCAAAACATGGCCACAAAAAAAATAACGATAGTCATATCTACAGTACTTTCTATGCATTGGGTGAAATCCACAACACAGAGGCAACATTTTCTATGCATGAGTAACAGCCAGGAGGCAATCTTTACTGGTATTGTCAATGCACGGTACTCAGAGGAGAGAAAATTGCTCAGAGTCAGTTGAGACCAAAAAACACGACTCGGGCTCCAATGTCGAAAAATAATTCCAAGCAACTTCAGGGGTTGGAAACAACAATGGACAGACTGGAGCGCCAGACATTACATTGCTTGCATTAATTGATTTGTTGGTATGACCTAGTTTGAAAAAAATTGAAAATGAAAATGAAAACTTACAAATAGTTGGAATTGTATTCCTACATTAAATATGTTGTTTACCCTCCGTGACAATGTAGCCAGAAGCAGGGTGTTGTTTTTGTACCACTGTTTGTGTGTATAAAAAAAACTGAACAATGCATGGATGGTAACTCTGGAGGGTTTCTCCACATGGTGAACTTTTGGAGCTGATCAGTCAGAGGTCATAAAAGTAAAGATGAGCTCAGACTAACTCATTTGATTTTGAAATCTGGTTGCATCATGAACATGAGGAGAATCTTCACAGTTCCCCTTCTCTATAATCACATGCCCATGCCACAAGATTGGAAAATAATAGGGTTACTATTGCTTCAGTGGCAGCGACGCACCACCTCATGTCTCTCATGTGACCTCATGGAAAACAAAATGAAGAGTGGCAATGAGCATGAATTATGATTCAGATTGTCTGGGTTCTGAGTTCCAGACCAGAAATCTCCTCTGATTCTTGGTGCATGGAGGTTAAATCCCGATTTAGTCTAAACCCATCTTAAGTCCAAGATTTCTCCACAACAATATCGACCAGAACGAGGTTATATGATTAGCAATGAAAAAGTCGTGGACGTGTATCCACATTATATAGGACTACAAACACAACCTAAACATAGATTGAAAAATCTATTATCTAAATCTATATGATGTAACTATGAAGTTAGAAAGTAATTCATATTGTGTAGTAATGACACAACTACAAGTTTATTAAAAAATACATTTGCAAGATTGGAGACACAATCTCTAGTTTACTTCAATTGACCAATCATTTGTCATAACATGACAAGATTATGTCATGATAACGGCATAATGAACTGTCAGTATATAAAGATATTACAGTATATAGAGCCCACGTGCAGGGTAAGCATCGCCCCCAGTGCTGATGGTGAAGATGTGTCCTTTGCAATTTACTGCCCAGTTTTTTTCCCCTCGAGCCTCTTCAGCTTTTAAATTGCTTCATTTTAGCCTTTTGACTGTAAAGCTGAAACATCACAAATGAATAACCTCTTCATGGAAAAAAAGAGAAAGCTTGGTTTTGATTCTGACACATGCAATCACATAAGGAGTGCACTGCTTCAGTTCCTATTCAAGCCCGTCAATTTGGCAAATTTCAAAAGCCTGTTGATTTCTGCATAAGCAACGTTTTGCCCCTAAAACTGCCATTTATCAATCAAGCAGACCTAGAAAGTGGTTAAAAAAAAATCCGTACACAAAGATTCAGGTTCACACACTAACTACAGGTCATTGCTTGTATAAAAGAACCAGCCACAACTGACAGAGGCTGTTAAAGAACCGAACGAGCACATGATGTAAAAAAAAAAAGAAGAGTGGCAGTGATGGAACTCAAATGTACTGAAGCCATGTATTCATTAAATATCTTCTTTTCTTAAGTCAAGGCAATTCTCTTTTCAATTTGACATGTCCATTGCTTTGTGGAACAAAAAGTGTTTTTCAGGGCTTAAATGATGAAAGAATGTCAATCGCTAGCAGCTTAAAAGGTACTGTTGTGAAGGAGAAATCACTTTTGAAATGAAATGGAATGTCTCTATCGTTTTAAAATGGTAAATAACAAAATAAGAAATAAAACAAGATTTTTTTTTTAACATCAATTTGTTCGTCACGACTTGGAAACAGGCTGCAGAGAAAAATCTGCTGGTACGAACAGAAACAGTCCTCAAAAGAAGTATTCAACCTTTTCTCTTTAATATCATCAACTCTAGTTTGTGTCAAACCTGCTGTGCAAAAGGAAAACAATCACGTCACATGTATTTGTTTTTTGTTGAGCTTTTAGTGATAATTATGGTTAATTGGTCAAATGTGGACATGTGTTAAGTTTGGGATTTCTCTTCTCCTCCCTCTGTCCAAAGACATGCAGTCTGCAGTTAGGTTAATTGGAGACATTGAGACATCTGTATGTTGGCCCTGTGATACACTGGGGTTCTGTCCCGGGTGCACCCCGCCTCTTACCCAATGTCGGCTGACCCACGACACTCTAAGGATAAGTGGTATAGATAATGGATGGATGTCGGTGCAGTGTGTCAGCCCAGCATCCAAACTGATGCTTGCTGTAAGTACAGATTTACTAGTAAGGTAATAAGTTCTCTCTCTGTTTAAACCCTGTTCAGGCCTCAAAAGCTGAGTAAAACCTTAAACCTAGGTGGGCTATTTTAAGGTAGGCTATGAGTAGTAATTTGAAATGATCTTCTATTGTCATGTCCTTATACTCTATGTTGCATAGCTCGTGTGTTAAGTGCATATTACCGTTTTATGACACGACACCTGCCAACTGCATCTTTTAACATTTTATCCGGATTTTGTGCCCAGAAGCCTCCACACTCTGCACCAGGCCTGGCATGCTGAGGTCGGCTGGCCTCTGCAGCCCAGCCCAGAATAAGTGAACTATAGATAATGAACTGTACTTATTTTTAAGTTCAGGGTAAGCATAAGAGGAAGGAGTGGGTGAACATGCCGGAGAAACATGCTCATCCTACAGTGGGTAACAGTATAGTTCCTTCCCACATCTCAAGCTGTGGAGCAGCTGTCTCCTCACTCCCTCCTGCATGATCACTTTAACCTTCCCATCCCGTCTTCATCCCTCTCTTCTTCAACACCTTCAGTGGCGTCTTAGCTTCCCGTTGTCCCTGCCTCCCCTCCTGTCCTCTCTCTGATACACAAACAGGACAACAGCTGGAGGTGGATTGCTTCATCCAGGCTTGGCTAGCCACCAACTTTCTCTCAGCTATTTTAAGCTCCTACCTCGTTTTCTCTCCGTTTCCCTCTCAATTTGGTAGAAAGCATAACAGACATTGACAGATGTTGAACCCCCACTTAACTCCTTACCCCCCCACACACACACACACTCTCTCTGACTCTCTCCTCTCCCCTTTGCTCTCCGTTTTATTGGTGAAAGTTTGTGCAACAGCCATTGACACAGATGTTGAATGTTGTTCACGGGACCCAATTCTCTCTCTCTCTCTCTCTCTCTCTCTCTCTCTCTCTCTCTCTCTCTCTCTCTCTCTCTCTCTCTCTCTCTCTCTCTCAGCCTGCACCTGTGTTGAGTCAGAGCCAAGTTCCTGTTGAGTCTAAATAGGAGGTCCAAACTGTCCCGGAGCTGAGTTCATGAAAGCAAATCTCCCATTATTTTGTACGTTATTATGGGGGGCTGCTTGGGCGGTCCTGTTTGGAGAGTCACCAGCGACTAAATGATGCGAGTGTGTGAGTGTGTGTTCACTTACGAAAACATACTCTGACCTGTAATTACGCCAAATGAATTGAATGGGAAAAGGTAGACTAATAAAAACATGTGCCTACAGTCATGCCGGGTGTTAAATCAAACAAGATTTATGGTTCTTGAGATATTCAGTCCACATACAGACAGACAGAGATTATTGGAAATATTAGTTTAGAGATTAGTATATGTGATAATCTGTACGTGCAGTTGTTATTGTCTCCTGCAGGAAGTGCTTGTGTCATACGTTAAAATCTCAAAATAAACAACAGATGGAAGTTAGGAAGAAAATTAACCATGGAAGGAAAAAAGAGGATAGGTGGGAGGGATGGTGCAAGATGAGCAAAAATATATCTGTGTGTGTGTGTGTGCGTGTGTGTGTGTGTGCCCGCGCACCATGGGAGAAGAGGTTGGGGAGGGATAGAGAGAGAGGGAGGAAAGGATGGAGAAGAGCGAGGCTGAAAATGAGTGTGAAACAGATCGGAGGCTGTGCAGAAGCAGCAGATGGACTGGGGAGCAGCAGAGCGAGGCGGAGGAACACAGCCTTTGTTCTCCCTGCTGTCTGTCTGCCTCCATGTTTTTGTCTGTCTACATGTCTTCCTACCTCTCTCTCTCTCTCTCTCTCTCTCTCTCTCTCTCTCTCTCTCTCTCTCTCTCTCTCCCTCTGCCTGCCTGTCGGTCTGTTTGGAAATGTTTGAACACTCACCAGCGTGCTCCTGCTCTCCTCATTCATTTCCCCTCTCTCCTTTTCCTCCTCTCTCAGTTCCTCAAACTTGCCAACTCTCCCATCTCTTCCCTTCTGCTCTCTCCTTGGCACTTCTCCCTTCTCTTCAGTTCTCACTCATCTTCTTCTTTTTTGTATCCATTCCCCCACTTTACCTCGAAATCGCCTCCCTCCATTACTTTGACCTGCAAACTTCCTTTTGTGATTTGACCCCCTTTGTTTCATGTTTTCTCTTCCTACGTTCTTACATCAACAATCAATCTATCATCACATCCTCCTTCCTCCACAGTATCTCTGGTCCCTGGAGACCTTATAGATGACCTATCCCTCCATCTCTCTTTTCCTCTCTCTGCCTTTCCTCTCAATTCTCTCCCTCTCTCGCTCAGCCCAGATGTTATGGCACATGCCATTACACCTACACGCCATTACTGCTAATATCTCACTGGGGTGAAAGTATGTACGTGGCAGAGCTCATCTGTGACATTTCCTCTCACACACACACACACACACACACACACACACACTGCACAGTAGATTCAATGGGCATAGGTACCATACACACTCCAGGAAAACCCAGAGACCAACTGTCTTATTTGAGGTTTCACCTGAATATTTTCAAATTCATAAATTTAAAGATTATTATATTATATAAGAAGAGGGTTTCAATCCAGGATCTCAATATGATTTTCTGCATCTGAATTGGCAGATTCCTGTGCAGTAGTCTTGATCAGGGCACACACACATGCACACACACGCACATGTACAGTTATGTGTGTATGTGCTGTATGTATGATTCTGTCTGAGGCACCCTCCAAAGTTCATCGCAGCTTTCCTCACAGTGGGGGAGTGCAGTGCCATGCCGTGAACAAAGGATTAGGAGGAGACATGTGTGTGTGTGTGTGTGTGTGTGAGAGAGAGAGACTGCACACATAACCCTATATCCTCAGGGCTGACTGCTGCATAGCCTCTATTCTCTCTCCGTCCATTTCTTGCTGTGTGTGCATGTGAGTGTGTGTACACGCGTGCGCACTGATGCTATCATCATATTAACATAGATGACAATCTGGCGCGAAGGTGCTGATCAAAGATAAATTTCCCTCCCTGGCTCGCCTCCCGTTAATTACGCCATCTGTGTAGGAACGTGGCGTCCTAAGAGTGGGGGAGGCCGATCCGTCAAACGTTCCCGCTCTCTGGCGTCGACAGGAATTCATGGGAGACTGATCGCCTCCAACCCTAAGATAGGTTACACACACACACGGCCGCGGAGGGCACACACACTCAGTTCTCAATTACATATAGACTACACACGTATCACTCACAATATTTTATGTGTAGTGCAAAACCTCATACTCAGCTCTCGCACACAAACACACTGATACACGCATACACACGCAACCCTTTGCTCACCTCTCACCGCCGATCAAATACATTTCAACACCTCTCATGCAGCGTTTCACTCAAATCTCTATGACAAATTGCTGTTTGGATTGTGTCAAGCAGCTTTCAGAGAGTTTAAATCACTAAGTTGTGCTTGGATTAGCTGGAAGAGGAGCACAGACAGTTCAACATATGATTGAAAGAAAAATTTGAATTAATGTACAACCAATTAGCAAACTTAAATGTTTTGTATAAGTAACATCATGCACAGATTAAACATCTTTATCGAGAGAAATGTACGATACACAATGTTTAGATGATATTGGGCAACTCAAATAAATTTGTTGAGGTGAAGGAATTGTATTGTACTGCATTGATGTTATGAAATATTGAACAAAACCTATATTTGGGAAAACCTTCCCCTTCTAAAACAAGTGTAGCAGCACAAGCGGCATGGGATAAAAACCCCTGGTCTCAACCTTTTGTAGTAGAAGATCCATATAAACACCTTTGCTTACACCATAGACTTTATAAAGATGGATGACGTGTCTCCACTTCCTCCCACTATCCTGAATTGAAGCTAAAATATTGCGGGTATGAAAGCTGCCATCTTGCGCATTTTGGAGTCCACACAGTAGCAATGGGAGGATGTGGCCGCGGTAGATACAAGCGAGTCAGTCGCAGCTGTCAATCAAGACATTTCACAGTTTTTCCATATAAGCAGCAATTTAGTATATAAAGTATACAAACTACTAGTGAAGACAGGTATAGTCATGCAATACAACTACACCCATATACCTCAGTGTTCAGTATGAGAGTAATCCTATCAGTGACTAACAAGGTAATCGCATTAGTGGCTACACGACGGTAACATTCCCAATAGGTTGTTTACTAAGTGCTGTAATTGACAGGAATACATCTGGTGAACATACAATAACCTCAAAAAGAGGGTCACCTTGGTGATGGAGGTCAAATCTCCACAAAGTAATTATTAGTCAGAATATGACGAATCCTCCGCCAGCGTCAGTAAACTCACAGTAAAGCTGCACCGAGGGGAACTTCCTCTCCTCCACAGAGAGGTTGAAACGCAGAGGCAGAGAGGGATCGGTGCCCCGTGCCCCACACTTGTGCCAGATGTGTGAGGTGTGCTTTATGATGGGGCGCTTGGCACAAAGAGGCACGGAGTCGGAGAGGCACACGCCATTAATCTCCTTCCTCTGGGAAGCCTGGATGCCACGATGCTTTAAGACTCCTCCATCCCCCCTTTCCTCTTCCCTTCCATCCTCATCGCCTCCGCTCTCCAATCATCCCATCAATCCTCCCATCTGTTACGCTGTAAACCAGACTTCTTATTGTTTTTATTCCTCTAACACTTTTCTAAATGAATCCGGCATCCGTGCATTTATTTTCCTCCAATCCATCCATCCATCTATCCATCCATCCATCCATCCACCATCCATCCATCCATCCGTGCATCCGTGCATCCGTGCATCCATCCATCCATCACTTAATCTAATTTCACCGCCCCCCCCCCCCCACCCCCCCCCTCGGAATCTCTCATCTTTCCCTCTCCTCCCCTCCTCCAGCTCTCCGACCAGTCAAATGAAGCAGTCACAGCTGTGCAGCCATTTCACGGGGAGTAGCACTGATCACACCATTACGATTATTGACTACATTAAGCAAAAGAAGGTGGGGGGGGGTTGGGGAGAGGGCTGTTGTGTGTGTGTGTGTGTGTGGGGGGGGGGGGGGTCGTAACTTTGACCACATCGCAGCGTGATCAATAGGCCCTTTAGAAGAGGGATGAAAGAAGATTTTAACACATCAGTCGTTTGAGTTAGGTGTCTCAGAGAGGACAAATAAACACATCCATCCATCTACACTATTAAAGATTCAGACTGCAGGCGCCGCAGACGCACGCGGTGATGAATCTGAAAGTCGTAGCCAATGAAAGTGTCTCTTTTTGCATGTATTTCATATTCTACAATGAAATTTATTTTTACTTCATCCTGTTCAAAAGAGCGTTTCCTTTGAATTCAAATTAAATCGGCTTTGACTATCAAAGCAAAAATGAACACAAACACGACTTCTTGAAGGGTGTTCACATCTGTACCGAGTAATTAATTACCACGTCGGCCACCTACCGGCGCTTTCACGGACAACCGAACTTTAGCCCTTAGTGCGCGGGAGCTTTTAAACGTGAGCGAGAGTCGTTGATGCGCATTCTGCTCCCCGCTGAAGCATTTGATTCACGCAAAGAATCAACGTCATCATTAAAATTTCAAAGGCTTCAAAGCAATGCCTTCTTAAGTGCTGCTTAAATTGACCATTAGGAGAAAAAAATTAGTTCAGCCTCTTAAGTATTCTCTTTCATCCCTTCAGTCATTTTCATATGATAAATCTATTGAGGGCAGGTTATGTGGGGGAAAAGCTACGCAGCAAACACACCCAGAGTTTTCAGGAAAGTCAAAGTATCATCGGGACAGCGAGGTTTGCTCACTGATGCGTTTTCTGACTGAAGGAGCATTTGGTGTATTTATGTTCATTTCAACTCAATCTTTCCAAAGATACATGTCACGCTAAAGCTCATTGTGTGTTTTTTGTTACCTTTTGTGAGTCCCGGTCCATTCATGTGCCTTGTTGCGTTTTCATCTATGATCATGGCTCACTTTCAGGTCCCAGGCCCCGCTGACGAGCGCCAGGCTTTCCCAGGATCCTCCTGGAGCTTTCCCAGATGGCCCGCAGGACTCCCACCCGTCTCTGGACTGGCGGCGCTGCTCACTTGCAGGGCACACAGACTGGGGATTTGGCACGTCCCTCTCTCCCAGGACAAAAGAGGCAACTTTTGGAGGTCATCAGAGGGTTGTTGGACCAGCTGTACTCTCAACAAACATTGGCTTTACATTTGTCATTTTTCAAATATCTGGCAAGACAAAGCAAAATCGGAACATTTACAATTACATTTGGAGCGTTTAAGTACTTACATTGTGCAACAGTAGAACGAGCTCATTGTCCCATATCATTAGGCAACAACGCAGGCTGTGGAGTTCCTGCCGGCCTGTGCTCTTCTTCCTCTGGAATTTCTGTGAAAGAAATGAAGATGAGGATGTAAACACACAAACGGAGGAGTTGATGTGATGCCAAAATGATTTAGAACCATCCAAGCTGATGGATTATTTCAAATATGATTGATAGTGATTGTGAGAAAACAGTATATTATTTTCCTTATAAACAAAGAAGTTGAACTCACTTCTTTTATGCCTTCCTAAGTCTTTTTAATAAATTATTTTGGGCACAACTCATTTCTTGCTGCTGTTTGACTGCAGAATGCACAATTGTAACTTACAGGTCGCAAATCTGCTCTACAGCTCCTTCCTTCTACCAAGGTGACATTCAGTAATCACCTGTCCTGACTGCTGGATTTGCAATAGTCCATCGTGCCTCCATCACAACTTTTTTTTCCTTTAGAAGTCCAAATGTGGTGTCAGGAAGAAATGGGAGGAGATGAAGATCCGCCGAAGAATTAAATGATACGGAAATTAGAGCAGGCATAAATAACACGGTGAGGGTGAAGGACAGAATAAATTGGATTGGACTGATTCTGGAGCCAGCAGATAAAATCCAGCAGGGATAAAAGAGGACAGTCTCTGCTGTCACATGGAGCAAGGCTTGCACGTGTGTGTGTGTGTGTATGTGTAGTGCCAAGACTTATTAATTTTTTCATCATAATAGATTCTCTCCGCTTGCTACCTCCCTCGCTCTCTTGGTCTTTTTTGTCCTCCCTCACTCTTTCACACACACACAAATGCACATCTGCAGGCATACAAGAATGCCTTAATGTCCTGGCTTGCTTTTGACCTTGTTGTCCTATACACTTTTCCTGTTGTTGTATTCATGCTGAGGGTGTGTGTGTGTGTGTGTGTGTGTGTGTAGTCCTGGTGGTGGTAGTAGTGGTGTTGAAGGGGCAGTTGCAGGATGTGATGCTGTGATGAAAGAAACACAGTCTGTGAGAACCTGATCCCTCCACCGTTTCCTCCAGCCGGTCTGTCCCTGTGAGTGTGTGCCCTCTCTAGAAGCTGTGTTCGTCTCCGAAGCACAACCTGCACAAATAGTTGAGAGGAGGATGAGTGAGGCAGGAAGACAACAGGACGGTGAAGGGGCAATATGACGGGTGGCACCAAAGGAAGGAGAGTTTTCTCTCTTAGGAAAAAAGAGAAAACACAACAAAAAAGAGAATGAGAGAGAGCCACAGAAGGGTCCAGATCAAGAAGAGCATCCAGGGACACACTCAAAGGGAAGCCCTGAGGGGAGTGGAGACAGAGAGAGAGAGAGAGAAGTGTGTGTGTGTGATGGGGGGTGGATAATCCTTATTCCCCAGAGAACTTATCGAGCCCCTGACTGCAGACAAAGAGAATGACTTCTGCAACTGAAATGGTTGTTCTGTCATCTGTTGATGGGAGAGATGGGAGACACAGAGAGAGAGTGTGTGTGTGTGTGTGTGTGTGTGTGTGTGTGTCCTCTGCCCCGTGCATGTGCCAGATGTGTGGAGTTTCACAAGGCAGCGGTTGGCAAAAGGAGCAACAGGGAGTGTGACAGTGGCTCCGGCCCCAAGTGAGGAGCACTTTTAATTTCTGCAAGAGTGTTGTTACGAAGCTCAGCTCAGCTTTCACACGTTCACTAACAGATGCACGTAAAACCATAGATTAGATTAGATTCACATGAAAGGAAATTGTAGATTTCTAAAGGTGAGAAAGAGTTGACAGTAAAAACAGGTAAAACCGGATGTATTACTTCTCTTTATAGATATAAAGCATTTCATGCCATATTCAAAAACAGAAAAAAAGGCTTCGATAGTTTAAAATCTAGTTTGTTGTCGAAGCCTTGCACTTTAATTTGATTGGCTGGGGCTGAAAAAGTTGGGTCAAATTCCTTTTTATTTATTTCAAGCTTTTCAAACACAAAATTTCAACATTTCAAAGCCTTTTTTCAGTTTCAGAATAAGCAATAATATTTGTCCCATACTCATCATTCGATGGCATCTGCGAGGAGTGCTGGTGTTCTCCTTCTCCTGGCATCTGTTACAGCGAACTGCATAAAAACATACATTTATTCCACTAATTCCATCCTTGTTTTCACAAATTTTTGCACACACACAACAGTATTTGAACATTTGATATGATAAAGAATAATGGAGAAGTTGTGCCACGCGATGCACTCGATTGACCCCCTGCATGAACCCCTGGTGAGAAGCTGGAATGAAGTGAAAGTCAGATGACCTCTGTGCCTTCTGTTAAAAGCTACAAGTTCTTTGACTTACCCCCAGGTGCCGAGACCTCCCGAGCGAAACAAGAGCTGCGCCTGGTGAGTTGCTTTAATTACTTCTCTGCTTCCCTTGCTGCTAATACCTTTATTTTATTAGGCCTGATCTGATTCATATGCATAGTGCAGACATAATTTTGATTTGAAATTCTTTCTTATCTGCGGTGGCTGGGACTACCCCTGCATGACTGCATCCAAAATCAATTACCTCGCTTGGTCCCCTGGCGAGCGTTTGGCGAGGAACAGAGTGGCACAGTGTGAAGGCTCTACCACAAACTTTTAACCTTAAGGACGACATTGTTTTTCACTTTGAAGGACATCTCTGATGCCGGTGGTTTTATGGATGAGGAGAGTTCTGTATCACTTCAAAACACTCCCTCGTTCAAATGGCTCACTTTGAAAGCTGGTTTGAAGGAGTTATTTACTCATGTCAGTCAGATTGGACCACAGACAGGAAGCAAATGAGAAAGCTGAACTTCCTAAAGCCTCAAGTCACCATCCCTCCTCCTGATTGGGCAGAAGAACTATGCAGACAGAAGAGTTGTCTGCTCGCCACACATAACACCAACCTCTGTCTGGCAAACTTCGTCGTCGCCATACGGCATCTTGCCATCGTGCTTACAGGACGGTAACACCTGTGTTAAACAAACATCCCCAAAGATGTTTGGCTATTCATTTGCAGAAACTTGTTGTTATGGCTCCATTATGGAAAGCGCCCAATGCACCGGGGTGTAATGACACAGCCGATGCTCGCTGTAAAACAGTGGCATATGGCTAAACTACACAACATTAAACATTTTGGAAACTGTGCCTCCCTGGTGCCTAAATAGCACAGTGTTTTGGCAAATAAGCCATTATGCAGCGTGAATGAATTATGGACGTGTGCGTCAAGATGAGCTTCTTAACCGTGTTTTACTGAGACAAACAAAGCAGCACAATAAAACGAAGCAATCTGCATACAAACATGCAAAACTACACACATGCCACATATGAGCCAACATAATTTGTTTAAACAACTATACAACTACTGTAAATACACATATGTACTGTTTACAGCATTTGTCAACCCATCTATTCAACCATCCGTCCCTGGCAGGTCACTGTGCCAGAACAGAATAGTAAAAAATCAGTTTCACCACTTTTCTCCACCCTCTATTTGGGGATGTCATGGTGTTTCTCAGCCCCACATCAGGTCCAGGCTCTGGCTCCTCTCACATGCAGCAGTGGATCATGACGATGGATTGAGGATTCACATATTCTACCATTACTGACAATAACTCCTCAATTCATTTGTCATTGCTGCTCCCTTCATCTCTATCAGACATTTTCTTATGAATAAACACTTTAAACATTGACTCACCTTTCAATTATGATCAAAGCAGTTTCTTCTAATCAATGTTAAGGTAAATACTGTTATTTACTGTTTGCTGATGTTCTCAGTTACATGCAGCACCTATTGCACTTCTGTCTGTCCTGGGAGAGGGATCCCTCACATGTGGTTCTCTCTGAGGTTCCTACATTTTATCCCCTGTTAAAATTATATTTTAGTCTTTGCTTCTTTACTTCTTCTTTACTCTTATTGAGGGTTAAGGACAGAGGACGTTGCACCTTGCCTAAGAGACAAATTGTGATTTGTAATTATGGGCTATACAAATAAATTTTGATTGATTGATTGATTGATAGGACAGTTATTGGAGAAACTCAGTGGAGTTAATCATCTTAATTGACCCTTCACAATGTGATTCTTCTCCTTGATACTCCATCCCTGAGCCGTGACCATGACCATGGCTTTAAATTGAATGCAACTACTTAACAATTTGCTGGAGACCTCCCCAGGCCATGCAGCCACCGTCCAACAGAGACAGAACTACGTCATCAGCAGAACATAGAGATGCAAACCTTAAACCAGCCAACTGGTATTTAAAAATCTAGTCAAGCTGGTTTCACAGTGTAAAAAGGTCTCATGAACCTTGTAAAAAACTGCAGCGGTAATTGTAATACATGTAACATGAGCCTTCCATATGTGTACACATATATTTGTCACACAGTCTGCAGGCAATCATCAGCTAGCATCACAACTGTGCATTTAGCCCTAAGCTTAAGTGGCCTCACAGCCTGCCTCTGCATCTGCATCTTCCTCTCTGTGCCAACATGTAAACCCTCTCAGTCATGCAGTTCCAGCCATTTCTGTGTGATTGATGTGAGTGCTTAGCCCGGAGACAGAGGTCACAGTGCCTGGGAGATTGTTTTAGCCCTACCTGCACCTCTCTTCCACTCGTCTCTTCTCCCCTGTCTCTCGCTTTCTGTCTCTCTCTCTCTCTCTCCCTCTCCCCACCTGGAGTGTCGTGAACCCTCTCCACACTCCACCACCTAATTATATCCTGGACGTGTAAATGTATTCATATTCATGAAGGCACAGATGCTAAATTAACTGTGGCAGGGACACGTCGCACTGTGCCGACTGCACAATCTGCTTCCTCCACTTACAGAAAGGAGGGAGGGCGGGAGGAACGGGGTGTTGTAGCTGGAGGAGAGAACACTGTGGCGAGAGAGAGAGAGTTAAACAAAGGAGGAAAGAATAGGAGGAAAAAGAGATAAAAACGAAACAGGAAGGAGGAGAGGAGGTGCAGAGAGTAACTGAAGAGGACAGGGTAAGGCAGCCACACTTCAGCGGCGTCAGGAGGTGAGAGCCATGGCTACAGCCGGTCAGAGTCACTTATTAAACCTCTGCAGTGCCTTGAGTCACCTGTGATGTCACCGTCGCTGATCCCGCCGGATGCCCCCACCATGCCCCTGCCATCCTGGAGTGAGCGTGATCAGCTGGTCACATGGGCCTGTGCTGCAATGAGTGACAAATCAAAAAGCCAGAGTGCATAAAAACTTGGAGCCGACGGCGGTGGAACGGCGCGCAGGGAACTCAGGGGCAGATGGAGGGAGGTGCAGCGGTGCGCAGCGAACAGATGGCCGTTCCGAACTTGATATATGAAATTAATAACGTTTCTCAAATAGAATTCAGAAACAGGAATACATTACCTGAATTTTAATAACTGATTTTCTCCCTTTTTTTTTTTTTTTTTTTGGCAGAGTGGGGGTAGATGGGAGCACATTTGCATGTCAATGAGAGAAATGCAACCTGTCCAATTCTAATGGTCGTGTTTCCCCCTTCTCCTTCTATAGAGAATCAGACAATGAAAGGTAAATATTGTCATTGTTCGGAAAAGCTGGTCCAAATCATTGTCGCATTTTGGCAACTTTCTTTAAGCTAAAAGCAAAATGTCCAACTTAACTATTCATTTACAAAGGTTTTATTAATATGACCTTCAGAAAATAAGTGAATTTTTAGAACACTGACTTGAACTTTGAAGTAAACTGTTGTTTCGCTGCGTGAATGGTGAACAAAAAAAGTCGCCTTGAACCCGACGTTGACTGGCTGACTTTCACATTTCTGCTTGAGGTCTTTCATTCACGTAGTTTCAGAAATTGAATTTTTGTGAGAGGTTTGGCTTCTTCAACAAAGAGTGTTATTCACTGCTTCTTGGATTTGCTCCCACCGAAAAAAGGAACCATGCATAAACACAGACCTACAGTACTATGAAGTGCACTCCTCTGACACAGTGGTTATTCAGGGGCAGAGCCTATTCAGTTACATGTAAGGGTATTTTTTTTTTTTTTTCTCCTTTAGGTCTGAGCTCAGTCGGTATGCGATGAAAGAAAAATGACAGTGAAATTAAAATCAATCGTAATGTCATTTTGAATAGAAAATAAATAAAACTGGAATATGTCATATCTAAATAACACTATCCTGCTTCTTATGTTGTTTGAGGTCATTCCAGCACACATCAGGGAAGCTTTCTGAAAGAGTAACTGGCAAAACATTGTGGTAAATCATCTGAAGATAAAACTACGAAACCATCCACGTGATTTAAAGGAAACATATTATGCTAATATTCAGGTTCATCGTTTTGATTCACTTGAAAAGGTTTATACGCTCTAATATTCAGAAAACACATTTATCTCATACTCTCCTCCCACGAAAAGCAGCCTGCTCTGATTGGCCAGCTGGCCCCCCTGTGCTGTGATTGGTCAATCGCTACTTTTACATACACAAAAAAAAAACGTTTTAAGACACAGTGTAAAAGGAAAAACAGAAAAGGCGCAACATGTCCCCTTTAAAGGAAACGTTTGACATTTTGGGAAATTTGCAGATTTTCTCTGTACCCATTATATCTGAACAGAGGATATGAAGCTGAAGTCACTTCGCAGGTCTCCGCTGCTTGTTGGCAACTTCATTTCACTGTGTCTAGCCCAGAAACATACTCACACAAAGCCCCATTTAAAATCAATGAGCTTCAGAAGTGGCTGCCTGTGTCCCCTGCCTCCAGTCTTTATGCTGAGTCAAGCCAACCACCTTCTGGCTCTAGCTCCATAATTAATGGACAGATATGACAATGGTATCAATCTTCTCAACATATTCCCCAAAAATAAGCTATTCATTTACACATTTGAGAGGAAATGAACCTGAGTGTCTTTTCTCTGGAGGCGTTATGGTTTACAGTGTGGGATTAATGCTACATTGCTGTGGTCACACAGAATTTACTGGACGTCTATCAAGACCAGCTGCAGATTATTTATTTTTACTGATATTAGTGGTTTAAAAAGGAATTAGCTCTATTTACTATATCTTAAGAGGTCTTAAAGTAGCAAGTAAATCTTGTGTGTTTTGTGGTTAAATGAACTGATCACATCCATAAAAACAGTGCATTGGTACGTATTCTTTAATCATGTCAGCTCAGATATTCTTTTGTATAAACTGAAAATTAGAGCCAGGAGTCTATAGCTCAATAATGCAGGGGTAAGATTTCGGCCCACTGCAGATTGCCAGTTTTAAATCTGTGTGAAATCGAGCCAGTTGAGTAGTCAGTCCAAATAATAGGCTTCAAGTAAAGAAAAATGACTTTTAAAATGTTTGTTAGCAGAACTGTATATTTTCGTAGCCTCAAAATGACGCCAGTGTATTCAGGGGGATTGTGGAACACACACACAGCACTTTTGTGAGACTATACACGGGCTTAATGCCACAGTCATGACCGAACCAGATCTCTTTCTGCTCTCTCCTTCGCTCTGCTAAATAATCCCAGATTTCCAGCAGGAAACTATGGCTCATGGGTAAAAAAATGAGCAGCATATGTTTGGAGCTGCGTCAGTCTGCCTCATCTACACCGTTGTGGTGAGACGCATCGATGAACAGAAGTGCTGCTTTCACATGTGATGACGGAGAGGTTCAAACAAACACTTGGCAAATGGTTCACAAATAGGATTTTCACTCACATAAAGAGAGGATGTCACCTTCCATCCAAAAATTCTAGATTCTTGTCTATCATTTCTCTGGGCGATAAACATATTCGTCTCTGCAATATTGGACATTTCAATATTGTACTGTGCATCATAGTCTATATTTTGGTGTCATTTGAGAGGAAGTCAACTGTGTTGACGGTGGAACTCTGACAAACTGCTGAGACTGATGAATATGCAGTACAAAGCTGGTGACAGTGATACTGTACCCCTGCAATATGTAGTAGGAGTGGTAGCATGAGAAACTTGGAACTGGTTCAGGCACACAGTCTGTTCACCTTCATGGGTAGAGTGACAGATGGCCTGGGTAGCTTTCTGCAGTAGAGCATAGCAGTGCAAAGCTACCACGTCATGACGGAGAAGTTTGCATGTGTAGGAGTTTTGACAAGCTCTGGTCTATAGCAGTGTGAACATATGCAGACATTTACACCAAGGCATGCATTTACACACTGATTTTATGAAGTAAAATCTCAAAAGGAAGAGCTTGTTTTCCCTCCCAAAACAATTACTAATGAAAAATCTATTACCACTGCAGCGTCATTAATAGTAGCGGTGAGGCAAGTCAGGAGCATCAAGGTACGTCTCAATCCACGGGGGTACGCGATCCCTCCGAAAACAGACGGTAGAAGTTGGCGAGGCGTTGTGCACATGGAGAGTGTTACTTACTGGTTATTGTGGTGGTCATACTGTGTCCCGTATGGCAGTGTATAAACGAACAGCATGCAAACACCTTCTGTCCAAACATCTGCGACAGGCACATTTTTAGGCTTCCTTCCAAAAACTAAAAAAAGGAGGCAGAAGGAAAAAAAAAAACCCTCTCTAGCTGCTTGGCTCAGCTCACTCGATCTCATCCTGCGGGCTTATTACTTTCTATTTTTTTCTGTTCTTATTATTTTTTTTGTCATTTAAGACTCTTTGAGATGCCTGAATGAGACGGTGCAACTTTTCATTTAGTTTGAGTTTTCATGGATGTTTGGAGTACTTACTGATAAAATACCTGCAGGCAGACTAGACTCTGCATCCGTTGTCTTGTTGGAAAGACAAAAAGAGTTTGAAAAACAAGCTCTAAAAAACCACTATATGAATCCCCTTTTGTAAAAAAATAAAAATAAAACAATATAATAAATAGTCTATGCACCAGTCTTGTTCTGTGTGAAAACAAAATAAAAGGATCTTGTTTTGGTGGTGTGTCATCGTGCGCTGTGGCTTCCATCCACACACATGTTATACTCACGGATCTGGATTCTTAATCTTCCACATATAGCACACTGAGATACTGCCTAGACTCAGCTTGGTCAAGTGAGTGGTGGCATCAAATGGACTGCCCTTTCACTGATGTTTCGCTGACCGGACCGTGACACCTCCAGTTCAGCTGTGATTCCTGGTGTCCCTGGCTCATGCCTCTTCACTCACTTGAGGGCCCTGGAGAAGTCTTTGATGGCCTGTCGTTGGGTCTTCCGTTGCACTCCCACCTCCTGGACTAGCCTTGTTGTTGCATGTGGCTACAACCATCTGCAGCCCCCCCTCGAACGGCCAGACCTTTGTTGTCCAGCCATGTTGTCGTGTATCTGCCAGCTCTGCATACCTCAGTTCCTTGAGCTCAAGAATGTCATCCACTGCAATTTTAGCTCAGCCTAAGTCTCCCGACATCTTCCAATCATATACCTTGGCCGTGTGTGGTCTTGATGTGGCAAGTCTGGCTTGACCCTCATCTTCCCAGGCTAATGATGTTGCCAACTACAGTAGAAGTGTGAAAGGGAATGGAGGGCGTTGATGAAGGGTTGAACATTTTTCCAGCCCCATTGTAAGACACCGTTGGACCCGGTTGTGCAGTCTTGTATGTGCAGTTGTATACCAGCATTGAATACTTCATTTTCTTGTGCTTAAGAATGTAATCCACTGCCATACTTGAGGATTGGTCTGAGGTTGATTGGGCCAATTTTCTTTCCTAGCTGCCCGATGTCCGATCTTGATATGGCAAATCATTTTTTTCCCTCATCTTCCCAGTCTAATGTGCGAAGGGGTATGGAAGGCATTGATGTAGGATTTCTCCAGCCCTGCTGCTCGACACCATGGGACCTGGCTGTGCTGCCTTGTATGTGCAGGTGCATCAGCCTTGAGTGAGCCCAGTCTTACAGTGCATCAGGCTGTGCTTAAGTGTCACTGGAGTCGGACGTGTGATCCTTTCTGCACTGTGTACATTACCTCTCGATAATTTATGCTCATGGGGTAGGGTTGCACTGTCGAGGTTACAGGACAACCATCACTACAACTGGTAACATGAATGAAGCATGGCTAATGTTAGCTGGGCCCCTCTTTTGTGTAATATGGGCCAGATGCGACACTCTAGTAAAATAACATGAACAAAAAGTGGCCTAACATCTAGTGGTAATCACTGATAGCATGGATAAGCTGGTTTAATAAGCCAAACTTTCTGAGTAGAAACATCAATAGCTTCAAGAGGCCAAGACACTGTTTCCAATATGTCCGGACAGCCTCATTCTCCCTTGAAAAACAACCTTTATTTCTTCTTATAAATTTCAGTTTCAGTTCAGCTTTCAGAAATGCTGTTCATAATTATTTCAACAAAATAGACATCAAATAAAGGAAATAATTTTTTTCCCCATTTATTTACTTCCCCTGGCTTCAGAATTAAATAATATACCGTCAATGCAGTTCAGTGTTTTCGCGACTCACATAATCTATCTTGGCAAAGATGTTTTTCATCTACGAGTTACATGACCTGGCCAACGCTGTATACACAAGTACTTGGCACGACCATACATAGCTGGCCAAGGAGGCGCCTGTTATAAAAATACACAAGTGGAAGCTCGGCTGCAGGGACTTTGCTGCTCCTTCTCAAGGCATCACGTCATGCATTCCTTCTGTTTTCACTCATTTTCCAACATTTCTGCTGCCGAAGCTTGCCCCCCTGAACACGACTTATAAAAGACATCCAGTGTCAGCCAATTATTTTGGACTTTGATGGTCATAAATCAAGGCTGACCAATAAAAATGAAGACAGCCAAATATAATGTTCGTGTGTGACTCCAACTGGATTGTAAATGAAGCCAGATGGGCTGGGAGAGTGCCACTGAACAGAGCTGGATCCCATCACTAAATGGCTGCGTGTGTTTTCCCCTCGTGCACAAATTACGGCATCACCTCATTCAGCGGCATAAATCAAAGCCCAAGCTGTGATATGTGCAGGGCATCTCTCCATCTCATTACTAAAATAATTTTTCTGGCAGCCTCAGTTGTGTGAGTCCCGTTTGAATGGGTGATATTACCACAATCGGTGCCTTTGTAGCCGCTTTTGTTTTGAAGCAATTTCGAGGCCCCTTCATGTGATTTCAAGCAAGCTGAGACATTCTTGGAGATGAAACAGACCCCCCGATTGTTACCTCATAGGGGACCTCTGGACACTTATTGAGGAGGACTGACGTGTGTGGATCTGTGAGAGTCGCAGAGACGGAGGGAGGAGGGTTGGAAGGCAGAGGAAGAGTCGGGCAGACGGCGGTGAAAGCGAGCAGGAAGCAGAGATACATCTCATTGAGAGCACAATAGGCAGAGTTGGACAGTGACAAGGAAAAGGGACAGGAGTGACAGATCTGAATAGACAGATGCATGTGGGCAGGCAGACAGTGATGGAGTTATTTGGAAGCATTCTACGGCAGACTGACAGAGCTCTATATTTTCCAGACACACAATGCTGACCTTCATTCGTCTGCTGTGACTCCAATTGTAGAGCGAAGGAACAGACCCCTCCTGAAAACCTGGCTTTCTCATTCAAGACAGGTTCCTCCACTTTTAACAAGGAACAGTTTCTGCGCAAACCCCTCACCATCGTTCAGAAATTGACAAGGATCGGTTATAAACATTTGTTTTGCTTTTGCTCTTCTATGCTCCATCGCGAAGAGAATATGACAAAAATAACAGGTGGATTAACGGTGTATGAAAGAGTTTTACATGTGGTATTCATGGATTTCTGAGGTCAGGGGAAGGATGCCCAAGCTAAACAAGATTCCCCACTTCACGGGGCTGGACTACCGTACTTCATCAGCCTGTAATGAAACAACACGAGGGCTGAAAGATTGTCCTTTCTGTGGAGGATGATTCATGGCTGTGAACGGCCTGACCTGTTATGCTTTCTGCATTATGCTCTCTGAAGGGGAAATACTCTGAAACTGGAACCTGATAAAAGGAAGCTTTCAGTGGGTATTATGGCCTGCCGTTTGAGATTGAAGGTCATTGCTATTGGTCTGCGAGAGACGCAGGAGTGGTGAACTTCGGCAAGGTTGCTGACAAAGTTGGTCAGCTGTCAGTCAAAGCCAGCGTAAACAGATCTATAACATTATGCAGGCAGCGTGTGAGCAGCAAGCAGAGGTGATGCCACAGGCAACTTTTTTTTTCTGTCTCAATCCCACTTAGCTCAGATGAACTTTCTTTCCTCTGGGAACTGATTAGTGAACATACAGCTTGCTGGTGGTCGGTCCAATTTCAAATCAATACTCTGTATGAGACCACGGTATGTATTAGTGAAAGCCAATATGTTTACTGCAGTCTCAAGGGATGTGCAAGTCTTCAAATTGTTCTGAGACTTAAACATGCAACTTTAATTGCTCTTATTAAATCAAAGATTGAAGGTCCTTTCGGAGTTTTATTCATGTGATGCCCAGTCAGGGATGAGCAGGTACTCCTTAATGCACAGGTTAGCTGCAAACTGAGAGCAGGAGATCAGAACTGCAGCTTCAGTCCAACCTTTTCTCAGGATTTTGGTGGGACTGTCTGCCTGATGTTGTATGGGAAAACCTCTCGCAGCCCATGAGCCATACCAGGCATGCTCTCCGCCACAATACACACATCATCTGTTACACACTCCAGGAATTGTCGAGGTACGCAACAGCTAGCGTCAAGCCGCAGACAAGTCATACATCTTCTGTGTTTCGCTTGGAGGAAGTGGTGAGGGCAATGTGAAGAATGTGTGTGCCTGTGTTGGTATTTGTGCGTGTGTGTGTGTGTGTGTGTATGTGGAGGCATGTTTTTCCCCTGCATACATGCACATGATGCCTGTGTGAGTCTGCCAACACTCATCCCCTCAAACAAAAGAGCCCATTGGTTCATGTGGAAAAACGAGGACTCGCAGAGGAGAGGACCTGGATCTTATCATTCGGTGGTTTAACACTAGCCAGACCACTGCTCGCTAACTCCAGGCAGCAAATTAGGAGCTGGGAGCCGCCGACTGCACTTGTGACAGGGACATGATGGAGAGCAGGCGGGCTGGGCTGCTTCACAGCTCGCATGGACCATGATAGGAGAGGAATGCTCCCTGTGCACGGCCAGAATAAGCAATCAGGAAATGGAAGCTCATGTTGGTTCTGTTTTCACATTAGCAGTTCTTTTAAGATTTCTTCTTAATGCTCATGTAAAATTTAAACAGCCATCTGTTACATTAGAGACAGTAGAGTTAACAGGACATACTGAATACAAACATACACACTGTGTGATGAATGTTTCTATCTCAGCTGTATAACTACATTTTTATATTGATTTATTTTTCCTGAGGATGAATAACAGGTGACTGGAAGAGATTTTAATCCAAATAAGCTCATTACTTGTTTAGGAAATACACATTTTTGTCCTTTTAAATGTCCAAATTGAGAACTTCAATGTGTTTTTGTTGAAAAGTGAGAAATGTATTTTGAATAATTGTCGCCAACTATAGTTCAAGTAAAGTTTTAATAAGACAAATAAACATATATCAACGTATATGGATATTCTTTCTCATGTGTGTGCTGCAGTGTGACATGTGAGCAGTCACACTGCAGAGTTAAAGTTTGAATCATGACCCAGACAGCCCCTCAAGGAGCCAGGCATCATTTTAGATTCGTTTGCAGCATGTTGAGTTTACACTGCAGATGTCTATGGTTAGAAATATACAGTTCAGACTCGGGGGAGATGGCTCACACACCCTGTTTGGGGGTCAAGCCAAGAGACGGTACCCTGGGTAGTTAAACACAGTTATATTCACCTGCTGTATGTATTTACACATACAGACGCAATAACAATGCAATATTTCTCAATGAAGGGTTCAGTCATGACAGTCTGACCACCCATTAACTCCCAGTACCTCAATATTTTGGGGTTATTTCTTCCTGCCTCTCAGTTTCAACTCTGTCTGTCTCAACCTTTCACTGAAACACACACACACACACACACACACACACACACAATGGGACATGTCTTAAACAGTAAAAAACTGAGACTTCTGACTCATTCCACTCATGTCAGGTCGGAGACATTCTTCACTGGTCGCCTGTAAAACACTTTGACAGAGTTTGGCAGGTCGTCACCATCTTTGTCAAACAGGTTGGCTGAACTTTGAAAAATTATAATCATGGCAATACTCGCCCCCTTTCCCAGCCTTTTCTCAGCTTTCAAGGTTATGAATTTATTTGCCACTCAGTGTTCATATATGTAGAAATATATAACTATATTTCTTTATTGTCAGTTTGTATTTCTGAGGAATCACTTTGCTGTTAATCATTCGCCATTTGAAACCACTTGTCTCTGTTAAAATACGACTTGAATTCGCAGCTCGCTCTTTGAAATGTGAGCCCAACGAACAGGATTAGTCTGCCCTCGTGAAAAATCGAGACGTCGTCTTCCTGCTTGCCAAGAAGAATAAAAAAGCTCAGGGGATCTTTTACACTCTCCGAATGTTTGCACGTCCAACACAGCGTCCCTGAAGTTGTATTTCACGAGATAAAAAGATGCTGCTGTTTTCCTCAGGTAACCCAGCTTCATTTAACAGCTTGTTCTCAAATAATTCAGATGTATCCCAGGACGTCTCACACATAAACACGCATGCACTCCTGTTCACAGGGTCGTTGAGAGAAGTAAAATACTGCTTCTACTGTTTCTTTGAAGAAATTCTACTCTACAAAAGTAAAGATGTCATATAAATGTCCTACGAGTAAAGTAAAAATACAGATAAATCACTGCAATCAGATTATTACTAGAAACAAGCTATAGACATATATGAAATAATATTTTTCTAGGAATTGCCCATTTTTAGGGATAATTTCCAAATGGAATTTTATCTTAATTTGGGATTTTAACAAACATTTTTCATGAGTGTTGTTTAAAGATAAATCTAGTTTCTATATACAACATATGTGGATGTGTGATATAATAAACTTTATCTGTGTGTGGTCTGGTTGTAACTGAAGTTGTGGGCACATACATCTGTTTATACAGTTATATTATGTGTCCTGATGGGAATGATATAATGTAAATCACTGCATTTTTATGATGATGACATGTTTTACAGTAAAGTTAAGGTTGGGTTAAGGGTTAATGTTCGGTAAGTAGCGGTTAAGGTTAAAGTAAGTCGCCAGGAAATGTATGTAAGTCTAATCTAATGTCCTCTGAAGTGTGTGTGTGTGTGTGTGTGTGTGTGTGTGTGTGTGTGTGTGTGTGTGTGTGTGTGTGTGTTTACTCAGTGAAGTGGGCTTGAATCCAGCCGTCCCTCATGTGATCCTCTGTCTCCATTCCTTATCAGCAGCACTTTGTCGTCCCTGCCTCTCTGTCAGTGCTGTGTCTGCACCACCTCTCTGCCTGATAGTCAACAGCCACCTCAATATACCTGCACTCTGTCACACTGCCACCGTCGCTTTCCCCTGCTCACGAATCGAACACACCCCTGCTTCAGGCCCTGTTCATACATTTCTGATGTTTTCTGATCCAATATATTCAAGTACATATCAGAAATTATGTTAATGCTTTCCAGTAATTCACTCTTATGAATTTCAGTGGTGTAAATAAACATTGTAGTTCATGATGTGTACATGCACACATAGACTGATAGACAGGGATGTTGTGAATCCAGTCCTCGATGACAATTTTATGTTGAGAGAATTTACAGCTTCAAATAAATCAAACCTCGCAGATTGTTTCCACACGTGGAAATAAACTCCAGCTACAAATAGGACAATTATGCACAGCTGCGTGTCTCCCTGTTTTACTTGGAACTGTGTTGACAACTTCAGGACAACTGACATTTTTTTACACTGAATTTGGATTTAATGCTTTTAAAACAAATTTTTTGTGTGAACTGTGAATATGACTTTAGAGCACAAAGTTAATCCCAAGAGCGTCCATCTTGTTTACCCTCACACAGTATGTTGAGAGATGGACTGCGTCCTGCTCTAAGCTTCCCAAATCCATCCCACTCCCCTCTACTTCACTCCAACTCACCGAATGTTTATCACATTGCTTCTCATGTGTCTTTCTACTGTAACCATTCCCCGTATTCATTCCAACACTCCTCTCTCTAATACACTGTACTGTGGAGCTTTTCTCTCCTTCCCCTCATCCCAGAAGTGCTTTACCTTTCAGCCCCAGACTCGGACTGGTTTACATCAAATGAGCCCTCTGGCACCATATTGACACCCACCAGGCGTGCTTTGACTCAGGAGCCTGCAATGGTTGATAACCTGCCCTGAGGCGGCCGTCTTCCACAAGCAAACACTCCCTTTCTTTCAGAGCAGAACACATTAGATCAAACTGCACCGGTGAAAAATTATGTTAAATTCGAACAATTTAAAACTTAAGTTTATGGTAGTTGAAGATACTACTTGCGTGCACATGTTGAAGCTCATTTTGAAGCTCATTTAACCACTGTTTTATGTGCATTAATCAACTATAAGTGACCACACCAAGTGTTCGATATGAGTAGTTTCATCATATCAGAATACTATGCAGCAGTCAACAAAACATCCAGCTGTTGGACAATACCACGGAAGTATCAGGTTGTAATTATGTAGTTTGTGTTTTGACTGTTTCCATTTTCTTATTTGTGTCAAGCAATGAAGTTGGATTCAAAACATCCATTAACAGGAAAAAATGTCACGTTCATTTGAAAGCTTTTGAAAACACAGGTAAGCCAGTTCTCATAAAAACAGCATGTCCAGGTTTAAGAGGCAAATCCATAAATGAAAAAAACTGTGGACTAGTTGAGGTTAGCACGGTAGAAAAAAACTATTTGAATCACTGTGCGGCTCAAAGTCTTGAGGCTACTGAAGGCTACTTTTAAGGTGAGGTGTTTCCCAGCGTGTTACCACTTGCATGAGGGGATGTTGTGAATCAATAAATTCATCTTTATACATTTGTCTTGAATAATCTTTAGAGATGATTGGATGTTCAAGGACTTGAGAAATGTTTTCTATGTCCTCGTGAGGGGAAAAACAAGTGGTGCACCGGTTCCAGCGCTACCTGTGGCTTAAAGTCTAACTTTGAAGGAAGCAGGGCAGCACTCTGTGTGCTCTTACATTAGAACTCTTGACGTCAAGACCAGCAGGCTTTTCTGCAAAGTCCTTGAACTGCAAATTTGATTCTTTCATGCTGTACCATACAGTAGGGCCTGTGTCATAACTGATCTGAGGGAAAGGCAAGAAATAATGGAAATTAACCAATGAAGAGGCACAGCTTGTGGTGCTTTGGCCGGGGGTGAAGTTGGTTCCTTCAGGATTATTATGTAGGATATAAAGGCCTCACGGTGCTTAGCCTGGTGACCAACGTGGCATTGCCAGTTAATGATGAGAGCCTCTGATGATGGCAACAGACAGTACATCACCACGGGGGCTATTTACAGGCTGTACGCCGTCATGGGTGAAATGGTGATGGAGTGTTGCGTATGCGTGTTTGCACAAAGAACAAACAAACCCTCGGGCAGGGTCAGGTATGCTGGAATGAAATTAAGGTCTGAAGCAATTGCCTTAAAATTGCCACAGGGTGCTGTCTGCTGCTGCATAAACAATGACAGCAGCAATATGTAAATAGGCTAAAGATGCGCTTGAAACTACTGCTTTCCTGTGTGTCAAAACTTTTCACTGTGTGCACTTGAGTTGTGCAACAATGATGAATAAACCTCCAGGGGCTGCTGACAACATAATACACCCAAAACACTTTCCACGAGCCAGCGTCTCTTTAAAATCAATCATCTGCCACAAATCACCCCCTCATGCTTTTCCCATCAACCTCGTGTCCAACTATTTGTCATTCACTCATGCAAAGAACTCCGCACCGCACAACACAACGGACAGATACGAGTAGAAGACAGGGGGAGTGTACGCAGGGGAGTTTGTGTGAGTAGTTTAACAGAGCCGGAGGAACAATAGCGTGGTGTTCAGGACGCTGCTCTCTGCCCTGAGCACCTTCTCTGCCAAATTGAAATGGTAGTGAGAGACAATGAGTGGTTTGAGGTGTGTGTGTAGTGTGCGTGTGTGTGGGCAGGAGAGAAAGCAAATCCAAGTGTGTTTTGTCTTGTGAATGATGATCATGTTTTTGTATTGGCGTGTGCAATTCCACTTATGTGCAAGAGAGTCTGTGTAACTATGCCAACATACATGTTCGTCTGCCCACGCATTTGTGTATGTTTGTAAGCGTGTTTGTAAGCGTGTGTGTGTGTGTGTGTGTGTGTGTGTGTGCAAGCGAGCGGCCAACACTGTGTAGGCTCTGCACCAGCTGTGTGGGCCATGTGGAGGAGGATGTACCAAGAGGTCAGGAGCTGGCAGCTGGCGGGGAGGGAGGGAGTCCAGCACTGTGTCTAGAGGCTCAGGCATTAGGAGCTACTTCAACACGCTGGCCAGAGTGTGTGTGTGTGTGTGTGTGTGTGTGTGTGTGTGTGTGTGTGTGTGTGTGTGTGTGTGTGTGTGTGTGAAAGCAGGAGGGAGCACGATCGTGTTGCGCAAGTGTCCACGTCTATTAAATCAGATAAGCACATTAACACATTAACGACGATGAAAACACACACTCCCACCTCATAAGAGTTCCTCTCCGTTAAGAGTCGTCCCCTGGCGTCGGTGCGCACACTCAGCATCCACACACTGTGTTGAGTTTGTGGCTGAGCAGTCATTAACACCTCCGCCCAGCGTCTGCTTTTCCTCTGACATCACTGATGGTTTTGACCCCTGGAGCGGAAAGGTCGCAGACGAGTCACATGTTTGGTTTCCAGGGGCCACAGAACATCAACACAACATGTCTCACAGAGGACATGGCAGACCAGTGCCTCCATATCGAAATATCGAAGAGCTATGACAGGATCCTGCTGTTTATTTCACTGAAGAACGTTGAGTTTAAGAATCATCTGATGCATCAATAAATACAAGACAGATTTAAATGTTTTCAGACAATAAATTAGGCTAAACCAATTCATGTCATGATGTTATACCAAGACATCCGTGAAGTAGGAACCACAAACAAGAAATTTGGTCTAAATACGTGTTAAAGAATTGGGGTAAATTCATTATTCTACTATTAGATTTGACCAGATAGGATAAAGATGATGATGATGATGATGATGATGATGATTATTATCATTGGTCATGTTTAATACAATATTATTGTTATTATTATGGGTAAGAAATGATAACTACACCTGTGAAAAAGAGACCCAGGTTGTGATGGAATGAAATCAAACTGGTCCATGAACGACCTGAAGTCACTAAATCATTTCACAAGGCAGCTGCTCAACGCACCAACTTAATATGAAAGTGTGTGAAAGTTTGAAAGTTTAAAAGGAGATAAAAACGTTATTGGCTGAACTATGTACTGTATCTCTATGACAGAGGTTGTGTCATTACCAGTGACTGTTTCTAGGAGTTACTAAATCTGTTATTAGCCAATAGTGATAGAAACAAAATCTTACGACTAAAAGACAAAGCAACTGTAACCCGTATGTGTCATTCAATATTTCAGGATTTTTTAAACCACACAAACCAAAGGCCATTCCAATCAAACCACCTCTAATGATTACTGTCAGTGACTCCCTGAGGTGGATGTAATGTGTCTTGCTCCCTGATAAAGCTTCTGTGCGTTGGCAGCTCCAGAAATATGCTGTAACATCTGTGAAGCTACTCGGGGTCCTAACGTTTCACTCTGCTCCCAGCTAAAGCAAACAAGGGGAAACATATTGGGAAGGAATTAAGGGCAGATTTGAGACAGGCTGTATTGTTAAGCCTCCACCGATGACTTGTCTGTTTCAGTCAGCGTCTACAGACGGCCTGACCTGGCAACCACTTTATGGACCTGGCAACCTCAGCCAAGATTTCTGAGGTACTGACTTGCAAGGTCTGGAGGTTTGAAATGTGCGACTATTTCACGGAGACTTCACAGACTACACAAGGGTTTTATTAACGGAGAGTGTGAAATGAAGGAAAATGAAAGACTCCAGCCCAAAAATGAAAATTGTGGTCTGCTAAAACTTGGCTGCAATTGCATGTGTACAACAGGGCACCTCACACTTTCAATCCCATCCCATATCGGATCTATAGGGTTGTCACCACTTTGCCTCATATCCCTGCACACACACACACACACACAAACACTCAGACACAGACACAGACACACAATTCCACACAGACCAGCAGACAGACGGACACCCACTCATTTGTTCATTTTCTAGCTGAAAAACTGAACAGATGATGGCTTCTCCTTTCGGCGCAGTGCCGGTCGTGGTGGCAGTAGTGGCGGCTGGCGGCCCTGCGCTCATCATTCCACAAAACCCCAGCCAGATGTCCCCGAGCCTGGGAGGCAGGTGGGCCAGGGCCCCCCTCTGCCGCACCACGACGGTGCTGGCAGCTCTTCAAACCTGCTGGGTATAACCTTTAATTCACATGCTTTTTCTGGCACGGCGGGCCGAGGGGCTGCCATCTGCCCAGCCTGTTGTGGTATACAGAGAGAGAGAGGGAATGAGAGTGGGAGAGCGAGTGGATATGTGTATGTTCTTGTGTGTGTCTGTGTGAGAGGCGGGGTGGCACGGTGAACAGCCACATTGCCAAGAGGCCACCTCACAGAATATTGTTCTGGTGGTCCGTCGGTTTAGCAGACGACCTACTTGCTCCGCGCATGAACAGACACACGCGTCTACACACACACATGCACACACAGTTTTTTTTACTGATGATGGCAGAAAAAACTGAGATTGCCAAAAAACATCTGCTGTTGGTGTCTTGTCTTCGGAAAGGTCTCATGGGAGTGGATTATAATATATATATATTTATATTTATATTAACACTTAACCTATAGAGCAATGGTAGAGGTGGCAAAATTGTTATTTGTTATTCAAACAAACCATATTATTTTTTGTATATTTATTTTAATTTGTACATGTTGGGTGAAATAAGTGTAGTTGTGTTTTTTGTTCATGATTCCAATAGAAATCACACAGTGTGGTATTGGAGTTTCAGTCTAGGTCACATGACAGTTCTTGCGGTGGAACATCCAGAACCCTGCAGTTCACCAACCAAGCCGGTATCCCACCGCCCCACATCCGACCATCAAGAAAACTGAAACTAAATGATCCCAGGCATCCACTCTAAGGTCATCAGGCAGTGAGGCTAGGAAAATCAAGCAAAAGCTTCACAACTGTTGAGAACCTGCACCAAACACAGGCAGCAGAGAAAGCAGATGTGGGGAATCAACATCAATGGTCAGTGTCCCTGTAGTGAGACTCCAAAGACCATGGCCCACAGCCCCCCTGGGTGCCCACTGGGTCCCATTTGCTCCTGAGGAAGACTACTTACTTACTGCATCAAACATCAACACCTGAATGAAAACAAATGAGCGTCCAGCCCGTGCAGATGTTCAGCAGATGCAGGAGTCTCCACTTGAGTCAAACACAAATTAGATTGTTCTACAGTTTCTCCTTTCATCTGTTAGTGAGCGGAACCTTCATCGGCTTTCAGTGCGCTCCATTATGGAGGAAGGGCAGCAGTGTGGGGTTCGGAACAGATGTCATTAATAATCCCCGGCATAATGAAACGCAGCTGATCCCTAAGTCATGATACAGTCAACAAACATGGCAACGCTCACCCTGGAGGTGAACGGCAGAACGGGGCTGTGTGAGGAAACAGAAAATCATATTACAATGTTTGGAATTATTGCCAGACTGAATTAACTGATAAGATCGAGGGGAAGAGAGGAGAAACAAATTGAAAGTGTCTTATCTCTCGATGTGGGAGGAATCTAGAAGAATTGTTTTTGCACGATGTTGCCATTTTTATTTGTGTACATCCTCGTTGATGAAACGTCTTCAAACAATGTGAAGAGGTGGGATGTCGGCAGACTGAGAGATAATGGAGCTTTGTACAGTGGAAGCTTATTACTAAATTGTTTGAGAGTAAAAGGTATTAATGACATTCACAAAAATCGATTAAATGATTTACAACACTTTAAAAATGAGCAGAACCTTTTCATATTTCTGTAATTCACTTGAGGTGTAACAAAATAAAACACTGTCTTAAAAACACAGTTAAAAGATAATTAATAATGAATACAGTAATACTTTTCTATAAATAATAATAATCAATTGCTGAATGATGATTGAGGAATTGGCGTGAGCATCATAACACACGTCTAACTCTGCTCGGTGGCGTGTTGCTGTTTGAGTATGTAAATCCAAGTCGGGGTCTGATCTCGCACAAGACAGTTTAAAGTCAGTCGTGTCCCATCCTCACTTTTTCCAGCTTCAGAAGAAATGGAAGATACAAAAAAAAGAGACAGAAAAGAGAGAAAAAAGTAGACAGAGGGAAAAACAGAGTGAGTAAGATCCAAGGAATTAAATAAAGAGAAGGAATGATAAAGGCAGAGACAGAGTGAGAGTCAGACTGCGAGAGAAGATAGATGGAGAGCAACACACATCACACATCACACATCACACATCACACGCAAGAGACAATGAATAGAAAGAAAATGCCAGAAATAGAAAGAAGGAGGTGAAAGTAGGGAAAATGAAGAGAGCGAGAGAGAGAGAGAGAGAGAGAGAGAGAGAGAGAGAGAGAGAGAGAGAGAGAGAGAGAGAGAGAGAGAGAGGTGCTGCGGAGAGGCAGCCACGGGCCTGCTGTGCGGTGCATGGCGGAGGCTCATCATTCAGCTAATTATGATCAGGCTTTTCCCTGCAGGCACAGCAGCGCTGGAAATGGAAAGTCTTTGTTCTCACACACCCCAATGGAAGCGATGGGGCATGGCGCCATGCAGATGAGATGTGTGTACACACGTACACACGAATGCAGACACACGCACACAGACACAAGCGAGTGTGAGGCCTCATTAACACTGCATACACACACACACACACACACACACACACAAAATCACCATTATCACCACACTTCTCTCTTAATGCATGTTTGCCAGCCGTTTATACATTCACCATAAAAAAACAACAACAACACACACCTCTCCCTCGCACCCACGCTGATAATCACGCAGTGCCCCCCCCCCCCCCCACACACACACACAGAAGTCAAACAGAAAAATGATCAGACTCAGGTCTTCAACCAAAATAGATATTATCATTATTATGATATTATCAATTAAGTTTGCTCCCACTGAGCCAACGCATACATCAATATCATAGAACACAGACATTTTCACATGGACCAGTGGGGTACTTATTAGAAAAGTGAAGAAAACAAAAGATTTTATATCTTACGAGGACTAATTGATTTCAAAATTCATTCAGCTTCACTGAACAGGCCTCGTTTCTCAAAGTTTGAGCAATTAAGATAAATGCGAAAACATAATATTTCTAAGTTGGTGAGGTCGATATCGAACCCCATCATCCCTAATGGCAACAAGTACCTGTCAGGACCACCCTGGGAAGTTCATGGCCACTGAGCAGAACTTATTAATTGAAATTTATGGGTATTTCAAACACTTTGTGACAAAAAAGGGCAAATGATTGCTCTATTAATAAATAAAGCAAAAGAAGGCATGGTGAAAAAAACGGTCTGTGGACTGAAGGCATATGCACACTCCTTAATTCCAATATTTTATTACAGCTTGAGGGTCTCATCAAATCTGGGGAGAAATCCATTAGAGCAATTTCTGAAAACAGAAAGTTGTCATACTACGAGAATATCCTGTATTTTTAATCCAGAATCTACTTGAGGAGGGGAAATTGATGGTAGATTGTAAGAAAACTCACAGAAAGCAGGAATAAGCAACCTGAAACATCAGTAACATTTGGCCTGGATGACTGTGTACATTTTACAGACTGCTTGATAGCTTCCTTGTCATTAGAAACTCCTGCATGCTGAACAAACCTCTGAGGTTGTGTTCGGCTGCTCGTGGCCTTTCAGACAGAAACCACAGGTGTCAGAGTGAGGTAAAGAAAAATGTAGAAACACATAATATCAGAAGACAGATATTCAGTGAGAATTCAGTGGTGACAGACAGACATTTAGAAATCCTTTGGTATTGATTGATTGTATAAAGCTGTATATCATCTGTATGACATAAGCAAAAAGTAAAAAGTTATAAACCATAATAAATGAAAGAAAGTAATGAGACTTTGTTCGAAAACTACAAAAATCATACATTTATTTGAATATTTTGCTAACTTAGTCTTTCTCTACGGAGAAACATGAACACGTTATTTGAACTATGTATATACTTTTTAGATTTCACGCATTTTGTCTTCCACCCCACGTAAAAAAAGGTAACGACATTGGCATGAGCGTGAAAGAGGCAGAGGCTTTGGCTTTCTACTGCAAAAAGAATTAATGTTGCAACTGTTATGGTTTTTATTTTTAGATCAATTTAAACAGGATCACCCAAACAACAAACTCATGTGGCCAGTTAGGGGGACGCCTGCTAACAGAGGGTTAAAACTAACTATTGACACTTGAATATTTGTGCAACCTTTGAATTATAGAATATATGAAAAACAGATAAATTATACTAAGAGATAATACTGAGTTTTATATGCATTTCATAGATTTACATACAAATGCATAGATACACTGTAACCCTTCTACTTTAATGAACCCAGATAATTGCTCTGTAATTCCAGTCTTTATCTACAATGATTATTAGGACCCACTTTTCACAGGATTGTGATATTGTGTAGCACAGTTCAGGCAGTAACTATGGTTTCTACTGTTTGTGGGTCACTCTCAGGTGATGCACACATTTAGTAAACAGCTCTGTATCTTCCTCGCCAGCAAATCCCTGGTCTCCCACCAACATTCAACAGAATCCACTTACTGTGCAGCAGAAAACTATTTATTCTTTTCCGCTGACAAGTAAATTGTTATAGCTTGGAAAAATGATGCAATATTTTACACTGCCTCTAATTAAGTGCGTTTTGTGTCTAGTACCTGTTACAGGGAAAATGAAGAGGTCAGACAAATTCTGCAGTGATGGACTGAGCCGGTGTGGCCACCTTGCCTCCTTAGTGCTGATGAAGCAACATGCATCACAATTTGTCTGAAAGGGAAAGATGACTGTGGGAAACTATGCAACAATATAGGCCAGGAAAGAAGGGAACAGCTTGAGGAGAGATGTGATTAACTACATTGTGAACTGTGGAGAGCAACAACTAGGTCTACTCTATTCATACACAGGCAGAAGGAGGACATGTGCTTTTTAAGAATGAAACCTCATTAAACTATAGCCAATAGACGGAGTTCTTAAAACTGTATCTGCATCCGGATATTGTGAGATGATGTATGACATAATTAGTTTTGTAAAGAGTGAATTAATGTGTTGTGTAGATACAATATTTATGATATATATATATATTCTTTGGGGCAAACTGAACATAAGCATTTGCCACTTGCAAATACTGGGAAGGAATTGCATACAGATAAATTGACATACTTCCATGTAAAGCACTGTGCCAGTCCATTCCTGTTTTGTGATGTCAAGCATTGCAGACCCTTGGCAGCCAGAGGGGATCTCTTGGCATGGCTTTGCACCACTCTCCCTTTCCCTTCTCTTGTTTACAGTACAAACACATCTGCCTTTCACGCGTAAGTGGCTCCTCAGAGTTGTGCAACAGTAAATTACCCCCCCGTGCTCCCAGAAAGAAGTGTGTGTTGCAAAATGATGTCCCCAAATGCTGGAAGGACTTGGCAAAAACACACAGGTTGTTTTAATGAGCTAGTCATCAGCCGGTGCCTGGTGCGTGTTTCCAATCGACCCTGAAGAGCTATGCAGATGCAACCAAGACACGAGTACGAGTGACTTGACTGGGCTTTTTTTTTAAAAAAGGTTTGAAAACACTTTTGAAAAATTTAAGAAAATAAAAATATACATCACTCAATCAACTAACCTACCTAGGTACCTACTAATCAACCAGCAACTTATACCTACCTACCTTCTGACTGACCTACCTACCTATCGAACGACCAACCAACTGACTGACCGACCGACAGACCAACCAACTGACCTACCTATCGACCCGACCAACCAACCGGTTGACTGACTGACTTACTTACCAATTGAACAATGCTTTTAAAAAAGAAAAGAAGAAATCACTAAACTACCAACCTATGTAGGTACCTACCAATAGAACAACCGACTGACTTACCTACCTACAGACTAACCAACCGACTAATCCTTCTACCTACCAACCAATACATATCTAGCTTTTATTTTCTAAATCATTACTGATGCATTGTGGAGCAGCCTGTGACCTTTGAGAAACTTCTCGCTGCCCAGACTCTCATTAGAGCTGAATCGATATGCCACAGAATGGGACAAGTCTGAGAGGAATCATGATAGAGGGAAATTATCGGCCATTACCAGGCAAATGCCTATTGTGTAATTATTACATGCCGGATGTGGTGCAAGGCCATTATATAAATGCCCCCTTCATACTGTGCAGGCATATTGATGCGACTATATCATATTAATTGACTGCAACTCAAGCTGTTGATGAAAACAAATGATCCTTCTGGTCCCTAAAAGCAATTAGGGTAAATGTATGTTCTCTCCTTTCTAAGCTTGATATCAGCACATAACAGTAATGTAATGTGAACGTGTCTCTCGTCTGTCTGTCTCACCAACCGAGCTGAGCACTTTCATGGTCTGTGTCTTGAGTGGCCTTGATTCTAACCTGGTTCCCAATGCCTATGGTATTATCTTTCTCTCGTCCTTCCTTCCTTCCTTACTTCCTTTCAATTATCCATCCATCCATCCATCCATCCATCAAAAAGCTTGAGAATTTGTATTATAAAATGTATTATATCCCTGACAAAGAGCTGCCATGTTTGAGGTTATATAACACATAACATTATAAACTTGTTTTCACCTCCTCCTTCTCCGTAAAGTGCCTCAGTGCCTGGCAGAGAGAGCAGTGGACAGCCAAACTGTAACAACCCGACAAACCAGACAGTCAGTCAAGTAGCCGACCTCGAATCCAACCAGCCAGTTAGCAAGCCAGTGCAGTCCACGCTGCCGGCTCTCTGTTTCCTCCCGGTAGCTAAAATGTGGGATTGTTTACAGCTCTTTTTATAGTCCAGTGAATAAGCCCTTATTTTCTCCCAATCTACCCCTGCTGGGAGAGCCAGCCCAGACAGTGGGAAGTAGCCCTGGGAAGTCATAATTATATTCGGCAGCGTGCAAAGCCACACACACCCACATGCACGCACATATACTCACACACGTGTTTAAACGGCCTCACTTGCTCTTATGCAAGGACGCATGTGAAGGGAAGTGTGTTTACAGGTAGCCACACAGTGCTGAGGGCTTGTGTGCAGTTAATACACATCAGCACATATGGAGGACATGCACATGCATTTTTACTCTTTAAAAAAACAACACACACACACACACACACACACACACACACACACACACACACACACACACACACACACACACACACACACACACACACACACACACACACACACACACACACACACACACACACACACACACACACACACAGAGAGAGAGATGCAAAAAGCCATACCCGCCCTCACAGAGAACCCAGCATGCATATCCATAGAGGACCTGAGACTCCTCCGCAGACTAGCATTTGCTTGAACTCGCCTCCCTCTCTGCCTGAAACATATGTTTAACAACCACTCTGGTCCATTTGGCTGACTCCCTCCAAGACGTGAGGGGACAGCAAAGGTTCATGTGATGCATAACGATGGTGTATCCGTCGCCTGATTGGGCGCGTTGTCTTTGCCTCAGCCAAACCGCTTCACAAATTACGGTGACACCTTTGAAGGCACAGATTTTGTGAAGCTGGTTCAGTTGAATACATCAGTTTTTCTGAAAAATGGTCTAGTATGGGTTGTTATTTAGTATCCATGCAAAAGTTTCTTATTTTTTTCTTATTCCATTATCAAGATTTATTATTTTGTTTAAAATTACAGGGACAATGCAATTTGTAAATACTATTTAAATTGTTATAAATTATTACTGTATTTAATTTGGACTATTTCCACCTTTATTGATTATTATTCTCATTACTTATATAACTATCTTTTTTTATTAATGGAGCATACCTGTAAACGTGTTTTACCTGTTTGTATTGTACAAATGTGAGAATAAACATATAGAATCTTGCATGTTTTTTAAGTCTCTGAACTCTAATATGGATCCTTTTTTTAATGAGGATAAACGTTGATCGACCAATTCCTTTGGGAGAACCTTACATGTGCAATTGTATACAAGTGTTTATGGCGTCTGCTCTCCAGCAGAATCTATGTTCCTTTGGCTGCAGATTAAGCTGATTTGTAAGAAGTAATCTGTGTGTCAGGCTCCCAAGTGAGGGTCACAGTGAAATAATAGGAACAGTGGGTGTAATCGTTTTGCCTTTTCCTCCAGCAGCAGTTCCAGGGGTCCTTGTAAGTGCTCTTTGTATCTCTGCAACATGTGTGAATACGCCATGATCCATTCCTTTTCAAAAATGCAATTCAGCCTTTGAGATGAATAGGCCATCAATTGCGGCACAGAAGATTTCTAGCACATGGCTCCAATTGAAAATTATACCAGACAGCAATAGGGTAGAAATTTTCTTTTTTAACAGAGAGCCTATGGTTATTGGTTTATTTAGTCGATGGTTTCAAAGCACAATAGCCGTGGTGGAAGGATGAATTGGATCATAGCTCTGCAAAGAAACCAATGGAATACCAGAGGAATTCCATATCTCTCTGGGTGCTGCACAGATTTAGTTATTTTACATGAAAAAACATGCTTGACTTATTTGTTTTTTAAAGTGTCACTGATTCACCAGCAGGTTGTGATGCATGCTGCAAGAAAAAAATAAATCCTGATCTCTCACCAAGAGAAAAAGGCTCAATCCTCAATGTTTATGACTTTCTTAATTCCATCAGTCAAAAGCAAAACCTTTTGTCATTTAAAGAACAACAATAAGATAAAAATAGAAAAACAGTCTCAGATCAAATTAGCACGAAATGTGTGCAGTTCATTTCGAACAGGCAGAGTGACAGCACAAAGATGGCAAGATGAAAAATGTGTTAAATTAGCTGCAAATGCTAATTAAAATATTCCTCCATTTGTTCTGATAATATTTGTTTGCGGTTTGGCATCTCATTGTCATTTATGGTAAAAAGACATGAAAGGAGCAAAATAAACATGGGAAATAACAGACATGAAAGCTTATTAGAACATTAAGAGGTTATAGTCTGTTGTGATAACAGAAAAATGGCTAGAAGCAAAGACAGTGAAATAAGACAGATAGAAGACAGAAAACAAAAGCAAAAGTGGAAAAAAAAAGACAGGAGACGTTCGAAAGGGAGACAGATGAGGCAGCAGGGAGGGACAGGGTGCGTGGGAGACGGAGGAGGGGGACCTGGATGAGTTCACCCCAGTTCACGGGTGAATCAGGGGGCAAATATGCAGGGGATGTGCCCAGATTCACCCTGGTACCGGCTTGAGAGGAGGCCTGGGATCCGTCCGGCTCACCCCCTTTTTACTCTGATCAGTGATGGAGGGTGGAGGGGGAGGGGCAGGGTCAGGGCTGCGTGTGTGTGTGTCCTTCTAGGAGGCAGTCAGTGTTCGGCCTGAGAGCTAAAGTGGGAAGGAGGAATAGTACAATGGAAAATATATACATTACGTGTGTGTGTGTGTGTGTGTGTGTGTGTGTGTGTGTGTGTGTGTGTGTGTGTGTGTGTGTGTGTGTGTGTGTGTGTGTGTGTGTGTGTGTGTGTTAGAGGTTAGAGGAGCTAGAGAAGAAAATACAAGCTCCTGCAATAAATCACAGGTAAAAGAAATTTACACACACACACACACATAAGAGAAAACACACTTAAGACAACACCGAGCGGTGTGAGACGGAACATGGTGATTTATCAGACTGTGAGCAGCTTTGTTTATTTTCTGGGAGGCGAGTGGAGAGGTGACAATGAGGCCAAGCTGTGAGCCGGGGTGAAGAAAAACATTATGAATGCTCTGCTTCAGGGATAAGTAATAAACAGTGTGTTTGAATATTAGTTCCAATATATTGAATTACAGCCTGTTTTGATGTGGTGAACTGGTTTGTAAATTTTAACCTATATTCTAAATATAGGGTATGAATAGGTAAAATTAGAGACATGATGCATTAAAGGGATAGTTCACCGAAAAATTCACTCATCGGTGAAATAGCCCTTTAAGACCAATATTCAACAATCACTTCACAAAATAAAATACAGTAACAAAAAAAAACCGGCAAAGCAGAAATTTTAGAACAAAAACATTTTCAATGAAGGAGGCAACAACGCCATGTTTGCCTTGGACATTCCTGTTTGCTTTGTCATCTGGAACTGTTTTTTCGTATTTTTTAGGGTGTGACGACAACAAAAAGAGATAAAGTATCTGCAATACTTTGTTGAGGGAAGTTTCGTGTCTTACACCAGATGATTTTCATAGCACAGGGGAAACAGTTCCTGGAAAAACCGCGAAAAAATCTGGCTTTAGTCTAAACACCCGGGGCAAATGTGATTTGCAGTGAACTGTATCTTTCCTCTCATGTCGGTCAGATACAAACATTTATTATCAGATTTGGAAAGAGTTAATATTTATTCAAGCACACTGTTTGTTGCAGAATGTCATGTTGGGATTCAGAAACATTCGAGGTCTGTACACACTGTACACACAGGTTTTTTTGTCCATGTGATTCATTTGCTTCTCAATATATTTATTCCAACAGTTGTTTTTGTCATGAAATACTTGAAAACATGGACGGCGAATATAACGCAGAGAAAAAGAAAATTTGTATTTTACTACTTTTTATTTAAAAACTGTTGCAAATGACCATCACAAAATGTATGAACAGTTCTAATAAGAAATATTTGCAGGCGAGTATTAAGCATTATCGTTCCCCCAGTGTGTGAAGGTCATGTTAAAGTAGGGCTGCTAATGATGGTGTTACTGGATACACTGGAAATTTTATAAGAAAAAAAGAAATCTCTCTCTCTCTCTCTCTCTTTCACATACCAGACATTGATCTGTCTGTAATAGTCTCACCAGCAGCATCACTGGTTAATATCCCACCATGTCGGTGTACCAGTGTTTTTACTGTCCTCTGCAGACAGACCAGCACATGCCCTCAGTGTGTCGCCCACCTGTCTTTCTGATGCAGGTGAGAGCGTGCGTCCAGATGCTGCCCTCATTCATCAGACACAGTTTGCAGATTTCCTCATTAATATTATCAAGTTCCCTTTCGGCATTCAGATTCATTCTGACATGCTGACAAATAGGTGCTTTTACTTTCCTCTGTGACTCCAAGTCCTCCACCTTGTCAGTCATCTATAGTCTCGACACGTGATAAGACTCCTTTACTCTGTAGCACCCCCCCTTATATTCATGACTTGTATTACGGGGCGTCTTTTATCATAAACTAAACAAATATATAATAATATAATATTAAAATTAAATAGACAGAGGGGCAAACCGGCAAGTGATGCAATCAGCGTGTGCCTGAACATCGAGAGAGAGAGAGAAAGAGAGAGACAGTGTTACTAATGAGAAGGCCACAGGTGTGTATTTTGTAATCCAATCATTAAAAGAAGGTGTGTTACTGACACACACATGTGGACACACACACACACACACACACACACACACACACACACACACACACACACACACACACACACACACACACACACACACACACACACACACACACACACACACACACACACACACACAGTGTCCTCTGATGTGTATTAAATTGAATGGCACGTACCTACTGTGGTATAAGAGTTGTCCTTCACAAAGGTATTGGTATTAGGCCTGCCTGTGTAAATGCCACTTTAGCCCTAAGGCCTGACAGCTTGCTGTCTCCCTTCCTCACTCACAATGTGTGTGTGTGTGTGTGTGTGTGTGTGTGTGTGTGTGTGTGTGTGTGTGTGTGTGTGTGTGTGTGTGTGTGTGTGTGTGTGTGTGTGTGTGTGTGTGTGTGTGTGCGTGTGTGTGAGGAGGATATTTAGAAGTCAAATGCAAATATCACAGAAAGTTTTCTTTCCCCTTTGCAGAGTGAACACCTGTGTAAACTGCCATGTCACTCACTGTGCCACTGTGTTTGTGTAGACAGCCGCCTGTCAGCTGATTCTGTGATAACTTCAAGCTCTTTATGCACAACAACCTCAAGGAACACATTGATAAGCTTTGTACAGTTTAGCTCTATTTGGGCCCTACTTATCCCACAAGTAAGAATTCTGAATATATGATATTTTATCATAGGTAATAGAACATTTTCTGGTTAAATGTGGCACAGAGGGATCAATACCTTGTGAGGGGAACATTAACGTCTGCAGATTTTGTGGTGATCCATTCAACACAAAATGATGGACTGATCAACCAAAGGACACCACTGCAACCCCTGGAGCCACAAGGCAAGAAACATTATCTGTCTTACTCCAGCTCCAACATCTGCCCAAATACACAGATCGACTTCAAAGTAGAATGACAGTCAAAGTGCAACAGTCCCCTTAAATTAAATCAAGCTGCACCAAATTGCACACACTCATAGATATCAGCTCTCTTAAAATGAAAACATCTTTGCACATGGTCCGTTGCCTCGCTCCTGTGTGTCAGAGGCTTTCTGGCACTAATCATCTAGAGTGGCAGAGGTGCTGGGATGAGAGAAAAAAGCGAGCAACAAGAGAAAAGTTCTCTCTGAATGACTTTCTTTCTTCCCCTAATGTCCCTCTGACAGAATGATATGTGCCCTGACCTCCACTGACCTGCGGCTTAAGGGGACAAGAAAGACAGCGAGTGGACAGTGGTGCGCAAATAGAGAGGGCAGTGTGTGCATTTGTGGGACGCAGAAAGAGAAGACAAGGCGGGAGAAAAGAAAGTGTGTGCGCCTGCTCTCCTTGCCCCTGGGGTACGAGTCCTGCGGCTCAGGCTCCTTTAAATCAAAGACATTGATGACCCACTTAACTACTATGAAAATGGTCCAAGGAGCTGCTCTGTCTTTCCATTGCTGCGTCTAAAAACGTAAACACCCTCCAGGGACCCAGTGAGATCAATGCCATCGAGAGTCTTCACTCAGGTACGGATTAGAGAGTACAGTAATGAGAAGGGAGGCTTTGATACAGTCATTAACAGAAATGGACCAATACTCGCAGAGAGACGCCAACATACAGCTGATGTGCACTGAAATCCTGAGCCTGCGTTCCGGCTCGTTACCCCCCCCCCCCCCCGTCATGTGATACCTGTTCAGGTTTGTTTCACCCACAAAGAGGGAACAAGTGAACGAGACGGAGGGGTGAACGGAAAGATTGATAGCCACCGTCGTCTCAGACCATGTATCATCCGCCATTGTTGCTGTTGCCAAAACACAATGACTGCTGCTTCAGCCCCGTTGAAATGTCACTGCTAATGATGTAGGTTATGCTTCTAATGTAACTAATGTGTTGCTCCTATGGGGTTTGGTTTCCTGCCCGGGTCAACCGTGCGCCCCTAAAGCGTGAAGATGGGAGAATGGCTAATTGTTCAGCACCTGCTGTTTGGGGGGGAGGGGGGGGGGGACTAACCCATTAAATCTTGTAGTGGAATCCAGACAAATCGGATGGATCAGGAAATTAGTTTTTCACTTTCTTCAGCACGTGAGATAGGGCGTTAGCCTTGCAGGAGTAATGCATGGGCCCTTTGAATTCTTTAATTTTTCTTGTGGTTCAGCCAAATGCAACAAAAAAAGGACTTCTTCCTGTCGCTGTCAGGTCACCGTCATGCTTTTTATTCCACATGTGTTGAATGTGTCACATACACAGACATATCCATGAAGTATGTATTGAGGTCCACACCTGGAGTCAGTGTTGGAAAAAATCCGACATTACTACTTCAGCAACTGCACACACCATGTTTAAATAGTCAAATCACATACAGACAAATTTAAGAGTTTTAAGTGACAACACAAGGAAGGCACCCACTGCACCAGTTAAATGGTTAAATTACTCAACCTTCTCTAAACTAGGTGCTAATGGGAAAGCCTGATGGTTGAGAAACAATCAAGCGAGCCACTATCCTACTTGAATGCATCAGCATGCAACAGTGCTCGCCTGCTCTCTGGAACAGCGATTCACAGAGGAAGCGGGAGGGAGCTGAGATCTTCTTACTTATTCCCGGAAAAACCACAACAAACCAAAAGCTCCACAGGGAAACCTGTTGGTGGTGCTCCCTCCGGTTATCCCACGCACACGGCCCAAAAAAAACAGCACAGCGAGAAACACAAAAACTCAATTTCTTGGAGGCCTCTCACTGTGCTGACCTTCTATTTTGAAAAGCATGCAGGTACTGAATAATCCTGAAAACTCACTTAAAACTGGCATGTACTCCATTTGAAGATAAGAAGTTATTGTAGTAAAAGTTCCTCATTCCTTTGAATTCTTTTACAAATATAGTCATCTCTGTTGCTTTGAAAAGTCTGTTGATCAAAACAAAGCCACGGGCAAGTTTAGCATCTGCCACTGAGGCTCATTCACTGAAAACAAGCTCAGAAGGCTGTGGTTGCACGTTGTTGTTTTCGATGATGTACCACTCTTGAAAGGCAAAAAACAAATGGTCGCCCAAAACAATCAGCCTCAGAGAATCCGACAGAAGCCCCCAAATAGTTGTTAGTTTAATGTGCTAACAGACTCCTCAGTGCTTTCCCTCTCCATTTAACTGCTGTGTACAAAAGGCCTGATTCCCAGATGTGTCGGTCTCGAGTGGTTCAGGGTTGGATGGTTTACTCAGGGTGTTGAGTCCCCTGGGAACTGAAGGATAGGATGTCAGCTGCTGCTTCCTGCTTTAGCCGGTAACAGGAACTGGCTGTGTTCCAGTGTGTGTGTGTGTGTGTGTGTGTGTGTGTGTGTGTGTGTGTGTGTGTGTGTGTGTGTGTGTGTGTGCGCACTGTGACTGGGCAACAAGCCCAGGTGCGGTAAAGCCCAGGTGTTCTTCTATGAAGAACACAATGAGCATGTGCAAACATGGAGGGACAGACAGGCAAATGGAGAGGGACTGGTATCAGAGAGCACACCTGTTGAGCACCTGCTCGATCCGCTCATGACACTGATTATGGATGCGGCAGTTGTAAACACACACACACAAATGAAAAAAGCAAAAACATGCACATTCCCTTCAAATCGCAGCGTAGAGACAGATCAGTGACGTCTTCACTCCCAGCCAATGAGACAAAGTTATACTTTACTATCCACAGACTCTGAGACCTTAGATCTGAGAACTTTCCTGTCACTTTCTCCCTGCCCTCCCTGCCTTTCCCCGCTCTCCCACCGAGCTCTTCAGTCTCTGTGTCATTAGGCAGCGCATCAGGGATTAAGACAGGCGATGGGAGGATGTGATTTGCAGCAGAATCCACTAAGTCTGGCATTACCACACACCTCACAAAGCACGGGGGAGTTTCTAATCTACAGCACAGCACAATCCTGCTAATGCATTCATAACAGACACAGCGGCAGCGGAGGTCGGCCGAGAATCAAACACCAAAGTATTACTGTCAAGTTCAGCGTTGAAGTGGTTGTGGTTGTTTTTCGCATTACATCTGCTGTTACATGCATCTGGTTGGAGGGGATAGACGTGTAGGAAGTACATTTGCAGGTCAAAGACATATTTTTGTCTGAATATCAAATATTCAGACAACGGAAAAAGATTGCTGCATAGTAAACCTCAAAGAATAATGCATCCAACCAGCCGTCATCTCGATGCCTCATCCTTTGACGGTTGCCAGGGGAGCGATAGGTAGGGTCCACCCTCATCAGTGTATCGCAGGGTCAACACACAGATAAAAACAACCATTACCACTTACAGTCAGTTCAGAGTCTGCAATTGACATTAGGTGAATGTCTTTGGACTGTGGGAGGCAGCCGGAGTATCCACTCAGAAACAGGGAGAACAGGCAAAGTCCACACAGCCGAACAGGGATTCTGTTCTGAGGTGACTTGCCGCCGTCAAATAATAACATAAATCTGTAAGTTATCAAATGAGCTACAGCTTCCAAATATTCATCCCACCACAATGACAAACATTTCATCTTCTCCGTCCGCGGTCATCGTAACACTCAGACTCTTAGGTCCCCTACATGATAGAAATCTACATATTTTAACTTTTAAGCAGAAATGCAGAGGCAGTGAGAAATGTGCAGTAAAGGAGCAGATCAATGAGAAGGGGAAGAAAAAGAGGAATAGGAGACGTTGTGTGTGAGACTATAGGCGTAGTAGGCCAACTGTGACATGCATCATCAGTCCTGTCTCCTCACTACATCTCCCTAATGAGTGCACAGCAGTGTGTGTGTGTGTGTGTGTGTGTGTGTGTGTGTGTGTGTGTGTGTGTGTGTGTGTGTGTGTGTGTGTGTGTGTGTGTCAGCGGGAGCCATGAGTCTCCCTGTCAGAGTGACTTGCAGCGGGACTGTGAGAGAGTGTGTGTGTGTGTGTGTGTTTGATAGAGAAAGGGACTAAATGAGCTCCTGGCGGGACTGACCCTCCTCACTTCTCACCGGTCCGTCAGAGAGACTGAGCGCTCCACTGGAGCATGGCTAGAGGCACGGTTCTGAATATTGAAAATACACACACACACAGAAAAGTGGCTGCAAAAGCCCTCTGTACGCTCACATACACACACACACACACACACACACGGCACCAAAACAGAGGTAAACGCCATCTTAGAAACTAAACAGAAAATACGCCGAGGTCAGTGAGCACTTGTGTTCACACGGCGTCAAGGGCGCAGACACAAAATGTGACAAAATGCACGTGTTTGTATATATCAAAAGCAAATAGCATGCGAGCCAAAGCCAGCATGCTCCGAGCGCATGGTGTCGGGTTCACCAGGAGTCATAATTATGATTCATGTCTCGGCTAACAGCCACGCATGTATGAGAATATCTCTAACTGCCTAAAGTGTGGGAGAGTGCAGGGAACATTAGCGATTTTCCGCGTGTGTGTATGTTGGTGCGTGACCACGTTTTCGGGCTAAGTGTAATTATTCTTGGTGACATACCTCACATGACTAATGAGTGGGATTCGGGTGCGTGGCGTCGGGCTCATTTGTCACAGGATGGTGGGTAAAGCTTCAGCGCGCTCCAACTCTTGCGGAAGACTCTTGAGGTCGCGCTAAACGCTCAGAAGCTGCTGCTGCTGCCTGATTAATTTCCTCTGTTTGACTTCCTGCAAACAGAAGTCAATTAGCAGATGTGTCACGTGGCATGACGTCACAAGCCGTGTCCTTTTTGTCATTGTGTGTGGATTAACTCCAGCAACACAAACCTCCCCATCTCCTGTAGCATCGCACCGAGGGAATCCTGTGTCAACACCTCCACTCTGACTTGTCGACGCTCCAGCAGATTTGCTCTTAATAAGGAAAGGCCGTGACACGACACGCAGCCCAGTGAAGTCAATACAATTTAATAACCCATCACTGATAGAACACGGTTGTTTATAGCCTGGAAATAAAGCCATGTAAGAGGAAATAATGGCGAGCTTTTAGCCCATAAAAGTAAATCGACGCTAGGATTTTTTTATTCATTAACTTTTAAGACTCGACGTAACGACTACACCTGCATTTAACAGCTAAATATAAACCTTTAGGAATAAAGAAGAATAAAACATTACCGGTAGTTAAAGTTAATGTCAAGGCGTTATCTTAACTATGCCCGACCCGATCAGCTGTAATTCTGTTCAAATACAATCTCTTCTTACATATAATTTAATATTTGCAATTACAGTAATCCCTTCGACACACAAATGGCTTTAGATTTGTACAAGGATTTAAAAAAAAAAAATCACCTTCTCTGTCTGGATCAGTGTCATCACTTAAAGCAGTGGCTCCTAAAGGTTGGGACCCCCTGGTGGGCTGCGAGCCACAGAAGGAGGGTCGCAAGATGATTCCCAGAAATCAAATACAATTTGAAATCATATCAATAAAGCATATTCTCACCATCATTCTTAGAAAAAAAAAAATCGACTATCTTTGTCTCCATGTGATAACAACAGCAGGAAACATTGCAACATGTGCATGTAGGTGAAGATCTTTCGTGAACTCACTGATATCAATATCTTTTGGGACAATGGGGGTTGCAAATCTTTGGCCGGGTTAATTTGGAGGTCATGAGCTGCAAAGTGAACCTCTGAGCTAAAGGAACCTAACATGATACTATTCCTTTAACATAGCCAGAAGATAACACACAGGTTGGTTCACAACCAAGATCACAAAACATTCATTCAAATAAATTAATCAAACCTGAAAAGATTTTTTTTATTAGTTTTTTTTTACATTATACATATTTCCATATAAAGAGATTCCTCCTTTTGATTTAAAATCAATTTAAACAAAAGAAATACAGAAATGTATCCAGTAACTGAACCAAAGCAAACTGTAGAATGTGTATATACCATTCAAACCAATTCAAAAACAGCACTAACCATTAAACCACTGTGAAGAATAGTGGTTTCTCATCTTGCCAAACATGGCTCGTGGTGCTGCGATTCCTTTTCACCGCGCTGATGTCAGCGCTCTTGTATTTGGTAACGGTGACCTTTGAGATAACAGGTGTCATGTATGAAGGTCTATTAGGGCCCGGGCTGTCTATTGTTACACATGCGAGGGGTGGGGGGGGGGGGGGGGGGGGGGGGGGGGTGGATGTACCGAGGCCTGATAAAAGCCACTGGGTGAGGGTACGGGTGCATGCTTATCATAATGGTTTCTTTGACGTGTAGTCTTTTACTAGAGGCCAGGAGGTCATGGGAGAAAATGCAGAAACTGAAAGCACGAAATCGGTCTCACATTTCGAGCCCCAGAACACAATCGAGACACAGACGTTAAGACTTGTTTTTTAAGAAAAGGCTCAGAGGGAAAAAAAAGAAAAAAGAAAAACATGTTCGGAATGAGAGAGGTCACAAGGCCTCCTGTGTTTTTAGTAACGGGCTTTTATGCATTAAAAAAACGACAAAATAATGCATCGATTGGCTTTTATAAAACAGCACGGATATTGTTGTTAGGGCGGAAATGTGCCGCATGCTTGCAGCAGAAATGACAATTAAATGCAAATAATGTATAATTTCAAAATGGCTTGTGGACAAAAAAAAGAAAGACGCTAACATTTTACGTAGTGAGAAGTGAAAAAACAAATAAACATTGACAAACCCCGATATCTCGTTCTATGGAGATGTATCACACTGTAAAGGGGGAAGTCATCAAGGGGTTCCTTATGAGCAACACGCGGCAGTCACGTCTGTCAATTTTCATTTCAAATGAAAGCACAGCCCTCATATTTGTAATGCTAATCCCGAGGACGTCTGCCTAAGTGCTGCATGTATGTGCTGCAGGTACAATGCGCATCTCTGTATTCCGCGCACATGTTCAATCAGGACGAGGGCTTTGTGGATTCTAATCTCACACTTTGTGATCTGCGGCTGTCCGCGAGGAGGGGTTTGTGCACTGGAATGCGAGGCAAGTGTTTGTCTTGATGTGACGAGAGGTTCCGCGGGAGATTTACATTTTTCTATTAGTGGAGAAAACAGTGGGACGTGACTCGGCGGAATATGATTAACGGAGCTCGGGCTCGACTGCGGTTTGGAAGATGCGCGCGAGAGGAGGCTCGGTTTCTTTGCCGAATGTAGAATTTGCAGCAGAATCAAAGAAAAGATGAAACCACAACATAATTAATGTCAGTACAATAAATTCTGCAGTTTCATTGTATGCTCCAACGCTGAAAATCAAGGGACAATAGAAAACGTATGTCAAATCTCTAAAATGGTCTGAAACTTACATTGTCTAATGGATTCCCTCCTGAAGAGGCAGTTCATTGACAGAGTGTGTCCTGCTCACAAACTGAACAGTCTGGACATGATTCTGTGGCTTTAAACATGAAATAAGAAAGGTCCCTGCGTGCAGTCCACCTCCTTTTAATCGTCGTCCAGGTTGAGCTCGGTGCTCAGGTTGAGGTAGAAGAAGGCGTAGATGCAGAGCACAAACAACGCGATCGCTGCGATGACGAGGAACCCATCCTGGGAAGAGGAAAAACAATGTTCTTAAAATGAAAACACGGACACCGCAGCAGCTGTGGTCGTCCTCCTCCATCTCTTTCCTGGAGGAGAACAGGCGAATATTCCCACCATCTTTAGGACAGTTGTTTTTCCAATGAAAGACCTGGATTGACTCTAGTGGCTTTTTAATAGTTTAGCTTCAGTAAAGTGCGACAGAATTTTGCATATTTGTGAAGACGAATGAATAATAAGTCAGTTTCAGGTTTTCTCTGGATGCAAAGACATCCACGTACTATGGAGCATAACATCCAAGAAAAAGACCTCTGAGTGACTGCTCCATAATAATCTATTCTATCTGCAATCAGTCTCCTGACATTTTTACAGACAAATTAAACTTCCTTCCACAAAACTGCCTATTTTCTCTCTCCCCCTCTTTTTTGTGTGTAGATTTTCTATTGGTTAATTGTCAAACAAATTGAGGCTTTCCAGAGGAGTGGCATTCAACTTGAAAATGGGAATTTGGAGCGCTCGTTCATTATGTGGCGCTCGCACGATTACAATCTTCATCAGCTGGAGTTTCATTAGGCCCACTCAGAGTATTGAACAATGCCAGTTACTCTTTTATCAAGAGAACTCATTAGCAGCAAACTTTCTAATCAACACTGGAGAGCTTGGAGGGCTTTAGGAGCGTGGAGAGTACAGTCTGATTGGAGGTTATTTAAAAAAAAAAAAAAAAAATGGAACTGAACATGGAAATGGAAGTTTTGACATGAAAACTGGGCCAAGGCAATACACGTGCAATGAGTTCAAGTGAATTCAAAACACGGGATTTCTGTCCTAAACACGCTCATTCATAACGTGCAGGTTTCATTTCTGCAGATACAGAGGGGCTTAAATGTCAGAGACCACTTTTCCATTCAATTGAATATGGCATCTATAATTTCAATCTTCTATTAATGGCGTCTTAAAGACACTTGAGGGGAAAACTACCTGAACAATTGGAAGAGAATCAGCCGGTAATGCCCCATTAAAGCTGTGTGTTCATGAGTAATGGACGGAGGTGATGCAGGGTCACAACTAGAGGAAATGACAAGCAGGAAAGAAGCAAACGAGACTAGAAAGAAAGAACCAAGACAAATAAAAAAAGAAGGAACATTTCAGGAAACGTCAGTTTGGTTATAGCAAACACAGACGACTGAAAATTCATGCCAGTGGCGAGAGAGAAGCCAGAATGAAAAACAAGAGAGGGAGAAAACAAGTCGGAGATAAGGCCTGGCACAAATGAGGGGTGGTGGGGGCCTAATAATAATTCCACTCTGACGAAAGGGAGTAGCGGTGGTAGCGGTGGTGGTGGTGGGGACGACAATTAAAAAGGCGTCACGGCATCCTCAGCTATCTGTGTACATGTTGTAGTGCCTAGTCATCAGCAGCATTGGTCTTCATTAGCCTCAGCCCACATTTATCTACATCCCGACAGCCTCCAAACAGCTTTAAGTCCCCCGCTTAATTGGAAAACTTTTAAATTTCATGCACTTTAGTTTCATATATTAACCGCCAGGCTCCAACCGCTTGATTTACTTTTCTATTTTGCTGGGGCCTCAGAGAAAAAGAGAATTGTTATCAAATCATGGAGCCTTGATTGTTTTTTCTCTGCTTTTATTGTGCTCCCTCGCAGCTTTGAAAAAAAACATGACAAAGAGGAGCATTTGTAATTCTGTCGACAAGATCGCGAAAAGGAATGCAGTGCTTCTGACGTAGGTGAGTGTTCTGCTGAAACACAAGGATGCACATAATTACAATCCAGTCTTTTTTTTTTTTTATCCCTCGTTCTTCGCTTCAGGTTTCAGAGAGAAAGAGAGAGAGAGAGAGAGAGAGAGAGAGAGAGAGAGAGAGAGAGAGAGAGAGAGAGAGAGAGAGAGAGAGAACAGCTGGTTACACTGACTTGTCTGTGAAAACAAGCTGGAGGAGTTTTGGTGAAAACACTCGAGTGGTAGAAAGCACCTGCACTTGATTGAGATCATTGTTTTCGAGGAGAGTGGCCCACTGTGTTGACTCTTGCCTCGTCTCGAAAAACACATTTATGTGCACCCACACACACATATACACACACCCACACACACATATATACACACACACACACACACACACACACACACACACACACACACACACACACACACACACACACACACACACACACACACACACACACACACACACACACACACACACACACACACACACAACACACAAACACACGGGCTCTCTGCCCACATTCTGATGGAGATCCCTGGATGGGGCCCAGGCACATCATCATCTTCATCATCATGCCGCTTTCTCAGCACCGGCAGCTGCAGCACACGCGGCACTGCTGGGAGCTGGGTCTCTGTCACCCTGGTGACAAGCCCCAGCTCAACATCCCCTCAACTCGCCTTTTATTCTGCTCCTGGGCTGGACTGTGTGCTATAAGTGTATGTGTAGGTCAGTCTGTATGTGCCGACATACTGAGCTCAGTGTATTTGCAGCTGTATGTAGGTGGCCCACAGACGCAAGCTACAAACAACTGCTGCTGTTGCATTTGAACTGAGGAAGAATGTCTCATCCGTTCAAATAGGAACAAATCATATCTATAATTTACCGTATCTACGTGTACTTTCCGAATACTTTATACACTTGTAAAATAAGACCACTGTGAACAGGAGAAGCCTTATCTATCTCAAGTCTTTTCATAAAGCTCATTGTAAATCAAAAAGCATAAAAGGCAATAAAATCTACAGATTCCCACGTGCTAACTGGCAACGCTGCTCACCAACTGAAAAGTGTGAATGGGCCTCATAAACCTAATGGCCGGCACAGATGACGGATCCAGAAGTCGGCTTCAGACAGAGGTTTTCAACACAGCATCCGTCAGAGTTTATACTGAAACGTTTAACTTCTTTTAGTTTATTACCTTCACGTGGAGATTATGTTTTCACCCCAGTCCATCCTTTCAAAATAAAACCTGCAGCTTCGTGCCAGAATAAATGGGTTATGCATATTGCCACCAAAAAAGAGAAAGTGGGTGAATTCATAAAACAAGTAAACATGTTTATAATTCTGTTCTATATGGTATTATTTACCATACATATTCACAAATAACAGCTGGTAGCCTCCATCCTCGGCTAATTCCATAAGCAGTTTTTTTCCGAACTCGGCTCAGCGGCTAAATAAGACTGAGAGAGAACAGTGCAGAACTGAACAGAAGGCTAGTGTGCCAATTAGACAAGACAGCAGGCTTGTTTCCTGTGCTGCATGCTCGTGAGCTGGAGCGACTTCCAAGGTGCTTCCTCTTCCCTGAGCAACCTGAAGAGAGACTGGAACAAGACTCCCTGCCAGGTCCTTCATCTCTGCTGATCGTGACCTCGAGCCATCCACCGCCAGTCAGAAAGAGCTGCAGCTTGGCATCCAGGTAATGGACACCACGACAGAAAAAGACCGACTCCATTTGTGTATGAAAACATGCTTCTTGTGCAACAGGTGGCTGCTTTCCTCAACTTCTCAGGTCAGTGTTTGTTTTGTGCAACCCTGAGAAGATCACTGTTGCGGGAACAGAAGTTCTCCCTTCCATGCTCTCTCTTTCCCCAGTCTTTCCATCTAATTCTCTGCAAACTTTATCCAAACTGCCCCGCCACTGGGACAGCCCTGAGACAGCCTGCCCTGGCAGCTGCCGCATTCTCTGTGCCCGCCATGTCTGTTGGCCCTTCTGAGATGCCAGCTGCATCTGAGACCAGCATCTTAACCAGGGAAGAAGACGGAGAACAAGAAGAAGGATGAGGAGAGAAGAGAAGAGGAGAGAGGAAGACAGAAGAAAGCAACATGTCTGTATAAACCATTGTTGCGATAATCCCAAAAATGATTACCCAGGGAAGGGGAAGTAGACGAAGAAGAAGGAGGAGGATAAGGAGAGAAGAGAACCAGGGAAGAAGAAGAGAAAGGAGGAGGAGGAGAGGAAATTTACGCATAAAGCAACATGTCGATATAAACCATTGTTGCCAATGTGTGTGTGTGTGTGTGTGTGTGCGCCATCACAGAGCTGTGTAAAAATCACAACTATATAAAACACTAAAAAAGACTTGACAGCAAAGCAAGCGTGACCAAATATCCATTACATCTGGGCTGAATTTCAATCGAACTCGGGGGCCAAGAGGTCTGCGTCGGTTTAATATCCTCGTCCCGGAGGTATTTTTAATCCAACCTCTGAAAATTCCCCTCGTCTTGGGCGTGAAAAAAAATCCTGAATTATTCATGAGTAATATCAATATTTCAAGATATGGACTAATCTAATTGGATTAAAGACGTGCTTAATGAGGCCCTGCGTGTCTAAGAGATGCATATTTTAAAACCTGACCATTTCACCCAGTGTTTAATCCTCAGTCTGATTTGCTCATCTCTGTGTATGACATACCATCTAACGCTTAAAGGGGAAATGGAAACGGAGGCCGGTTTTTGAATGTTGCATAGGAAAAGAAACTATCAAAAATAACAGCGGACATACGTGAATTATTTACTCCCAACTCTCACTTGAAAACAACTATAACAAAATCACTGAGGAGTTGATTTCATTCCATTTCAAAGAAAATTCGAAAAACCACAGACTGTAGATTTTATTTGCAGGAGCTTGCTCTGTGCAAAAAAACAACAACCTTGGAATAGTAAAATTGTTTATTGCTGAGCCAAATGAACGAGGGAAAGCATAAGCAGGCAGAGTGATAAACGTGGTGTCATCCATCTTTGCCTGCACAACAGCTTCTAATCGCTGCGGTGTGACAAAGCAACGGAGAGAGACCCATTTCTCTGCCCTAGCAACACCCTCACCTCCCTTTACTTTCACATTACTCAATTCTATCTTATCACTTTCTTATTTTCTCTTTGTCTCTTATTCCTCTCTGCTTTTTGTATTCCCCAACTTCTCCCACTTCCTCTCCTCGTCCCTCCCCGATGCTCTTTTAACATTTGATCCTTCCAGGAATTCCCTGCGTGTTAAAAAGCTGTGAGTTATGTCTGCTTTCTTACAGACATGTTAGAGGAGTGTAAACTTTATTCCAGGGAGATCCCTCTTTTCCTCAAGTTTTCAACACTTTTCACAGATCTTCAGCAGATAGGCAGGGGCCCACGTCATATCAGTCCAGGTGGATATGCAGGGAATGCAGATGTATATTTCTGCATTCCCATTAGGTCTATAGTAATAAGTTGTGAGAGAGTCAAGGATTTTGAATGTGATCTTAGTGAGATGCGCTCTCAAACAGGCAGACAGAGGAAAGGATAGAAGATGGTTGGCAGAGAGACAGACGAGCAGATGGACCAGGACGGGCAGGCAGAAAGAGAAGAGGACATGCAGATAACAGACGTCAGTAATGTGAAACAGAAAGTGAAGTCCAAGTTGAGTCTCACCCTGAATCCAGAGGAATTCTTCTTCGCTTCAGCCTTCAGCCGTGTGGCCTTTAAGACCGGTTTTGTCTTTTTGTAGTCCTGCTTACCTGAGAGAGAAGAAATAGGAAGACGTAAATCAAATGACTGCAAAAATATTATTATTATTACTGTAAACTTTCTGCACACCTATCACAAACAAAGAGACTTTTTTTTCTCAACCATGATTGGTGGACTTCCCCTAGACTAAACTCTAGTATTTTAGGTAAGATTTTCTCTGGATCAATAAAGTATCTATCTATCTATCTATCTATCTATCTATCTATCTATCTATCTATCTATCTATCTATCTATCGTGTGTGTGTGTGTGTGTGTGTGTGTGTGTATTTCACACGAGGCAGAGCTGGCTGTCTTGGTCTAATTAGACCCAACACACTGCAGGAAAAGGAACTTTGCTAACAATGGGGTGGAAAGGCAACAGCTTGGTGAACAGTGTGTGTGTTTGTGTCTGTGTTTTCTTATACTTCTATTTTTGAGAGAACCCATTTGAACTCAAATGGTGAGTTGATATTATTTAAATATAATATGATATAATAAATATATATAATAGTCCCTAAAGATGATATTCTTAAGACTTCTGTTAAGGATTAACAGGATTAGATAACGATTAGGGCGAGGGCTGAGGTTAGGTATGAAACTCTGACTGAGATGTGCAGTGAATCCATGAATAATCCTCATAAAGACTGAGGACAAATATGTGTGTGACAGACAGAGACCAAGCCCCTGGATCAGCTTCAAGGTTTTCTCAGTCGCTGATGCCACTTTACCCTCCACCTAATTAAGCCTCATATGCATCGACAGAAAGAACAAGAGGAGCGAAAGGAGGTAAAAACGTCCAAATCCATCTGGTGGAGAGAAAACAGTGAATGTGAGAGAGGTGGGTATGATTTGTGTGCATGTTGTGTTTCTGGAAACAAAGACAGACCTGCATACCACACACACACACACTTTCTTTGCTCCAACCATCTCACTCCCCCTGTTTCTATTTTTTTCTGAGATCTTGCACTCAATTGCCTATCTCTCCCTCCATCCCTCCTGGTCACGGACTCCTCCTCCACCTCGCTCTGACTCAGAGGAGGGCTAATAGAAATGGGGAACATGTTGCCAGGAGCAGACAGTGAGCTGGTGGGAATTCATTAGGAGGGCCACTGGATGTCTCCTCCACTTGTCAGAAAGTGGAGAGGTGGAAATTTGATTGGAGGGCACCTCAGGTTGCTCTCCATTCACAGAAATGTGTGGAAGGACTTTCCGACTGCAAAATGTCTGGTTGTGATCATGTGAGGTTGCAGAAAGCTACATAAAAACACCGTGAGACCAACATTCAAATGGAAAGAAATAAGGGTGTAAAAATCTACAGAGAAATGTATGAAAATTTACATATAAAATGATGACCGTGTCTTGCATGTAGCATTTAAAGAATTGTTGAAATGAATTAGCCTCACATGGCTGCTATAAAGACAGATTGTAAATCCTGTGTTACTCCTACTCAACTACTATAAAAGTGCTCAGGGGGCTAAAAAACTTGCAAAGGGATAAATAACCGACGGTTGCATCCTATATGTGGACATGTTGGCCCTCCATATGTGCAATAACGATAATGGAAATAAAACGCGTCCCAAAACATGCAGTCGTACTTTGTTTGTGTAAAAATTACGTTTATATACGAAAACTCATCAAAACCCAATTCACTGTTAACCCTCGGGTAGGAATACATTCTTTACTGGAGCAAAATCAGAAAACAAGAGTATTAATTGTTAATATGGAGGAAAAATGCAGGAGAATTACATTTGACTGTGTATTGTAATGTTGTTGTATAACTCTCTTGTGGTTATTATTTTTACTGTGGGTCTGCAGCCTGCACACAAATACACGCACTCCCACTAACACACACACACACACACACTGACAACCCTGATGATATTGCATTGGGATTATGAGCTCTCCTATTTGTCATCGCTGTTTCCCCTGCTGCACCGGTGCTGTAGACACTTTCTGTCACCAATTATCTATATGCGCTGGGCTACACGCTGTCCTCACATCCCTCGCTGCTTGTGTCTGCCACGCTGAAAAGGCATCACTGTCCTCCGGTACAGCGACAACAATGCTGTGTCTCAGAGGAACATTAGCCCTTGCAAGGTGGCCGAGAGAGCCTGCTGAGAGGCTTCCCTGAGAGCGCCTTTCACCGAAGTTATCGCTGCTTTCGTGTCAAGAGGACAAGAGAAAAGTGAAAGCGGCCCTCGCCTCCCACGCCACTAACAGTAGATTCCCTTAAATGCGTTTCGTGTGTTTTTTCCTCATTGCGTCAATCAGCTATAAATGGCACCTGATTAAGACTGAGGAGGGATCAGTTCTCATCTTGAGCTTTTGTTCTGTGTAACATAAAGTGGCAGGTAGGGGGTCTTAGCTAATATTAGCCACATGTGATTGAAGGAGGGCGGAAAGGTATGTTATTTGTGTGTCACGCAATCTAGCCATTAAAATGACGCCAGAAGAGGGTTCAACACTTCAGAATCGCAGTTTGTCCGAATGAAAAGAAACACAGGTAGTAAATGTGTGTGCCATATACAGTGCTGTTTGACTTTAATGTCACAGTTTAAATTCTCTGAAACCTGAACGAGAGGGTGTCAGGGTCGTCAGGGATCTTCACAATCCCAGAAGAGAAACAATCCATTTCAGGACAGTGCATTAAACCTTATTTGGGAAAGGTTACCAAATCTTAGTAATTAGCAGTTTTTAAGTGAAGCAGACAACTTATCTCAATTGCTATATCTATTATTTGTTTGCTAGGGTCTACATAACATCTAGTCAGTGCTGTACTGTTTAAAAAGCTAGTCACAATTGATGTGAAGGCAAAACTACAAGAAACAAGCCCAAAAGGGTGTGAAGAGGAACACACAACGTGCCCGAGGAATTCAGGACACGTGTTTGTTTTCTGGGGACGAGTCGTCATGCATATGCATTACATGGAGGGTGATGGGGTGATTTGGACAGACAGCCCACCATCTCTCTCTCTTTTCGGGAACCCTGGGACTGGCAGTGTGTCTGACAGTTCGCCGTGCTTTGCTCTGCTTGTGTGTCTATCTGGCATGGCGGCCAAATCGTGGGGTGACCACATGGCGCAGATCCCTGGCGTCTGAGAGAATGCCTGGTAGTGGAACTGCAGGGCTGATGCCAGACACATGGGAGAAATGTATGCCTTGTCCTTTGCATCAAGTCAGGAGAGGAGAGGTCAAATCAAAGCTGGTGGCACAAGCCTAGATTAAGAGTGATTATTTGGAATCTGAGAGCATTAAGCATATATAAATTACTAAACTAAGAAATAAGTTTTGAAATAAGAGAATTAAAATTATACTTTGATGATATGCTATAGCCTAACTACAGATGGAAGTGAAATATATCTAAATTCATCACATTTCACTTCACTTTCTAAAAGCTAATAATTAGCTATTTGGCCCCTTGAAATTGTTGGTTTATTTATCTGCACCAGTAGCAATCTTAACTTGAGCAGTGACCACTTGCACTTCCATGTAAAAACACTAAAGCTCGGGCTCTCCTGAGGGCAGCTTGGCGCAGTCAATTATAACAGGCCTAATAATGGTATTTAAAAGAGCGTGTCAACAGTGGCTGCTTGATGGCACGACATGACAAAAGCACTCCAGCAGAGATGATGGTACAGCTCGACATCCAGCCTGGACTACTTTCTGATGTGCGGTGAATAAGCCACCCTATTGCGATTTTAAATTACCATGAGTGGCCCGTTCCAGCTCTCAGAAGACCCAGCCCCATGCTCGAGTTGAAGATTTCATTTTTCTCCTTGCTGTCGTTTCCCACCTCTCACTGTTTTTCCACCTCTGCTGTTAAACAGTGGTTTGGTGAAATTGCCTGATGGCCATTCTTTTGAAAAAGAAGGATATAAAACTGTACAAATTGAGGGTTTGGAGGAAAGTGTAGGGAGAGAGAGGAGCAAATTGTCCCCAACACCTTCGCTGCATATTTTTGTTATTGATGAGATGTGCTGAGAAAGAAAAAGACTGTAATGGAAGGAAGAAAATGGGAAAACAGTTGAACATGAGCTTGTTATTTCATTTATTTGATTGGACATGGATGAAACTAAAAAGTCACCTCAAATAAAATGCTAAAGGATGGTGGCTGTCATTTTAGAAAGATCCCACTGATTAGAAGTTATAATTAAATAAAAATAAGGTGTTCTGTACTCTGGATAGCGGGAGGAAGTGTCTTTTTTTCTAGGACCAGGATAGGGAGAGTTATCCGAAGGCCAAATAATCCTATTCTCCTGTCCCAATATAAAAACGTATGCAACCATCATATTGCTTTTTCAGACCCGTGCTCTTAAGGGCTGGAAGATTACACATGACATTAAAAATACAGATGAGCATGTGCCTGAGAAAGAAAACTACTGCAATCCCTGTCTGTGAAACAATGTCCTGCATCATACAAGAAAAAACACAATGTGAAGAAGGTTCCAAATCAAAAACGTGCACCGACACAGTAAGGAGACATCCCATGAGCCTTATTAACACTGAGGTAGCGCTGGGAAATGTAAAACTTGGGAAAGTCAGAGGATGTGAATCACCAGGGGCCGACAAACAGCCGCCGACTGGAGGAAGTGGACCACAACAATGTCATGACTGACACGAGTTTCAGCAGGTGGGTTGTGAAATCGTAGAGCAAATTAACTGCTTGCCTCACTTCCTATAAAATCCTCTCTCCTCCTCTCCACAAGCAATTCCGAGGGTCCAGAGTAGTCCTCAGGACGGAGGCCATGTCTTTTTCCTGACTGATGAGGATGAACTGTTCTTGTTCTCTCAAACAGTCGGCATAAGCTAAAACATGAATTATAAAACAAGCTGGTCTGCTTATTTATAAAGTCACTACTAATGTACTTTGCCAGCATCATAATGCAAAGTGTCTTGATAGCTTTATATCTCTGATCGTATGGCCTGCGTCACAGGATGATGTGGAGGTCTACAGTGAAATGTGAAATGCAAGAGGACTGTCTCTGGTCCACCTGCTCCACAGACCTCCGGAGTCACCATGGACACAGCCATCGACATCCAAGGAGTCCCGTTAGTCTTGTGATTGTTATTATTGCCAAGTCTATGGAGGAACTCATTCTCACTTATGTCGCCCCTTCTACAGTCCAGTGCCAGAGTTTTAGTATGACTCAGACTTTGTGCAAATATCTCCTTCCTGTTGTATCTACTAAGAACACATAGTCAGAGTCCTCGTGCACCACTCCTGGGATGTGAAGTGAATCCTACGAGGAGAACATTGCATTTGCGTCATAGCTGCTTACAATTACCCAGCTTTGCCACTGGCGACCTTTTGGTTTTCGCTCCATAAGTGGAAAACAAAAACAACAAAAAAAAAACATGATATGAGCTGTGCTCTACAAGCAACCACAGCTGGCGTGCTGAAGGGGCCCAACTTTTTGATTGATACCTCCCATATTGCCTTACTTAGGCTTTGGTGATGTAAAGGGAGAGATGGGGAAACAGTAGAGCAGGATTAGGGTGGTACTAAACTTTGAGAAAATAGTTTCTGACATGATATCAAAGGGGGCAGTTTTTTTACACGTGGAATTCACTGTCCATAAATGAAATGACCTCAGATGCTGCGCCTTTGTCTCCAAGTGTAATTACTTCCACAGCATGTATATAATCCAGCGTGTCTGATTTGATTTTCTATTCGATCCAATTGGAATTGTAAAAACTTCCCAGGCCTGCGCAAAGAAACCCAGGCTGATTCTCACGTACTGATACATGTTGATGTCTTCAAAAAGATGGGAGCTGATGGGCAGATTGAAACATTCAGGTTATGAACCAAATGCATGCCTGCTTACTGCAACACAGGATGATTGTGTATGATTTATCAAGAGTGACATTAGCTTGTATCTATGACAGAGCGATGAGCAGATCCCTGTGTTGTGGTAAGGTTGCCCACATGAAGCAGGGGGGGTGATGGTTTTGGTTGAAATGCAGAGACACAACCAGTCAAAGACAAATCTCACCCCTCAAAAAGCACCATGAACAAATTTACAAACCTTATTGTTTCAATATATTGATGATCAATCAACGTTTTTCATCTTATGGTATAGAAAATGCCTCGAGAGCCCAAAGAAACATGAGACAAGCAATCACACCATTTCGTTATTATCTACTTATAATACGAACATTGTTACTCGTTTTCTTTAGATTGATCAGCACCAGGATGACGGGACACTCACCAATCTGCTTCCTGTACTGCTCGACTGGCAATCCGGTCGCACTGGCGTCTTTCCTCCCCATCTTTTCCCTCCTCAGCCTGACAAGACGTGAGAAGAAAAACAACCTTCAGGAGTGCGAGGACTTCACAGCTGGGCCTCCGTGTTACACCTGATCATTTAGTTAAAGCAAACACGCCGCTCCGTTCCCGTTACTGTAGCCGGAGATAACTCGTGAAATCTGCGGGAAGGATTTAAGTTAATACGCGATCATATATCGCGAAGAGGAGTCAGTTTCGATCAGACAGATGGTTTATCTTTCACATACATCTGCTCGACGTAATTAAATTCATTCTCACCACCTTCGCTGTGTGCTACACTCACAGTATGTGCACTTCCTATCCATCTCATTTAGTCTAACACCATTTCCCTTCACACCATGAGCTCTCTCTTTGAATACCCTGACGGCTCACAGGGAAGACATGAGGAGAAAGAGTTAGGAATAATAGAAACTGTATCTTTAGACTGCGCACATAACTAAGCGAGTGTGTAACTATGCTTGTGTAACAGAATAAATGCCGGGGTGTGTTTTTCTCGCATCCATCCAACATCCTTGTTTCTCAGGGAGCATTCAGACAAGCTGACTCACAGCACACTGCATCAGTAGTGCTGGTGTTTGTTTAAAATAGATTGTTGAAGAATAAAATATGAGTCATTGGGGCGGGCCAGTGTATTCTAATGACACAGAAATCTCAAATCCGTCGAGCAGATGCTTACACAAATAATCAATTTAATGATTATCGGGAAAAGGCAATATTTATATGAATGAAATGTGTAAGCAGGTATGCACAGGCGGAGAGATGAGAGGTGCTATACGAAAAAGGAAAAAAGTATGTATGTGCATCCAAGAAGAACAGGAGTGCTGGAGAGTCTGGAGGTGCAGCAGGGGAATAGAGGATAGAGACTAAATTAGCATGTTCAAGGAGCGTGGCTGTCTGTCTGCGCTTCTCTCGGGACACCTGAATTTTACCTTAAACCAAAAAACCCACTGTTTTTCACCTACATCTCAAACGCCGTTGGTGCCGGGAGAGAAGGAGGATTTTTATTTTTTTTGCTCAGCTATTGTTCTCTGCAGCAGCTGGAAACCAGACTCAGCAAATTAAAGGAAGTGAAGGGACGGCAAAAGGAAAAGAGGAAATTGCCCGAATGTAATGTTTGTTGTTGGACCTCTCAGAGTTTCCAGCAATCTTGTACTGCGGAGCAACATCATAACGTTGTATCTAAATTGAGGACTTGCTCATCTGAAGCTTCCGTCGTCACATGTCACACGTTGTTGTTCTTCCATGACACCGGTACAGATGTGTTAGAGTGCATTATGAATTTGCAGCTGTGGAGTATAAATAGCAAGGAAGTGTGCTGACTATTACAAAAAAAGAATCTAAGCCTACTGACAAGTGCATTGTTGGTAAAAATTCCCAGACCATTGCGTCATCTCACGTGTATAACTGACAAGAGTAATGACCACTTTCTGGTCATTAACAATGTTAATAATAATCTCACTTCACTGGGGATCTAAAATAGGCCCGGCAAGTATGACATTGACTTTAATAATTGGTTTTCATGATCAATGTTCCCCTGATTAAAAGACATAGGTTCCTTCCCCTGCACAGTAAAACCTGCCGTAGCACCATGCTGCACTGCACCATACAAGATAATCTTAGGGTTTGTTTACCACGCTGAGTCAGATGTGTTAAGTAACAGCAACCTTTTTTCTCCTCTATTCATCTGGCTTCAAGTGTATATTTAAAAAATTTGAAAATGTTATATTATAGAACATAAAAAGGCAGAAAATATGAAACCACGGTTTCTTTCCAGCGTTTGTTCTGGAGAAGTGGCTGGAATGACATAAATAAACTTGGAAATGGTATTGAGGTGTTCCTTATAGTTTGCCGAGACTCAACAACGCATTTCAAATACACTTCTTATACAGATTCAACACTTTTATAACCCATCTTTTATTGAGGTGGGATTTATTTTTAAGCGAGATATGTTCGGCTGCAGCAGTTTTAGCTCAGTGAACACGATGAAATGGGAACAGAAAGGTGTTGCATGCAAATGTTACCACAAAGCTGGGGTTGTGATTTCTAGTTGGAGGAAGAGCTCCTGATGTGTTAGCATTGTGCAGCATTGAGAAAAAACTATTGTGTCTCTTTAAATGAGCTACACGCGCACACGCACTTTTTCTTGTCTCTCTGAAGAGCTGGACATCAACAAGAATCACATACGTGGTTTGCAGAAGTGCTAAATTCAGACTATTGTTCAATTCAAGCACAATCCTCCCTGTGTAATTCAGAGGAGGCGGCTCTCAAGTCGGATTCACGAAGATACTTACACTGCTGACGTTGCTCCGGTGGCTCAGTGGAAGTGTCCCCGCATAACGACACGTGTGTCCGCGGCGTGAGGACACGAGGGACGGCTTTTTATTGCACTTTGATCGAAATGTCTCCTGGATGCCAACACACCGCTTCTTCCCTCTGACACTTCCGGGTTTCCACGTCAACATAGACGACGGACAGATTTGTTAAGCCAATCATACGCGAGTATATGTGGAGTGGACCAATAGCAGGAGGAGGGGAGGGGACTGGAGGCGTGGGCAAACAGCACTTTTATCAATAAACAAACTTCGTGGGTCTCAATGGTTTCACAGAATAAAATATTACTTCATAATATATAATATGTACAATATTAATTACAACTTTTATAAAAATAAATAGTGTCTAAATCAGTAGTTCTCCAAGTTATGAATAAAGGCAATTTTCAGGAAAATTATTACAAGTTTTGATGATTACAAGAATGAAGTTATAATTTAATGAGAAAAAAGTCGCTATGTTCTTACTTGAGACAAAATCTAAAAACTTCTAAAAAATATATTTAAATACAATTTGGAAATAAGCATCAAGGAGCAACAATGCTCTCCAGAGTTCTCAAAATACTGCATCATACGATGAGTTCTTGAACTTTTCATTCATCATGTTTTACTTTATTCAATGCAGGGCTTTTACTTGTAACTGTACTTGTGCTGTTTTGCTCTTTTGATTAAGTAAATGATTTGCATACTCCTTCCACCATTACATGATTGTACATAACCACAAAGACTATTTGCACATCTGAACGTTACATGAAAGGATCTCTGCATCGCTCTCCGATTGAAACATACTATCATTAAAAATGACATGTTGGCCCTAAAGTCATTCTTTCCTTGTCAGAGTGCAACAAATGGTGTAGTTATCCTCGCTGTAAACAGTAGCATTATGGTGTGACAATTAACAGAAGCAACAGCCGACCTCATCAAAGATGAGGTAATCTCACACCACGATGTTCATTTCTCTTTCCTACATTTTCTCTTTGTTTACGGTGTAGAACTTTACTTCCCTCTAATTGCATCCAGCCTCATTGCTGCCTGGGGCTTTGTGCAGATTACGGGTAGACTTGCCACCGCTTGTAACTTATTGAAGTTTAAAATGATTTTCTGCTCTCCCATGGGCATGCCATTTGCATGCAGCACAGCAGTAACTAATATATGTAATCTGCTTATAATGTGCCTGCATTATGCTTTACTTTACATGGAACTGCCACTGACAGTGAGCACTTTAACACAGCACTTTGATGGAGGAACAAGTATTTGAATGACAAGTCAATGATGATATTTTTACCCCAAGAAATTTTGCCCAGGAAGCAGGAAATTGTTCCGCATATTCTCGTAGAAAGGCTTTCATGTGCGTGACACTGAAATTGCACTTAAGTACACTTAAAGTCAGTACTTTAAATTTTACATACTGCCACCGTTTTCAGAACAAGATAAAAATTGGATGTGCAAGATGGTGCAAGCAGGGACCGCAACACAACAGGTCGGAACACCCCACCACGACCTCCTGAGACCGACAGGAGGTGGGGGAAGGAGGTTGCAGAGGACAACCTGCTGGATCTTGATTCATGACAAAGATGGGAGACACACTATTTCTTAAAGAAAAATGATTTGTAGGAAATAACTTTAATACGCGACAACAGAGGATTATCAAAAGAATAGGATGTGGACATCAGGAATGTAAGGATGTGGTATATGGATGTTTTGAAAACCACAGCCTAGGAAAAATTAGAATGAGACTGTTTCACCTTATCCCAAATGTCCCAGACAAGAGATCCAACCACATAGGACGTCTTTATCCGCTGAATAACCCTCACCATTGTTCTGAAGTACACAGAAGTTGTAAATAAGTGTATCCAGAAACCGGAAGACACTCAACACCAGCGGAGAAACTCTACAGCCACTAGGTAGTTAGGCGGTGTAATTGCTGTGTGACTCCCATTCACCTACACACAACTTTGAATGCATGGCCCCCGTGCATATAGGCTATGTGCATACCTACAGCCTAGCTTTGAGGCAGAAGCATTAACTGGGCTTTAGATCCAGTTTGGTGAAAACAGTCACAACCAGCAACCAGCTGCTGAGTCCAGATGAAGAGAATCTGTCTCAGAACCCGGCTGAGTTGCTCCTCATGCGGATTAAAAGCCTGTGAATGAATAAAAGGATAAATGAGCAGACTGACACGTATAACTATGATCCATACCATAATGAAACACATCGATTTACATACACGCTCGGCTGAAAGCCTCCACGACGGTTAAGTTGGAACAGTTAACAAATGGCCTCATTTGAGAAGTCTGAAAATGTTGTTTTAATATCGCCATCAAAAGCAGCATGAGTGTAGTTAATGCAGAGCTGAAATGTTCTCTTGTTCCACTAAATGTGTGTGATTAATTTCTCCTGTTGAGTGAAACAAACCAGCGTGCTGTGCCTGTCACACTGACGTCAACTGCTACTGTGAATGAAAACCATGCAGGATGGATTTGCCTGATGAACAGTTGTAGTGAATGAACCGGAAACATCATGGAAATGTATATATAACACTTAAAAGTAGATAAGTGAGTACCCCTGGTGAAATTAAATTCGATTTTCAGCTGCATATAACGACCAGACCTCAGAGACAGTGTAAAACTGAGTCAAGCCATTTTCATTTTTCCAACATCCTCATTTACTTTTTGATCTGTGAGTGTCTGTCCATGCGTTTCTCTTTTTTCTTGTCTCCCTCCCTCCCGTCTCTCTTTGAACGTCACTCTTTCACCCTCACTCACTCTTCCTTCTCTCTCTCACTTCATCTTTTCTTTCTCCGAGGCAGTTAGACGGCCTTTAATTGCCAGACATTAAAAAGAATGCTGGAGAAGAAGGATCGCCTGGAGCCACTGGCAGGCTAAATGGCAGCTCTGCCGCCGCCGCCACCGCCTCCTCCTACATGCAGCAATGGAGACGTCTCAACATAATCTCGGGCAATTTGCAGTCATCATCAGGGGGACTGATTAATTTTCTGACTGAGAATGTCTTCCTACATTTTCACGGATTGGTTCAAATGTTTCAAAGCGACCCAGTGATTAACAATCAACAAAATGCATTTCATTAAATACGGACATAAGGGACATAAATCCACCTGTTTAAGATAATTAAATGCAGATATTAGACCTGTTTTTTAAAGGTAAGGTTTCATTACACAATAGTAGATATTACTGGTCATATGGGCAGCTGTGGCTCAGGGGATGGAGCGGGTTGTCCTCTTTCCAGAAGGGTTCGATCCCGGATTTCTGCAAGGCAACGTGTCCTTGGGCAAGATGCTGAACCCCAAATTGCCCCTGACGGCTGTGCCATTCTCATAGAAAAAAAGGTGCTGCCCATAGATGCACTGTATGAATGAAAGGGGTGAATGGCAAAAACTGTACTGTAAAGCAGTTTGCCAGAAAAGCTCTATATAAATGCAGACCATTCACCACATCACGCCATGTGGAGTAGATCTAACAACATTTTTGTGACGATGTTATCATTTGAGATTGTTAAATAAATTCTTGTGGTATAATTTTTAGAGGAAGCAAAAAGTAAGGTACACGCAGAGAAACTATATGTCTCATCTTGACATCAATCTATAAAGATATTTCACCTGAATATGCTGCATAATTGACATTCCGTAAAACACTGCTTCACACCTCCCTCACAGTTTTCTGTCACCGTGCCACAATTCACGCTCGTATGCACAAATACACACGGAAACACACTCTGCCCTGCAAATTCTGTCACATGAATTCTTCGAGACTGAAGTTGAGTGTTTCCTTTTCATTTCCATCCTCAGGCATCTTATTGGTTTGGAGGAGAAGACACAATTCTTTCTCCCGTTTAATATTCTTATCTCGCTCTCCCTGCTATGCCTGCAGTGTGCGGTGAATTCCCCCCCCCCCACTCTCTATCTCCCGGCCCCAGAGTTCCCTCCCATTGACGGGGGAAACTGTATCAGCGCAGATACGGAGTGAAATGAATTTGGGGGTTTATGAAACGCAGGGCTTCATATAATAAAAAAAAAAAAAGAAGTCCCACAGACCTCGAGAGATAAGTTATCATACAATGGATTTAGTCCCGTTTTGCTACAGTCATTATCCTGTATTGGAGCGTAGCAGCTCCGATGGCTGGGAGTTATCCTCTAGTGTGCTGGGAGGGTTTGGATGTGTCAGGGCCGTGATGGCAGACATCCCTTTGTGATCTGCTGCAGTTTGAAAAGACTCGAGTAGAATGGTGCGCAGCAAAGTTCCAGGTAGGAAACTGAGTTGAGCATTAGAATAAAATAAACTATTAGTGTGTATTGACAGGAAAGCTTTGTATCGCTATCGCCACTAATTCAGTGGATCTAGCCTCTAGTGTCCATTAAAAGGGATAGTTCACCCAAAAATGGAAAATTCACTCATTAGCCCTGAGTCTTTAAAGGGATTATGTCACTTAAGCATTAGCGCTCAGCTTTATTCTTTTATTCTTCACTTTCATCCCCATTAGTTTCAACTAAGTGATGCTCAGTCTTCCAACGCACCACAGGCCGTGTGACGGATGCTCGCACCGCCAGAGCTGGGATGCTGCCTTGCCCTCCCGTGACCCTCCTCCACAGTTAGTTAAATGACAATCCCCACGCCTTTGGATACAGATGGTGCATCAGCTTTCCACAACAAACTCCAATCAGAGAGCAGCGTCTACTTCGTTCTCCACAACACAGCGCCTGTGTCCCCAGCTGTGTGGAGCGGCTGCCCACACTTCGTTTTTAGTGTTTGTGCAGGTGCTGCAGCTGGATCTCTCCCCCCCCCCCCCCCCACGGACACGCCGCAGACTGGCTGGCTTGGCTGGAATATTTCTTTTCACTGTTTACTCTGGCAAGTCTACAGGCCCTGCTGAGAGCAATTCTTGAGGTGCTTAATTTTTGTCACTTTGACTCATGCAGTCATCCCAAACAAGACGCGCACTGAAACATCCATTTTTTTTTCCCATTTATCCTGAGTGTGCACATACACACACGAACACATAAAGATACCCGGGATAATCCTCATCCCATACACACCACAACTGTCCACATTATCCCACGCTTCACCCTGCCAACAAAATGTGGTCCACCCCAGCACCTCCTCGACTGGTTGTCATGAGACAGCTGCAGAGTTCTGACATGTTAATTTCAGCCCCGACTTGACCCCCCCAGCTAATTATCCTTCAACTCTGTAAACACTAGTAGCACCAGTTAACACCAATTAATGGCCACTAATCATTGCCAGATGCTGCACCTTGAGTAATTTGCCCCACTTCCTACACTTGCAGTTGCGATTTCACACATTTACATTTCTGTCATCTTATTCATATATCGTTATATGCCGATCTATACAGGGACGATCAGTTTTAAATGTTTTTTTCAGGTGATGATCAAAGTTGAAGGTCTAAAAGTTGTCAGAATATAAGTATGTGACTGTAGCTATGACAATATTTGACTGAGTTTACGCGGGTAAACCCAATAAAAAAGGAAACTTATTTCCTTCTCACTTCCAGTAAAAGTATTTGCCTTTCTGTCTTTTCCCCCCAATGAGTCATGTTCTACATCTCAAACGCACTGAACACCAAGGTGCCCTCTCACCTTGCTATCTTGCCAAATTAGTGCCTTCACCCAGGTGTCACCTCTCCATCACTGACAGAGCCGGAGATGGAGTGATCCGTGTGATGGATGTGGAGTGATCGGAGCCGGAGCCGATTAAAACACGTGTCTACTGCCGAGTCGTTTGACCTGGGAGTGAATGATGGAGATATCCGTTCCCTCAGATGTGTCTGATTGTTTTCAGCAAGATTGATAAATTATTCCCTCGGAAAAATGTGAAAATGTTGCCAACGTCTCGCAATGTTAAAGTAAGAGAACCTGACCAATATCACATCTTTCTCCCAACTTTTGTGGAAATCTGTGGGGGGGGGGGGGGGGGGGGATAATCTGTGCCTAAGTTTTGATGCTACAGAAAGACAAATATTGGATTTCCTCTAACAATCTAGAAGAAAAAACACATATCCAACTGTCAAATAGCAAAAACAAAAAAATCAGTGAAACGCACACAAAGAGGGAAAAAACACAAAGCGCAGTTAAGCATTTTGAAAACACATTTTACTCGATCCCAAAACAAAATCATTTCTGAGCACCAAATAATCAAAAGCTTTTTTTTTTTCGCTCCCTCATTTCAGTCTGCTCCAACGTTATTCTTGATTTGCTGCTTCATTGTTTGTATTGATTAGTCAAGTGCACACTGCTCGCAGTCTTGCCTGCCAACTGTACTGTTGCCAGGGGAAAGCATAAACAAACCTCTGCCAGCGCCTGCCTCCTTCAGCAACAGCTGTGCCACATATGCTGCCAATCAATATAAACAAACATGGCCTCCCTGTGCCAGGGATAAGGGTAGACAGGTATGATTCATCTTCTGTGCCGCCGGTGGGAGGTGCAAGTAATAATAAGCAGAAATAGATCTCTTCCCGTTGCGATACGAGCACCGGGGTTAGTAGGGGTAGGTCGTGAAGATCATTTGTCCCCCAAGGTAACTGGCAGGGTTCCCCACATAACCCCTCGCAGTTTTGCCGAGGATTAGAGCAGCGTGAATCCACCAGGGCTGTAATTTGTGGCGTTCGGTACACAGAGCGAGCTGTGAAGATGAATGGGGAGCGGGCACGGATCATTGGTGTTGTGCCAGTCGTACCGCAGCTGAGCATATTCAACGCAGACAGCGGGGAAGATTACAGTATCCGAGTGAATCATGACACTCTGCTGTTTAATAAGCACTTTGTACGCCACACCATTTCAGCACATGATCGACTCATCAAGTGAACGGTGTTTGATGCATCTCACTCCCGGAATAATGATGACATTTCTATGCAAGCTCCATTTAAGCATTTCGATCATTGCGCTTTGGTCCTTTGTGGCCGCCGTGATGGCGAGTTCAGCAGCTTGTACATCCCGTATGCCATTGTCTCAGGGGCACAGCTGAAGACACGGGCCATGGAGGACAATGGCTGCGCAGAGTGGGTATGACGTCCTCTTGATGAAGAGTAATGGCTTGAAACAATATTTCCCCCGAGGGGTGGAATTGAAATCTGAACACTGTGATATGGTTTCATCGCCACGCAATTTGGAGATGTCAGATCAGTTTTGCTGGGCCCAGCACTGTACGAGGGAGCAAAGCACAACCACAGGAGGAACGGGTAATATACAGATAGCAATTTTTCATTGGCTGCACCAAACCCGAGACATCTCCCAGTGAAGGGTGAATAAATACACTTTCTGTGAGTAAACACAAAGTCAAAAGTCAGTGGTTATCATAGATGGTTGTATTGTTTAATATAACTGCTTTTACACATGTGGTATGATCCAAGGAGTGTATGGCATCATCCATATTTGGTCAAAATAGTGGTGATTTACTGGATAACAGCAGGTAACATAGAATTTTTTCAAAAATGTATTACAAATCCATTAAACTTTTCTATTCAGAGAAATTTTACAATGAAATTTCTAATTCTAATGCTAATTTCCTTTTCACTAAATTAATATATCATATCTGAGTTTAGATTAGAGTTTATTTGCTCTGAAGAAGTGCATAGTTTACGCAGTAATGTTCAGCACATTCAATAAATCTGGTGAATATTTCTAACTCTTAGAATTTTCCAAACAGAAAGATTTAACACACAAACAGCTTAAATATGAATGTTTAGAAATCTTGAAACATTCCTTTTTTGATGACCTTCACCAATGTGCTCTCCCTTCCCTATTGCTAAGTGTTAATCAAACAAACTTTAATGAAACAAGAGTAATAACGATACTCTTACAATCAAGATATTTTGGAACAAAATCTATCCCTGAGCTAAGATTATTCAAATAATGAATAATAAAATGTCTTCAATCAGTGCCAGTGATATGGAGCTACTTAATAATCAGGGATGGTATTTAGACAAGGGTTTATTGGTGCATTTAAATCAGCCCCATTGTGCGGGTGCAGTCATTAACAAGACCATGACGCTGTTGGAAACCTCCATCACGCAGGCTGTCAGAAGTCGTGACTGACACTTTGCAGCCTTTGTGAAGTCGAGAGAAGTCAAGGCGCAAGAGGTTTACAGTAGCTAAGTGATTTCTCAATGAAAAGGGGAATATAAGGAAATTCAGTCGGGGTAGCAATGATTACGCTTGAAAAAGAAAGTAAAACACTTTGAAGGTATACTGCTGATTCCAAAACAAACACCGCAACTGAAAGCATGTGAAGTCAAGGCCACACTGTTTTTCTCCAGAGCTGCACAGCTGTGGAGATCCTTTATTTGTTTACTTTATTTACCAGTCAATTGCATTTTAATGCCACTCGCCTAATGTCCGTATTCTGTCTTCAGATGAGGCCTACATGTAATGACTGTGATAAATAAAAGACAGTTTAATTACACAAGACCCTAATTGTCTGCATGCAAAGCCTCCATCACGGCCGCCTTAAATCTATACCATCATCGAGAGGGAGCGGGGATACCGTGAAGTCTTTGTCTGATGCCGTATTGTGGTGTATTGCACTTGTAAAAATAAATAAAGTACTAGCCGGAGAGACGTATACTGTGCTTCACCTGAACTTTCTTCTTCTTCTTCACCTTTCAGCTTGCACATCACACCTCAACCTTACAGCGCCCTCTTTGCGTCCTACGAAAAAACGTAGGGTCTGGTATCGATACTAGTTGCGATACTGGTGTTAAATTGAAACATTTAAAACAGAATCGTGCCTAAACGGTGCCAAATATTCCAGCTCTCAATCGTCTCACTGAATTGTGATCAAACATTCGCTGCATGTCCCGGGCTCGGAATCCTTTTCGTGTGAAATACAGCCACACTTTCAACCGTTAAGCTTTGGGTATTTTATTGTCAATTTGAGGTAGTTTATGTTGCCTGTGAGTAGGACAGATGTTTCAGTACACAGCGCTCAGGCACCGAAATGAGGCACCGAAATCTTCTCTGGAATTCGGTGCGATAGGTGACGACAGGAACTGACCGACTGGCAGCGAATTTCGTTACTCAACCACGAACAATGACAACATGGAGGATTGGTGAATTCAAACAGTAACCAATTCTGGGAAGAGGCGAGCAAAGAGGGGAACGTTAGAGGAAGCTACTGAAAACACAGCAACGCAGCTAAAAGATGATGAAGACGTATGTTTTTTTACGCTCTATATATACTTCTCTGTTTCTCACTGACATATGCAGCAGCCGCCCACACGGTTATTATTCTGCACTGGACACAGTCACAGCAGCCAGAAGTTGTTAAGAGGAAATAGAATATTCCGGTCATTCCTTGCAGTTGCTGTGGTATATTTTAGTCCCAGTGTGATGCCATTCATTACTTCCCTGTCAGAGCTCTCACGACTCAGGGCTCAGCAACTAATTGAGATGACATTTCCAAACACACACACACACACACACACACACACACACACACACACACACACACACTCTCTCTCACTGCACACACAAACACTGACATAAACCCTTTATTAGAGGTTATATCAACAGAGTGGACTCCTGCTGCAGCGGCGCCTGCATTATTTTCCACTATTTTTCCTCCGCATTCAAAACATAAACTCTCTTCTTACCTTTGAAAACTTTTGGAATTTCTCTTTGATGCTCTCTTGGTCTTGTACAGAGACAAAAAAATCCAACATGTTTTGAAATGGGATTTCAGAGATGAGGCCGGGGAATGAGGAAACAGGAGCGAAATGCAGACGGATTATCAATTTATTTATTCCCAAAGAATTGCATCATTCTCACATAAGCCAGTGCTACCTTAATCACTTGTAACAATCAGGTAAAAACAGGTATGTGGATATTGTGCTGTTAAGATACTTGCCGTGTACAATTTGCAACATCATTAGCAAATGACGGACCTGCCAGCTACAACATTGCTAATTGTCTTTCTGAGACAGTTGTGCAGGAAAGTAAAGTTAAGTATGTCCTTTATGTGCTCACTTTAATGATGAACCTGATCAACACTATGCTTTGCAGTGAGCACAAATATGGAGGAGTCGTAACACGAGGGCGTTAAAAATTGTTTTGCAGTCTCGGCGGCAGCTTGGCACGGCAGACAGTGTGATCACACCACACAGTTTGCTGTCACACTGAGGAAAAGGGACAACAACCAGGATGAGATGACGTTTTTATCCCAAAAACTAAAAATAGAACATCATTAAACTGAACTTTGGAAATAAAATGTTTATTCATTCAAATTTCTGTTTCTTATTGGGTTGAGCTGTGATAGTACAGTACACAGGTAGCCGCCTTTCTCCTCTAATAACATGCAGTTGATAGAATGTACAACATAGTCATTGGTTTTGTCTGCCGAATGATTGATCTGATGGTTTGCATGAGACCTGGGATGGAGTTCCGGCCTGATTTTCAGTCCACCCCTCCCAACAGGTGCATGCTGGGTCTGGCTAAATGCTATTGGCTAGAATACTGATGGTGGGACCATCAGTAATGTGTGGACCTATTTGGTGGCTTTGATATTCTTGAGGACAAACGCCTGTCGTGCTTGTTGTACTGTGGGGAGCATCAACAACTACAGCAACGTCTCGCTAATAAGCATTTTGTGACTGAGGAGTTAATGTTGATTATTTTTCTACCTATTTTCTGCATTTAACTCTATTTGGGGTGGTGGGCTATTTGATTGTATTGTTTAATATATTTAGACCATGGACAATCTCCGTGGTCTATAAATGATAAATTATCAGTCATCAGTTGAATGCACACGCAAAACATACCAATGCACATACAGCCAGTAACTGAAAGATGTTCATTAAATCAATTAAATTAACATTTACAGGGCAAGAAGAGACCCTTCCTTCCCAACTAAGTGCCAAAGCGTACTGAAAATACTGAAATTAAAAAAGGCTAAATAAAAACTACAAAAATAATATCATGTCACATATCATTATTATCAGTTTATAACAGATAAGAAATAAGAAATAAAATGCAATGAGAGGCAATGTTTACGTTGAGCACATTCTAACATACCCCTTTGTACTTTTGTGCAAGAACAATTTTACAAAAGTCAATCTTCTTTAGCAAAAGACTTTTATTGAAGTATAACTTTCTAGAACTCTTTCTACCCCTGGTTGTTCCATTATTTCATCAGCCAGTGGAAAAACATTTCCACTTCTTATTGACTGAGGGTGCTGAATAATGATTAATGATTAAAACACAGCCATGTACACACACACACACACACACACAGACACACAGTCACACACTTTGTCCTCAAAACCTGGGACACATTGCACATGAAAGGTGCTCGACATCAGAGGGAGTCAAATTGGCCTTGGCTGGGAGGATTGGGCCAATCAACCTACAACCGTATAATTAGTAATTAGATTGGGATTAGAGTCAACTCTGAGTGGAGGAGCGTGGCCAATTCAAATCAGCATATGAAATGTGATTAAATTAATAAGAGAAAAATTGAAATATTAATGTCCCACTGGCTCTCAGTTTGATTTGTTTGAACTTTGGTTAATTATCGACTCGCATAGAATAAAGGATTGTTGGTTATTTTTAATGATATTTATTTTATTGTACTTTGAAGCAGACATACTTTATCCATGATATCACGTAAATAAATCGACAATACACAAAATGTTAAAACAGACGGACATGATGAGACGATCAGAATTAAAATCCAATACTTTATTTAACAATAAGAAGCATTAATATGATCACCGTTCTACATTATATGTTCAAGTAAAACTCCTGCCTATTAATATTATTAATTTGTTATATTTCATTAAATTTATCTCTGAACAATGTCAGTTGCAGCTGCTTTAAATCATTTTATATTCACATAAATGTCATTAATGAGATTTAATATCTTGTGAATGGGTTAATGCATATGTTTCATTCTGGGTTTTTTTTCAGTTTTCTATGTCCATTTCTATTTTGTGTCTCCCTGTTCTCGTTGGTTTATCTTAAATATAATATCCTGTTCTTGGACTAATGGCCAAGGAAACAGGAGCTGGGGCTGGCTGCTGCACAAAATAGACACGGTGATTGAGCCACTTTTAAATTAAGCCATAGGAGCCGCAGATGATTTACACTCAGCCTCCTTTTTTAGTTCTTCGGTAATCATTGTGTCAAAAGAGTGACAATTTGTGTCAAAAGTTTCCTGCATGATTAGCGCTTAGGCATTAAAAGGATTAATTCTTAACAATATGGCTGTCATCGTGATCTGGATTTATAAAAAAAATGTATAATTAGTACAGATATCAAATAGGCTCTTGTGTGAAGGTGACAACCATTCATTTAGAAAGGCCAGGTATTTCTTCGTACCTATTAAGACCTAATTTATAATTTGAGCAAACTTCACTATTTAAGCCTAAACTGTTCAGTGAAGTCTTACAAAGAAAAAAAAAGGAAAACGTACATTGGATTGGAGACTGCTCCTCTATTTGAAATGCATCATCCCTATTCGGGGATTTTAAGGTTTAATAATTTATCACATGACCTACGTTTTAGCTTTATTTGCATGTAAACCTGTGCGAGCTGTTGTATGTTGCGTGTATGAAAAATTCAGCTGCAACAGCCCATGTATGAAGAAGTTAAATATTGAAGACTACGCAAAGCTATGATTTGTTACATGTGCTGTCGCTGTGTATTGTGTTGCGGCGACTGGGAATAGTGGATTTTCTTTAACAGCAGCCAGGTGTGTTTTACAGAAAGCAACAACCACAACTAATCCCTGTGATGGTGGCATCTGCAAATCAGACGACAGGGAGAGAGAGAGAGAGAGAGAGAGAAATGATGGACAGGAAAGATAGAGGGAGATAACTCAGATATGTGGAAACCTGCTAATAAGTATCCGTCCCATTAGAATGTCCTGTTTTTGTTGCCCTGAGCCGACTGACTCCCCCTCAGGTTATTTCCAGTCCAACCAATTACTTTCAGACTCAACACTTCTTATACCTTGTGATGAATTAAGTAGATTTTGGCAATAATGCTTACTTCATTTTACACTGTTGGCATTTTCAGTGCAGGACTTGAAACTTCGAACAGAGTCTTGTGTTTTTTATCTACTTATCTAAAGGATCTAAATACTCACGCAGTAACATCACACTGCAGACAGGCGTTACCTCACCAGCTTTGTAGGTAGAAGACGAGAAAGATTTCAACACAACATCAATGTCTATTACTCTCTGATAAAAGAGAACATATTACTCCAATTCCAGTATATTTATAATTGCCTTTTGAGGCCCGTTCTGCACCTTAATACATTTCAGATCTTTTGCCATTATTTGTGCCCAGTTGTAACCTAAGCTACAGCATCTGGCTATTTTCTAATTAAATTTTATGCAATAATAAATATGTAATGTTTTATTTTATTGGATAAAGCTGAGTTCTACCCCCCCCTCCCCAAAACACTGATTGTTTTTATTAGAATAAAGAAAAAGTTGTCTGAATGATGTCTGTCATTTTCATTTAAACAGATTAGAGCTTTTTCTTCCAGCCTATTGTGCACTATACGTATTGAGAGGGACTGATTCTTGGCAGAGGCATCCGTTATGTTTTATTAATGAAGATGCTTGTCATACAGAGGAAGGGGTAGAGAACCTCGCACACGTTGCTTGCGGGACGTGATCGCTCAGTACATTAAAATGTATGATGCGAGGGAGTTAGCAAGACGGTTATCTACGTAGCAATAAAAAAAAGATGAATAAATATTAAACATCTTTATGAAATATTAACGCCAACACAAACAATGAAAGTAACTAAGGGATTTAGGAGTGGCCAAAAAGCCTACAGGGGATAGATTTTCAAAGGCAGCAAAGCTGTAAACAGTCTTTTAGACATTTTCCACTAAGGGGGGGAATAGAAGCAATTTTCTGAAGCATTTCAGATGAACCGCTTCACAGCATGAGAAAATACATTTCTTTGAGATCACAGGTTTCCCCTCAGAGAATCCTGTGTTTTTAATGCATCACTGGGAGACAGAGGGGCGGGGGAAAAGCTGTGTATTAAATATGATGACTCCTGAGAGGTTTGATTTAGGGTGGGAGGATCTTTTGATGCAATATTTACCTAAAGGAGTGCTTGTTAGAAGATGGGATGTTTTCTTTCTGATGGACAGGTTTGTCATGTAACACTGTTATCAATGTATTCATTGTTGAACTACTCAAGTTTCCATCTGTTCCTTTGATATGCTCGTCACCCCACTGCTCACTGTTGCGGGTGAGAATGCGCATCTCATCTCCAGCTTTTTATGTCAAAACCCCACACACAATAAATATTAAGGAAGATTTTTACATTCGTCATACATCCTCATCATCAGCATACATTACATACACCGGCTCATATTCAACAGGTTTGTGCAGATTTCCGTCTCAGAAAGGTTTGTCGGTAGCAGAAAGGTAGTGTAGATGTTGACTTGTTTACTGATTGGTAGTGTTGCACCGCGATATATATAGATCCTCCTGGGATTGGAGAGGGCAGGACGAGCTTAGCCTCCACAGACAAACTGTAATCCAACAGTAGGAGGAAGTGAAAGAGAGTGGAGCAGTGATGCATTGCAGAGATAAACTGGAAGACCTTTGAAGATACAACAGGCTATTCTGTTAAAATCAGACCGATAGTGTATAATACTTCACACACGTCTGAAAGTTTCTACATTGCAATCGTTTGAAAGGTATTTGAAGTTGTTTTTCCTTTGCTTTTTCTTCACTCACTGTCAGTTACTGTCAGGTCTCCACCGAGTCTTTAAGCCATATTTCTGGGTTCATCTTAAAATGGTCTGAAAAGGTGGTGCTATACACGTAGCAGACACCGATTAAGATGTCAAGAGAGCCACTGGTGATAAAGACCAATGTCCGTCTGTGATCTCCACAGCTGAATTCATAGCCACCCCTCATCTGAACACTCTGGAGATTTCAGTGTTGTTGTGAACGCGTCTGAGCAGAGAATCCCCCACTCATACGGTATTTGAAAGGCAAACTCCTGAGAGAGTCCGGATCAATTGTGCGGACATCCTCCAGATCTCATGTCTGAAAACGTGCACATCTCTCACTCGTCCATTCACATCACGCATCCTTTCCTTCCATCAGACCCTGACATTAGAATCACAATCACCAATTGGCACCAGTTGGCACCAATGATCCGCTCATCTGGTCAAGCCAAACCAGACACTGATGGATGTGCAGAGACTCACTGCACTGTAGAACTGGATCAGCAGCTCCTGAGGGAGGTTGACCTTCTTCAGGTGGCGCTGGCGTTTTTGATGACTGACTTGGCGTTGACCATGTCACGTCCTGGGAGATTGCGGTGCTGTGGTGAATGATCCCAGAAACCTGAAGGATTCCACAGCTGGCAGTGCTGCAAAGTCCACAGCGTTGGCGGTGGTAAGCTCCATGTGGACGTGGCCGCAGCAGAGAGCCAGCTGTTCCACCTGTCTGTGTGAAGACTCATCACAGTCTCAGATGAGGCCCATTATTGTTCTGTCATCTACAAAACTCCCGAGGTTCTGTTTTTAGTGGAGAGTGAGAACACAGGGATAAGCGGGGGGGGGGGGGGGGGGGGGGGGGGGGGGGACCAAATGTCCAGGTGCTGGATGTGACTTTTCCTCAGCCTCACTTGCTGCTTCCTGTCTGTCAGGAAGTTGGTGATCCACTGACGGCACATATTTCCAAGCTGGCGCTTTCGACAATTATTCATAGTGTTGCTTCAGTTGGTTGATCTGACAAATAGTTGTGCCAAGAATAAAAAACAGGTTCAATCCATGGCTCCTCTTTCACCTTTTCACAGTTGGCTAATCCCGACGAAGTGAATGCGAATGTCGGATCTGTGGTTTCATTAACTTATGAAAATGGTTGAACACAGACTTCCTCTTATCTGAATCAGAAAGCATCTGATGATGTCATCCACGAAGCGAGTATATACTGGCCTGTTAATGCCTTTATTTGTCCCCTACTGGTCTTTCCATTGGCCGAATGCACGAATACAAAAGGAACGTGACACCTGCTGTGTGGACAAAATAGAACACAGCGAGTCTCCATGTTCTATTCAGTGTTAAAACAAGCATGAAATGGCAATCCACAGTCGCAGGTGGAGGAGGATTCAGCCGTGGATCAGTGCAACATTAAAGGAAGACCTCCAGCAAGCAGGTCGAGCACAGAGCACTTTGTCACTGTGGCAAACAATTAAAATAAACTGTCAGGGAAGCCTGATGTGATGATGAATGACAGCGAGGTAAAGGACTGTAACTTTCCTCCGCTCTTCAGGTGCTCCTCCCGTTGACTCTGAATTTAATCGAACTTCTGACAGCATCCATCATTTTAATTGGATCAAGTGTGAGGTAAATAAGAGCATGCTGTCTTATTAAGGAACACTGTGCTGGTTTGGTGGCACGATATCTACCCCCGTCACTTTTCTGTGCACAAACACGCACATACATTGAAATGAATGCAGTTAGCCACTATTGACACGGATGCTACAAATAGACAAAAGAATGACAATACCACATCGTCGTCGTCCTCCTTTTCCTCTTCCTCCCTGCCGCTACTGTATGATATCAGCATTTTAACAATCCACCCTACCCACCTCCGCCCCACTACCATTTAAGTAGCGGGCCCTCAGGTGGGAGCCTGAGGAACGGGAAGAAACGCGTGTGTCTCATGCGTAGGAGTCTACAGCTGCATGGCGCGTCTGCTTCCCCTGCCTGTAGACATGCTGCCATTCAATGCCTCATTACCATGGAGGAGAGGAGCAGAGGATGGGTGAAGGTAGGCTGAACAGACTGCAATCAGCTCCCTGTTGCTGTTTTTTTTTTTTTTCTTCTCTCCCCGCGCCGCATATCGTATTTTAGCTCCTGCACGCTCCATAGCCTCCAGCACCAAAAGTTACCGGGAGCTGATAAGTTAAAATAAAAACACTCACTTTGACAATAGCGGAATAAAGTTGAATCGACAAGCAAGTGACATACTATAGATTTTACACGCCTGAAGTGCTGCTATTATACCATCTCTCCTGCACTGTGTCATGTTATGCACACATAATCGTTGTCTTTTGCCATTATGCGTGTCATTTATTATGATTAATTACCTTTCTCTACTGACCTGCATAAAAACGCCTGTGCTATAGGTTTATTGCCAGCCTCAGAGTGAATATTGATTTTTGTGGTGTTGCCTGTGCAGCCTTTATTAGCCTAAAGGTGGACTGTCACCGTGACAGTACAGCAGCTCCTACGCAGTCCGTGTTGGACGTTGTTGTATTTAACCATGCAGGCCATTTGGGATCGTGTGTCTGCATGCGTTGATGAACAGGAAATGGTGTGTAAGAGGAAAATGAAATGCAGGAATAATAAAAAAAAAAACAAAGATACCTCAAATTATGTGCTGTCAAAACAAGACACACAGAAGATGTGGAATTATTTGGTTTATTATATTGGCAGGATATTGTTGTAATTGCCTTAGATGGTGGGTTTCAAAGCATATACTCGCTAAGCAAATATTGTAACAAGATGGATTTTCATAGGCGTCTCCTGTGTTTCAGCGCTATTTAAAGTTTGGCCATAAATTAAGCAGTAATGCATTATTCATGACGCCACTTCGAAACTCTCCTGGGGGGGGTGTCTCTCTCTCTCTCTCTCCCTCTCTTGTTCTCCCTCCTTGGAAACTGTCTACATTATCTTGCTAATGGTGCTCTTACACTCGCACATGTCAAAGCCACAGGATCGTACAGGTTGTTGAGACAGAGTTAACGGCAAATGAATTGCCTCTTCAGGGTTCAGCGCTGCGCATTGCATGTAAATTCAAACAGGCTGAATATTATTGTGGTCTAAACACTGATGATTTGATTTAAATGCCAGACATCTTTCAACATTGCTTTTCCTGTATTATAATAATGTCGCATACAGCTGCCTGCGGTAAAAGTAGCACTTTTCATTCTGACAGTGGCCTAACAAAGATTTTTTTCACATTCAAAAGACTCTTCGCTCTAATTTTCCTGCCAACTAAAGCCGTGAAACCACAACTTTGCTCCCGGATCCCTGGTTTTGTGCAGCCAGGTCAGACCAAGCATGAGCGATAAACACAGAAATGAGACACAGCGACTATAGAGGAAAACAACAACCACTTTCGTCGAGGCGCGTAGGCGAGCCGAGGGTAGTAAATGTGGAGTTGTGAATGTATCGTGGTGTTCCGCTCAGTGGGGGAGGGGTGGATGGTGGACAGAGCCGAGGCGACTTACCAGAGACGACCAGCACTGAAAGGAGGAGGAGGGAGGAAAGAAGGGGGGAAAAAAGTGTTGACAGCAATTTCACCGCAGGGTAGGAGCACACACAGAGCGCCCCAGGTGCCCCGGCCCATACACAGAGTCTGATTGTAGTAAATTGTGGTGCTGTTTTTAGTACACAAACAAACCTCAGTGTGTCTGGCTGCTGCGCTCACTGAGCAGGTTTGTTGAGGCCAGAGTGTATTGTTGCATGTTAGGGTTTTTACGTCAGGTATGTCACATATTACTTATACAGTGCTTCTCAATGAGTCAATAAATAGGTTATGTTCGATACTGTTATAAAATAACATTATTAGATCATGTAGGTGTGGTAGAAACGTTTGATAAATCTAATCTAAAGTATGATGAAAAAAAAATATTTAATAAGTACAATATTCAAATCCATGGGAAATGCAATATTGCAGTGAAAGAAACCGCTCCGGTTGGTTTTGTAACGATCTCTTATGAAATCTAAACGGGCTCTCGCCCAGCTTACATTTTACAATCACACTCTTCTTTTTTTATATCTCATTTTATCAAACGCTCCCAACATTTAAGAGTTATTACACCAATACGCTGTATGAAAAATGATGAAGCATGGCCGTCCTAATAGGCTGTGACATCTCATCCGAGATCCCCCCCCCCCACCACCACCACCACCATCTTAACAGTGCACTGGGTTTCCAGAGAGAGAAAGTGTTTCCCTCCTATCTCATCCATCTCGCTTATGCAAATGAGCGTCTTAATTTGTTTAGGGGCAGAGTCATACGGGAGATAGGAGAAAGTACAATCTTGTTTACCTTAATGGGGGAATGTTTTCAGCCCTGTTAACCAACACAGAGGCTGATTTAGTTTTGCTGGGAGCAGGAAGGAGGAAGCTGACAGAATATGAATCTGACCACAGCATAAGAAAATGTTTGAAAAAGAAAAACACTTGCTGCCCATTGAAATACTGGGATATTTATGATTGCAAATATATTTACCTCCACCGAGGAAGTAATGTGTGAACGGCTGTTTGTGTGTTTATTATCCGGATTATGCAAAAAGTAAAGAACCGATTTTCTTGAAACTTGGTGGAAGGATGAGGTAAAGGCCGAAGAAGAATCAATTAACATTTGGAGCAGATTCAACTTTTCTTCCTACTTTCTTTAACATTGCAAGACATTTTTGTGAATTTCTCAAGAAAAAATGCATGGGTCATTATGAAAAATAGAGTGTAATTGTAAGCAGTCTGCAGCAAAGATGTATCAAGGTAAATTGCACAATCAACAAGTCCTTTTACCTGCAGCTCATACGATCTGATCCTTTATGTATCACTACTCACATGCACCATAATGTGCAGATAACCATGGAGATGTGAACATTTCCTCCGCAGAAAGTAACAATAATGATCTAAAATGGCCCTGTGAACAAAAGGCTGAGGCATAATAACTCGAGCTGCCACTGACCTTCCTGTGATAGCCCAGCACAGCGAGAGGGCACGAGCAGAATAATTAAAGTCAGTTTAATCCAAAGTATTTCACTGTGAATGTCCACTCGCTGTGTGGTACCTCGCACTCTTTTCTCCTTCTTTCTTTCCACCGTGTGCAAAAACGCAAAATAATTTTTTGTCCCTTCTTCTTTCTCTTTTCTTTTTCTCTAGTCGGTGATGCAGCTGTCAGTGATGTCTCTCTCTGAAGTCATGTAAAACGTGCAAATGTCTGCACTCACCCGTCTTATAAACATGCACTCACACAAACACGGCCATGTTTGGTCTTTTTTAGTACAATGTATTAATGCATGTGCAGCTTCTGCACTGATAATCCCGGTGTGTACTTGCATGAATGAGGTTTTATTAAAATTAAATCTGATTAAACAACAACTAATCTAAGATTTCATATTCATTTGCACATGCATATGAAAATCTCCAGAAGACGGTGTGGTGGATTCTCTCACGATCATGACAAGAAATATTTTGTTTATCCCATCATAACACATTTGCTATCTTGATATTGCATCCTTGTTTTATGATTGTGAAATGTTTGTGTTGATGTTGCATAGTCTGGATATTCCAACTTCAGTGGATTATTACTTTCTCAACTCCACAACGCAATGTCTGAATATTTTCTCGTGATGTAAGGAAAACAAAGCTTGGTTTGTCCGGATCATGAACAAAAAACCTGTCATGATCACAAGAAAACATAACATACAATATTTTTACTGGCCTCTGTGGATTTCAACAAAATCGTCAAAAACTGGATATTTTTACACAAACACTGAAATCCACATGTGCTGACTCTAGACGGTAACTTATCTGTAAAAGCAAGTGAACTCAGTCAAGAATGTGGTTTAAAAAAAAGTTAAACTTTACATTCAATAGAGACAAAAAGCAGGCTGGAATCTAACTCTCAAATGAAGGTACGTCTAATGCCACTGGGCAGTTATCCTGCCAAAGCTTATGCATGTGCAGCTCTGACCTTTAGCACCACCACCGCCCACGACCTCTCTTTCGAACTCTGCCTCTGCAGCAGTGTGCTCCGTCAGTAGAGCCTGAGAGTAGAGTCACACCAGCACGCTCCACTGGACCCTGTGAAAGGATGCCAGGTTAGTGTGAAAAGCAGCCCGAGAGACTGTGTGTGTGTGTGTGTGTGTGTGTGTGTGTGTGTGTGTGTGTGTGTGTGTGTGTGTGTGTGTGTTGGTGTGGGCAGGTAAGTGGACATCCAGGTTATCGCCTTGTAGCAATGCCAGTTACAGTGCATCATTACCTGTGCACTTTGATGGATGTGACATTCACCTCGCAGTCACCCGCTCACAACACACATGCACGCACAAACACGCACAGACACACGCACGCAAACACATACACACCCAAATATATATATATACATCCCACTGAACTACCTAGTCTGTTACCAATGTTGAGCTGTGTGTTATTTCTGTGACCTCAAGCTCAACTCAAAAAGAAAAAACACATAGCATCACGGGATGAGCTTCAGTTTGGGACCAAGGTGTCGTTGAGTCACATTCCCATAAACGTACGAAAACTTTTCCTAAACCTTATGATCCATCACACACTCCATCACCGCCTTTAGAACACTTGCGGCCGCAGTTCTTTCTAATAACTTGACCATTTGTCTTTCAGCGTTAAAAGTGAATGAAGTAAAGTTTTGAATTGAAAAGACTGTTGCGATGGCATTAGTCAATCTGACGGTAATTCGCACTCACTGGTTTTGGATTCCGTGCACATCTTCTTGTTGTATCAGCCCACGGTGTCTCTGTGTGTGCGTTGGAGCCATCTGTTGGGGTAAACGTGTTGTCAGAAACACTGAAAGTGAGATGGCAGCGAAGAGACGCTCGCCCTCAGGCACTTCCTCTGTCATCACTCCTAGAATCCCGCTGTGCAGACCATGAACATTAACTTCCCAAAGCACTCTGGGTAATCACTTGCCGCCTTACACTAGCCAAAACAAAGATTGCAGGGGATTTTCTGATGCGCACAGTTGGCACGCGGCGCAGGAACTGACAGTGAATGAACGCTTCATTCAAGAGTGTTTTTATATAAACAGCCAGTGTTGAAAATCAGGGAGACGTGAAATAGAAGAAGTGACTTCATTTGGAGAGAGATCAGCGTGGCAGATCTTTTGTTGATGCTCATGCTAATGAATGCTTATCATTAAACCATACCGATCCCTAGTAAGTATTTCTGTCCCCCCAGGGCAGCGTTTGGCATCAAAACACAATCTGTGGCCCAATGCTAAGGTGAATACATGGAGGCTCTAATCCACTCCAACCCTTTCTTTGTTGCTGCGCCGCATTTTCTCCTATAAAGACCTGCAGCACCGAAACATCTGCCACAATACAAAAACAGACAGGCTGATGTATGAGGAAGCAGACGAGCATCTGTTGAGGATATAAACAGGTAGAGGTAGGCAGAGAGACAGACAAACATTCAGGTGCGCACACACACACACACACACACACACACACACACACACACACACACACACACACACACACACACACACGCACAATCACAAGTGCATCAAGCCCATGCAGCATCACAGGCCCATTTATTTTCTTCAAACTCCATCTGGACATGAGACAAATAGAGTCGTCCGCCGGCCAGTGAGGTGACTATAATTTGTTTGCTTGCACGGCCGTAATATTCAGTTTCTCTCCAGGTTAAAACACAATTACTTCCCGGCAAACACGACCGGACTACATCCGCCGCAGCACACTGCCGGGCCATCTGTTGCTTGCTTGCAGTAGGATGTGAGCATGGCTGGAAAGATGTATGTTGCACAGAGACGACCCGACGCCCTCGTCATTTGGACAATCGGTGGACATCAATGAGCAGACACAGTTCACAAACGAGCTTGTGTATAGATGGCAGACAAGAGAAAATACACGCGGATGCAAAGCGGGGAACAGTTCTCGCTGCAATCTGGGAGAATAGGGAGCAGCGTCAAGTTGTCCTCCACTACAAAACTCAATACATATGGAATGTGTTTTCGCCCTCGGCTCAGCTGGATGCCCAATCACCTCAAAGTGCCTTCGCTTGATTCTGCAGAACTGTCGACTTCAACCGGAGAGTGAGAACTTTTAAGGAACGATTTCCCGAGAGAATCCTCCATCTCCTCATGTTGCCTTCCGCTGATTTGAATTCATGCTCTTCCCAAACACTCCTGCAATATCTTTCCTCTAAAATATTACGGCATTGAACCTCAAAAAAAAACTGTGACATTGTTGAAACTAATCCAAAATGGCGCAAGAGGAGAACTGTAAACATAATCCGTTCATTAGATTTACAGTATCGTCTCCATGGCCGAAATCGAAAAGTGGAAGCAACACCAGAGGGATCTGGTTCTGTTTTTACATTTGGCACCGAAAGAGAGAGTCCTCGTGATAACTGCAATCAGCCGCAGCACTTCCAGCCCTTTGTGTGTCGAAACCACGGCAAGACATGTCCCCTTTCTCATCCCAAATTACACCTTCTACTGGTGCAGCCCACGAAGAAATTAAATAAATACAATATGCAAAACCATGCCTAAGCTAATTAGCAGAAGGATGCCTCACAATGAATCAAGAATACAATTAATCAGTGTGTGTGCGTGTGTGTGTGTGTGTGTGTGTGTGTGTGTGTGTGTGTGTGTGTGTGTGTGTGTGTGTGTTACTGATGAACACGTGCTCACTTTTTATTGCCGTTCTCTTTGTCTCGTCCCTGCTAATCTTCAGCCTTGTGGTTTTTTTCGACAACATTGTTCTGTGAAATCAGTTATTTGCATGCTTTACAGTTTTGCATACACACAAACAGAAGCAATGTGGGTTTGTTTTAAAAGGCTTTTCTCAAAATAGACAATGCATTTGAATAAATAAATAAAAAAGTCTTGTTAATCACATTTCCATCCCCTGGGCAGGTAACGTATAACTCGCTGCACGAGATTAGGCCTTGACACAGAATTTCAGCTCAGATCAATGGGAGGAGTTGGTCCGCAGTTGGATCCTTTCCAGATGCAAATCACAATGTAATGATGTGGGCCTATTAATAGATTAGATACAGCTTCGTCTGCTGCAATTTATTAAACATGATTAAATATCTTGGCAGCGGTTCCAGTCGTGCTAACCGAGCCTAGAAATGAAACGCCCTAACTTCTCATAGTTAGAATCAATTAAGTCATCAGTTTGATTGTGTTTTTTTTTGTTGTTTGTTTATTATAGTTCTTTAATTAAAAAGCCTTTGTTGATTTATCGTGAGTCTGAGAAAGGCATCGCCACATGAGGCAGCAGCATCTTTCCTCATTAAGCGGTGTCATTTCGTGGAATTGCTTCTATTTTACTAAAGCCTATTTCTGAGCAAGAAATCATTAGGGATAATTATTACTATTTGGTTGAGATCCAAAAATGTTAAAAAGTGATCGCAAAGGAAGTCTGCATCCATTATGGTTTCATTTGGTATCAGTTTTAATCCCCGTCCGTACCAACACATCTGAAACCAGATCAAATAATAGCTTGTCTCCTACGTATGTAAACCGTTGTATTATTGTATAATGTTGAATGCAAGTGCACAACAGCTGCTAGCAAAGAAAACATGGTCAGCAACGCTTGTCATCAATTATTCATGTTGTGTTGGTAGCCAGGAATAAATGCTGGTTGTTTTCTTGTCATGTGATGGGAGCCTGACGAATTAGCGAAGGTTGCGTCGTGACCGAAAAAGACCCAATCAGCGAGCTGGTTGTGAGTGTCAACATCATCGTGTCCAGACTGAAACGGGGGCCAGCAAAGATTCCGAGCTTCTCCGTCTTGGCGGCTCTAAAACTTGTTGTTTTCCCTCCTCGTTTAAAAACCAAGAAAGCGAATAATAAGCCTGATTTTGAAGGGTGACCACTACACAAAACCACCACTGATGTCTGACGTTCGCTGGGGTCTGTGGAGACAGTGTGACAGTGAAAAGCGGAGTGCATCAAAGTGTCAGCCCGCAACAAAGAGAGCCTTATGGCCGGCTGCTGATGCTCTTACGTGTACCACTAACCCCCGAGACCCCGTTGGCCGTCGGCACATCAGAGCGGAGACAGACAGCAGAGGAGAGGCTGGACCTCATCTCACCTCTCAAAGAGCTCCGTGACCCTGTTGATCCCAGCTGCATTCATGCCGCCTGACACCGAGTTCAAAGTAATTTCTCCTCTGTGTACGTGTATGTGTGTGTATGTGTGGGGTAGAGAGGGAGAGTAAATTAGGGGGTTTTCTTCAGGGTGCAGTGTGTTTGTTTTTGTGTGCATGGTGGGGGTTGTGTTCTTGCGTACACTATGTGAGTGCGTGCGTGTGTGTGTGTATGTGTGTGTGAGTGGATGCTTTGAAACCCTCGTGTACAAATGTGTTTGTACAGTATGTGTCTTTGCAAGTGTGTGTTGAACATCTGTCACTCCAGCCTGCTCTCTCGGTCGATCCGTCTCTGGTGGGAAGATGATAAAAAAATATTCCCTTTTCAGGAGCTTTATAGTGGTGGAATAATATTTTACACAAAAATAAACAGGAATAGAAACTCATAATTTGCCACATGTCGAAATGTTTAATCTTAAGGATGTTTTTTTTTCCCGTCATCAGAAGAGTCAGATCGTTTTTTAAAGGGAAGAGAGCAACCGTGTCTCATAAAAGAAACTATAAATAGAGTCATTTACATAGAGTGATAAGAAAATAAGTTTCTCCCCTGCGTGCTGTTTTTTTTTTTTAAGGGAAGACGGAGAGAAGTGTGAGGAAAAGAAAAAAAGAGGATGAACAGATGTAGGTTGATGCACCTCAGAGGAATCGTCTTAACCTCATTCTCTCCCTTCCATTTATTCCAGCACAAAGGCTTTCGCTTCTGTCTACAAGATCCATTTAACACATGAGTGGCAGCGAACACGCACAGTGCGGGGGGGGGGGGGTTCATAAAATTGATGTACCTCGACATCAGCTGACCTCTGTGAGATGGTTCTGTCTGCTCAAGCTTTCTCTGATACACGGAGAAAGACTCAGGCTTTTTTTTCTTCTTTCCAATCAAACATCATCGCCAGTTCCACTCAAAAGCACACGTCACAGTGAGAATCCATTTTGTGCATTTACGACTTTGCGAATATGGAGGTAATTAATCATCTGTTTGAGAGGAGCGAGGCATCAATTTCATGGGAAGGTTTCTTTGTTTTGGGGTTTTTTAAATGGATGGATTTCACAATGTAGATGGAGGCAGGCTCCGAGAAAATCCAGAAGCTCTGAGCAGCATTTCCAACAGAACGCGGGGGTTAAATAATACTTGTCAGTATTCAACAGGAGCACAAACTGAAGATGTTCCATCAAGTTGGATTCTGACAGGACCGAGCCACATGAAAAAGGGGCACTATTAGAAGTAAACTGCTGATCTCCCTGGTGCTTAGTCAGAGCTGACGACCAGAGACATGTTTTTGACAACTTCTTCCGAAATTGCTCCGCTTTCAACTAGATTTGCATGAGAATTGGCAAAAATGGAGGCTGCATGTCACATTCACACAGAAATCGCTGTATAAAACAGTTTATCACTGGATACAAATGCCGCCATATTTTAGTCATTTGGAGCCAGAGTCTGAGCAGTGGTGACTGGGGGTGGAGCTGTGGTACCGAGGGCCTGCTGACACATGCACTTGACCAATTGCAAGTCTCTTTCAGCTGTCAATCATTACATTTCACCCCAGTTCTATACCATTAAATAACTAACAGGAGTCGCACTGAGTGAGCGTATATATCTCCGCCAAGGCCAAACAAGACCACGATTGAAACAACATTTAAATAGATCAATATTTTTATTTGATCTGCATCAAACTGCACACTCAAATAACATCAAATGTGCCAGATCTTTTTATTTTCATCAAGGTCCATCTCATGTTAAAGAAAAATGGGTTCTTCCCTGACCTTTATCGCATCCTCCCACCAGGTTTCTGCCCAATAGTTGTTACGCAATCTTGTTTACAAACCAACAAACCAACAAACAAATGGACCTGCTTGGTGAAGGAATTAAAACCAAACCTTTCTGGAAAAATAAACTCAAACATCAGTGTGATAACATCAACCTAAAATGACTTTGACATTTTGGTTTGGCCCATGTCCCATCCATCAACATGGAGGAGGCAGGGTTTATGACCTATATTTGGGGAGCCAACATGTCAACCATCTTTGTAAACAGTCTATGATATATATATATATATATATATAAACACCTTAGAATACTTTAATGTTATTTGTTATTTAATGTTACACTTTATTGTTGCATATTTAGTTTAGATGCCTGTGCCTCTAATTCATTAACGCTCTGTTCTAACTGCACAAGCAGAAACCTTGACTGGAGTCACAACTCAGAAGATGTTTTAATGCATTGACACCAAAATGAGCCGGTGAAGCAAGGACGAGCCATCAAGTGACGACTTCCCTGGCGTTCTTTCAAAGCCCACATTAAAGCCCGAGACCTTCCATGTCATTGCTATGAAACTAAAGCTTTAATTTGTCATTGTGCGCCATGCCAGCAAAATATGGCAGCAGAGGAAATAAATAGGACACAAATGAGTTCCTCTAAAAAGAGCCACGGCGCATAGATGTGAGCAGAAGTAATTGACAAAACGTTTCTCAATAGGCTTTTCATCACGGCTGACTGAAATGGTGGCTGAATTTCTGCTACCACATCAATTAGTAAAACTTTTCTTTCTCTCGCCCTTTCTTTCAGTGCTGAAAAGACTATGAAATTGCCACCGCCTGGCACAAAGAGAAAAGCCTTTTATTACGCTTGTCTTTCAAACAGGCTGTCGACAAAACAAGTTTTCCGCCTGCAGCAGCAGCAGCCTATTTAGGACCTGAGAGGGAGGAAGACACAGCAGTCACGGCATCTCTCCGAGGAAACTTGAACTGGGTGTGACAGCATTTGCATCATGGGCTCTTTTTCCCATATGGTGACGTGAAGATAAACAACGGACGTACGTTTCTCTAAAGAGACACATGACTGAGGACATTTCTAAAAGTACTGGATCGTAACATCAGTTTAACTCGTATTTTGAATCAAATGGTTTAAATTAAAGACAATTACCTCGGCCAAGGTGTCTTCATGTTTTCATCTGCGTTTGTTTGTTTGTTGAAACCATTACTCAAAAGCTACTGGATGGTGTGGGGTCAAGGAAAAACCTGTTAAAGTGTTACGCGCAGATACGGATCAGCAGGCAGATCCAGGAATTATTTTTCAATTACTTTAACATTGCAGGATAGGGTGTGTTTTTTTTTTTGGGATCTTGATGAAACATTTAGGGAACTGATATCTGAGTCAGTGCTAGATGGGCCTTGAGAGAGGTATGTGCTGTAGTTAATTTTCTTATTTTAATTTCATATTCTTTTTACTCTCCAGCAGAGTTGTAACTAACATCTTTGTACATTTGTTTCTCCCTTTAATAATTTTCTCATATTTCATTAAAAAACATTCGGGCAGGATGCATGAACTCTTAACCTCAATAGATTATAAATGATTTTAGTCTAGACAAGGATAGATGTGACAAATGTGTTCTTTTGATTTTGAGGATTTAACAACGCCAGAGACAAATGGAACTAATCTTTCTTTCTTTCTATTTCTCCTTCTCGTTCTTTTTCTTTCTTTCCTTGTCAGATGAGGATCCGCAGCATCAGGATCATCCAGCGCCGACGTGGTTAATAGTAAAAACAGCTGCCCCCATGTTTGTGTGTGTACATGTCCACATGTGTCACACAGACCTCGCTCCCCTGCGTCTTCCACACAGCCTCCAGCTCAAAGCGGGGCTAGGAGCGCTGATGGCATTAGGCTGCACGGAAGCCAGAGAACCAGCTGGCCACCAGCTCCCAGTCGCCCTCCCAGCCCCGGGACAGGCATGAAAGGGCCCCTTAGACCTCTGGGGAGTGCTTAGTGTCTTGTCGGCCATTGTGGCCCTAATGGTCCCCCGCAGTCACACTCAGCATTCATAGCCGGCCATTATACTGGAGCGTAACCAATCGCTTCGCTACGCCTGTTGGAGTCAAGAGTGGACGTAGCCTCCTGTTGAAGCTGTGACAGCAGGTAGAGCTCAGTCGAACTGTCTGGCGTGTTTCTCTCCACATCTTTCACTAGCCCTGGACTTTCTTTCTGTTTGCTGATCTCCTTTGTCCCCCCGCCCGCTCCCTCTCTTTCTCTCTGGTCAGGATTGTAGGGGTTGACAGGCCCAGTCCAGGCCCACCAGTACTCGCCACCTGTCCGACTTCCAGGGGATGAAGGGTCACACAAAGACACAGCGGACATCCATAAGTCTGGAGGGCAAAATAAGACCCTGAGCGGCTGCTCGGAGCTCGGAGCTAAATTGATTTTCCACACTTACAAGCTTGGGATCATTCTATCTGATTTAGGTCAGATTTTTTGTATTACATATTTACAAGCTGTCATTTAAACAGACTCACCTTTTCATCACATGATAGAAATGACAACTTACTACCAGAAAAATAAACATCCTAAATCGTACAAACGTGAGGCGAAGACTAAAAGGCATCCTCTGAACTGGGTCTGCTTCTTTTTCTTCTTCTATTGACCCACAGTTCAGTTTGATCCGGACCATGTTCTGAGGCACCTCTCACACTTAACAGAAATTTTCAAAAGGGTCCGAACCAAACAACGTAGGTGTGAAAGCTCCCTTAGCAAAAAAGGAAAAGTGGCAGTATAACCTTAGGATCCTGTCTCTGTTCATTGTGAACTTCCATTGAGGTTGATTAAAGGCTCACTACGGGGTGCCAGATAATAGCATATATTACAACACTAGAGAGAACAGAGGAAATGACATTCAAGTGGAATGACAAAATAAGCAATTCCTCGCCGAGATCACACGAACAGCAAAGCGCAGCAAACGGCGAATGTGCGGCGCGTCGTCGGAGTGTAAAGCACAAATCCACGGTCTCAAAGTCACCCCATCAAAAGCCACCATCAACTGGGCGGTGAAGCACTTTGATGTCCCGACTGTCTCTCTCAGGTGCGCCCGGGCCAATTAGTGCGAGCTCGCTTTGTGGCGGAGGCTGTACGCTCGTGACCTGACGCTTGATGTCACAGCCAGTTCAAAGGGCTGACGGTGTCAAAGAAAAGTCCCTGTGGGGGTCTACATGAGTGAGAGCGCAGCCTCTGCTATGCAAACACAAGCCCACCCCCCCGAAGCCACGGAGCTGCAGGCAGGGGAACAGTATCATGTTAAGCTGGTGAATTTCTAATGCGGGGAGAGGAGGAGACAAGTGCACGTACGCGCACGCACACACACTCATAAATACACACAGCCCTTGGGAAGTGCAAAATACAAATGTGAAAGTACACACACACAGACACACACACACACACAAAGAGATGAGGAGGAGAGTTTTGAGATTAATTCAGGTTTTTGTGCAGGGAGGCAGGTAAAGTGTGGATTGAAAGCCGCAGAGTGGAGAGAGATTTTGTCTGCAGGGAGGGAGGGATGATGGGAGAGTCAGAAATTCAGTTTGAAAAGTTATATCGATTGAACACATGGCTCGAATTCAGCAGTGCAGAAAGTGAAAACTTTTTATTATCTTCCACTGCACTGAGCCTTGTAGAACTGTGCAGCAGTAAACGTCATTTAAACCGGAGGATGTCCTAAATATCCTGATAGGACTTAATAAAACAAGGGGGTGGTTATATTTTAACGATCTGGGACTTCAGTTGGAAAATTTGTAATATACGGTCCAGACTAATGAAAACAGTTTGTCTCGTGAAACACCAGTCGTCCTGCCCCATGGGGAGCCATCAACAAAGTCCCATTTTAGGGGTTCGGACCGTTACTTCCAAGAAACACTGCAGCCGTGCGACCCCTGGAAGACTCATTTCTGCCACTGTTGATTTCATTTTTTTTTCAAAACATACCTCACCACAAAGACATTTCTTTTTCAGATTGTTGTCATGTGGGAATGCAAGCAATAAAGCTTCAGGAGTGTGTTTGGATTTCTTCGAACAATTGCAGTCCAGGGTGGTATTCAAGACTAAGGGATTGATCGAAGCTGTGATTGTTTGCTGGATTTGCAGCCACCAGGGACAGAGAGATGTACAGAGACATGCAGAGAGATGTATAGAGAGACGCAGAGACGCAGAACCACACACAGATATCTGCCCTCTAAATAAGGCCGACTTTTTTCCATCAAGATCCATCAAGTATTAACCAGTAAATCTGTGAAAATGTAAAAAGAAACAAAAAACAAAAAACGACTTGCAACATTTAAGAATGCGCTAAAAAAGATTTCCTGGATCCGCCCCTTTGTCCAGATCGACGCCAAAAGTGAATGCGTCCCATCCTTCCACCAGGTTTTGTGGAAATCAGTTCAGTACTTTTGTATAAACATCACCTCCTTGGCAGAGATAATAAAAACCATGCCGCTCCACAGCTGATCCAGACCTATTTGTGAGGGATTCATTAAGACACCGGAACAAGAGTTTGGATTAATATCCAACAATTAATCAACGTAGCAGTATCTCGATTTCTGCTCCCACCCATTAAATCATCCATTGTGGATTAAGTACTTTTTAATTCTTCTATTCTTAAATTGTCCTTATCGAGTTTTTCTGAAGCGTGTTCTTTTGACGCCTTTCACACTTGTGTTGACGTGCAGTTAATGTTGGGGACTGTTGCTTTGTTCACATCCTTCCCACACCAGCACCATTATACACAGAACATATAGTTTACATGTGTGTGTCCTGCAGGGCTGAAGTAGACTCATTATTGAAAATACTGGATCGTGAGCGCAAACAACACAACGAGAGCACACAGCCTCACTCCAGCTTGACGTGCAATGATATAAACACACACACACACACACACACACACACACACACACACACACACACACACACTTCATGTTCCCTCTCAGCAGTGTGGATAGGATGTTGGCCCCCTGCAGCATTACCTGCAGCCAAGTCGGAGGGCACCATTAAAATTCAACATGCTTTTGCCGGCCCCCCCGATGACCGAAGCAGTGTTTAGCATTCTGCTCACACACCAAACACCAACAAGGAGAGCTCCCACAATCCATCCACATCTTCCAGCCCGCTCTCAGCTGAGAGAAAACATTGTGAATCTTCCGTTTGCTTAGATTAAAAAGAGATATTCTGCTGTTAGACGAAGGCATTTGTATTGTGAAAGGAGGCGTCTGCGTGTTTACATCTGTCTCTTTCTCTCCCGCTCCTCTTTTCTTTTGAGGTTCAAGGACACTGCACTCTGTGACAGAACAGAGAGAAACTGCCGCACCATCACTCAATATTTTTCTTTTTTTTCCTCTCCCATTATTAAGTGTCCTATTCTATAAAACATTCCTCTGCATTTTGCAACGACGTGAAGAAAGTAAATAACAAGACAGGAAAGAGCCTGCGGGGGAAGTGACACAAAGGTTCACGTCGGTTCCTGTCGCTCCCCGGAGACTGAGGAAAGAAGAAGGGAAGAAGAAGGGAAGAAGAAAGAACTGGAGGCAGACGAGTAGAGAGGGGTTAGTGGAAGGAGATGAATGGGGACAGAGAGAAGAGGGACTTCACAGTTAATGATATGGATGGTGTCTCTGTTTGTTTACTCAGGTATGAAAGGATGTGAATGCTTAGAATAAAATCTAAATGAGAAAAGAAAGTAAAAAGACTCAAGTTTGACATAAGTTGAGTTTTATTTTTGATCTATCAGGAAAGATAAAATCGTATTCATAAAGGGAAATGATAAGATCTGGGAACATAGACAATTAAAGCGTCAGACAATCAGAGAGGATCGGTAAACAATTTAGCCAGATTATCTAAACCAATTTTGTTGGTGGTGAACATACACAAGTAAATGCACCAATTAATGTTAGTTCCAACCCTTCATTACACATGAAGCTGTGTGCAGACAAATAGAATAAATAGGATTATTTGAGTGGCCAACAATTTTCTTTATTCTTTTTTCTGTTCAGGATGTGGTTTCAAAATTGGTCTGATCATCCAACCGCTTGTTTCTTGCTCTTTTAGCGACACTGTTATTATTGTTGATGGTTGAAAAGAAATTGAAAACAAATGAGAGAAGGACAATGTTATGATTGTAAAATAAACTCAGAAGAGAAAAGGAGGAAGACCAACGAGGACATGAGAAAGATGTCCTTCCTCCTAACAGGATCTGAAGCAACATGCTCCCACCAATGCAGTTCTTTGCATTGTTTTCAATGCTGCTCTGTCGTACACCCACTGAGTCAAACAGTGCACATGCTAATATTAGAACAAAGACAAAGTATTTCTATGTAAAACTAAATATTGCACTGCAGAATCATGCACCAACAACCTAGAGACGCAAATGGAAATGCAGAGGGATGAAACCTTCTGCATTTAAGAGTTTCATACTGTTGTAAGTATTGTGCATTCTCCTCCCTCAGATTGAAGAGCACAATTTCTCACATTCATTCCTCTAATGTGTTTTCCTTTGTTGAGCCACTTTCCACTGTTGAAAGAATCGACTAACATCTGACTTTTGTCTGAAATCTGAACGGATGCAATCGGCATCAACTGCCCTGGTCAAATAAAAATGAGAAATTGTTTCTTAACTTTTTCACATTTCCCGATAAATCAATTTTTTCTTTTGCACGTGTGCTGCAACAGTTGTCCGTGACATTTTTATACACGCTGCTTTATGTACCGAGGATCTGCACTGTGTCACAACAGTAAGAAATATCGCACCATGTGAAATTCATCATCATGTATGCAGGTGTGGCTTTTAGCTTATCTATTCCTCTTCATAACTGGAAATGCATTTGAATCTTGGGGAGAACACGCTCGTATTTCTGTGCTGTTATTTATTGGGGCTGGAGAGCTGATGCTGCCTCGCGAAGAATGTATTCTGTGGAGCGGACAGAGAGGAGGGAGAGGAGAGGAGGTGCTCATGAAGATTTCAGCAGACCCCACTACCTTTGAAATAGTTCTTTTCAAAAGCACCATGGCGTGTGTCCATACATATTTCATCTCTATTGCTCTGTGCATGCCCTGAGAGGCAATGGGAATTATTTATGTGGTCCAAGAAGAGAGGGAGATAAAGGAAAAGAGAGAGACAGGCATCGCGGGGGGGGGGGGGGGGGGGGAGAGAGAGCGAGAGACAGAGCGAGACAGAGAGAGAGAGAGAGAGAGGTCTGACGCCATTCAAACCAGACTTCATCAGAGATTACGCAGGGCAGAAGCCAGAGAGATATGTGCTCAACTAATTAAACGTCTAAATTAAGTCATTAAGTCTGTGGCCTTTTTCTTTTTTCCAAGAGCCTCTGGTTAAAAATAATTAAATCCCCCCCTAAGATGCACTCTCATGCCCCCCCCCCCCCCCCCCCCCCCCCCTTCATTCTTTTCCCACCGCACCTCTCTGCAGCTTTGTTTCGTAACACAACTAGAAAGACGTTGGCAACAGGCCCCTAAAACGCCGCCGCACGCCGCTTGTATCGCTCAGCGGGAGATGCATGTATCGCACAAACAATGGTACGGCTTGGTGCCGCGTGCTGCTTGCTCAGCTCCGGCAGAGTGAGCAGGCCACTCTCACGACATGTCATTAAAACAGTGGCTGCAAAGACGAGCTCGGGGAGAATGTGTGTGTTTGGTGACTGTGTGAGCTTCTTGCAAGGGCGGGTAGATTAGAGAGCGCTCTAGGTTCGTCATCTGCTGTCATGTAGACAACTTGTCAAAGCCGTGTCTCTGATATAGGGACGTCGTGCGTATGTGCATGTGTGGATGTGCTGTAATGCACGTGCTGCAATCCTCCATCTGCTCGGGCTTGCTGAAGTTCTGCCTGGTGTTGAGTCTCAGGGGCGCCATTTTTTTGCCAACTTGCTGCGTTCCCAGCATGCTCTTCACTTCCATCTCTTAGCTCAGCACAAAAGTGTAGTGAAATATGCTGTTTCTTCCTCTTCCTCTCCCATCAGGCTTTATACACGCTTTGATATCTACCCTTTATTGCTACAGAGTCACCTGCATTTCATGTTCCCCTCAAGGCCCATCTATAGGCCCACAATGGATTCTCTCCTCTTCATTTCTGTGTGTGTTGTCTGCATCAAAAACTACTTTGTAGAAAGTATTGTCTCACAGAAGGATGCTAAATGTTACGGTGTGGTTACACAGAAAGAGCCAAATCACTGTGCACCACGCAGGCATGACATTCATTTATTGAGCGGTGGGGAGAGAAACAAAAGAGTGTGTGTGTGTGTGTGTGTGTGTGTGTGTGTGTGTGTGTGTGTGTGTGTGAGGGCATGAAGGGGGGGGGGGGGGGATATTTGTCAATTAGTATGGAAATTCATGCGCGCGCCTCCCTCAGATATCCAATCAGGCTGTCACCTCGGCAGGGGGTGTGATTATGAAGTCCCTATGAAGTGTGGCTCTTAGGCTGCTATGCAAAATAAGGGAGGGGGCAGGCCACAGACGGGACGACACACTGTTCGGATGACCGCTTATTGTTTGATGCCTCAGATAAGAGGTTTAACGCGCACGTGCATTGTTCGCACAACGACAGATCCGACCTCAGCATACGTGCGTTGAACTTAAACAGTTTCAAGTTGTTGTTTGATGCGTTGACGCTGCTGACAGGGACACAGCGGATAAATTGATTTAATGTTTACGTGAAGTTTGTTAGCTTTAACAGTGATTGTCATTTCCTGCCTTTACTACTTGCCGATACTCCTCATATTCCTATGATATAATATTTTGAGATAGAAATATGTGACAAGGACATTTTGTGGTGATGATGGTGGAGATCCTTTAATTAGTTTGTTCATGAAACCACAAAAAAAGTAGCTATGGTTTCTGCAGTGCTGCATCTGCCACCTTCTCTTCACCGCTTCCTCCTCTTCTCCATTTCTTTCTTTGTCACCGTGTGTCACTTTGCCCCGATTCATGGGTGGGCATACCAGCATCAGACGTACACACCTCCTCTGTGTGTGAGTTTGAGTGCGTGTGTGTGTCTGTGTGTGTGAGTGAGTGCGCGCGTCATGGCCGTCAACGCTCACTCTGCCTGTCACAGGGGGAAATGGCTTGTGAGAGATTAAAGCTTTGTCTTGTCATAATGAAAGGTTAGAGCGATGGAAAGATCTGAGTCCAGTGAAACGAGAGGGACAAGATAGACAGGGAGAAAGAGAGGAAGAAAGAAAGAGGGAGGGAGGAGGAGGAGAAAAGGAAAAATAACAGGGGGCGGTGGAAAATGAAGATCAGAGGCACTCAAGCATCGCTCCGGTGAAGTCGCAGCGTTTTTCTCTGTGAAGTCAATCAGGCGAACGACAGACTGCCGCTGACAAATGTTACCTCTGAGTTCTCTTTCTCTATCTTCTCCCTCTCCTATTGTTAAGTCCACGGATCAAGGGGTAAACACGGGTCCATCTCCACTGGATGGCTCTACCGAAACAGCAATTACAGAAAACAAGGCCAATTTCCACACAGAAGCATGATTTTGATCGTGTCCTTCAGAACAGAGTCCTTATTTTAAAAAAGTGCATCTCACATACTTACATGTTATGTTATGTTATGTTATGACATTTCTCTGGCATTCATTACACTGCCAAAATATGGAAGCCCTCTAATGGTATACCACAGCTCCCCCTAGTGGCCGGGAGAAGCCGAATCAAGCACAGGGACAATGGCTCAACCAAAATCCTGATGAGATGTTGCTGACAGTTGGTTATTGAGGCGCCGGAATAGGTTTTCAACAAGTGTGGATCTGCAGCTCGCTCGCTTGTCAATGTGAAGCTTTTATCCTGAAACAAAACTTGGTGAAGCTATTGTTGATGCAACTTAATATGGATGATGAAAGTCTGTGGTTATCAAAGAGGAAATTTTACTAGTACAATTATCCATGCTTTGAAAATATATGACAGTAAATCAGCGTCTAAGCAGTTGCCACTGTCATTTTATTCTATAGTGATTTTTTTAAGTGATTTGTTTTTTAATGGTTTTCTCAACAGTTAACAGCTGTGAGTGTATGGCTACAAAAAGTGCAAACATCACCAGCATCAGCGTTAGACAGTCAAACACATATCTCATACATGATCTTTTCAAACGGAGGGATGGAGAATGAAATGGGGGTCCCTCTTACATGCACTGGGGTTAATTTTTCCCCAAGGGTTTGAAACCAGAGTGGCACTTGAGCGAAACACAGGGACATTTGGGACGATCACAAGAGCACTCGGGCTGATCAGAGGAACATTTGGGCTGACGAGAGAGGGCCACTTGGACCAAAGTGTCACAGGGACACTCTGGGAGCTCCTCTGCTGTGACATTGGGGCAAATATTAAGAACAAGAGTCTCAGCAGGGCACAGGTTAAATAAAGGGTTACTAAACTAAACTAAATGTGACATTTCCATCTCAACATGTGAAATATGTTGGTCATTTCTCCTGTCTCCTATAGACGTATAAAGAAGGGGACTTAAGGTCATTGTATTTAAGCCTTTGACCTTGTATTACATGTGCTATTCAGTGTCACTGAATGACGACTGCTCCTTCCATCATAAGCTGATGGAGGGGTAATTTACCATTCAAGAACGGCTGAAGGGCGAAACATCATTCATCATCTTTCTTCAGCACCCCGAGCACGATATCCCCCCGCAGTGCCTGAGACTAGCATACACACACACACACACACACACACACACACACACACACACACACACACACACACGTACAAAACACAGTTCCTTAGATATGGGGGAAGAGGAGAAGGGGTGTGTGCTGGAAAAGCAAAGAGAGAGCATCTCCCAGAATGCCTCAGGCTCTGCACCAGGAAGTGAGCACTTCCAGACCTCCAGCTAGATTCCCAGTCCCCCGTGCTTCTGGGCCATGTGACGCTGGAACAATGGTTCTAAAACAAAACCAAAGAAATCTCCCATTACACAGTCTAATGGAATCAAAGAGCTTCCTGAGTGACTTTATTTACGCACCATATAAAAGATGCAAAGCAGCCAACCAGCATGACAACATGGTGACTTTGGCTGTGCGTGCATCTCACTGCTGTGAGTCGGTTCAGAGGAGCAGTTCAATCCCAGGTAAACTGTTTGTTTTGGGTGGAGAAAGATTTTTGACATCTTCTGTCGCAACCATTACTTCTCCCAGGGTTTTTTCCCTTTTCCTTTTATGGCGAGAGCAAATTGGTCCTCCCGGCGCCGGCTTTGCAACACGGGAACCCAAACAAGCTTGTATAATGCATTGGCCGCTGCTGCCACCGTAGCTAGCTTGAGTGGCTAAAGAGAGAGAAAGGCCTGGCTGTTGTCTCTTCTGCTCTCCTCTGTACTGGCATCACTATTTTACAAGCAAGCAGGCTCATTACAGAACCATATGCTTGGTAACGATGAAAGCTGTGGGTGCATCCCTTGTATGAGATGGGATGCTTAAATTATTAAATACACCACCGAGGCTTGATTCAGATGTGGCAGGCAGCCCAGTTCTCGCACACACACATGCACACGCACACACACACACACACACAAACACACACACCGCACATATGCGCAAATGAATAAAGGCGTGGGGAAAAACTTCAAACACCTTTCCTGTGCATTTAGTGTAATGAACAATGCCTTAATTGAGATTGGCTAATTACCCAATTTCAAGATAATTAATATGATCCTAATTTGCATATGTAAATGAGACGTTGCATAATTGAGAATCCCTGTTTTGAATTAGATGACTCTAAAGTGAACCCGCACGTGAAAAGGTACAAAGCAGCTATTAGGAGTTTGATGCCGCATTAAAACGGGCCATCATTCAACGTGCGCTGATGAAACGCTCAGCGTCACGCAGATGTTCAGAAGCATTATGGAACGCCGTTGATTATTGTTGATATGTTTTTGGGACATCGCTAATTAGAAGTCATTACCTAGTTATCACTTTTGTGCCACTGCTTAAGCAGAAATGAAAACAATCCCAGCAACGGAATTAATGTTCATGTACAAAAGGCAAGCCGTGGTGATGTGCACATTCAGCATTCAACTCATCTGTGTCCTTAGAGCTTTGTCAGCAAAAGTGCTCCTGCAGCCAAGATGCTCTCAGTAAGATGCTATAATTATTATTATGGAAAATGCATCTTTGGCTGCGTGGGTTGCTAATCAATTAATGCAAAGGCAGCAGTTGCACTTGTCTGCACCTGTGTGAAGCACTGACTAACTGCCGCATTGTGCCGGCTAATAAAGGACATTATGCACAACGAGGAAGAGAACGTTTCTCAACTTTAGAAACGGGGAAAACAACACACGAAATCTCCCTTTGATACAAAAATCATGCATTTTATCAAATTTAAGCCTGGAATGTGCTTAAAGGAGCCTCTTTGCACAAATGATCAGTATTAGCTCTTCTCCGGAGTTTGTTTTTCAAACATGAACAACGCAGCAGGAGATTCTTCGCTCAGACGCCTTCACAACAACACAGAAATTGTTGGATCAGGTGAGGGTTGGTGCGGCAGGCAGAGGGAGATCACGTGTTTTTGTTTTCAGCACTTCAACAGCAACGTCGGCCCTGATCAGCAAAATCTCTTATCTTTCTCGGTGTCTTCTACATTTGTGGCACCTCTTTTTCATCCTTAGATACAGTTTTGCATCCACCGCGTGTTAGAAATGTCATCAGCACACACACTAGCGTGGATCTCCTACCTTTTTCTCACATAGGCTCATTCGGACATTATTATTTTATCAGCGAGCTGGTAGGAGAACTTCTGTAGAATGTCCAGAGACTCACTGGGACATTTATATTCTCACATACAGCCGCTCTGGAGTCCAGTGCATGTGCGAGTGCAGCTTAAGTCACGTACTCTACACAAACACCACACATTCTGATACAAACATTGCTTCCCAGCCCAGTTTGTACCTGACGCTGCCTAACAATGGGTTGTCTGACCCCTCAGTGGTGGAATGACATGTCCTCGGTGTGAGCTAATATTGATCTGGTAGCAAGTGGCAGTTGACTGAGTGGGCCTGGAGGGCAGCAGTAATGGGAGGGCCAGGGGGCATGAGGGGGCAACCCAGCACCTGGCTCACCCAGCTGGTAGAGAGACTCCTCAGGCACACACAGGACCCTGGCTGGCTGACACCCACGCTGAGCCACACATACATAAACATTGTCTCTCTCTCTCTCTCTCTCTCCGTCACACACACACATACGGATAATACTCTTTTCTTCGCCTTCTCCGGCTCTCACTCATACACTCCAGGCCCTGTCCAGACTTGTGGCATCAGTGCTGTCAGGACACAGGCCTCCATGTTGGAATCAATCAGCCATATTGTCAGTCAATGGCGCACACACATACACCCACCCACACACACACACACACACACACACACACACACACACACACACACACACAGGTCATCGCTGCTTTCTGCCTTGGCAGAAGGGGAGCATGTTGTCCTTCCAGTGTGATTTCCTCTTCCCTCCCGCCTGCCATCTCCGTTCCCCAGGCCCTGTCAGTTTTGCCCCCTCTCCTTGTCAGCAGCCATATGGCTACCACCCCACACACACACACCCCTCTATGCCATCCCCTAGACTCTTTCCCCATGCCTCATCCCCCTGTTGGAGCTTCACTGACAGATCTAAATGCACCGCTGAGCCTCAGGATAACTGGACACTACACAAGTACAAGACAGTTACTTTCAATTCATTCATGTATACAGATGATCCAGGCGACTTTTGTATTCTTCAATCTGTTGCGACCAATGGAACTGCTATTGCTTCACATGCCAAAAACCACCAACAAAGCAACATGTTGCAAGATTAACCAAAGCTGCTGGGGTTAAATATCTGCAATAAATTATTTCTGCTACTTCAACAGGTCATTGGATTAAAGCCCAACATGAAAAAAGCCTCGCTAATACGATTAAGGACAAATCTACTTCAAGGTTTGTCTTGCTGAGGACCTTTACTGTCATGATACCACTCAATCTGTATCTTTATTATTAATATTTTTTTTTTATTCTCTTTGAGACTTTCATACTGTTTGTAACTAGTATTTGTAACTTGTAATTGAAAAGTGCCAAACAAATAAAGTTCTTCTTCTTCTTCTTCTTCTTCTTCTTCTTATTATTATTATTATTATTATTATTATTATTATTATTATTATTATTATTATTATTATTATTATATCCTCTTGGTTCATCTTTATATTGTTTGCTATCTGATCAAGACAATTTTCACACAGTATCTACACACAAACTATCTACACAACAACTGCTCTTTGTTTTAACGTGAACCTAATAATACACTGACAGCTGTAGTATGTGTTATTCTGTTGTTCATATATTGTGACTTTGCTCGAGTCAGTACATTCAAACAGAACCATACATCCCAAGTTTAAACTGACGTGCAAGGACAACTTTCAAGGTCGTCTGAATAGATTCATCTCAGAGCTTTCAACCACGTTTTCTGGCCTTCGTCAACAGATGGAGTTTGATCATGACGGATGCATTTGTTGATGGTGGACGATCAGAATTCAAGAATGTTTTCATATCCAAAGTATTTTTAGGATATATGAGGAAATGGTGTATTTCTGTTGAACAGACAAGTCCATTTTCCTTTTGTCCTCTCTCTCGCTCTCGCTCTCTCTCACTGTACTCTGACACTATAAATCTGGGGCCCCATGGGGACAATGTGAATGTGGGTGTGAGTGCACTCTTGACTGTGTGTGCATGTGCCTTTGTGTGATGGGAAGCAGAGAGTGATGAAACACCACTGCCCATACTGTAATAAAGAGTGTGTGTGATGGGGCCCCCGGATCTCTCTGGTCACCGAGACATTAGGGGAAAGAGAGACAGACAGACGGAAAGATGGAGAGTAAAGGAGACTGCCTCTGCCTCCACTGCTGGCCGACAAATCTGCCGTCAGGACCAGGGGTCATAAAAATGTGATGGCTAAAAGCTAATGTCAGGAGTTATGTGGAGCTGTCATCTGCTATTAGGGAGGATTATTGCCACCGTCTTGACTTAAAGACGGACGGGGGAGAAAGGACGGCTGAGCAGAGCGATAGTGAGGGAGGACTCAAGAGAGAGCAATGGAGAGGGCACAATGGAGAGACATCTTGAATGTCTGAATGTCCTTTAGACATTTTAAATGTCTATGTGATGAAGAAGCTTCATGCAGGCCGGGTGGTGACAGGCTGAAGACTGCAGCACAAAGACTTTAAACTGCACTGATCAACGCTGGTGGCTGAAGGCGTCACGCTCTTTAATATCTGTCATAGTGAATCAGACCAGGACCGAGTGATCGCCAATAACAAGATCCTTACGCCCTGGTGGCCTCACAACTAGTCCCTAATTGTTCAGAGGTTTGCAGAGTTTACTTTGCTTTTGCTTTGCCACTTATATGTACAGTATACATACTTGTATATAAATGCATTTGTGGCATTTTAATGGCTCGTGTTACATTTAAAAATGTATGTAAGAGTCATATCCCTTATTGCCTCTGTTTGAGATATTTTGTGATATGAAGTGTTTTGTCCACTTTCTTGAATTTCCCAGAATGCCTTTTGACAAGAGGACAATTCACCACCAATCGACAAAATGGACATAAAGATGCAAGATTTGCTAGTCAAAATTTATTTTTAAACCCATTTTAGGAAACTAAAATTTAAAACTTTCTCATGTCTGCACAGTAAATATGTAGCTTGCACCAATACAGACTGGACAAGAAATAACACTTGGTTAAGTCCAACTCGAACAGTGCTGGGTTAGGGTTGTTGATGGCTTCCAGGCCACAGGTTAGTGTAATCAAAGAAATCCTCATTTTTAAGCTAAATGTTAATTTGATTTTGATGATTTTACACAGAAAGACCCTTTAATAGAAAGCTGCAGCCAAACAAAACGTTGAGTCTCAGGCTTGAAAATGTAAACATCATACAACTGCAATAAAGAGTTGTGGATACAGAATTTACTGCATATGGAATAAAAATATTTGAATTCTTGCAGCCACGTACATGAAGCGAAAGAGGAGGACTGTATGTCAAAGGAAGCGCTGAATGATTTGCATGTATTAGGTTGTATCAGTTTCATCAAGGATGCAGAATTGCCCAACTGAAGCCAGTTACACTCTGATTTGAAGAATCCATTACCCTTGTTTTTAATGTGGCCGCATCGCTCCGACCATTGTGGTGAAACCCTGCAAAGAACAAAGTTTTAATTGAATCCCATTCACTCTTCTGTTGATTCCATTAAAGCTGCCAGCAAAGCACTTTTTCTTTTTTTCCCTCCATGACCAGCTGCCTGTCTGTCATTATCACCCACCACATTCCACTACCAGCTAATACATAAAAAGTGACAGTAAATCTACCAAGGGAGCACAGGAGTCATAAAGTGAATCGGCTGCTTTATGCTTGCTGTGCTTAAGGGGGCCAGGGCCGAGGGGAGTTAGGGGGCACTAAATCTGAGAGGGTGCGGAGGGGGGGTGGAGGAGGAAGCATCAATCACACCAATGTACACATACAGTATGTAAATGTAACACACACACACACACACAAGGGAGGGAAATGTGAATCCTGATGTATAGATTGTAAGATTAATGGATATTAATAATGGCAGCTGCCCATTAAGAAAATAGAGCAAATAGAGTGCGTACACACAAAACACACACACACACACACACACACACACTATGACATACAAATACAGTAGCACACTGTCATCTGTCAAATCACATTTGGTTATTATTCCCCCTCTCCTTCTCTCTCACACACACACACACACACACACACACACACACACACACGGCCATGTTGACACACAGTTTGGTGTGTGTGGACAGAGAGGAGCTTGAAGGCATCAGTGAGTGTGTGCTGAAGTCTCTCACCATGAGTGTTTGTGATGGTTATGTTAATGGGTCACATATGGGCGAGACAAAAGAACTTTGCGGTGACACAAACAACCGATGAGAGTTACTCACAGACGACAATGTGGGTGATAGTGTGTCTGTAGCTGTCGGCCTTCCAGTTTGCTTCATATAACTGACAAATGACACTTTGTATGAGAGCTGGAGATTACACCAAAGCCGTCCAAATTTTAGAATCATTTTAAAATGTTGCATTTTTATTATATATAAATCACACAACAACAAAAATAATTACTGTCACTGACACTGGGATCATAGAATACATATACAGATGGATGATGGGTCTTCAAAAATGAAGCTAAAATTCCAGCTGATGCCCTCATCTTGTTCACTGTGAGTCATTTGGAGCCAGAGTCTGCACAGTAGTGATGTTAGTGTGGAGCCATGGTATCAAGGTCCGGTTGACATAGATACTAGGCCAATCACGAGTCAGTCTCAGCTGTCAATCATGACTTAAGAACAACCTAAAATGACAGAAACCATCTTTAAAGAAAAATGTCTTCCTATACTGCAACCAGCCACCTGGGGGCAATATAGACGACTTGGCTTCACTTTTAGAGGGCTGTCATGTCGGCCATCTTTATGCACAGTCTATGGGACCACATGACCGGCTTATGAGTTTCAACAATGCCAGCAAGACAACGCAAATATCTAACGTCTGGATTAACAGCCAAATTTCAAAACCTCAAAAATGTCTTGATATTGTCAAGAAACAACTGACAAATCAAAAAGCTAAAGAATTCTTCGCACCTCCAATTGCCAGTGAAACTATAATAGTAGCATTGGTGTACAGATAAATGTGTCTTGTAGGACAGTACAGTCTTTATCTTTATTCCAATAACGTCACTGATGCGACTCACGTTAAACTGAACTTCCCTGGTGTACCAGGTACTTCCATTTTCTGCACGAGCTCATAAATGTCAGTGATAACAACATAGTTCATGTAACGTCCAGTCTGAGAGGTTTGGTTATTTTACTACACTAAGGTGTGCACAAACAGCGTAGAGATGGAAATGTAATCTTTCCGCCTGCTGTAGAAGACACAGCTAAATAATGTCTCCCATATAGAGGCTATAAAATCACTGGGTACATCCTATATAACTGTGCATTTACATGATTTATGCATATTATTTTACTATTTCAGCCCACTGGCCAACGCTGTATGGCTGGCCGTGTATTGTGGACTCCTGCATTATCATGTCTATTTGTTGGTCAGTGGAAATGCATATTTTACGCATTGCAATGTTGGGAGGTATTCTCACATAACAACAGAATTCAGCTACCCCATAATAAGTTTTAGTCTCGTGTGTGACCCAGCAAAGCAATAGACGTGTCCATAATGTGCCTCCGGTGCTGAATTTTGTACACCATACATAGCGTAATCATTAATTACTAACGAATTCGACATGACTTTACTAACTCTTTGCTTCAGCACATTTGCATACAGCAAGCTTTGCATTGCAGCGTACCATTATAGCCCCACTTTCCCCAGCGTAGCCCTGGGTTCCTTCAAGCTCATTAAGTGGAACAATAGCGGAGCAGCCAAACACAACAAATGGCTACGGGGGATCTGCTGTGGAACAATTACATATTTTGAAGAAAACGTTGTCGTATGTAAAGCAACACAAAGCCCGTCTCCTGTATCTAACTCGAAAGAGCGCTGTATTTAAAGTGTTAAACAAGATCTGATGAGGAACACACTGGTAAATCCACGGCAGCTGGATTGGCTAAAGCGATGACCTTTGAAGTGTACTTGAAGAAACACCACTCACAAGGTGATTAAGGTTGCCTTGCGCCTCCACCGCTTGAGGAAGGAAATAGTTTTTGTTTTTTTTTTACAGTCATCAGAAAAAGTCTTCCTATTCAAGCAAACTTGAATCCACACAGCTCCATCAAAGGCTTGACTTGAAGCAAGGCCTCAGGGTTTTCTTTGTGTTTCACAGTGCCTGGCACTTTTTCAACAAAGCCGGCCCGAGATTTAAGTCCATTAAATATTGTTGTTGTATCACACCTCGCCAGGTCTGAATTATACATCACATTCCCTGTGGCCACAACGGTCCTGCTCTGTCTTTGAGGCCGATATCGTTTAACAAAAGCTCGGAGATAAAATAAAGGAGAAATAAAGGGGCCGGCTGCAGAGAGAAGGTCTCCCCCCTCGTCTTGTCCTCTGTGTGACTGTGTTTCTCCTTTTGTCGGGCTCTGGCTATCAGGGAGTGGTTTTCCCTGTGGACAGCTGATACCGACAGCGTCCATAAAATCAGACCTGGAGAAAGTGTGCAGGTGAGAGCAGGAGAGGGAAGGAATAAATGTGTGTGTGTGTGTTTGTGCAGATGTCTACACTACATGTCCCTGCCTGTTTGTCCGTCTCGTCTGTGACAAGAGTCTGGTGTGACTGCACCTCTGTGTATATACATGTGTGTGCACGTGTGGATAAGTGTGATGGGTGTTTGCCACATTTGTGTGCACACTCCTCCGTGCGTGCGCGTACACACTGGCGCGAGCGAGGCAGAAATGAAAGGCAGGAGTCCCATCTGTTGTGGTGTAATGACTGTGCTATTTGGAGGCAGGAAAGGTTTGGTGCGGGAGCAGCTGGTACCTCGCCCGGTGACCTTTTAGCATTCCTCCTCTCACCATCTGACAGATGTGTCAACTCGATTATTTCAAAAGGCCCTGAATAAATAAGCGATTGGGAGAGAGCACCGCCCGCTAACCCAAGGAGTCCACGGAACTGAGGCTCCGCACACATGCACGCAGGTGACGGCGGACAGAGCGAGAAACACGGCCGCGAGCACCCAAACACCCGCCTTAATCCTCGCAAAGGCCGACACCAGCATGTGCACGGTGAACAATCCAATCCAATTCTCCTCTGCTGAACAAAGTAAATGATCGCAGAGGTGAGGGCACGCATCACCCCTGTTGTTGCATCGCTCGTCTCCTACGTTCCCTCCAAACTCTCTTTCTCTTCCTATCATCTGCTGATGCCTGGTAAAAGGGGCACAATGGGGGTGAATTGAATGCCATTGTGGCTCGGGTGCCCTTGGAGCAGCGCTATTAGCTGACTGTGTTTGGAGGAGACAGAGGCAGGGGAGGGGGCTGGGGCTGGATGGTGGGGGGGCCTCAGGTGTTGTCGGGAGAGGCCGACGATGGACTCTCATTCCCTGGCGGAATCCACAGCGGGTGGAGGGGAATGGGAGTCTGTTGTGCATACTGTATGTGTGTGTGTGTGTGTGTGTGGAGGGGCAGGGGGCTAATTGACTCACTGAGTGATTGGAGGACTGTGAAGAGGCGACTGCAATCAGACCTGCCCTGATAGAGTTTGATGCCTCCCTAAATAGTTTTCAAATGGAGGAGCAGGTGCTGTTTTTCCGAAGCAATCCCCACTGCCCGGGTGTATGAGAGAGGAAAGTGTGCGTGTGTGTTCATGTGTGCGTGTGAGCATGTCAGCACATGTGAACCAGGGCGACCATATCCAGGTGATTGTGTTGGTTTTGTGTCACTGTCTGACTCTATTTATTTTTTTTATTATTAAAGTAAACTGACTGAAAGTAATCAGAGGAGGGATATGTATGTATGTATGTATGTATCTTTTATCTATTTTGTTTTGTTCCCCCCTTTCACATAAATTTAACACCTCATCTCAAAATTCTCAAAATCAAAAGAAAGAATTATCAGTTATAGCTCCAATTGCAGGAGAAGAAAAAGATGACAAAAGAAACTGAATTCTTATGAGAGAGCCGTGGGCTCAGATGAAGGATAAATCCCACCGGGGAGCCGCTGTTACCTCAGAATTCAATTTCGGTGGCTAAAATTGGAGAAAAGCCCTTCATTTTGTCTACTCCACTGTGTTAAGAATGACTCGTTTGAAAATCCACTAATGCTCTTGTCTGAAACCCCAGGGATTTGAACAGGCCTTGGACTTTCCATCTCTCTTAGCGAGTGTGAAATAGGCTTCATCAAATCATGTCCACTCGTCATGATTTTCGCCCGGTGGATCCAAACTGGTTTGAGCTGGTTATTGGGACGTCACGCTTTTGAGACGTGCACAGGGCCAGAGCGGCACGGTGCAGTCTCTGCCTCCAAACAACTCCATACGACATGCTCTGAATTACCCATCGAGTGCTCAGGAAAATGGATTATTCAGAGGCAGTTTTAAGCACTTCCTGGCATGTGGATGAGAGCTCCGAAAACATATGTAACACACTCAACTGGCTGAAATTGATTGGAATTTTGAAAATGCCAGTGTGTAACCAGTCCGGACTCAACCCCGAACCTCAGCATGGACACAACATTAACATCAGGGCTTTTGCCCGCTGGGTCAGGACCACGCACCATAACCGTGGTCGTTCCTGGACTCCGGTCTCAGTGCTTCTGTCAGCGCAGCACGCCCTCCCCATCTATCATCTCCATTGATCTGCACTAATGACAGATGGTCGTTATGGGCGGGGGAGACAGATTGCCTTCAGCACAGCTCGGCTTCACAGGCATGCTCAGGCTGTGTGTGTGTGTGTGTGTGTGTGTGTGTGTGTGTGTGTGTGTGTGTGTGTGTTCTCTGGGCATTGTGGAATATCTGATATCTTATTTCTTCTGGTAAACAAAGGCCCAAAGTCTATTTCCACCCTAATTAAAACAGAAACACGTTAAAAGTGAGCAACGCTACTGGAGGATTTTAATCATTCAGGCCGGCGCTATGAGCACAGAGTAAATTTTTTACTACTATACTGAAGAAAACCTCATCAAACCTTTGCACCATCTCCAAACATCCATCACCGACACATCTGTACAGTTCTTTTAATGTGTCTCTCATATCAGTGTCTGCTTTACTGTTTATGTAATTGTCAAAGAGGAACATCTGTCAGTTGAAAATAAAAAGCACTTCCATTTTCTTAGACACCTAAAATCTCATTAGAGAATCTGGGTCACTAACCCATTCACTCATGTAATGTGGCCAGACACTCTCCAGATGTGTAGCATGTGGAACGAAGCAGGGATTCTCACTTTCCACCACAACATTTTGCTGAATTGTTGCATATTATGCATTTTGTATGGGGAGAGTTTTACAGACGGAGAGTGTAGTTAAAGATGCACAAGCCATGTGTGCAGAGCAACTGCTGTTCCATGAGCGCTGGGAGTGTGATGGGAGTGCTTTCATGAATTCTGAGCTTCAAACCTCGAGCTCCATGCAAGGATCTTCCAAAACTCTGTCTTGTGTCCTCGTATTTCTGCTTATTGTTATACAGTTTATAATATCATCTTCAATAAGAAAGAAACTGAAACATATTGTACACATTTTAATCTTAATAGAACACAAATATCCTTTTATACACTTTTACTCTTGCACTTTAATTATCGTTTTATCTTTTTAATTAATCACTTAATCATTAATTGTTGAATCCAAGTTTACATCTTCAGCTTTGGGGCATTTTTGCTTTGAAAATTGGCATAAAAAACAAAGCTATTATCCAAAAAGTTGTAATATAATGTATATATATGAATTATGTTTTTGCTCCTCTCCGTTTGATTGGTTGGTTTGTTTGTTTGTTTGCTTATCACCAGGATTATCTAAAAACCACAAAACTGTTTTTCATGAAACCTGGTGTAAGGATGGGACATGGGTCTAGAAAGAATCTAGATGTATTCCAGACAAAGGATCCAAGATTCTTCTTTTTTTTTCACTTTAATGTTGTGGGGCATTGTTGACATTTTCACCAATTCCCCAGGATATAATCCATTGATAAAACAACAGGCAGATTAAGGGGAGTGATATTTATGAATCTAGATCTAGCAGATTTAAATCTAGAGTCATAAGGGGACTGTTGGGCCGTGGTGATGGTATATAGGCTCTATTGACGGCCAGTTCATTCATGGTTTCTTCTGAGTAGCTGTTAACAACATATAATATACTTTGTACTAATGTAATAACTGCTGCAGCATCTTGAGATAATGATGAAGTCAGACGTGTTCATGAGGAGATAATTTGTTCAGGAGTCTTCCTCCACATTTTGTCACCGCCTACAGAAGCAATAAGAAAAAGTCCCGCGCTACAGCTGAGCTCATTCTTTGTTTATTAGCCGTGAACCTTGAAAGACGACTTCTCACTAGCTCAGTGTGATTTATTTATAGGACTATATGGATCTGCATAAAGACACGTCAATGTCGCAGTCTCCCTTGTAGAGGTCGATAAGTGGTCGATGGGCGCGTGCTTACACAAGAATTATTCATCACTCTTTTGACCGCTCATTCGCCATCATGTCAGTTGACGTCAATTTGAAACTGCAGGTAGCCCACTTATAACGCTGAAGAGGTGAGCTGTCATTATTTTGGTTGGTTGTTTGACACATAAGCAGGGTTTTCGGGTCATGAGGTTGGTTTGATCAATAATACTATTCCTGTAGGACCAGAGGGAGTTTATCCACAGAAAAGACACGTATTTTGTTGTAGCCAATTATTGACAAAAAAAGGAGCCAGTGCAGTGGTCATTATATTTTGTCTCTTTATATAGAATATAGAGGCTATAGAGCTATGGCCGGTTTTAACACTTCTGATTCAAATTGACTAATGCTGTTGTCGGCATCTCAAATAATGAAGTAATAATAAAGTAAAAGTAATAAAAGAGTTGGAGCTAATGAAAAACGGTTCAGTCCAGATAACACTATTCGTGTGATGACAATCTTATTTCCTTAGGAGACATCAGAACATTTGTCAGTTTCCCAGTTTTCACAGATCTCAGAGGTTATTTGCTCTCCACAGCGAAGGAACCAAGAAACATGCTCACCACCCACTGTTAAAATCCACAGGATTAGAAAGTTCACGTTGGAAATAACTTTGTTGATTCTAACTGCTGCATTTCGGCTGCAGGAAACATGTAAACTCTGTTTTTGTGAGCAGCACCAAGAATAACATCTATTTTTCAAAGTGTTGTTATTAGGGGGCTACAATCAAAGAGCTGGTCCAATTCAAAGTAACCAGCGTCATGGACTTATAGATCTTAAAAGCTTGTGCCCTCGCTGGGTCCCAGAGGTCTTCAGCAGCCAGCGGGGCCCCTCGGACCCGGCATCAGCTCCATGATTTAGATGAGGCCATAAAATTCTAAATGGAGATCGGAGGCTAGTTGCTTAATTGACCTTTATTGGGCTTTCTGCTTCATTTGAAGACTGGATATTAAATTAACATGATAATTCAGGCCCGGCATGTTAATGCCACTATTGCCCGCCCCCCTCCCCCCACCAACCCACATTTTAATATCGTCCTGTAACTTTTATGGCTCCAATTGATTTAGTACTGCTTTTTATTAACCGACTTTAATTTTCCATATTGGCACACACTTACACAAAGAAGGTTTTATTCCAATTGAGCAGAGCAACGTTACAAGACGGAGGGTTTATGAGGCCGTTTCTAATAGAAATTCAAACTGTGACATATACAGGATGGAGCGTGGAAATGAGATCCGACATGTATAAAGAAGATCAGGAGTTGGTTGTAGTGTTTGTGCTCATGTTAATTACGTCTTAGGAAAAAGCTATGTAGAATAGTAATATAACAAAGATGATGAGTCCAGCATTCAATACCACAAAAACATTTTAGATTTGCAGTACACTGACATCACCAGGTGAGCAAATGGGCCCTGCAGGCACCTTTTTCCACAGAGGTTCTATTAAAACTTGTTTTTAAATTAAGTACTTTTAATATTAACCATGGCAGTGATGGTCAATTGAAAATGTTTGCAGCGGCTCTAGATACAAAAGCTGCATTCAGTCAATGATCAATTTAAAGCGTGTTCACTATTTTGGGGTGTCCTTAATGTAGGTATTTGTAAAACATTTGGTTTCTGTTCCTCCAATATATCATGAGGCCCATTATAATACTCAGTAATGTGCAAAAACCTATTGATGCTGTAATGCACTTTTATTTTAGCTGACTTTGTGTATAAAAAGTATTTATGTGACTGCAGTATCTAAGTTATGCAGGTATCTGAGGTGGGATAGAAAAGTTTTGTTCCCTGGCTTTAAAGGGGGAGGCTGAGAGAGCGCTATTGTCCTCTGGTGGCAGCAATGTGAACTTGAGCAAAGGTAATGATAAAACGACCAGCAGTTGGAGGCAGAGAGGAGGGGACTCAGAAGAAAGTCCAGATAAAGTCTGATGAGCAGAACTTGGGCAAACTGGGGAAGGTGGTAATTCCATATGTATACGTATACCTGGCTAAAAGGAATGTAATCTAATCCTACCTAACCCAAATCTCATCTTCAGAAAGATAATATGTTCAGTTGCTGTTGAAAGAGGTTTTAATGAACTATGCAACTTGTACATTTTTCCATTTTGTGCTCAGATTATGAAGAGTGTATGGGTGTGTTTGTGTGTGTGTGTGTGTGTGTGGGGGGGGGGTTATGATAATATTATTTATTCATATATAATAATATAATACATAATAGGTTTTTAATGCTTTTGCTCCATTGTGTTTTCAAACTTTCATGCAAATAAAGCCCCTATATTGCACTAAATTGAACTGGAAGAGAATGAGAGAGGGCACTTTAGTTAAACTGTAGATGGGATAACTCTAACACAAATACACACCCGACAATTAGGGACACGCACTGCCACTCCGACAAAAAGCCACTAACTCACCAGCACATTAGAGGTGAATTGCTTCCCGGATGCAGACCCCCTTTTACCCCTCTCCTAAGTGGATGCATTATCATTTTGTCTCTCAGAAAAAAAAAAAGGAGAAAAAAAAAGAGAAGAGCCAAAGAATATGAATATGCGTTTACATCTGTCTTCCATTAATATGCACGCCTGAATCCGCATCAACACAAAGCCAATTTTCTGGCCATCTGGGGGATGGCTGGTGGAGGTAATGAATATTCTTTATGAATATGTTTTATTTTGCAAGGTGGCGATACATCATGAACACGCCGCTGCCTTTCTCCCCCTCGATCGCTCTCCTCTCGTCCCTGTCAGTCGGTGTCGCTCGCTCTCTGAGCTGCTGTGAACCTTCACTGCACAACTTGATGAGTTTAATTAGACTGTAAAGACGAGGGATGGATGGATGGACAGATGGAGGGAAGGTTGGATGGAAAAAAAATATTTTTTACCGCACACAGACTCGCTCTTTCTCTAATAGGAGCCGTAACAAGCCGCACACCTGCTCTGAATGGTGGTGCTGGAGAGAGAAATACGGCGGCGGCTAATAGCTATCATGACTTCTGCAGTAACTAGTCTGCAGCCCTGATGTTCATTTAATTACCAAAGTAACTTATGACTGGGATGCACCACCTAGAACACTTAGGGGTTCGGCATATTTTATGTTTTTGCAGACAATCATATTGCTCATCTAAAAAAAACAGCCAGAATCAAAGCTTATTCTGAGAAATAAACTGACTCGCTCATAACATTTGCACTCATACATTACTTTTATAGGTAATTCATGAGATTTTATAAAATCGCTAAAATGCCTTATTTAATCATAGGGATAATTTCTGGCACAAACCCAGACACTCCATCTTTGACATATGCTCTGCTAAGATACGTGTTGCCTGCGTGGGCCACATGCGTTTTTTATGACACCAAGTTAAGAAATGAGGATAGAGAGGTGGAGTGTAGGATATGTCACCCTGTAGGCACCTTTACATGTCACATCGATGATTTAGACGTCAGTGACTGTATTACTGTTGCTCGCAGGTCTCTGGGGCCCTGGCACAGTCCATTGGCTAGTGGTGTCCTTTAATGATTTATGATTGAAGTTAGCCTGTGAAGTCCCCGGAGGAGCCCCCCTCCAGTGGGAGGCACAGGGAGTGACCAGTTTTATGGCAGGACTGGGAATCAATTATGCTAACGCTGGGTAATGAATGCACTTGAGGGAACTGCTCCCCGCACTCAAGGGCCATTTTCACCATTTGCATACTGATGGCAGCAGGACAGTGGCCACTTTCATCCGGCTGTGATGGATCACCATGGAAATGGACTTCGGTGCGCTCCTTTCTATTTCGCTGCAAATTTGCCTACTCTTGTTTACGAAAATGGTTAAGGATTAGTCTAATTTCAGCCTGGAGCGTGATGTTCAATCAGGTACATTCAGTGGGAACGACCAGTCAAGCTGCAGTTAACATGCACGTCTCTCCAGACTCATGTATGGAGTAAGAACTTTGATGGAATTTAATAAAAGGTTTTGAAGAAATTAAGGTATTAAGCACATTTGTTTTTTTAATTAGTGTATAAATTCTTGACTTATGGCCATAAACCTTTGAATCCCAAAACCCAGTCAGTCCTACAAAAAAGCAAATGCGCAAATTTGAAGAAATTCCCTTTCTCTCACACACACATTCCGGAGATATCATGTTCTGGAGAAGGAGACTGACGGACGAACAGATGCACGGATGGACAGCCCAGAAAGATAACGCCTCCGGCCACAACTGTCGCAGATGCGGAGGAATAAAAATGGACCACAGAAACAATCCTTTCCCCACCTCTTCACATTATTCAATACACTCAGTATTGTGCACTCAACCGAGCCTCTCTCTCTCTTTCAATAGTCTGAAGTCATTTTCAATTAAGGCCCTCTTTGCGGTCAGTATGTGAGGAGTCCTGGAAGTGCTCCAGTTTCACCCCCCCCCCCCCTCCATGGACTCGGATAGACACAGTATGTCGAAGAGGAATATCGGCGAGGGCTTTTACTGCCACCAAGGTTAACATGCATTTAAGTCATCTGTTTGCAAAGATGGAGGTCTGGCAACGCTCCCCTCTCTTTCCACTAAAATGCATTAAGGTAAATAATGCCAGACTGAGAGAAATCACTATGTCCGCCACGTCTCAGTGAAGTGAAGAAGGCTATGAATATGAAATGTGCTATGAATAAGTGATGTGCTGGTGGTGACACTGCAAAAAGGACTGGGTGTGAGATCAAGGCCTTTTTCCGAATGCAAAGTTGTTGCCTTCCCCAGTCAATCAGATCATGAAAGTGATGTATGAATTATACATGTTTAAAGAAGCAGCTATGACATTTGGAAAAAAAAAAACATTCTTACTTGCTTTCTTGGATGAGAGGATCAGTCTGTAGATTAACAGCTTTTTTAAATTAGCTTTGTATAAAGACTGGAAGCAGGAGGACAAAGCTGTGCAAGGGTTAGAAACACTCCACCTATGAGCACATCTAAAGCTCCTTAGATAGAATATTTTACTTTCTATGTATATGTTCAAAAGACCCCGAAAAGATATACTGTGTTAATTTGTGTTCATTTATTTCAACCTAAGATAACCACGTCCGGGCTCCCACTTCATATTCAGCTTGGTAACTTTTGAAAAGAAAGTGAATAAGCAAACCTTGTTTCCCAAAACAAGAAAACAAAATCGTACCTATCCAATGGTGAAAAACACTGAAGATTAACTTTAAATGCACAATATAACATTTTCTGCCATAGTAGCTGGGATGAGATCATGGAAATAAGCTTTCACCACCACAGACATCAATGCCGTCAACTTCTTGCAGCTTTGATTCATTTAGAATTCATCATCCAGGAGATTTGTCCAAAACAAATGGACCTGGGGATCAAATCTGAGTTAAGAAACACTGAATGAAGAAGTTTCAGGACATCTTAGAGGCGCATCATCGCAGTAACATTTGGGTCAATATAGGAACCTCACTCCAGAAATATATACAATATATTTAATGTTGGAAAGTTGTTCAAACCTACTCCAAGAATTATCACTTTACCAGTGGAGTCAGAGAGAGTATCATACCTGGGGAAGATAAAGTTTGGACACAAATAAACTTCTCCAAACTTCCATGAGTGACGCTATCACTCGGTGGAACAGACAGACAGGGGCAGACAGGCAGTGTTGGAGGCTCCCACTAATTTGATCTGGTGACATTTTCTTCGCCAGCTCCTGAGGGGAAAAGAGCAGCAGACAGGGAGAGAGGGAGGGAGAAAAAGAGGCGTCTAAGAGAGAGTCAGAGAGAGAGAGAGAGATATGTGGGGAGTAGGAGAGGAGATTGGCGAAGGAGACACTAATGAACGCAGACAACAAAGACCCTAACCTGAGCTGCGAGCCCCTGGAGACACAGAGGGGTTTTTCATTGGGTCAATAAAAGCACTGGACCATGACTGCGTCGGCTTGCCCTTCAAGCAACCGCTTAACTGCCGAGAGACGACTTCTGTTCAAGGTTGCTGGAGTTAAAAGGGGATAGCACTGAATTTCAGATCTGGAACATGAGATGAAAAGATCTGGAGCATCCTATTTATGTGGGATGTCAAAATAATGTCCATCTCACCTGCATTAAAAAAATAAACTCCGCCAGTGCCCATCAGTCCCCTTCTGACACCACAGTTAAATTCACTAGATCTGGATCTTTATTTTAATCTGCAGCAAATTGCACACACTAAATCAGATCCAGTCCTTAAAACCTGCCTTACTTATTGAATCAAGATCACTGAATTACTGTCTGAGATTTTATATGAAATTGTTGAAGAACGCCCTCTATCTCAAATCCTGGATCTGCCCACTGATACGAAGCCGCACAAAAATGTAATTGCTTCTTCCCTGATGCAAACAGACAAGTGTAATATTACAGTTTTTTCATCGTATTATTTCAATACTGTGTGTGTGTGTAATATTCCATATTACCCTCTGCAACTTTTATGTTAGTTTCACTGTCTCATGTTGCTCATTTCATTCTGATTTCTATTGCTATTTTTATTTGGGCATTCTATTTCTATTCTGCATCACTCTGTAGACACTTAATATTTTCATTTAAATTACAATACATTTTTTATATTTTATTTTCACTTATATTTTGGGATTTAATAGCCTATAGTTTTATTCACTGTCTTCTATAACATTATTTATTGCTAATACTGTAATCTTGGAGCAACCTCGCACAAGAATTTCCTTCGGGATTAATTAAGTCTTATCTTATCTTATAAACAAACACAGATGAAAACATCTTGGCGGAGGTAGAAACATCAGAAGAGGAGGTAGATGCTGCTCTGGCAGTGGAATGAACCGCACATCAGTGAATTTAATTTGAAGCTGACTCTTCAGCTATAACAAAGTTTATTTGCATGCAGAAGTTGATCAGGACTGTTGTCTTGATTGACTGTCGCTGTAGATTTGGGGATTTTGTTCTTTGTTTTGAAACTCTCCAGACAGACATTTAATTGCTTCTGAGAACAAATACATTTGTAATTTAAGGACTAGTTTCAAAGTTAAATCGCTGGAAACTGAGTTTGAAGTACAGAGGAGAGGATGGATTTATTTCCCACTGGATGTTCCAGGGTTAATTTCTGCAGGAGAGCAGCGCTGGTGTCGCTCTGCCAAATCAGAGGCATGTCGCCGTTAAAAGGAAGGAGAGAGAAGGTAGCCAAAATCAGCATGATGGGATATTGACTCTTGGCTTGTAATTTCATTTTATGCACCAAGTGGCAAACAAGATATCACACTGTTCATAATCCTCACTGTCCCTGAATGCACACACACACACACACACACACACACACACACACACACACACACACACACACACACCTCCAACAGTGTCCTTCTTGTTATTAACAGGGAATCTAAAATCTAAAGCCCTATGTGCATCTCTATGTGGGAGGACAGCTTCGGGTCTAGGGTGTTAACACCAGGACTTGCACCTGGAGGGGTAGAGTCAACACACACACACACACACACACACACACAACACACACACACACACACACACACACACACACACACACACACACACACACACACACACACACAAACACAAACACAAACACGCTGGGGAACACATACTTGGTTGCCCCACTAAGTCCCCCCACGTCTGACATATGTCACTCCCAATCTGTTCAGCAGGCCACACATCTCTCCAGTGTGCTGCTGCCGCTGTGGCACAGGGAGCTGCAGAGGGGGAGAGGGAGTCGGGCAGAGCGAGCTGGAGACGGAGTGAGAGGGCACAGAGGGATAAAGACAGCAAGAGAGAGAGAGACAGGAGAGCATGAAGGAGGCAGGGAGCTGCTGCTGCTAAATGATACTTTGAAAACAACACCATCTGTTCTTTGAGAAAGTCAGATGCGCGGTCTAAAACGACGCCACCAATCATGAATACATTTACAAGCAGCCAATGAAAACTCGTCAACATGCCCCAGGCTTCATTTAACACAAAGATCCTGTAGGACGTCAGGTACACAGGCATCTGTCACACGGTGAGGGACCTTGAATCTATAGTGCCGGGTAACAGCCAGAGGAGGGCTGATGAGTAATGTGGACATGTGATGATGAAGAAGGTAAAGAGAGACGTCAGTCAGTCAAATATGTCTGTGCATGAAGGGATGTTTCAAACAGCTCAGAATCCACCTGTAACCAGGCAAATTCAAGCACTACGTCTTAGGCAAACAGACAAATGGAAGTGGATTGCCATCATGTGGTTGAGTTATGCAATCACACCAGAAACTTACATGTTTCATTCACAAAAACAGACACGATGTGACACCTCTTCAGAAACATAAACATCAATACACTTCAGGAAACTGTGCAGAGCTGCTAGATTATTTTACATAAGTCCCTCCCCTCCTCCATTCAACACAATCAGACTTAAAGAACACTTAAAGGTTCAGTGTGTAGAATTTAGTGACATCTAGTGGTGAAGAGTCCTGTTGCAGCTGAACACCCCTCACCTCACCCTCCCCTTCCAAACATGACAGAGAACCTGTGGTTGCCTTCAGTCGTCAAAAAACTCAAAAGGTGTTTAGTTTGTCCAGTTTGGGCTACTGTATAAATATTTAAATATAGAGGTAACCTTCTAAGGTGACGAAAACAACAATTCATACAATTTAGATGATTACACAATAGTGGAAATATCCCTATGATTATTTTATACTCAATTTCTGCCAATAGATCCCTCTCACCTCAGCCTTTTAAACACACAGAGATGATCACTTTTTATGTATGTCTTGAATACATTGTATGTCAGATACACACTTCTCACTGGGGATATTACCCTCTCATCAAAGTTGCATAGAGCAAGAACAGGCATTCAGGATGAGGAGTGGGAATGGAAGTGACATCTCCGTATTCCAAGTCAGTGAACCATCAAACTAATTTTGAAACTTCTATTTTAAGGTTAAAAAAACCCTGCATAGTGTTGCTTTTAAAACGAAAAGTGGTTACAACACACGACAACACGTAGAGCACCATTATGTCTCCAGATGTCCTGATTTAAAATACGTTTTTTTTGTTTCATTAAATGATTCTAAAAAAGGAAAGAAATGAGGTGTAATAACCAACCAGCCACAGCTGAGGAAAGTTACATCAGAAGCGCTTAACAAATAAATGAATCTATACAGGCATCAGCTGTAGCAGGAAGTATAAACCAGATCCTCTTGGGATTCCAGGCACACAGCTCGATGCTATGACCATGTTTTACATCGCCAATCTGTTACAGTGGGATCTCCCCTGCTTCAATCCCATGGATGATTAAGCGTGATAATTAAGGTTTTTGGACATTTTCCATAGAGGAGCAGACGTGGCAGCTGGTGACATTCATGCATTCCCAAACACAGAGGAGGGAATTACAATGAGGCCTCCATTCATTTCAGTGATCACAAAGTCTGCTCCTGGCACCAGCTCAAAAACAGTCAAGCTGTTGTTGAAAAGGACTATTTGCAGCCCTCTTTGTTGCAATGTAGGCAATGTACCTTGATCTATTTGGGGAATTAGAGAAGCCAGAGCCAAATATTTGGATTCATCCAGCAGGGGCACTCACTTCCTCGTTTCACTAACTTGGCATGAAACAGCGTTAAAGACTGCACAACTGCTTTTATAGCTTGTGTTTGTTAGTGTGATGTGAGTTGAGCTAAGTCAAATAAATGAACTGTGAAATCAAAAAGTCAAAATCAGTGACAGTAGCTATTATGAGACATTTAACTAAATACCTTTGAGGTATGGGCCCTACCTTAAATTTAATCAAGCCGCACCAAATTGCACACAATCATAGTAGTTCCCTCAAAATGCCAGATTTTAAAATCAAGATCTATGGATTATCCCCAAGGAAATCAGTGAAAGACTGCCCTATTTTGAAAATGTTAAATAATGATGTATAAAAATTACATAAAATCCTGTGTCGTCCCATTTATCAAGATTCACACCGAAATTGAATGGGTTCTTTTTGGACTCATGTCCCATCCTTCCACCAAGATTCCTGTAAAACCCTTCAGAAGATTTTGTGTAATCCTGCTGATAAACAAAAACTGACAGGGGCAAAAACATCACCTCCTTGGCAGGTGTAAAAAGAGGTCATGGTTTCAGTCACACTCGAAAAACGATTTCAACACGAGACGCTCATAAAACAATTAACATTCACACAAGAGGCAGAGCTTGTCTCCGTTTTTTGTCCGCAAGGAGCAAAGATGTTACAATGGAGCGAGAAAAAAGAAATCCTGGATCAGGCCTTTCATCCACATCCAAACTGAAATATAATGGATTCCTCCCCGACCCTTTATCTCCATCACGTTTGATGGGAGTTATTTGTTGTAGTTTATTGTCTAATACTGCTAAACAAACAGACAGATGCGTGTAAAACCCCACGCTACTTGCTGAGACGACGAACTTTACCTCCAGCTCAGAGGCTGACAAGTGCAACGAGACCAGTTGTCAGTGGAGCGACTCCATTTCCCAGAATGCATTCCTGAGGCGGAAACACCGGGACGAGGAGGAGGAGGCGGGCTCCATGGAAACGGCAGACTGGCGTGCTAGCCTCGGGAGGAGCACGGTTAGCTGGCGGTAATTCTGCATGTGGATAAACATCGGTGCTCGCTGACTCCGTTGATTTCACCGCTTCTCTGTGAAGATGAGTCGGACCCCGGATGCGAGAGCGAGGTAAGAGCTGTTCCCGACCGAACCCCTCCGTTAACCGGGAACAAGTGTTTGGTCAGTTGACGTTAGCAAAGAGAAAGAACTAGCAGGTCAGCTAGCTGCGGCTCACGTTATGGATATTTACTCCAAATAGCGATAAAAGTGTGGACGAGTTGTTGTTCAGGAACTGTCCCCTTCTCAAACGGTGATTAACAATGGCTGTGGATGAAATAAAGAGGTTTTACTGCACTTAGCCAGATTGATGTTCATCAACACTGATCAAATCAAAACAAACGGTGCCTCACATCTTGGGTCTGGGCACAATATCAATAAAATCTTACTCTGTATATCAGAATCAATATAACAAAGGTCAATGTATCTATATCAATATATTTCTTATGCATTGTGCAAGCAGTTAGGAGGATCTACCTCTGTTTTGCTGTTTATCGAGTGTTTGCTTTTCTCTGTCCATAATAAAACAGTTTAAAACTACAACATTCACTCAGGAGTAAAGATGATGATATTTGACTTATTTATTTTTATTTTATCTTTATCTATGTTTGGCAATATGATCCAGCCCATATCACACCCACACGTTTTGTTTTAGCTTTGTTTATGTTGTGATCTTATTACCCCACACAAGCACTTCCTTGTCCTCTCACAGCCGAACCACTGTTTGATTACTAATGTTGACGTTGTCCTCCAACCTCTACAGGGACAACCAGACAAAACAGATCCAGGAGAACATCACCAATGTGGAGAAACATTTTGGAGAGATGTGCCAGCTGTTTTCCGGTTACGTGCGTAAGACAGCCAGGCTACGGGACAAGGCCGACCTTCTGGTTCGGGAAATCAGCCTGTACGCAGACACTGAAACACCAAATCTGAAGAGGGGTATGAAGCAGTACGCTGACCACCTGGCCAAGATCCAAGACTACCGCCAAGCTGAGGTAAAACTACATCAGCTTGCGTCCTTAATAATTTCCTGCTTACAGCCACAGTCTGAATGTGTTGAGTAAGACCTAAACTAACATGAACTATTCTGCCTTGCAGGTGGAAAGACTTGAAGCCAAAGTCATAGAGCCACTGAAGAGTTACGGAGCTGTTGTGAAACGTAAAAGGGTAAATGTTACCGTCAGCCACAGCCATGTTGACGTCTACAAATGAGCCCAAGCACAATAACAGAGCTTAAACCATGATCCACTTGCAATTACTGTAAAAATTAGAGCTTGACATTACTTTTCTGTTTACAGTTGTTAAAATTAACCCACACACACATTTTAAAATGATCCGAAGATGAAATTGACCACCTTCCCATGCAGTTCCCCTGACTTGTGTTTCAGTTTGTTCCACTATATAGCAGGATTACATGTGTCCCGGCCTCTCAGGGTGTAGTGATAACGCCAACGTAAAAAGAGGATATAACTGCATAGTTTGGATCGCGCTCTCTTTGTCAGTACCACTGTGTGGCCACATGAGTGCAGTGTTGTTTTAATGATAATATCCCAATCCTTCACAAACCATTCTTTATCCCACAGCCTGGCATCAACCCTACTCAATGCCATGTTTTGATACTGGTCTTAAGAATATCAAGTTTCTTCGTGATATTTTGGAGTCTTTGTTACACAACACAGCATGTGCACTTGTCCTATATGGATTTGTCAGATTTCATATCACATGCCCTAAATCCATAAAATGCTTCTTAGCTTTTTCCATGAAGTGCTAAATTAACCTTCCATTGAAGCCAATGCTCTTTACTTCGTATTTCAATCCATTTGCTTAACATTACAATGTTTCAGAAGTTTGCACAACAGGGTGCATTTGAGGACACGATTTAAAAACTCTGAGGTTAACCAAATACTTTTAATTAAGTCCATGGGAATCTAAATCAACATCACTGTTCATTTTTATAGTGACGACTGTGTCCTTGTGATTTCATGCAGGAGGATCTAAAGACGACTCAAAGTGCCAGAGAGAGAGAAGCCAAACAGATGGCTCAGCTCGAGAGGACCAGACAGAGGAACCCCTCAGACAGACAGATCATTGTATCCTTTCATTGTTCCTCTTCTCGTCTCTCAAAGCCAAAAGATCAAAATGTTGATTAGTTATTGATATTAGTTAATGTTTAAAAAGGGAAATAAACTTGAATGTGTTTAGAATGTTTATCTTGTCAAGTTTGAAAAGGCAAAAACATTCAAAAACAATGTGCAGTTCAAGACCAACAGGGAATTATTAGAAGTTTTCCTTGACCTAGCCTTCAGTCTCAGGTGTGTCCCATGATATCTGTGCTTCTCATCGCTGGTGATGAATAACTACAAAGATGACACATCTCATCACACATTTCAGAGTTAAAGTTCAAATGGAAGAACAACAACTTCAACAGAAACTTTTGAAGAATTGTCTGTTGTAAAATGCGGTTACGGCCACATATCTTTTTTATTACTCTTTATTAGTAAAGTGCATCTTAGGAGTGACTTGTAACTGACTCACAGACTCGTTTTCCACAAGTGGAAGGTGTTTAGTCATTGTCAGACCAGTTCTGACATGCCAACCTGCATAACCTGAAGGAAGGTAGAGTAATAACAGCAGCTCATTTTTTAAGCTCATGTTCTCTGCGTGTAGTTTGCAGAAAACAGTAAACAGCGCATGTTGGACTGGAATTGCAAGTCTAAATCTGATGGTACTACAATTTTACTACTGGATGATACTGGCCTGGTGTCTGCTGCTTCACACTTTACACATCACGCACTAATTCCCTAATGAAACAAATCAACAGGTTTAAAAGGGGTGTGTTGTATTCTAAAGTTTATACATTAATTGTGACACACTAATGCTTTTTAATATTTGATGCCTACTTGCCACAACCTGTGTTTTGAAGTACTATCTTTTGTTTTGCCACCAGGCTGAAAGTGAGCTCCAGAGAGCCACCATGGACGCCACGCGGACAACCAGGCAGCTGGAGGAGACCATAGATGAGTTTGAGAAGCAGAAGATCCGGGACATCAAGGTCCGCTGTGCTAAGCTTTCTGTCCAGCTCAAGTTTAGAATTACAATTTACAACTGTTCAAGCAGCAAGTGACAGTGTTGATTTAAGACCTCTTAATCCTCCGTCAGGTGTTACCTTGTGTCTCATTGAGTACTGTATGATTTGACTTTTCTTTCCCTTTTTATATAGAAAGTATTTGGTGAGTTTATGACAGTGGAGATGTCGTTCCATGCCAAGGCCTTGGAGGTCTACACCTTGGCCTACCAGAGCATTCAGAGTGTGGATGAGGAGGAGGACCTGGAGGTAGGTTTCCCTGTAATTTTCCCGTATGACAATGTTTGTGTACAGGAAAATCTGAGATAGAATTATTCAGAAAAGGGTTGTGTGTTTAGTGTGTCACTGAACTGATCTTTATGTATACCCTCCGCTTTGTACCCGATTAACCTTGTGGTTATATTTAACAAGATAAAGCTATCACGGTATCCCACTCCCTTTACTCATCAACGTCTTGCTCATGTGCAGTTCTCACCCTTCATCTGATGTGGTAACTTTTAAAGTAACCTGCGGCGACTGCTCCACAATTCAGAGTCATGCTAGCTACTGTACTTTTCTGTGTTTACAGCCTGGTCTGAGAGGTTTACCAAACTATTTTAAGAGATAAAGCCCGTAAAGGGGAAGCAAATGATCGATGATATTCAGTGAGCGAGGTTCCTCCAGCAGATGCCCTTGTGCTATTTTCCACCACCCCTTGCCATCTCATCTGTGTGTTGTTGCACTGAATCATCTCCCTTCCATTCATATCGAAGCGAAACTCCTCACCCAGCCAAGGCTGTTTGTCAGTGAGTCATAGCACAAAGCATGGCAGATTGAATCATCTGAAAAAAACACAATGACAGGCATGACGATAATCCTCATCAAGAGCCTGTGCGGATTGTATTGTATATTTAGTGGAAACCAGTGGTGTGGTTTAAACTGTAGTTTTGCTGTGTGGTCGGAGGTTTGTTGACATGTGACAAAAGCTGATTGTCAGCCAGGTTATTGATTTGCTGGATATTCCAGGCTGCAGAGTATTTCCTTTGTGTGTTTTCTCTCCTGAAACTCTTAGTTGTTTATATCTGTAACTTAAAATACACAAATATTATCAGATATCCCTACACTGTATCTCAACATCTGAAGGACCAACTACAAAAACAACCATTTTGTGATTATATTTTATAGATATTATGATTGCGATATGATTTAAAATCGTAGTGGAAATAGTATTTTTTACAATTTCCGTACATATGTAGCATATGAATTGATTTCATTAATATCTTTGATTAATTGATAATTACTTTGTACAGCACCTTTATCTAAGGCCGCTTTACAGACTTGTTGAGCCCAACTATGTATATGCGTTGTTTGCTAATTCTGTGTACACCATGGCCACTTTAAAGTCCTTCCTTAAATTCCGGGTTAAGTATCTTGCATTAAAATCAGGGCCCATGTTACAATTACCCATAGGTGTGTGTAGGCATTGTTGCCATTCCTCTGTGTCTCTGTGGAAAAGTCTCGAGCCTCCTACTGTCTTTGGCAGGTGTTCAGGAGCTCACTGCACCCCCCTGACTACCAGGCACGCTTAGACATAGTGCGAGCAAATTCCAAAACATCCCTCGATCGGACCGGTTCCTTCCTGAGCACATCAGGAACCTTACAGGTAAGATGCAGATGATGCTTAACAGTTGACACTAAAACTAGAATTTCCCCAGAAGATCCCTCTTGAACTAGGTTTCTGTTGGGGCTTTCTGTTTCTTCTGACTTTGACAGTTCCAAGTTTCATCTTAATGATAGAATATTAAAAAAAAAGCTCTTCCTTTTTTTGAAACCAGTAGTTTCCTCATACCACAAGAGACTGGTTCTCGATAACAGCGAGTCTTATCAGTGCTGCCAGGGTTTGTGCTCGGCATCACCACAGCCATCTTTCACTTTGAAATTCCCCCATGTCATAGCATGCCACACATTTCCTCATACATTCAGTGTTACCACAGCATTTTAACATCAGATTCTACAGAATCAACAGTCGTGATTAGCGACTTTCTACTGAGTATTCTTTAGTGACGGTTTATTTGTTGTCACAGCAACAAAGAGCTTCCATTCGGCAAACAAGAGGTGAGGAAGAGGAAGAGGACAACGACGAGGATGAAGACGAGTCTGACGAGGACGAAGAGGACTCAGAGGATGATGATTAAATGCTCATTAAATTGTCTTTCGTTCTTTTTTGCATTTTTCTGTATGGGAAAAAAAGGGATATCAAAAAATGTACCAACAGTAAAAGCTGTGTCATTGCCAAAATCCCCTGTCACAGGTGGTCTGAGCAGTATTGTAGTGGTGTTGTGTTGTAGCTGTGTGATGCTCTGTAAGGGAGCACGTTGTTCTTTCCAGCCAGTGTTTGCTGTTTCGCTATATTTTTTATATCTCACACATTAACAAACCGTGCATTGTATAGTCACGCATCTTTATAAATAAAATAAAATCAGTTTGTTATGTTCTGCGATGTTCCAGTGACTTTCTGTTCTATAATAAGTACATGGTGTACGCTCAGTCACTTTGCATGAAAACGCCAGCAGAGTGGCTGATTGTTATTTCAGAAACTGTTCGGAGTGTGAATCAGTCTAAGTGATGGTACTTCGTCTGCAGCTGAAAGTGACTCATCTCGAACACAGACATGTAAAAGTCAGAGACATTTAGCATTGCGCTGTCTGTGTTTGTCAGTATATATAGTGTATATATATGTGGATGTGTGTACTTATATCTTTGGAAGGACCATTTTGGGCCTACACCTTGCGGACTGAGGACATTCTGGCCTGTCCTCGCTTTTTCAAAGGGCTGGTAAGGGTTAAGACTTGCTTTTAGCTTTAGGGTTACATATAGGTTAGGGTAAGGGCTGGGGTTAGGCATTCAGTTGTGATGTTTAAGGTTAGAGTAAGGGGCTTTGGGAATGCATTATGCCAATGAGTGTCCTCACTAAAATAGAAGTACAAGAATGTGTGTGTGCATCCTTGTTTTTGTTACTTCTTTAAGACCCTTTCCTGCATGATCACTGACCTACTCAGGACCAGTAGACCTCACTGGGACCAGAACATCATTTGTGAGGTCCTGGTTGAGGTTACGGCTAAAGTTTTGGTTAGCCTGTCCACAATGACTGGAAGTCAATGCAAAGTCCTAATAAGGATAACTGTGTGTGCATGAGACTGTAGACACACCTCTGTATTTGCATGTGGCTCTGTATAAAACAGTTGTGTGTATGTGCATTACAGAATGTGTTGTCTGCCACTGTCAGCTGATGGCTACTATGTCTGTCTTGCATGAGTCACTCTGCACATGTATCATTCCTCAGTTGACCATGTCATGATGGATACTTTTCTGCCCCTGGACACACACACACACACACACACACCACATTTCAGCTTCATACCATTTTCTGACAAACAAACGATACAAGCACATTCACACGCGTATTAAAAAAAGAGTCATTATGCAACCAACAAGTATTTTTCATTATCAGATACGAGGGCTACTTCCCTCTCAGCAACACCGACTATCTCAGGGGCCGTGAGATAAAACCTGCGTAGGTGGTGGATCATCAACTCTCTGCTCAACACCACCTCAATGCATGTAAAGGTTAATGTGTATGCAGACACACACTAACACACGCTCGCGTACCAGTTGACTTCAGTGTGCTGTGGATCCGAATGGCCTGTGTTCCAATGAGTCATCACCTATAAAGTGTGTGTGTTTGTGCCAGCGAAGTGAGTCAGAGAGCTTTTCCAAATGCAGATAAACCTAAAGGCTCCACTCCCTGATCCCAGAGCAGAAGAATAGAGAAGCGAGTGTGAAAGAGTCAAAAAGAAATGAACATAAAAGCAAAAGGGGTTTAAAAAAAGAAAGAGAAAAGGCCAACCCATTATGTTGGCCAAGAGTTGGAAGTATAAAGGGAGACAGGACGTGGTGACTCATTGACTGTTAAAAACAAAAGCTGAAAAACAAACAGGGATACCCATGCAAGGAACCAGATGTGGAGAGAAACGAGGAGGAGGAGTATAGAGGGACAGTTGAGCGAGGTCAGTCTTAACCTCAGGTCCTTATCATTGAGTCTGACTCATTGCCCCTGAGCGTCACATCGTTCAAATCAAATTCAGCTCCTGCAGCACACGCCAGCCTCATGCAGCTGCTTTTATATGCAGAACCTTTCCCCTGAGCACCGCGGCACAGAGCTTTGCCAGAAGCGAGAATAAAAAAAATACTTGGTGTCACAGGTTTTCATTCTTTGAGCATCAAAATAAATGTGGAAGGTTCTTTAAACTTTCACCATTCAATGGAACCCAACAGTCCCTACAGTAAATATGAATTCAAATAATGTTTTTTCCAAGGTTTGAGAAAATTGGAAAGGTCGTGGCACAGTTCATTTCCTGCAAGCCGCCACCAGAGGGGGACGTTTAAAGTTTTCTTACCTGTACTGCATAATTTGGGAAACTGAGTTCAAGACATTCTGTTCTTTTCCAACCTGTGTGTGTGTGCGTGTGTGTGCACGTTGCCTCTTATCATTTACCTCTCAAAAGAAGCCATCTGCATTCCAAAAGCCACATAACTGAGATTTTATCTGTGAGACAAAAACATCCGGATGTGTTGCGCATTTTGTGGCATTTAAAACTTACCAAAACTGACCAAATAGTTTTGCTCGCCACCTTCATGATAGAGCACTTTTCTGCAAACAACACCAAACAGAGACCGACTGAGCCAATGCTGGGTTTGCACAGTGGTTCAGTCCTTTTGATCAATACTTGGCATTCACCATATCAGTGCCTGGAAGAGCCAGTGCTCTGTATGTCTGCTTTGCCAGTTTAGCACTGTGAAACAGGTGGGGATTTGATATTCCACCTCAGAGGCTGACGCAGATTTAGGGCCATGTCCTGACTTGATAATTTATGTACATACCTGTCCATTCTTTCTTACTCCTAAAGCTCCAGAAACATTCTCCTGTGAGAACGCACAGGGGGAGTGATTCATAGGTCAAATCTAATGGAGTCAGTATCTATGGTGCTGGACCTTATGATTGGTTCGTCCATTGATCTGGCACAAAGAGGTAAGGATTCCCTCCTCTCCCCCTCTGACTCATCTGCAGTCGTTCCCAGTGACGACCGTGCCTCTGTTTGTCTGAGTGAAGGAGAAGAGGCATGAAAGTGAGCGTGCTATTCATATATGTGTCAGTGTAACTCTGATTTCTGCAGGCACATTTGGCCAGAGGGGAGATGTTGTGTTTGTACACGTGTGTGCAAATGTCTATGGGAGTACATTATATACTTATGTGTATATACAGCGTGTGCATGCGTGGCAAAGACTCCTACAGTACCATTGTTTGGAATATTAAATGCAGTGCCGTGCTGGCGGCTGTTATAAAATCGAGAGGCAGCATAGCCGGAGTGTGACTCACCCACTGACTCACTGACAGCGCTGCCATTGCATGTGTATGTGTGTGTGTGTGTGTGTCTCACACTCACACTCAGTGATTCCTCTGGTGGACCCGCTGTGTGTTTCTGGTGTTCTAAGAACTCTGAACCCTGCCACATTCCCTGGATTTCACACCAGCAAACAAGGTTACAAATGTGTGCGTGTGTGTCTTGTTTGTTGCAAAAGATCCACACTGCAACGAGAGCTCCTAGTAAATGTAATTTAACAGAGCAACGTTTTCAATATCTTCACACAAAGTCTCCAAAATGAATGAAACTACGGATATAGGAATAGTACAGTGGAAAATAAGAAGAAAATGAAAAAGAACAAACTATGCACCAAAATCTGGAACAAGAAAAACACAAACCAAAGAAACAGATTACAAAGGGAGACACATAAATGGATATTAACCTTAAAGAGACAATAAACCATTTCCATAAAATCTGTAAAGAAGAGTAAGACCTGTTCATTTACTTGTTTGTTTGTATAAAGATTTACAACGTCAACGTGTGTGTTTAAGCAAGGTTGCATGTTTTCATTTGAAACATCACAAACCCTGTGTGTGCTTCCAATCACGTGTTTGCCATTACCAAGAGAGGAGACCTCGATCTGCTGTTGAATGTCTTGCCAACATGTGTACAGTAACCACTCGTGCTCCCATTTCTCTGATTTATGCACCGACATGAAAGCCAGTGTATCTGCTGTCAAGGGCAGTAACAGTCAACGTGCAGCATCTGTCCAGGACTCCAAGATCACAGGTACGAATCCTAAATTCAAGGGACGGCCGTGCTTTAAACACGCATACAGCATTTTAAATATACGTATATTGGCATGTGTCAACGCTGTGCTGCTGTGCTCTGCGACAGTATATCATCTGATGGTGATAAAAACCAGAGTGATTTCTTATTAACTTTCCGACGGCTGAAAGTGGCGTCACTTGGATATCCCTGCTCGGCATAAATCACGTTTTGCAAAGAATAAGAGAGAAGTGAGAAACCTGGTGTGTGGGTGTGTGGGTGTATTCTCCACAGACTGATTTTGATGTATGGTTCTGTATCGTAAAAAAAAACATAACACACCGGCAAGAGGTCTAGCGTATGTGCAAAAAAAAAGTTATTATCCAGTTATTTTGCCTTACAGTGTCTGTGTCTGCGTCATGTCCTGGACCTGATATCCAGGTTTGTCCTCATACTCTGCCTGCCAATCTATCCCGCCCCGTGGCTGTTGTTAATGATTTCGAAATCATCTGCTTTCAAAGCATTGGGAAGGAGCGAGACAAAGACTATGTGCTATGTGTGTGTGCATATCGGTGTGTGTGCGTGCGAGTTGCATCTATGTATTGCGCAAGATGCTTATCAGACAGAGCTGTGCTGTGATCAGTGAGGGAGGCCTTGGCTCGGGCCTGTACGGGAGCCCACTGTTGCCTCAGCCTTGTGTAGCTGTGTGTGTCTGTGTCCGGTCACTGACATCTGTGTGTGTCTGTGTCCGGTCACTGACATCTGTGTGTGTGTGTGTATCCTTTTTTTCTGTCCCGTACCTCCCATCAGCCAGAGGCCCAGTATCACTGGGTCATTATTAGCATTATTAGTTTGTGTATTGGACAACTTTTCTGCCAGGTGAGCAGAGTGTGTGTTTACAGTTGACCAATCACTTCCTAGTATAACACTGCACTGCTTTCAGCCATTACCTGCAACCCATCCGTCTTATCAGTACTACAGTTCACTACAGTTTCCAACTACCTTTTATAAACCCGAACGGAAAAAAACAAACTCTAAATCTTGGCCACACAATAATTTACCCACTGACTGAACCGAGCAGAGGATGAAGAATGTGTTAGAAAACCTCCAAACTACCGATAGTCAGTACTGCTGCCACTTGCCATGTCTGCCACTTGCGCCATCCTTCACAGAAATGTGAATGTACTGAAAGCAGACAGGACTGCAGACACCTGGTGCTTGTTTCCCAGTAACAGATCCTCATGTGAGTCAGGAGTGGAGGATGTCAGGCAGAATGACAAACTGCCAGAACACATGGTGACTCCTCTGCTTTATTGTTCATTTATTGCTCATTTTATGTTCACATTTGCCAAGACTGAGGCAACAAAAGTAATAAAAATAAATACAGTTGTGTGGCGTGCTGTGGCTCAGGAGATAGAGCGAGTTGTCCACTAACCAGAAGGTTAGGGGGGCTCGATCCCCAGCTAATGAAACCCAAATTGCTCCTGATGATTGTGCCGACAGTGCAGAATGGCCTGCGCTAGAAAAAGTGGAGCAAATAGTACAGCTGTGCGAGTGCGTGAATGTGGCTTGTACTTAACTTAAAGCGGTTGATAGGACTGGAAAAGTGCTTGTAAATACAGTTCATATAGATATATTATATGGATATTGGATATTATATGGATCATATGGATGATGCCTCAGCCCTTATGGCACATATTACAGTATGAGTGATACAGGAGGCAGAGGCTGCCATAGTCGTCATGTCTCTGGTAATTCACAAGAATGTGCTAAATGTGGTCAGATGCGCATCCCGGGTCATGAGGAGCAGGGCGGGGGGGGAAAAAAATATCCGTCGTCTGCTCTTGCACAACAAAGACATCATTCTCCTTCCACATTAAAAAAAAAAAATCTGAACAGACCGTTTCCCCCTGAATGCCACGCAACACTGCAACCCCCCACCCCCACTATCTTTCATCGCACTCTCCTCCAGCTGAAAAATAAAGTGAAACCAAAGACAGAATGTGACATGAGAAGCTGTCAGGCCCAGCTCGGGTCAACAGCGGGGGGGGGCAAAGCTATGTCTGGAACACAGAGTCACTGAATGATGTGTTAAGTGTCTCTCAGGGACACTTTAGTACATGACAGCATGTTTGTGTGTGTGTGTGTGTGTGTGTGTGTGTGTGAGAGAGTTATTTCTGCGAGGTTGAGACGAGTCCATCAGGAAAGCTATTCTCTTGAGTACATCTCATCCTCTTATAGACTTTACCGACCTCCCAATGCTCCCATCACGCAGCACGTCAAAACACAGGCAGGAGGCCGGCTACAGGAGTGGAAGCTGCTTTTTGGAAGATACACACAAACAAAGCATGTGACAGCAGCGTCGCAAAGTGATTCACGGAGAAGACACGCAGACTTTCACAAACAGCCACAAGAGGACATGGACAGAAACTTTTGGGAACAAATACTTTCAATGACACACAACTACACACACACACACACACACACACACACACACACAGTGGCAGTGGCTATGAGACAGCCTGGGAACAACTAGTCCACTAATGAGGTCTATCCCATGAGGATTTAGTACTGCACAGAGGAATGTAGGCTCCCTGCTCTCATGACTGACCTGCCTTCACACACAAACATGCACACATGCACCCGCACACACACACACACAGATGGAGATACTATGCTGTCCGAGAGCTGCCCTCTTACACATGAGCGAGAACTGAGGGCGTCCAGGAATAGGGCACCTGTAATTTGGAAGGTACTGCATTAGAAACAAACATAACCAGCACTCTGGGGAATTTGACACTAATTTGAGACGAGAGCGAGTCGAGGCAGGAGGAACAGCGGGAAACGGGGCTGAGAAAACAGAATGAGAGGAAAGGAATAAATAAACAAGGCCACAGCCGGGTCAGAGAGAGAAAGCGACGCGGGGAGAGTTAGACGAGGGTCTGAAGCTGAGTTTTATTTGCACTTAGCATTTGCTCTCGAGATTGGCTGGCGTTCTGCATGTGAGAGCCAACTTGTGTGAGTTTACTAGAACAGATCTGGTGTCTGGAGCAGACAGACCCCCAGCGCCTGTGGTCTGTTGCAAGTGCCTGCTGCTAGCTGATAGACAGACAGCATGGGTGTCCGTCTCTGTCACGACTCTCTCCGAGAGAGTAGAAGTTTGAGATGAATAACTTTACCAGCAGTTGTGTAGCCAAACCAAACAACTTGGAGCATGAATATAGCAAAAGTACAACCATTCATCATCTATACTGCTTAGGTGAGTGGCAGGATACACTCTGGACAGGTCCCCAACGTATCACAGGGACAATATACAGAGACCAACAATCACTTACACTCACATCCACACGTATGCACAATTGGAACTGTGGGAGGATGCCGGAGTACCTGGAGAAAACCCACACAAACACAGGGAAAGCATGCTAACTCCACACAGAACCACGTTTGAAGAATTTACTTCAGTTGCATTGGATTTGGCTGCGACACTGTTCACCCCTGAAACTCTAAAAGTGTTTTGTGGACTCAGACACTTCACCCACCCCTCCATCGGCATAGTGGTGAGTAGATAATGAGTGAACTTTCATTTTTGGGTGAACTATCCCTTTAAGCTTCTCTGTTCTGTACAGTGGTCTGGTTACTGTTAATTATAACAGGTTTCATTAATGGTATATGATCTGTGTGCTGCCGACGGCCTTAACAATGACAGTATGTGCACCCATTTGCTGGAAGTAAACACTGGGCCGCTGCTAATCGTCCCAGTGTCAGCCATGCGTAACACCATGTCACATTCACCGTGCATGCCGACTGCCTCACAGGCCTTTGTTTTGGAAAATGTGGCAGGGTTGCCATGGCGCTTGTGTTTGATCTATTGTAATTAACTGAGCCTATTGATTGCACAACACTTCCCCTTGGCTCGTCTCCATCAGCGGGTTACCCTGAGCGTCTCATCAAACACCACGTAAACCACCGTTTATGCAGTCGCCTCCCTACAGTGATTTGTCCTTACATGGCCCAACAGGAATGAAAGGAGCACAGGAAGTAGACAGGAGGCAGAGCAATCAGGATCATTGGAGGATTTAACAAAGCTGGATTTTGATTCTGAGCTGTGTCACCAAGACAATATCAGGACCATCTGATGTAGAATTTCAAAGTAAAAGCCCCTTGGAAATATCATATTTTCACTGCTTTGGTTGAGGTGACAGAGAAGGAGATCCTTCTGGCACTTGACAAAGACGATATCAATGGAAATATGGCCGCCTACTTGTTTTCTAGTCTGGTAACAGTTACATCAACAAATAGGGTTTGCCTACAAGATTAAAGGTCTGGTGCTTTGTGTGAAAAGGGAAAGGAGGCCTGGAAAGAAGTCAAATTTCCAGCATTCCCTGAATTATTGTCCTAGTCCACCCCTGTCTGTGTATGTGTGTGTGTGTGTGTGTGTGTGTGTGTGTGTGTGTGTGTGTGTGTGTGTGTGTGTGTGATTGTTTTATTTTTTTTTATTTTACTTTGCAGATAAATATAAAACGCTTTATGAAGAAAATCAACTCGACTTGAGTGTCTTCAAACAAACTTTATTTGTGTGTATAAAACCAAGGAAACTAATATTTGCAGGCTAAAGGAACATCCAGCAGCCGATTTGCTAAGCTAAGCATAAACACTTGAAGCAGGGGTAAACAGCTAGCCTGGCTCTGCAAAGCTAATAGCCTGGCACATAAGCCCTCGTAAAACTTGTTTTTACACTTGTGTTTTTCTATGGATTAAACAAATTAGACACAGGCTCTATTTAAAAGCGCGTGGTGCAAGAGCAAGTAACATGCACTAAAACAATCAAGAGGGCCATCTCCCATTGCTTTTGAAAGTCAGAGGCACTTGCACCATGACAAAGTGCTGTTCTAGTGGCAGCTTAATAAGAAAATACACTGACCATGAGTGAAGTAAAAGCGCGTGAACAGACCATCTGTGTTTGTAACAAGCGCCGGGTTGATAATGTTGCTTTGATTTCAGGCCAGGATTTTGTTGATCAAAAGCACAATCGCTTTCTGCTGCCTCAAGATACAAATGTGCATGATCCCACGTCATTTCAAGAGCTACACACCGACGGATGCACAGATAGGTAGTAGCGCATCTGCTATAAAAAGTGTGGGCCGTCATTTTGACCTTTAGCAATGCTAGGCAGATTTCCCCCTGTTTCCACTCTCAATGCTGTCCTAACATCCCCTTAATGTAGATTTGTATTCAAAGGACAGGTTGCTCAGTTATTTATGCAACACTTTTTATCTTATTTGTTGAAATCCTCAGCACATCTCAATAACTTTGAAGTTGATAGTCAAAGTTAGAGAGCGAGTCATGGAAAAGTCAGTGCACGTTCATGGGCTCTGGTGGCATATATTTGATGAGAGGGCTGATGGGAGGGGGTTGGATGCATCGGTTGCTTCGGTAGCCTGCTCTTGCCATCGGTTCCAGGATCAACCCTAGCTTTATCAGACAAATGTTGAAACCCATTTCTTCAGTTTCATATTAAGGGGAATTTCTCGAGATTATATATTTATCTTCTTGTAGCCACAATGTTTTATAATAACCTTTAAGTCCTCTGAAATCCTGTTCATTTATAAACGGTTCATAATGAAGAAGTTGTACTAAATGTCCACATTCCTCTTTAATTGTCTTCTGTTCCTCAGTAGTGCAGTCACTGAGTCACGAAATGTGTCATGCAGCATAGTTTAAAGTCAATTAGTCCTGCCTCCTAACCCCAGGGGTGACAATCTGGGGCTCACATGTCCCGTCAGGACTGACCTTCACATGAGGGACTGAGCCAACACTCACATATGGCCAAGCCCTGGGGTGGGAAACTGCCGGCTCTGGCCAAGGACAGGACTGTGCATGACGGCTGGGGGGATGGATATGAGGGTGAGTTTGCAATCTCCAGAGAACACACAAATATGGCAACTTTTCCATAGAGGTTTTAAATGAGATGTACATTTTGTATTTTCAAAGGATTTCAGTTTTTGTCGGAAAATCGAAATAAGGAGTGAATCTAGAATGGTCCAACAGTCCAACAGTCCCCTTAAATTCAACCAAGTTTCAAACACTCATAAATATCAGTTCCCTTAATGTGCTTAATTATTTTTATTCATCAAGATCCAACATTCAGAAAAAACACCCTATCTTGCAATGTATAACAGAAAGTGAAAGAATTCCGTGATCTGCCCTTGATCCGGATCCACCCCCAAAGTTCCACCAACAAGTCCTCTCCTGAACCAGTCTGCATCATGCCACAAAGTTCTGTGGAAATCCGCTCTGTTGTTTTTATGTAATCTTCCTTCAAATCAAATATACAACCAATGAACAAATATACAAACATAAAAGTATCATGAATCTAATCAGATAACTATCTGCCGGGGATTTCCAGATAAACTAATTTCTTGGCTTGTTTTTTTAACTTGCTCATAAAACAAAACAATAGCTCCATATCAAAATGTATGACATAACTACGATTAAAGCCAATGAATGTCATACAGTGTGTGTCGACATAGTAGACCTTGTGACTTAAGTCAGGACTTTCCCACAGCCACTGGGAAAGCTACTTCACTTTTTTCATTTCTTGCTCAGTAATCCAAGGTGGATCAGGAGGGGTATCTTCCCTGAAGCAGTAACTAACATAAGCTGCATGATTCTGAAGACTGGTTATGAAATATGGAAGACAAGAATACCCCTCATTAAGCTAATGCATATAAAAAACTCCAACCAATAGTCAGGCTGAACCAGATGCATATTTCTCGGTAAATAACAAGAGCTAAAAGCAGCTTATCCACCAGAGGGGATTCCTGTGATGTAAGATACAAAACAAAGTTAAGATACATAACACATTTGAAGCCATAATACAATTTCACAATCCTTGGAGGTCAGTAGGCAGGGGGATACTTGTGAAACCAAGGTTCTCCTTGTATTACAATTCACTAAAAGCATGGGAACGAGTGTGTGAGGTGGCTCCCTGCAGTTAAACAAGGTGTTTCTAATTTAAGGCTCTGTTAAATGGGAAATAATGGAAAAACAATGGTGTAATGCAGCAAACTGCCTCTGCAAGCTTTTCCACACTGCTTACCAGAGAGAGAGAGAGAGAGTGTGTGTGTGTGTGTGTGTGTGTGTGTGTGTGTGTGTGTGTGTGTGTGTGTGTGTGTGTGTGTGTGAGAGAGAGTTAGGATATTAATTGTGGTTATGTTATGGTTAGGCATTGATTGCTCATGGTTACGGTTAGGTATAAGGTGTAGGTTAGGCTGTCCACAATAAATATAAGTCAATACAAAGTCCTAACAAGGATCATTGTGCAACCTTATGTGTGTTTGTGTGTGTGTCTGTGCATGGGTGTGCGTGTGTGAGGATCTGATGTGCTAGTGGCTGTACAGTTGTGCAACTTGCCCAGAGCAAATAGCAACATTCTAAGAAAGAAGAGAAAAGGGGGGGGGGGGGGGGGGGGGTTTGCGAAGGTTTTATCACACATATTTTATTTTCCACCAATGTCATTGAGTTTAATCTGTGGGTCTTGCACAATTTTCTGTTTCATTCGATGCCGAGCAACACAGTGATAAAGGTCACAAACAGTCGCGGCAGGCCTTTCAATAACACCTCCCTGAAACACTGAATCATGGGCAGAACCTTTTTAATAATGTTTAAGTCCACAGTGACAGGCTGCTGGCGTTATTTGAGATATTTGAAAAGGTCATCTGGTTTGCGTGAAATGTCTTGCCACATAGGTGTTAGCTCTTCTTGTAAGAGCCTGTGTGTCTGCTTGCATTCCTGCATAACTATAACCTCTGGGAGCCACAGGTTGCCAGGTGCCTAAAGCTTCAGTATTCTCACACTTTGGAAATGTAAAATATGGAAAAAAAAAAAAATACACTGTGTACAAATATATATATAATATATAATTCCTGTAATATAAGTGTATCAAAATCATCTAAATACATTTGTTGAATTGTATGACAAGGAAACTTTGAATTAGACTTGGATTAACCTGCACTAACCCCTGACTCAACCACAGTGAACAGGAAAGCGGAACATCTGTGTCAAAAGACAAATATGAAGAGTGATGAAACAGATGCTTTGGTAGCAAGGTAACCCTGTCAGCACAGAAGTCAACAATCAACTGTGCGTGTGTGTGTGCGTGTGTGCGTGTGCGTGTGCGTGTATGTGTGTGCGTGTGCGTGTGTGTGTGTGTGTGTATGAAGGGGTAATATCCTCCCAGCCTTCCTGGTAAACCTGTGTATACTGACAGGACCACAGACAAAGGGATTTTACCAGAAGGTTAATGAGCAGAGGTGTATGTGTGGGTGGGGGCATGTTGTGGGAAACCACACATACTTTTTCCATTTTCTGCAGTGGCCCTGAGAGCTCAATGCAGTGTGAGAAAATGTGCATAAAGAAAAAAAACATCATGTGCGGCAAATAAACAACACGTTGCAAATACTCACAACACAACCTCGAACACGGTGGTTTTTGTTGATCTGAAATCGATGGAGCTAGCATGTTAAATAACCAGCTGAAAAGACGTTAGTCTGTTTATCAGTTAATTAAGTGCATTTGATCTGATTTACTTGAATTAGCTTAATAGTGAGCACAAGGCTAGCAGTGAGTGAACAGGCCAAAATAAAACACTGAGGGAGAAACAACTTCAACTAGTAACTTCACGAATCACAAACCATGGCAGCAAGCATGTCTCTGCCGTACTCACTGTTTAGTGTCCCCTGGAATCCCTTCTGTTGTGTTATGTGATTTTAATTCATGTTTTGAAAATCCTAAGGTAACTGTCAGATCTGTGACATTTTCCTCTGAAGCCATCGTAACTGTTCATACCTCTGCTCATGGGAAGCCTGTGTTTGCTGTCCACACAAACACCAGCCAGTGCCTGGTACCAAGATTGCTTACAGTCACTAAGCACACATACTGTAGGTCAGCCTGTGAGTCAGGGCACTTTCTCATGTGGTGACATACGGATGTCTGCCACTCCCGTAATCAGGATGTGAGTCGGTCATCTGCTCAGTGCTTCTCCTCTTCCCACTCTGATGCTGCCGGACACCCGTCTCGTTTAATCGTCACATGTCCGTAATTACTGTCCTGTGGCTTCTTGAGAGAATCACTAGGGAAATTAGCTTTTGGTGGTTTTGCAACACGATTATAAAATCTGGCTTTGAAATCAGCACAAAGCCTCCTTCTGCTGTTTACTCTGCTGGATTTGCAACACAGAAAGCTACTCGACCCAAGCAACAATTTGAGCGCATCATTATTATCTTGGTTAAGGAGTTGGTTTTTTTTCCGCATTTGTTGTTATCAGGAATACATAAAAACTACTGAACCGATTTCCCTGAAATTGTGTGCAGGGGTGGGACACAGCCCAATAAGAACCCATTCAATTGGTGTCCAAATAAACAGCCAGATCCAGGATTTCCTTTTTACACTTTCTTTACAGCGTATCATCAGCATTTCTTTGTTTGTTTGTTAGCAGTATAACGCAAAAAGTACTCAAATGATTTTCCTTGAAATTTTGTGAAGGGGTGGGACATGACTCAAGGAAGAACCAATTAACCGTTGGTGCTGATTGGGATCAGGGTTTATATCCAAGAAGATTTAGTGAATGAATTTGGTGTCATAAGGGGACTATTGTGCCTTAGGCATGGTGGTATGTGGTGTATGTGGTGTATGAGGTATGCGCTCCACTGAGCCATTCTTGTTCAATCATATGTTTTGTAACAGTGAAGAGGTGGGTGGTATGTATGCGTGTGTGTGTGTGTGTGTGTGTGTGTGTGTGTGTGTGTGTGTGTGTGTGTGTGTGTGTGTGTGTGTGTGTGTGTGTGTGTGTTTGCGATTGTTTACATCATGCCCTTTTCTTGAACTTTCATTAGCTACCTTCGTTTTCATGGTATGATCATTGTTTTGCAAGTAGCTCATATCCACTCAGGGTTACACGCAGGGTTCTCAATTATTCCACATATGATGCAAAACTTGTCTAATGTGCACCCAGCACTGCAACCCAAGGTCACATTTTAATTGGCTGTAGTGTAGCTCTGATACTCATACGACTTTCCAAGCAGAGCGAATTCCTAACCACCCGTTTGTCACTTGAGTCATCTGGCGCTGTGTAATCCTTTGTCTCTCAGCCCTACACATGGCATATGCCACAGACAGTGGGGGCTTTTGAAACACAGTCAATTTGAAATGTAAAAATGTCCCTGTTTTTGTTTGATTAAAGACCACACGCTGTGTGTGTGTGTGGGGGGGGGGGGGGTTGAAGGAATGTTTCTCTGTAATAAGCGTGTTTCAGGTTGAAACAGGCTGTTTTTCCTTTCATTCATATTCATGTTGCAGTGTCTGTGGAACAGGCATCATCTGAATCATCAGAGCACATCACAAGACATCTGTGTGTGGATGGTTACTTCAAAGTGAAAGACCTTTACTTCCCAACATCAAAATCACCAAAAATTGTATTTATTATCTGACTGGAGGGAGCACTTGGTTGACTGAGGCCTCATTTACGCTGCCAAGTAAAATTATTCCTTTGGCTTTTAAAGTTCAAACAAATCACAAAACTCACACAATTTTCTGCATGAACACATTCCCATAAATACATGTCTTTCAACAATAAAATCATCTGCTATGCAGCACACTGATAAGACTTTTCTTTTCCTTCTCCAGCTCAAACGCAAACACTTTCTCTGGGACAATAAATGAACAGACAAATATTAACACTGGAAAGTGCTGGTCCCTTGAATCACACAATATCTTTTCTTGATAAATGTGTCATTTCAAACATTTTTCCTGATGACTGGAGTCTATATTAGGCATGGAATGCTGTCCTGTATACAACCGCAGAGATAGACACAGACGTGCCACATTAAACAATAGATCGTTTCTGCTGAGTTACTGCAGCAGGAGCCACAGGACTCACACAATGGCATTGGAGAAGTTTCCAATACAATAATATTTGTCTGACTCTTCCTGACTGTAATCCCTGCCTCATATTGTATGAACTGCATTTGTCTCTTTATTAATAACAGGTTTGCTCTTGTCACAGCCTTTATTTGTGTAACTTGTAGTCGAGAAAGACAAGTTGTACAAAACAAAGATTACCTGGACACACACTCAGCACACACACTCAGCACCAAGGCATTCACTTTTTCATACAGGTAACATTTACTAAGAGATACATTCATACATTACAACCTCATGTAATTACTATGTACTTATATATGTACTTTTATATGTACTTTTATATGTACTTTTTCTAGGGAGGGAGAGTCTCAAGGTAAAATAATTATATTCATAAAATCCATATGGATATTTTCAGCGTACATCTTAAACATATGAAAAACATAATAAAAAAAAACAATATTATAAAGGTATAAATAAATATTGAATGACACACCAGTGCCAATAAATCAGATGCTTTGGTTTTAAAAATGTGTGAAAAGGATCTCATTCTCACTTTACTCTCAAACCCACAGTGCAGCCTCGACTCTAAGGCCAGTTCAACAATGAGGGTTAGAGACTTGTGAATATTTTACAGGCAATGTCCTCACACACACCTCCACAAACTTACGGTATTTTATCTTGATTAAGTTCAGCCATTACTTCATTCCTGCTCTCTACTTAATAATGTAACAGTATCCTATGCCCCTGACTCTGAGGGGAGTTTGATCCATAGCTGCTTGGAACAGGTTCAGTCGACTCAAGGTTAGATTGTTTCATTACGTCCCATCAATCATTCAGTGATGTAAACATCCCTTGAGCTCAACATTTTGCCAAATGCCCTTTACGGAGTGAGCTAACGGAAGGAAGAGAGACAGGGGGAAGGAGAAGAAATGCACGAAGGAGAGAGGAGGCAGATGATAACCAGAGCGAGAGATGGAGGGAGGAAGAGAGAGACACAGAGGAATATCCTGACGGAGAAGTATACAGAGATTTGCCGAGTATCCTGCCGTCCCTTAGAGAGGATTTGTTTGGGTTGGACAGGATACAGGGGGTACATCTGGACGGATTAATCCTAAATACATTATACAATATCTCTTCCTCAGTTGTGTGGGTCGAGGAGTTTGTCCTTCAGGGACTGTCGCCTTCAACCATGGCCTCCATGAGTGTACAATGAATACTATTTGTATATATTTATACTGGAATTCAAGCTAGAATTTCAGCAATTTATGTATAAATTACATTTGATTTTCCTTCTCATCATCAATAATAACACATGGTCACAGGGTTCATTTCAGAGATGTGGGATTGCACTAACTTCCCAAACAACAAGTCTGACCAGGCAAAAAACACGAGCAGACGTTCATACATATTTTAACATCAGTAAACATTATTACCCAAACCGCCTGTTGTAAACATGCCTCACAGTTTACATCACTTTTCTCTACTTGTGCAGTGAGTTGTCCTCTTCAATGAGGAACTATAACGAAAATATCGGACAGACACAGATACTCAAGGACAAGTATCTGTGCTGTATGTGAATGCAAGTCTGGCAAATGTCCCAGCCACAGGAAAATGGCAGTCAATCTCGACTAACATGAGCACACTGACTTACTCATCAGAGATTAAATTGAAAAGCTATATTTTTCATCTCTAGTCAGACCTGGACTACGTATCAAAATGACGAACTGAGAAAAAATGATTTAGAATCCGATATTTATTGACCTGCATAAAACATGCAAATCTAACACACAACCATATGAGCCATTAACACACAGACTCTTATCTCAAACCAGGTGATATACCCCAATTGATGTAAAGCAGCTACACAAATCTGTATCTGTATCTCTGCTCTGTGCTGCCTGTTGATACTGTAGCTGCCTTCAAATGTAACTCGAGAGCTCCTGGTTACGATATGGGAAGTCGTGTGTGCTTCATGTTCAAGTGGTAAAGTTGCGAAAACACCACCTTAACAGCCCAACTATTGACCTTGCACTGACCTTATTACAATTATGGTGTTTACATGAGTTGCTTGGAGAATATTAAATTAATATTCCCATTAACACGTTACAGAGCAAAGTCTGATTATGACTCACGTCAACATTAGACTCTAACCCAGGTCATGCACCGAGCAGCTGGTACCTGCCGTACATGTTGATGCAGAAATTGCTGTGGAGACTTAGATTAAAGATTAAGATGCATACATGTCTACATAATGCGACTAAAGTCAGAATACTCCATATGACTCAATCCAATTATTGCTCATTCTGAGTTTGACCTTATTCACGTTAAAATAATCAGATACTGTTTACATGGCAGCATCTTATTCAGACTATTATCTTAATAAGGTTACTTTCGAGATATTGTTGTCCATGTGAGGGTAAAGCCATCATAACCCTAAAACCCTCCATTTAATACTGTAGTAGACCTTTTTCTGGATGTGAAAAAATAACCTACATAAGAACTAGCAGCCGTAATACTGTTGAAAGGACTATAAAGAAGGATTTAGCGTAAGGTTGAATTGAGTCACACAGGACAGGACGAGTGGAAATGCTTGTAAAACTTGCGGAGGTAAGATGAGTGATCGCAGTTATCGAGTTTTACCGTCTGGCTTCTTATCTGCTCTTGCATTCTTATGTGCAAAGCACCTGAGGAGAAGGACGTTTCCCCAAAGCGTCTGTTTCCAGTTACCTTTCAACCCGTGAAAACTATTTACTCCCGAAAATTAAAGAGGAGAAATGTCCATCTGCGACACTGTTCCAGGTGACATCTGGCTTGTATTAGAGGAGCTTCAGTGTGTGTGTGTGTGTGTGTGTGTGTGTGTGTGTGGTGGAGAGTAATAATCATAAGAAGAAGTGTATTGTTTCACTGTCTGTGTTCTCCCACAGGGGAAGTCCACTGTAGAGAATCACACACACACACAAGCCACATAACTAGCCCAACAATGGACCTTCCTGTTGTATGTGTGTGTTTCACGTGTAACGATTCTTGTTTTACATCCTCCTCTCATATGACTGCACACACACACACACACACGTAGGGAGATCCCAGATGAAAAGCTTCTCCCCGAGAGGTCACACATAATACGTGTACAGTCTCGCTCTGACTCGCTGTGGGGAATCTTCCCTGATCCTTTCCCTGTCTGCTCACACAGCCTCTTGCACACGAAACCTAGCCAACCTTTGGACCATGAACCTGCTCAGTGTGTAAACCACATGGTTGAATAAGTCATGCGAATGACAGCTTTCAAATAAACACACCGTCCAGTGCTGTTAATGATCAGAGCATCTTCTCCAAGGAATCACATCTGTCTGATGGACGGATGGAAAACTAAAAAAGATAAAGATTTGGAATTAGACATGGCCTTGCTCCATGGAGTTGAGAAAGTCTATGAACATTCAAAGACTTTTTTAAGGCTATTTAAAGATTTTAGTTAAATCTTCGAGCTTAGCCACACCTGCCAAGTTCTCTGATATATGAATTAAAAGTTCTCAGTTGGTAGATTAACACAAGAGCTGTGTCCTTATTCAGGGGCCACCTACTTCATGGGGTCCATGCTGCCCCTAACCACAAACCACTATGAGGGGGTCGGATCTACGGAGGATTTCCATGATTTCCAGCTTGTTCTGCCCTTTAATGCGGTCGCCTAGTAACAAAGCTGCAGTTGGACACAACGAGTTAGCTTTACCGTTCGCTGTTCGGCTGAGTTGAGGCCTGATGTTACACGGGTATTCATCAGACGTTCGAAAACAACATTTGTCACCATAGTGCAATGAATCCTGGGATAGGTTGGCCTGAGAGGGATCCACCTGTTGGAGTCTTTGCTGCTCAGGGATGGAAGGACGCATTTGGAGGAGCCTTTGAAATGGAACAGCCTAGTCACACTGCTGCTAAGTTTGAATATGGAAGTACATGAATTGCGACACAGTATACATCCGCCATTTGCAAACAATGTGGTAATGTTTTACTGCATGTTGTGAGATGCTAAAAGATAAGGTCACACCACTGCCTTTAGTAGGTGGATTAATATGGCTTTAAAAGTAAATACATTTTATTTAACTATTAATTTATTAACTCTTGATATTGTTTGCCCATTTTCTGTGTGGTGCATCTTAATGTCTCTTCAGGATTTGAGGTTTAATTCCTAGATAATTCGTAGCCGCAGGGCTTCTCTCCTGACACTGCTTTCTTCTCTTGGCTGCGTGATATTTGAAGTGGTTCCAAATGCCAACCTGTTTTGTTGGCATCCGTGCAGACACCATCTACACTCTGGCCTTTTCAATGGGTAACTACAGAGTTTCCTCTTTTCACATAGCGATGGCATAACAGCTGGAAATTTTATCTTGTGATTTGGTTGGAGCCAGCATTATTGACTTTCTCAAACATTTATTGGAATTTCCGAACAGTTGAGTCTACAGAAACTCATTAGCCACTTGAGAGGTGGGAAAACGTGCCCAATGAGAGCAGTTCTCTCCTCCTTCCTTCCTTCCGCACTGTGAATACTTCAGCCATCTTTTCCAGGCAAGCCTCCACGCAGGTTTTAGCAGCTCTCTCAGATGCACAGCCAGGCGCGGTAAAGAATAATAACACGTCAAAGACGCTCACAACAGCACAGACCACAGAAAATGGAACATGCCTCAGGGTGGAAAAACACTTCAGGATTTCTCGCAGTGCTCTTGAATTTATTGAGTGCAATGACCCCTGGCTACTGCTCAGGATCCGGGGACAAGAAGTGAACATAAAGAAAGAAAAACACGGGAGCACAAGTTTCCTGATTTATCTCACCTTGGTGCAACTTAACTGGACTACAGAGTTTTACTCTAGTACTCTACTTTAGACTTTATCCCAGCATTATTGCATTGCTCTTGTATAAAACATATGTAATGCTTTACCAATAAAATGTGTCCCAAACTAACACAACAACTCTATTTATAGTGTATGATTGACATTTTTACTGCCAAACCACAGCAGATCTTAATTTTGCAATGACGCAGACACAGGACAGAGCAAAGCAGAGACTAACATGTTTAATGCTTTAGAATTAATTTGAAGTGAACAAGTACAGCGTTCTTGAAAAGCACCTTTGCTTTTATTTGAAAGCAATCAAAAGACTGATTTGTGCCTCTGGGGGTTTTGGGCCTGCTTTATGATCTGTGAAAACAACTTTCCCTAAGCCCTCACAAGTCTCTTGTATCAGTGCTCATTATACCACAGCTCAACCTGGATTTAAAACGACCGGATCAACGTCCACCCCCCCCCCCCCCCCCCCCCCCCCTCAAAATTTAACCGGAGGGAAGATAGCACAACACAAAACACTGAGGGGAAAATCAACAGCAAACACTGAGTCACAGCCTGGTTACTTGCCTAACACCTAAGCCTTATCTCAACACTGTAGCATAAAAAAAAAGCATGGCTCCTCTTCAGCCCACCGAGCTATGAATTTCTATCCTCATTTGTGCGATGAACCCTGTCACGACTCCACTCACCAAGGGTCCTTTACGGCGCGCTTTTGTTGTGGCTTGAATGGCAGAAAATGACCTCATGAAACAAAAGCAAGATAATATTAGAAATAGGACGCATACTGTTCAAAGCACCCGTGCTAAAATAGGTCACACAGGCCATGTATCTGTTTTTTCACACTCAGATGGATGCAGGGTTTCGCAGTCACAGATGAGTGCATGGAAAGAAACACATTTACTCAACATTATGTATTCTGTTGTGAGTTTTTTTTTTTCCCGTTTTGTTTGGTGTTTGCACAACTTGCACAAAATCCCACCAGAATCTCACACATACACACACACACACACACTCACAGACACACACACCCCGGGCTGTTACAGCAGCCAGGCATGACAGATCACGCTGCCGCTCCATTATTACGTCGTGTTGCCATTAATAATGCATGTTTTCGTGACACCTTAATTACCCCCGCCCACACCCTACATATACACACACACACACACACACACACACACACACACACACATTAGCAACGGCTCTATCACATCAACACTCTTCACCCCGTGGAGGGAACACATCAACAGCATCAACAAAACTGGACACGGTGCACGAAGTGAGTGCAGCTGTCTGTCCCTGCACATCCACCGCAGGACATGCTGTTCACTTGGCTGTCACGCACCCGCACCGATCCCGTTACACTGACTCAGCCCAAACGTGAGTAAATGTGAGGCTTTGAAGACAAAACCTATTTCCTGCAGGTTCGGCTGACTGGGTTATATCTGGCGCAATAAATCACCATTCAACAAAATTATGCACAACTATTAATTTTGAGTCCTCTGACCAGCAGGCTGGGGTCTGCACACGAGGTCCGTGAGCGGATGAGGTGTTTGATGAAGACAGTTTCCCGCCTGACACCTTTCAGTTCATATCTAGAAGTCCAGGAACCACCGGGGAGCACATACTCACGCTTTTAAAGAGGCTGAAATGATTCAGATAGGATTCAGTTCTCATGCACCTCGTCCACCTTATCTGACGGCTGTCAAGCAAAAACAGGAAGCACACATCAATAGGAATTGCTGCTAACTTTTTCTCAGGGGCCACTTCCCATTTTTCCCACTATACCTTTGGTGGTGTCAATCCCTACTGAAAACGGATATGAATAGAACTGTGTGAGTGACAATATAACAACGTTGAGGGAAAGTGGTTAAAAGGCACACGGACTGAGGGGGTTTCATGACCGCCATGTCTCAATCGTCATTTTCTGTGTGCATCCTCCTGTGACCTATCTAATAAAGGCAATTTCAGAAACATAACTCTGTCCTGGGTGGGGGGGATTCGAACCGGGAACATTCCTGCTCTGAGGTGACCACTGCATCAACGGGCCATCCCTGGAATAGGTAATATTAGATCATTTAATTTTGCTCTCATATGGCACAGATCACCAATCCACAAGAAGATGCCATTTTGAGAGTCATGCAAGACAAGTTTGAGCAATTAAAATCTGACACAAGAGGTGATTATGTCACAAGATTCCGAAACAGTTTACTCTGCGAATGCAACAACAGTCCACGGCATTAGAAAATTTGATTAAACTGATCCTTTCAATCAAATACATGATACACTGTGAGTTCTCCAACCTGAAGAAATCTTGTAAACCATCTTTAAATATTTGAATAAGTTCTGCATCAACATTTTCAAGCTTTTCAACAGTTCTGGATGTTTTTTTGTTTATTTCACCACACTCTGTTCTAGTATCGCCACTTAATTAGGAGGTCGCACCATCCGGAACAAACGTCTATGAATAAATTCCTTTGAAAGATGGCGGTGCCTGTCTCAATAACATCATGTGTACTCCTTTATGATGACACTCTGCTGTTGAAACTCAAACATAAACTACATGAATTTTAACCCACATTTTCAGCATCCTTCAGAACTGATGAAACGCCAAGAAACGCGGGGCCTAATTTTCAGAAACCACGGCGTCTGCAGTTAATGGAGCGACGCGCTGCTTTCATCTCTCTCCCGTGAGTTGTAGTGCAATCATATCATTAAAAGCTCTGAGTTAGGTAATTTGTAAAGAGTGACAGGTTGTTGTTGCTGGCTGAATAGTAAGCGCGTCTGTGTACACACAAACACTTTCTTGTCTGTTCCTCCCGCTCCTCGCTTCCTTTCTCTCCCGCTGGCCTAGCCCTGGCTCAGGCAGTGTGTTCCAATGCATGGGAAATAATTGGCCATCCCTTTCATCACAGGATTATGAGAATAAATCTTCTTTTGGAGTGAAGCAGCACTAACAGTCATTGAAATCCTGTTACATGGGGTATTATCCTGCAATTAATTGCTTTTTCCAAACGCTAAGCTCTTCTCTCCCTCTCGTGTTCACACACTTTGATAGATTTGGCGCTGGGTGAGTCACTTTGGAAAGAGGTTGGGGGTTATGGGACTTGTAGATGGGATTGGAAACAAGTAACAGTTCTTACTCTGCGAATCAGTCTCTCTTAATGATGATGCGACCTCTTGTATTTGGCTGGAAGAGGCACTTTGTGTCCGTGGGTTATTGAAATGCAGAGGGACTGAGGTTCGGCTCGTGTCAGAATATAATGTTAGAAGCAGACGCCTTGTTTTGATCAGCAGCTGTAGCTCATCTTTCATCGAGCAACGCAGAGGAGATTAATGTTGGATGACAGTTTCGTGTGCCATCCTCTGAGGCATGGTTTGTAAAATCATTTTTACCGCACCGACAAAATAAATCAAAGCAAGTCACACCTGGGAGGAACCGTACGAAAGAGGATGTGAAAAGGAGAAGCTCTGAATACCTGCAGAACTCATGACGTCCTGTCTTCAGCTGTACTTTGTATAAGGGAACGTCGGCATGCTGTGAAAGTGGTCATCATTTTTATCTGATACACGTCAGCATCAGCGACAGGAACCACGTAAAGTCCTTTTCACTCCACCTCCCTACTTTCACACTGTCTGACAAAGGTGAACAATGAAACCACACAATAATTTCTTCTCTCAGCAGAACAATGAATGACAGAGTCGCTTCTCGTTTCTCAATCAGTGTTTTCTCATTCCAATGAGGGTGACATCATGGACTGGGCCCGGCAGAGCGGAGACAGCTTGTGTAACCTCAGTGATGGGTCGGTGACAGTATGGCGGTGACGTGTGTGTTGTGACCAGCTTGCACACACACACACATACAGTAACACACACACACACACACACACACACACACACAACTGTCTTCCACTTCCCATTAGCAACAGGAAACCCCTTGAGTCATCCTGGAGTGGAGCGTTCAGTGTAAGGCCGACTATTTCAGTGAAATCATGTGGTGAAGATCCAAATAAAGATGGAGTTATGAAATTTTGCTCTTTATGTGTAAAGGGAAGTGAGCTGAACATTTTTAAGTGAAATTCTGCTGATGAAGTTTTCTGGGGGGGATACCTGGTAAAGGGACGACCTTTCCAGTTCAATGGTATTATTGCGCAAAGAGATGCTTACTGCAGGTTCTTTCACTTTAAGTTTCAACGGCATTACTGCAGGACACAGCAGATACTCCACAAGAGGAGAGAGAGAGTACAGACGTGGTCAGAGGCTCACAGTAAATACTGGCCAGAATGGTACTGACAATAAAACATGGACAGCACTCTTAGGATAAACTCGGTAGGTACTCTTCTCACTGTGCACCCTTTACTGCAGGGGCGTCACGTTACAGGTGACCATCCCCTCTGGTAAAAAATAAAGAAATCAGCTACTGTTTTTAATGTAAAGTAATGTTTATCTATTGGATAGGGACAGATACAATCCAATACAATGCATCAAGGTTTTTGTAAGTATTAAGTAATACGTTTATGTGAGGAAGTGACAAGATGTCTCTCACCTCAAAGGACAAACCTGTATAAACGAGTGGAAACACAACAAAGGCAGATGCTCACATGCACAGCACTGTGTGGTTTGATGAGTATGAAAGTGATGTGAATCATATGCTTCACAGTCACCAGATCCCAACCAAGCTGAATACCTATGGGAGATTATGTTACAGATCAGTGTGTTAGCGCACTTCCTCTCTGCAATAAAAGCACTAAACCAGGGGATTATCTTTTAGGAGAATGGTGTTTAATCCCTGCAGAAGAGTTTCTAAGAGTTGTAGTGTCCATGCTACGAGAACTGAAGCTGTTCTCAAGGTTCATGGACGCACTTCATGAAGTGTAAACTCTGACACCAAGTAATACCAGACTTCAATAATGATACAAATAATGAAACAGACATAATGTGTGACATAACATGAGCTAAATCAAGTTTTGGTGATATATTTCAATCCTACTGATACTTGTATTGATTGACATAGTGATAGAAAGTTACTGCTGTTACAATAATAAAGAGAAAATATAGAGAACATCTCCACCCACAATAAATGTTATCAGCGTGTTGCCACACTCCATCAGCGCTGATTACGAAACATTTCGCTCTTTTAGATTAAAATGAAGATTACAGCTGGTTTTGCGAAACAGCCGGGGTTTTGCAAGACGGACACTTCACGATTACACTTTGTAGAAATTATATTTTCAGCCAAAGCTTTAAAACTTCTCAGAAGACCTTTGGGGAAGTCTTTGTGCTGAGTGTGTGCAAACATGTCAACTCCCCTTTGTGAGAACTAATGTTTTCAATTAATGGGGAAGAATGTGTAGGTGTGTGTGTGTGTAAAACAATTACTCGCCACATGTTGCAAAATCTGAGGAACAAATTGAAAGAATGTATGAGACTTAAACTGGGAGTTGCACAAATATCCGTGTTGCCAAGAATCCCGTCTCTCTGATATAACCATTCTAACTGAGGCGAGCAGATCAAAGAAGCCGTGATGGACAGATTGGGATTACTAGCGAAGGAAGGCAGCATTTTTTGGCCAGACTACAGCCTGGAGTCCGTCCACATGAAACAATCCCTCATCTCGGCTCCTGGTTTGATTGATTGTCCTTGAGGTCGGCCTAGGTTGTGAAAATATGGAGCATATTCGGTGGAGATGGTATGATGACTAATTTTGGATGAGACCTCAACATTTGGGTTCATACAGTTCACAGAGTCTGGAAGCTTGTATCAAAATATACGGAGGACCCGTGGACTGTAGTCTTATAAAACCTTCTTTTTTTGTTCCCGACGGCAGAATTTACACACTGAATAGAAATTCTGTCATTTTTATTGCAGGGATGTAGTTGAATACCCACTGGCCAACTTCTATCTCCCACACTCTGATTCTACATCACAGCAAACTGCCGGCTGTCCAAAGATACAACGTGCAGTGGCAGACGACCAAACATTTTCAGAAAACAACTTCTACTTTACAAAAAGAATATCTGAAGTATAACAGTGGCAGCAGTACGTATAAAACCAGTAGAGCAAGATAATGGACTTCTGTTGTTTACAGTAACTGAACTTCCGTCTGTCGTCATGTAACTTCAATCAGATGATGAGTTCAAAAGTCACCTGTAATTACAATACTCATCATATTTGTCATAGTTTTGCAGGCAGTGCTCACTGTCACATTGTCGCGGTTGACGTAAAACTGTAGAACATGTCTAAAGATAAATAAAATCTGTTTTTTATGCAGCATTACTGAGACACTTAATTATGAAAGAAAAGTCAACATGTTTGATAGAATCAAACAATACAGAAAATATGTTAATATTAAAAAAGGTTATTTTCTTAATTCAAAGTCTATATATTTGGTTTCATTAATGACTGAGGTTTATCAGCCAACCTATTAATTAGTTTAACTTAGGTAAATTAGGTTTTAATACAAAATGACCTGAGTGTCTCTCCATTATAATGTTTACTATCAGAGGAGCTGGCAGCATAGTTTCACGGAAAAAGATAGTGTTTGTATTTGTTTGGTTCATTTCATCATCACCAGACCTCTGCAAATCATCAAGATCAATACACGCACACACACAATCACACACACACACACACACACACACACACATATCTGAGGCTGCATGTGTTTGGGATCATTCAAAAGTTATTTCGCTAGAGGGGTTTAACTTGATCAACACTGATCATGATTTTATTTTCAAGTCAAGTACTGAGCCAATCAATCAAGTTGCGTCTCCTAACGTTCGTAACTAACTGGACGTGTCAAGTTGAGGTTTCAAGTGTGTGTGTCTGTGTGTGTGTTTACGTGTGATGTAGAATAATTGGTGGTGATGGCTGGCTGTCAGCCAGAGCAGATTGAACTATTCTCAGAGCGGATCAATTCCCAGTCTCTCTTCACTGCCGCTGGTGGTGAGTGACTCAGCTAATTATAACAAGGGAGAGCATGCCCTAAATACTGTTTTCTCTTCTCGCTCGCTGGCGTGGGGATGCAATCACAATCCCACGAAGGCACTGTGTACACACACATAACACACACCCACGTAACTTATGAGGTACACGCTGGAATCCACCTAAATAAACTACTTTGCCCTAGAGTAATACACAGGCTAAACACATGCTTTGGTGTTACCTTGTGAAACGATTCCAGCGCAAACTCTCACTTACCTTGAGACGAAATAAACACTTTGATTTATCGCAGCTTACAACCAAAAAAGTCCCTTTTTCCAGCGTACGTCTAAACACCGCGTCACACAAAGAAGCCACAAACAAGCATCATCACCTTGATGTATGTGCACACCAGCTCCAGGCTATCGTCAGATAACAACAAACCTCTCGGCCTCCTGACCCCCCCTGTCCCCACAGCGACTGCTCATCCTGCTGTTTGAACTCCCGAGGGAACCTGTTCCTGTGTCTGCTCGACAACATGACAAACACACAGAGACACACACACACATCAATCAGCCGGTCAGTCACATTATTTGTGGGACGACCACTGCAAAGTGAAAGATATACAAGGCCTAAAAATAACAGCCATCTTTTCTGTGGAATCAGTGTTTGGACGGCAGCGCAGAGACAGGTTCATGTGGCCTGGTTGAGTGAGTAACCTCTCGGGGACGGAATTGTGCTGGAAATGGGAAGAGAAATGGTTTGGAACGATATACAAGCTTCTGTTTGGCAGGAGGGGGCTGCACAAAAGGGGGTTGATAGTGCGTACACAAACACACACACAGACACAGACACACACACACACACACACACACACACACACAAGCCAGCTGCTGCTCTGTGTTTTAGTGAACGCTCAATAAGCCTTTACTGCCGCCACTGTGCTGGTTCATCATAAAGCAGAGGAAAGGGGTAAAAAATGGAAATCTTGCGCAACACGCACATGGTCATGGTATACACACACTCTGATACACACACACACACACACACACACACACACACACACACACTTTCAATTACCTCATGCTGTCAGTCCATCTCGACACTCATCACAGAAATGTTTTTCCAACTGACTGGCCTACATATTGCACGTCGCCCTTCAATTTCTGGTTCCAACATCCTTAAGTAATAGTCCATAGTTCACTGATTATATGTTTTTCAAGAATATTGCACAATTTTCACACAGATTGCCAGCATCGGCTCGCTCCTCTTGTGGTATTTGGGCATACATGTAGTTTTAACTCCGGATCAATGTCTCTGGGCGCCCAGCTGCTGTTGTTTACTGAGCTGCACTGGCATATTTTATGTGAATGCTTATACCCCGGCACCAATAAGGCTTTATGGGGGTGAGTCATATCCACATAACAAACAGGCCCAGCATGGGAAAATATCATGGTGATGTTAAAGCTGGAGGCTTATACACTGAAAGTATGTGTTGGCCAAGTTCACACTCGAGGCCTATAGCGTTTGGAGATTTAGGAGAGACTGTTACAACTGGTGAATGGCAATAGATGCAGGGGCGGATTTAGAGGCAGGGCCAGGGGGGCCCGGGCCCCAGCTGAAACCTGACTGGCCCCTGAAGTGCCCCTGTCCTCAGTCGTCTTCTCAGTCTTTTTAGATAGTTAATCGTCTAAAACAAATGTGAGCTTGAAGAAACAGCCCCAATAAGTGTTGGATGATTTCTCCACTTAAAACCTGGGAGGTCCTATCAGGAATCCAGACCTTCATGGCAAACACAGAGAAACAATAAGATGAATGTTTGATGCACAGCGCTGGCGTGGAGGCCAAAGCCTCACACAGACGGTTTCATCAGAGCTGGTCTGAGTTGGAGACGGTGCCGTTACAGGATTGCTCAATGGTTGTGTCAGCAGGCAGGAGGCTGGACTGGTCGGGAGGAGTGTTTGAGCTCAGAGCTCAACATCACCGGAGCTCACTCACTCACTCTCTGCCTCTCTCTGAGTGTGAGGCGGTCTCCCCCCCTCTCTCTCTCTCTCTCTCTCTCTCTCTCTCTCTCTCTCTCTGTCTATTTATCTCTCCCTCTCTCTCTCTCTCTCTCTCAGCCTGGGCTCTGGGGGGATCAGGATTTTCTCACCTCAACTACACACACCTCAGAGCCGCGGGCGTTCGCTCTCCAGGAGGACGCGGGTTGGATTATTACGCAGAACTTTGATTTGTGTCTCAACTCTCGCACGGAGAAGCATGGAGCGCACTGTGTGCAGTTTGATGTAACCATCTGAGGACGCCTGCTGAACCTGTCTCTCTCTCTCTTCGCGTGCCGTCATGGTGAATCGGTCCATCCGGATGAACTTGCAGTGGGGCAGCCCGGCACCTTGCATCCGCGCCGTGCGGGTCGCGCACAAGCGGCTGGACGCGGACGACCAGCCGCCGGCGAAATGCGCCAGGCTGAGCTCCGAGGCGGGGGACAGCAATACGCAGGGGCTCCTCGGCACCTCGCCCGGATCCCCGGTCAGCCCCGTCTCCCACACCCCGTCGGCCACCCACCAGGGACCCTCCCGGATAGGACCGTTCCTGCTTCTACCTCTGGCGGACCGGGAGAGCATGCACAGCGCCATGAACACCGACACTGGCGACGAGCTGCTGTGCAAGGTATGCGCAATCCCCCGTCATTGTGCAATTTCTCTGAATGAATGGTGTTTCGAGACAGCGCGTTGCTCAACAGCTCCGTCTGACATGTCATCGGTATCTCGTCGACTTTTTTTTCCACCACATGTCGCTCTCACGCGAAATGTGTCACACTTTGCGTAATGACAAGTGTTTCTTCACGGGTTGAAATCCTGAACTATTTGAGGCGCAGTCATTATTTTCAATCTGTTTCATACGTGGCCTCTGGTAAACACATTAAAGACCAAGCAGCCCCATCTGATCCGTGCTAAAACAGTCCACCTATAGTCTGTGCACTATCTGGATTCACACTGCCAACCCCTCTCATTTGCATACACGTCACTGCAATACGCCACGCCGTGATAGAAAAATGCAAACATGAGAGGCAAAGAAAAACTATCACGATAAGGATCGTTGGGAACCTCGGGGCCCTTCACTGTTCCAGATCCGTGTGTTTACTTTGCTCGATAGACCTGCAGGCTCTGGACTGTTGTTGATTAATAAAGTTAATCGCTTCACACTTTGGTGATTCATTTATCATGCTCTTGCAAAAGCACTGCACTGAGCTGGAATCAAAGCACATGCGCCTTTTCTTTTTTTTTTTTTGTCTCGCTGCCACATTTGCAAGGTTGTTTCCTTAGATGACCATTAAGCACACACTGACCCATTGCCTCCTCCTCCGCCTCCTCCTCCTCCTCCTCCCTCTCCCCTTCCTCTTCTTCTCTATCTTCCTAATTTCCATCCTGCATCCCTGCCCTTCCTCTCCTCCTCCTCCCATCGCTCTCCCAGGTCTTTGATATGTGGGTGTACCAGGAAAAGATCAGAGCCTACGGGATACTACCCGCCCACAAGAATGTGGCCGGCATCAGGGACATCATCCTTGGCGAATGCAAGGCCTACGTGTTCCTGGACAAAGACTTTGGGGACATGCACACGTTGGTGAAGAGCTGTCGCAGGCTGGATGAGGAGCACGCCTGCAGGCTCTTCCGTCAGGTGGCCCTGGCCGTGACGCACTGTCACCAGGCTGGGATCGTGCTGGGGGACCTCAAGCTCCGCAAGTTTGTCTTCACCGACGAGAAAAGGTGAGATGTGGGGGATGCTGGATGTCAGATGTCACCCAGGAACCGGAAAAGTTTCTCACCACTTGCTTTCCACATCACATTTCTCCAGACCAATTTTCATCCGGCCTTAATATAATCACTTAACTTTATTTGGATGCTCTCAGACTTGAGTAGTGGGACATGCACAGAGCCAACATGGCAGCTGATCCACACAGGCCGTGTGTGCAGATATCAACGTGGGTGCAGATAGAGTAGGAGGTTCTGTACTTGTGGAGGCAGACTGCATTGCTTCCCAGATTTTCGCCCTCTCTGTCTGTCTCCCTTTCTCACTCTGGATGTGTCTCTTTGTGTATGTGTGTTGTGCGTTTGTTTTTTTGCATGTGTGAATGTAGTGGGTGGTAGTTTGGCAGAGCTGCTAGACGAGGCTGGTGAGACAATCATCCCCCTTCTGTGGTCATATATCTTGACATATATGTATTACTCATAATTTATTAATAAATAACGTAATGACTGTGCTGCAGAATAACTGAATTCATCCAACAAGAATTCATTCACAATACAAGTTCATCCAGGAAGGCACGGATCAAAGGAATATGCTTTGAACTCACACGCAAACACACACACGCCTTCTCTGCATCTCTGAGCACTGCATTCTGCTCAGGAAGACACACAAAACCCCTGCTTACAAAACTATTTGTCGCCTCTTTGCCCTTGCGTCACTCTTTTTCCTGTAAGCCCCCCCCCTTCTCCGGCTTTCCAATGGCCCTTTTTCAAGGAGATTGTTCAACAGTAACATTCTCCAGCCACGACCTCTGGCTTTTAAGGGTCACGTTGGATGAATGAGTGCAGACAGCAAGTGAGAGAAGTTGAAGTTGGTTGTGTCCCTCCAATAGCTATACAGCTGCAGAGGGATGAGTCACAGTGTATATGTGCGGAGGGGAAAAGGAGGAGGGGGGGGGGGGGGGGGGCTGCATAGCTCATTTTCTGTCAGCTCTTCTTTGTGTGTGTGTGTGTGTGTGTGAGAATGTGTGTCTCTGTACATGCATGCTCGTACTGTATGTGTGCTGATTGCACATTCAGAGCTTTAAAGCTGTGGTTCATTGCTCGGATGCCTGTAATTCAGTATTTTGTTAGCCGGGTGACGGCATTGCAACATTAATGCTGGTGGACTGACCCACAAGACCCACTTGACCCTGGAGATGACATCTTTTTTTTTCTTTTTTTTAAACTCACTTCTCTTTACTTCTTCGGATGGCGACACGCTGTTGTGAAGTGACTGCAAGAACAAAGCAGCAGATTTTGATGATAACATTAAATGGCTGCTTGACATCATGGGGCTTTGACTTCCCATTTCCTGAAAATCAGCTTTGTGCACCCTGAGATAGTCCAATCACAACCAGACTTTTCACACACATCAACATAAAAACACAAGTCTCCTTGACATGTTGAGATTCTGCATGACATCATTTATCCGGTGTCAAATTCACAATCAGGCATCTTTCAAACCCCAACAATCCCGCTGTGATGCAACGTCTTGGCCAACAATGCAGCGCTCATGCCAGAAACTGAGAAAGTCACAACAATTTGACAAATGCTATCTCCACACACACACACACACACACACACACACAAGCCAGTTTAGGGAAAGTGACTAGCACCACAAAGCATGCAGAGCTTCACTGGCAGGCCAGCCTTCCCGTGCGTCACTGATGTGGCAACAGCCATTTGAGGGTAATTATGGGATGGCTGGCGCCGCGAGTGTGGGACCCAGGTGCAGATAGCCTCGGCTCGAGAAAGAGAGAGAGAGAGAGAGAGAGAGAGAGAGAGAGAGAGGAGGAGAGAAGATATGTACTCTCAACAGAGGGATGAGTCATTCTCTCCACCCCTCTCTCTCTCTGTTCTGTTTCCTTTTCTGTCTCCATCTCTCTGTCTCCATCTCTCTGTCTCCTCTCCTGACTTATCTCCTCCACTATCTTGGTGTTTAAATATCAGTCGCCTTCTATCTTGGTCCTTGGTGCTGCCATTCTTTTCATCGTCTCTCTGACTGGTCTATTTATCTCTCTGCGGCCACTCTGTCTTGGCGACTGAAGCGTCTCGCAGGGTCTCCCCCCCCCCCCCGAAAACATCTCTCTTCTTCTGCTCTGTTTGTGGTTGTGACTTGATAAAACCTCAGTCCTTATGTCATGTTTTGGAGACAATCTAAACAGGCAGAATTTATTTTTGATTAAACATTTGAATATCGCCTGTCTGTTGCTGTGGGAAATTAATCACTCTCCAAATTATTCAGTATTTTTCCTACTCCCATTATTCATTTTGCAAGTGTTTGAGTGCTGAATGTCTCATTCTACCGATACACTTTCACAATCTTAATTGCTCTGGTACTGAACTAGATGTAGGTCCTGTCATTAACATGGCTAAATATAGCATTGTGTGTGTGAGGGGGGGGTGCTGGAGTTGTATATTTATATGTGTGTTTATGTGAGCATGTGTGTGCCAGGAAGTCATTGGACATGTGCTTAGGCAGCTCAGCGTCTCAAATAGGACTCACTGCTGTGCACTTCGGTCATAGCAAGTTCACTGTGTGTGTGTGTGTGTGTGTGTGTGTGTGTGTGTGTTTCATTTATCTGTGTTTGTATGTCCATCCATCTGTCTGTCCGCAGCTTAATGATAAAGGAGATGCTTGTTTTTCCATGATGCAATCAGCGACTTACTTTTAACAGATCCCTGAAATGTTTGACAGTGTTAAACAAAGTCACTGATGGAAATAGACACATGCACATGCACACATGCACAAATCGGTGGCATATCAAATCAAAGAATGTCCTGTGTGCTTTGCAAGTTGTCTCACATGGGAACGCAGAGAACATCATTTTCAACGTGACATTCAGCAAAAGTGATCTACTTCAGAAATGCAGATTTGCATGAGGTTACGAACACTTTGTTCTTACGTGATAAATTGCTCGCTGTTCAAGATAACAGATTAAGTCTTTGCCATGGCATCCCTCTTAGCACTTGCACACACTTGAAGCAGCAGTTGTGTCAAAGAGGGACTGAGGCTAAGAGGACAAAAAGCTAACAGACATTTCCGATGCTTTTAAAGGTCACGCCAAATCTTCTGACCTTATTGTGTCTTTTCCCTTCACAGGACTCAGGTGAGACTCGAAAGCCTTGAGGACTGTCGTGTCCTGGAAGACCCAAACAACGACTCCATGTCAGACACCCACGGCTGCCCCGCTTACGTCAGCCCGGAGATCCTCAGCGGCTCAGCGCCTTACTCCGGCAAGATGGCTGACATGTGGAGCCTGGGGGTCATGCTGTACACCATGCTGGTTGGCCGATACCCCTTCCACGACCCAGACCCGGCCACACTGTTTTCCAAAATCCGCAGAGGCCAGTGCTGTTTGCCAGAGGGCTTGTCACCCAAGGCCAAATGTCTGCTCCAAAGCCTTCTGAGGAAAGAACCCTGGGAGAGACTCACGGCAGCTGAGCTGCTCGCCCATCCGTGGTTCCACCAGCCGCCTTCGTCGCAGGAAGGGGTCCTGGGTGAACAGGAAGTGAGCTCGGCGGAACAGATGGTGCCGTCCTTTGACGTGGAAGAGGAGGATGATTTGTTCTGCTGACGGACTTGATTCAGCAGAGTATGGCTAAGGGACCAAAACAAAATGAGGGATTCATCGTTGTATTTTTCATTGGCACTTTTTAGAAAGTCAGTTGTCTACTGTTGTGTGTACATACACCCTCAAACCTTCGACGAAAACTTACTGTACTGTATTTTGTTGTCGTATATGTGTTACTTGCTAAGGGCATTGCTCACAATGATCATTCATTGTGTTTCTATGTGTTTTTGAAATGATTTGGTGCTAAAAGAAATAACAAGGACTCAAACTTGCCAGATTACGTTAAGAAAATAATCTCTGTAGGCTATGGTGGGTGAATCACAGAGATGTGACTCGTGGCAAACAGTGGTCACCAACGCCTAGACTCATAAGGCTCCAGAAAGCAGTAGATTAATCCTGAAGGGGAGGCGAGGGTATCAGGATGTTGCTCCTCTCACCCTCTGACCGGGCTGGAGGCTCCAGCGGCTGACTCACCGAGCGGCTCGAGGAAGGCCTTCACACAAGTCTGACGTCTCACATCAGGCGGGGACACAGAGTGAGAAAGATGCTCAGCAGCGGACTGATGTGTCACACTCAGCGGGACGCCACAACAGTGTATCGCTGCCAATCTGGCAACCTCTCGGCAAACGGAGAGCATTTACAAATCTCACACCATGCACAGAAGGTTGAGAAAGGCAGGGTGTTACTGGTGCAAGACTCATGAGAAAAGTGGGACGAGTTTGTCACACACACACAAGCACACACTCAGAAAGTGTGACACTAGGCCAACAGTTAAAATGAAATCCTGAAGCTTTTATTCGAAAGCATGCTCCATACCGAATACTTAATGTAAAAGTGTCGATTAACAGGGTTGAACCTTGTAAATTTCACTGTTTGCTCTGTGTGCAATTAGACACAAACCAAAACTTAACACTAATGCATACGGTTTAAACAAAAAAAGCTGAGAGAAATTCTGGTTTCAAAGACCCGGTCATCTTGCCTCAGCAGAAACAGAGGAAGGAGACAGATGTTTAATTCTTAGGCCTGACGACATTTTACAGCAGGTTTTACACAGACAAAGTGAAAATACGGAGAATTCAAGAGGGATTTCCCACCGGTACAATCTGCCTTTTCTCTACTTGTGTTATTTAAAGAAATATCCAGTTAAAGAACAACCAAATCAAACATATTACCGAAAAAATGAAGAGATTTCACTTCATTCACTTCATTTCTGTTGGAACATTATTTCAAGCTGTGTTGCGTTAACAGGTCCGAGCTGTGCCGAGTGTTGTGCCTGTATCACTGTGTTTCATAAACTGAACGGCTCTGAATCAGTCACAGTCAGGCGATGTTTGATGTTGGTTGTCTGATGATGACTCAACGCTCCAGCGTGTCTGCAGAGAATGGTCCTGACCTTGGCAGGAAGAATCTGTTCCGACTGTTTCACCTCTTTAATGGTACATTTTCTTTCCCTTTCCTCTTTTTCTTTTTTTTCTTTTTTTTCTTTCTGCCGTTGAAAGCTGTGGATCCATGGAGACTAGTCATCATAGCCAGTGACATGATGTACCACCTTCTAAATGATCTTTTATCTTGGATTGTGATGGACGGATGCAGCGTTTCAGTGACGTTAAGCTTTACTGCATGTCTGCAGCCAGCTATTTCAACCTGGTATAATAATTTTGACAATGGTACTGAATCTGGCAAATCTGAGAAGCACTGCATTTGATGTTTTGGTCAAACAGTCGGCTAATACCACGTTTCAATACTTTCTCTCATCTGCCTGAGACACCAGATTAGAACAGACTTGTGACAATTTGGGTTCTTCCTCGCAGAAAAACGTAATTTATGAGGTTTAGGATTTTCATTAGTGAGTCACAAGTTCATGTGACGCGTAGAGTGAACGGACACGGGTGCACAAACTTCGTATTGCACTGTGAATTATGTATTTGTGACAGAACCTATGGGCTTTTTATTGGTCCAGACAGGTTACACACGAGAGTTATATTCATTGTATAAAAATATGTAAATATGTACTGTATATTTGTGTGGAAAAGTTGAATAAAAATCAGTTTTTCATTTTCATACAGATTCTTTCATTATTATTGCTGCTAGTCTCCTTCTCTCTCTCTTTCACAAACATACACACACACACACACACACACACACACACATACACACACACACACAAAGCCTTGCAAACACCTGCGTATTACACAGCTCGACCGCATGCCTCAGAGGTTTCCCTGCAAGAATTCTCCGCACACGGCTCTTCATCACTTTCTCATTTTCCTCAGTGCTTTCAAATCCATCCTTGCAAGTGAAAAAAACTCTCCCTCTCTCCATTTCTGCCTCCAACCATTTACTCTTCTCTGACCTTTGCGTAATGTAACATTTAACTCCTCAAACACACAAATGTCAATAATGGGTCAGCCTCCTTTCCTGGAATATGTGAGGGAGAGCAAGCGCTTGTTCCTTTTTTTTCTTTAGCCTTTGCAGTAACGGATGGAACTCAAGGTCAACTCATCAAACATTGAACGCCTGCACCATTTAAACTCAAATAAAACTTTAATGCAGTTTTTCTTGTGAATCACGGTTTGACCTATAAGTGCTTGGCGTGTTGACACTCTGTGTGTTATGACTACCCTTGGCATGACTGGTCAGGGCTTGCGTAAGCGTTTGGTGTGCGTGTGTACATGCAAATACCTGCCTGCATGTCTGCATTTGTGTGTGTGTTTATGTGCGAGAGAGAACAAAAGAGTCAGATTAGGTGTCAGCAGGGTAGCTGGAGTGCCTCAGCTGCTGGGAAGCTGCCAAGCTGACGGTTGCCTAACACGTCAGAGCCGGCGATGACAACAGGGCCCCAAAAAAGTAGGCTATTAATGGGTTGAGTAAAAATATCAACAGGACGAGAGATTGATTGTGCAAAAGTGTGTGAGGAAGTTTGTACGGGGTGTTTCAAGATTTAACGTAAAGAAAATAGTTCAACATTTTCTTTTCAAAAACTTATTCAAACCTTAATTGAAAGCTTCCTTGTTAAAAACATTTAAACATCCGTCAGTGTGATAACAACTACCTACAATTTCCAGAAACCATCTTTAAGAAAAAGGTGTTTGACGTGTACTTTCACCTTTTAAGCTTGGTCGTTGTCCCATCTGCTAACATGGAGGAGGCAGGATTTATGACCTAAAGTGCAGTTCAATACCCTTTGACCTCACTTTTGTGGGGCCGTCCATCTTTATACAGTCTATGGTGAAGTCATTAGAAGCTAGTGGCCAGTTAGCTTAGTTTGGCTACCATCAAAAATCCTAAAATAGTTAGCCCAAAGGCAACAAAAACTGTCTACTGACATCTTTAAAGCAAACACACACAGTCTGACACACTCTGTCTTTTATCTATACTTTGGTCTTTCACAGTGTTGGTAGGTGACCAATCCAAAACATAAGACTTAAATCAGCTGAAAGTTGGAGTGAGGATTAAAGCAGAGAGTTTCGTGGTGAGCAGTAAATCGAGGTGAGGTGTTGTGACTCTTTGTGTGAGCTCATCCTGTCTCTTGCCCACAAGTATAAACTATTTCTGCTTCCTTGTAATCCGGTATCATTGAAATTTCCCTGCCACGTAAGCCTTTAAATAACACACTTGACAAACTTCCTCATGACGTGGTGGGTGTTACACACACCCGAGTGTCATCACATATTTCCATGATCCGCCGTGACCTCACTTGATAAAACAGATATGACACAACAGCCTGTGTTGTGCTAAAGCCACCAATAAAACAGCAGGGAATTTGAACTTCTCCGATAAAAAACAATGTTGGTGGTTTCTGATATTCCATGTGGCCCATGCAGAAAAAAAAAATCCAAACAAGGAAGCAAAGAGGCAGATGTGAGATTTGACAGATTTGACACCTGCTCCCGTCTCCACTGTTTTGTGCTTCTTCCTGGAACTCGCTGGCACAGCCGAGCGCTCCACTGATGCAATGGAAACAGCCTCCTCTGCTTAAATGACTCTTTGACCTGATTTATATCAAAACACAAATCCCCGGAGGAATCCGAGTTATTGTGTTGATCATAGCTTGAGTGAGGCGACTGGACTCTTGTAACGAGGTTGGTATTTTCTGCTGCTATCTTAAATCACAAAGGCATACCTGGAATTCATATGCAACAAGTCATATTCTGAGCTCTACTCCCACCGTGTGGAGGTACAGTGAACTGCAGCTTTGTGTCAGATATGTGCTGCACAGAAACAGTTACAGCACTGTAACAGTCAGTTTTAAATTCTGTAAAGGAAAGAGATAAACAACCGATAAACGTTTCAAACAATAAAATCAAGACTGAATGACAAGACATGTTTTTTACTATAAACCAACCAGTTATTTCACACCAGAAACCAGTGTCTGTCCCTTTGAATTATATACAGTATATTATATTTCAATTCCATACACTTGTGAAGCCATTTATTTAATTCTGAAACCCATATTGTTTACATCCATGTTTACTGGCTTCCTCTTTGGCTTTGTTGGCACTTCCTTGATCAGTATCACCACCTGTCCATCACTGTTTCATCTTTAATAAACCACAGGAATGAAGGATTGTGCACCGTCTCGTCGTTCTACTGTTGCACATGCACAAAAGTAAACACCAGGATCAACTCATAACATCACTGCTCTGTAGCGCTACTGAAAAAACTCCCCATGCTGCTTTAATCAAAGAAATAATCATCAAATTAATCAGCAATGTCAACAACAACAGTATTTTCAGACTTAAACAAATAGATTTGATAAAAAAAAAGAAAAGATGAGTCGTGTTTCATGTTTCTCTGACAGCGTGAGACCCTGTTGGAGGTAGATGGCGTCTTGAGTGTTGTCTGGGTCAACAGCCCCTTGAACACCGACAGGAGGCGAATGAAGAGCATTTCTCTGATTAGGTTATTTCAAGCAAAGTGGCCCCTGGTGGCTCTGTGTTCTCATCACAGTTGTTTTCCTTTTCCAGACAAAGTGAAACAGGAAAACATTGTTCAGATATTGGAGGTATGATGATGGATTTACAGGGTTTCTTCATCATGACTGGAACGAATTCAACTCTGCCCTTGACTCTCAGGCTGAAAGCAGCTCACTCATAAAGTTGATCTATGGTGATCATCATTAATTACTTACAAAGCTAAATTCGGACCATTTAAGTCGATGTTTAACTTTAATCATACACTATTTACAGTTATAACTGTCTGCTGCTTTATATCCTGGAAACACAACAAGAAATTTGATTGGTTGTGTTGAAGATGTTATAATAACATAATATTATCAATAGTACTTGTTTTCTTATCCTGTATGTATATGAGCTGTTATACAATTTTATAGAAACTACAGAAGTTATTCACTACATATGAGATTATCATTCATAATAATCTTTTATAATCACCATTACAATTGAACCACACTTTGATGTGTTTTTTTTATTTCATACATATCAATATCACATTTGTTTTTATCACTTTATCGATGTATAGGCGCTGTATCGTGCTGTTGATAGTTGTCATGTTCCAAAATGTGTATGTACATACAAGGGAGCTTCAGGGGTTCCTGTTATATGTTTGCTCTTTTGTTTGGAAAGCATGTAATATCAATTATTGTATTTATATACTTTTTTCTGTTCGATCTCACTCACAAGTAGAGACAGAGCATGAACTTTTGAATTGAACTTGCTTGTTTCATCGATTAATGTACAGTTTGAGTCATTACAGCACTTTGTGACAATACAAGTCCAGGAGAGGGCAGTGTTTTCATGTACTAGGTCAGATCATTTTTTATTTCTGTAATTTAACTCTCGTCAAGAAACGTGTGGATCTGAGGTTGTATATGATGGAATGGGATCAGCTACTATTTTTACAACTGGTGAAATCTACATAAAGCCATTTGGTTGCAGTTTGAGTATTTGACGGGATCGCACACTCACACAAAATTTTATTTGAGACAAACAACAAGAAACAAGCTCATCTTTGAGTTTCATTGGGTCCTAAACGACAGATGACCAATATTGTTGTAATAGTTTGGTTGTAAACCATCCATCTGTGCATGGAACTGATCCGCGTTTCTTGGTTTCGGCTCAGACGGTTAAAAGATGTCGCTAAATTAGTCAATCATGGTAAAATCCCCCAGACTGTTATTCTGCCGCTGCACACAAACCTTCAGTGTAAGTCAATAATACTTTTTTTTCACATTAGAATATTTTATTAAAAGTTCCTCACCTTAGCTTCGAAGAGGATTAAAATGTCGGATGAGGAAAAGTTTTTTTTTTTAAATTGGAATAGTTCACACCTGCTGTATAGTGAGTGATCTTTCCTTTATTAAGTTTCAATGAGGTTTCACCTTGACAATAAAAAAAAATCATATTAAGGATTAAAAAGAAGTTTAAAAAGGCCAGAACTTCTGACAACTACCTGCTCTGTCTGATCTATTCTAGGTATTAAACATATATTATGTGTCGGAAATCCCACATGAGCTCATCATCTCTAAAAGCAGCAGTCGAGCAGAGAGGAGGCATCGTGTTCTTTCATACGAGAGAACCGCTGTACGTTTCGCTACATTTTCCTAGTAATGTGTTATTCCACCGCCTGCTTCGTGCACTCATTCACTTGAATGAATGAATCACTACAATACCACAGTGTTCTCTGAAAGCTTTGTGTCGTTCATAAAACCTTAATGTGAGAAAGTTCTGAATGCACTGGACTTTAATTCTCACAGTCTGTACATAGAGTGGTAGTTGTTATTATTAGTGGTCAGGGTCCGAGGAGCTTGGGTCCGTCCGACAGGCTGAACAGGTTGAGCATCTCGATTGGACTAACTTTGGGGCTGTGGGGGAAAACGGATGCAAAGAATAGAAAACTCAAAAACATTCAAACTCTGTGTGAGAAAAATCAAGATCAGACTTAATCTCCCTGAAAGTCAAGCTTGTTACCGCTGCAAAACCATACTTGCATATTTTCTCAAAAGAAGGGACTATATTAAGCTCTGCCAAAGGTGTTGATTATTGTAAATTTATTTTGGTTAAATAAAGAGTGATATAAAGTCAGAAAAATCGAAACGTTGCAGTCGTCTCCTTCAATACAAGGATGTTGTTGTCTTGCTCAAATGAAGCAGCTCTCTCATCCTGTTGAGTGTTTTCAGTAAAAACCCACATCCCCTCACCTGCGTGTCTCTCATGCTTCAATGAACATTATCTAGTGCTTCCAGGGCTACTTTGTTCAAAAAGTCACGTTGTCAACATTTTTGTTTCCCCTCACATATACACGTGCATCACAATCACCATCGACCTCTCTGCAACCGACCCAGAGAATAGAAATAAAGAGACTGTGTTTCTGTGGCCCAAACTCCAGTTGATCGTCTCCTTTTAGGAACTGGTACTTGTTGCCTTGGGTTTAGTTTGCACCAGAAAGCATAAGTCAGAGAAGAGGATGTGCTGTGGGTCGGGATGTGGTAAGATTCATTACTTCAGTGCAGTCAGTGTCAAAATCCTGAAAACATGGGGCTACCTGTGTTTCTACGATACCGTATAGGTACCACACATGTTGTCAGTACTGGAGGTGTGATTCTCCTGTGCCTGACATGAGCAGCACAAAAACCTGAAGTGTAAGGTAAGAAAGACACAACAACAACAACAACAACAACAACAACACATGGAATGTTGGTGTAGTGCAGCATCAGGTCCACTTTCATTTTAATTTAATTATAAAGTTAAGTTAATTATAAAACTAAAGCCGTCATGAAAACAAAAGAAGGAGGCACCTTATGCAGGCTTCTAAATCTAAATCTTTAGAAAATTCAGTGTTAAACTTTCAACTGTTTACTTTATATAAGCCACACATCGTCAAAATGTTCATATCGTGAAATGTTACCATGATTATCTGTGATTTCTGTAACTGGAATCTGTTGTAGTTACCCTCCGCCCACAACATTCATGAAGGCCAACAGTCGTCCTGTTCATTACACAAAACCTACTTAACCCATTTCGCTAAAATTTTGCGGGAGTGGTGGGACACAGGCCAAGAAAGAACCCATTCAATTTAGCAGCGGATCCAAATTATTGGGTGAATACAGGATTGTATTTTCACAGTTTCTTTGACATGGCGAGATAGGTCATTAGCCCTGACGGAGGTGTGTGCTCCTGGAACACCCGGCTAGTTTGTTTGCTTGTTATTTAGCAGGATTGAGCCAAAACAACTGGACATATTACCACCAAACCTGGTAGACGGATGCAGGATAAGTCAGGGAAGAGCTCATTAAATTTGGGTGCAAATTCAGGAATTCTCCCCCCCCCCCCCCCACTCTCTTTAACATTACCTGACAGGATGTTTTTCAAGATTTCATTTGGATATTTGTGAGTGTGTGAAATTTGGTGCAGATCCAAATAAAAATCAGGATCGAGTGAATGTATATGTGATTAGATACGGGGAATGTTGACATTTTCCCACTACAGGTCTCTCATTGGTGGGATTGGTATTGAGAATTCCAGACTGGTACAGACGTCCATATCTCTGGTATTATGACGTCCCTGTACTGCAGGAGCTGACAGTGTTTGGGTGAGAAAGAGACAGGTTCAGCTGATCCCATGACAATAATCAGTGTGAGGCCTGACCTGATTTTTTAAAAACATGTAATGTTGATACTAAATCAGTTAGAAAGAGACCCGACATTTGTATGGCTACACGAGGGTGTACTGTATAAATAAGCTGCTAAATTCCTAACCCCCTCTGGCTCTAAAAATAATAGATCAGCAGTCTCCCTAACTGATGGCAGAGGGAATATAGTGCATTAGCCAAACAGATTAGCTTGAAATGAAACAAAGAGCACAGTGTGAGGGGATTTGCTCTGCCACACAAGGCCGTGTTGACTAAATGAGTATACAGTGGCTGCAGGCCGTGTGGTCTTTCACTGAGCTCGGTAATGATTCTTATTCCCCAAAAATGCCCATTAGCCAACTTCACTTCGAGCCCGTGGATTAGATGTTGAGTACATTGGTGCCATTGTGCGTCAGAGTAAATACGCAGATCAGTTGTAGCAGCAGCATTAACCCTGGTCCTGCTAGTGAACCCAGATGCCGAACTGTACACCTGAGAGTTTAGTGAAGTAGTTCTGAGGTACTTGTACTGTGCTGTAGTCTACATATGTTACATTTCAGAGGAAAACATCCGAACAAACTGTCACTACTTCCTCACCCGGTTGATTTGGAACAAAGTTTAATGTTACAATCAGATTATGTGAATAACTGGACTTGGTAAGTAATTGTATTGTGTTAAAATATCTTCTGTCAAAATGCTTCACTATGTTCACTATCTTGTTGCTCATGGTGTTTACACAGTTGCTTTTTTTCACATCCAGCAACATTAGTATTCATTTAAAGTCATGTTTCTGGCCACATGATGGATGCTAAGTCTGTTCTCTCTTAGTTTTGCTTTAAATCTGTGTTGACACTATGTTCACCAGCTTGCCGCTAACTTTCTCTGTGGTTTAGTGCTGAGTAGATGTGTACACTGGAGTTATCGAGATGCAGAGGTTCCTACAGCTGCCTACCGCTGCATAAAACGGAAACGACAGAGCAGCCCTGCAAGGAAACAGGCAATTTATCAAAATAATGTGGAAGACCTTGAAACGTACACGGATATTCACCATCTTGTCCTGTGTTCTAAAATGAAAGCAGTGAGTGAAGAGTTAAGCTGCAGGACGACACAAACAACATGAGACTTACTATAAAGCTCCGTGAGGCTGAGAGGCCATAACTCTCTGTGACCTCTTTCACATTCAACCCTTGTTTTCAAGACAATGCATATACAATACACTTGTAATTATAATTATAGCTGCTTAAAATTATAATTTAATGTGCAGGAATGGAGAATGTTGCGTGCGCTTCATGTTCTTGAACTTATGGCAGCATGACGAGTGGGTTATGTCTAATTGAAGTGAACACTCCTCGGAGGGGATCATTGATCCTCACAGGGGATCAATGAGGGATTAAACACACACACACACACACACACACACACACACACACACACACACGTTACCCTGACATACTGTCTCCACTCTCATTTAATCCCCCACTGATGCCCATTTCAATTGGCTCATCACCATCACACGTGCATGCTCATTGGCTATCGCTGAGTGGGAGAATATTTCCCTCTTCAACATCTTCTCATTAATTACAGTGCCAGGGTAGATTCTTATTTTGGCTGCTGACGGCGCCAAACCGAGCCAAACATGAAAAGTTGAGTTGCCAATCCACAGTACTTACACAAGGCCCCCCCCCCACACACACACCCTCCACCCCTTTCTCCATTTACTCTGAGCTCCCCATTGGTGAGTCAGGGGGGTTATAAACATGGGGGCAGTGAAAGGGGATAATCTTTCATTCCTTTGCATAGCACAAAGGCTTAGCTGGAGATAAGCTCACACTCTGCAGCACACATGGAAAGTAATATTAAATAGAGACCCCTAAATTTAAAAGGAAAGTTGGTCACACATCTGAGAAATCTGAATCATTTAATATACTAAAGAAAATAACAGCTTTATCCATCCATCATCTATACTGATAATAGTTTAGGATCCTGGGGGGGGGCTGGGCAATCAGCTGACATTGGACGAGAGATGGGGTACTAGCGCCTCACAGGGACAACATGTAGAGAGAAACAACCATTCAAAGCTTGGGTCAATTTTAAGTCTGCAATCAACCTAACCCCATATCTGCATGTCTTTGGGATTGTGGGAGGAAGTCCACACAAACTCCTCGGCCAAGCTGGGATTCAAACCGGGCACCTTCTTGCTGTGGACCGCACCATGCCACACGGCTTTAGGTTAATTCAATTTAATCGAAGTTCAAATTAATCCGCTCAGTTTTGGGATGAGCCGACTGGCGTGTGTGGCCCAGAGTTGACGGATGGCGTTGTCAGTTTATTCACTGGTTTTGCGCAGGTAGCTGCCAGATTCATGAGTCATCAGGTGATGGATGGCTGGGGGGGGGGGGGGGGAGAAAAGAAGAACACTCTGGAGGAATGACGGACAGATGGGGAGAAAAGCATGACAGGAGTTTAGGTGAAGAAAGCCGAGGGTCTGGAGGGAGGGCGAACAGGGAAAAAAGCAGGATATGAGAGTGAGTCAAAGAAGAAAGAGGAGTGTGACCGAATAATGGCACAGCGAGAAGGTGTACTGTAGCAAGCTGGGAGTGCGGTTTGCATGGCTCCACTCGGTGGGTGACTTTAATTACCTTTCAGCATCACTGTCTCTCCTGGTCATGAGCTGCATGCTCTGATCACCAGCCTCTGATTATTGGGCCTTTGTGAGGGTCTCTACCCGCTGTCAGGCCATAATTAAATTTGTGCTGGAGAGCATCTCAGCACGTCAGAAACCTCACAAAGCCATTATCCAAGTGCTCCTCCTTTCTACGGTGCCGGGGGAACTCAAAGGTTAAAATCAGAACTTACATAAATTGCTTTTATTAATGTTATTAAGAAGACTTGTGTGTGTAATTTGTTTCTTTCCGCCTGCTCTCTCAAGGTTGAGGTTAATAGCAAGTCGGTTTCTACTGCCACTTGGTTGCAGAGGCAGAAAGAAAAACAGGAACTGACTGCAAAAATGAGCGTGATGATTCATAATGAGACGGAACAATAAAGAACCAAATCATGCAGTCGCTGAGAAACACTTAACTCAGCTTCGTGCCTCCTCGAACAAAGGAAAGCGCTGCCTCACTCACAAAACTTCCTCCACTGTGCAACGCAATGTAGCCTTGAAGGTGAGAATAAAAAGCCACATGCTTCCAGTTATACACACCTGTCCCCATGGTCAGGGTGTGTGTGCCACATGGCTGCAAGGTGTTGATCGGTCTGTCAGGCGCTGTACTGCAGCCTTTCTCTTATCCATCTGTTCTTTTTTTGAAAAAGCTGTTTTCTGCTGCCTTCATCCCTTCGGGTCTCTGATCTTTGTTTCTCCCCCTTCCCCCTCCCCCCTTTCTGTTTTATCTCTCTCTCTCTCCCCTGCAATCACTCTCCACTGAACCCCAAAAAAGGGGGGGGATCAGATGGCATAATGAGAGAGCGGCAGGTGTCAATTGAAGTGCTGTCCAGCCTGGCAGCCCACCTCCCGAGAATCCCACGAGCCCACCATCGCCTGCACTTGTCTGAAGGTCACACCTCTCCGAGCCGTCTCCCACAGCTGCCTGGGGGCCCTCTGAGCGGCGGCCTCATCCTGCCGTCCAGCGACTTCCTGCTGCGCAAAATCAAAAGAAGCTGGGACAGATCTTCAGAAGCGACAAAGTCTGGAGAGATTCTCGGCTTATTGCGCATCTGTCAAGAGCGGAGCCGGAGACCATCTCCTGATCTTAGTGTGCGTTTGCCTTTCTCTGAGATCTTTGTCACTCAATATACATGCGAGTCTAGTGACGTCATATGGAAAAGTAGGATGACAGTAGAGCGCATACATTTGCCCAGGCCTGACAATCCCCTAATGAAACCAGATTTAAATTCACTAAAAATTATATTTTTTGATTTTGATCTGATCCGGATCAGCACCAACATTGTACAGGCTCTTTTTTTTAATCATGCCCCACCCCTCCCAAAAACATTTAGCAGCAGTTTTGAGTAGTTCCTCCAAAATTCTGTAGAAGAAAACATAAGAGGTGGAAATGAATGATGAATAGAAAAGACCACAGGAGGAGGCATTATCAGCAAGGTTACCTGATGAGCTGACATTCCTGATGTCTTGTAGTCAGTTTTGTAGTTTACAGCAGAACAAGTCCATTGTTTCAGATGACCATTAAGATCTGGTGTCAGTCACTGGTTCTTTAAGAAAGGCAGCAGACGACGTGCTCAGTCTGAGAGACAGTGGGGGGGATGTGACGACAGACGTTGACAAGACCCAGACGTGGTTCTGCAGGCCAACAGGCCCCCGTTACGAGAATAAGAGAGGACTGAATGTAGTTATGGCTTCAATGTTTTCTGTCATTCAGGACAGAAACTCCCTGTCAGTTTGTTGGGTGGTTGGTTGGTTGGTTTGTGTGTTTGTGAGCAAGATTACACAAACGACTGATTACTTTCTTTAACATGGCTTTCCCGGGGGAAAAGTTCAATGGATATTGATGAAAAGACGCATATTTACGTGAATGATATCAATAAGTTTGATTGAATTTGAGGGAACTGTTCGGCCTCGTCAGACGTTCACGCTCTACTGAGTTTTAAGTGGGACGGAGGAGTGTGAGTCTCCCTGTGCAGATCGAGGCCACTGAGCTAACACCACTGTGAAGACTAACAGGGGCAGGTCTGTGCTGTGATCGACCCTTTCTGTCCGGGTGGAGGATAATTCTTAAAGCAAGGAATAATAGCTAAAAGGGAAAATGACTCTGTTCTACTACTAATCGACACTAATCAATTCAACTTTAACCGGTGGTCTTTAAATTACTCCCTGGATAGAGAATTCTGGAGAATTAGAAGGAAGATTGTTAACTAGCTCTGTGATTTCCACTACCTGGCACAGCTGACATAAAGCCTGACTGGAAATCCTTCTTATATGAAGGTCTGTATCCTGGCAACCATAGAATTGGCCTTGAAATGTGATTGGAAGTTCTCCCTGGCCTGAAGCTAAAACATCTCCACGGGGGGGATTTCTAAGACACATTGTCACAAATGAAGCAACTTCAGGTGGTTTCTCAACAGCAATAAAATGTCGAGCCCTGGCCTTTCTCTTAACACCGTTCACTCATTATACCCACAATCTACATTCCCATTGTCAACTTCCTCTGTGGACTGGGCAGAGAAAAGCTTCTTGTACGTTGTGGTTCTATCATCTGCAGCAAAAAAGAAAAAAAAGCGTTTACAGCCTGTGAGTTCTGCCATGTGTGATCGCGGCCGTGTGTCTCCTTCATTCAGCTCGTAGGTTTGCTTGCCAGCACGGCGAGCCATCAGAGGAACGAGATGAGGCCCGCGTGCGCTTCCCCCGACGAAACTTCCCTGACACATGGCAAGATTTTTGTCAAGCTTCTCCGAGAAGGCAGCGATGCTACCAATTACCCCAGCGGAGTCGGCCAGACATCTCAGAGCGGTTTGACAGATGACTTTGACCTCGGCAAACACGAGGACCCTCGCCTGCATGTTCGACGCGTACGGCTGCTGCTGAAGGGAGAGGTTGGTGGGTATGAAAGATGTGAGCCTTATTTTCAGTTTACAGCCGGCAGGCAGCCGGGCAGGGATGGGTAAGATACCTTGATGGCAGCGTTCTGTACGACTCCTGTCGATACAACCCTATGCGGTCTTTTCACAAACACTTTGACACACAGTGGCAGTTTTCCCCTAATGACCGGGTTCACTTCGTGCTGGGCGTGAGAGCTCAGCCAAACTGAGCCGTGTCAGCCGTGAGAGTGCAGCTTCCTGTGATTAGAGACCCTGAATGTGACAACTGTCGTGGAAGAGACGCCAGTGTTACAATAATAGTGTAACAATGCAGTGTATTTATAAGCCAGGACAAAACCGCTTCTCATAAATCCGAATTGAGAGCAAAATTACGGGAATATAAAAACAGAACATCTCAATATCAACACATCTAACAATAACAGGACATTTGCTTTTTCCTCTGAACAATGTAGACGTCTCACTCTACAAACCCTGCGGGCTCCACAACTGTTAGACCTCCTCTGCAGTAAAAGGCCTCGTTCATTTGAATATTAACATTAATGTATGTAGTCAGTGCCAAACCCAGCGAGCTGTCTGCATTAAATCATGTGAACTGTTTGCACTTTGCAGCACGCTTGTTTTTTTCCATCGTGGCACTGCGTGACTCTTCACGCCGTTATTAACATTCCCTCTGATTTTTACATGCTGCTAAAACACCCTTGTGCTAATCAGAATAAGTCTCTCGAGCTTTACACTCCCCACATATCTGACTTGATCCTTTGTTTGCTGTTCCGCTGTTATTATCGTAATCAAGCTACTTGAGGCACTGGAATTTCCTCTGCTCCAGCTGACCCCACCAGGCAGAGAGTGATGAAAACACGCCTCATGAGTCCGAGTTCATTATTCTTGGCTTTACACACACACTGAATAAAAATGTCTGAATCAGTCTACCTGTATACCTCACCTCTGGTAACTAGGTGCGAGTAAATCCAGGTTATTCACTGGGTTGTTTACGTTTTAAGTCTACAAAGATTCCAGTTTCATTAACACGTGCTTTGTTTTTTATAACCCTCATCTTGGATTTACTGCAGGCGCAGGTTTTGCAGCAAACAGACTGCTTGAATTTTTACATTTACATTAACGAATGGCAGCAGAGCATAAACCTCCCACAAGGCCAAACAGTCCAACATTGTGTTTCATGCAATTCTCCACAAGTATTTTGCACATTACTTGACTTGACAACCTCTAAATGTGAGTTCTACCTTATAATTTCCTTTCATCAAATATTTGTATTGTTTAAGCGATTCCCTTCCCGGCATGGCTATTTTCTTCAAGTGAAGCCTGATTGTCAGACTCATTTTTCCCCCCCATCATACCAGCCTTGGGTGGGTATTGTGTGTCAGGAAATGAAAGGGGCTCTGCTCCTGCCTGGTAGCAGCTGCAGTGCAGGAGATGGGCCGCATGGTAAGCACCAGAGGCACAAATCTGAAACGGTCTTTGTGAATTTACCCTTCACCCTCACTCTTGACATGCTTTGGTTTAGGAAATAATGGGGTTCGGCCCTCTGATGTTAGCTGGAGCATTAAAGCTGCAACAACAGCTTGTTTGGACACTTGAGTCCAGCAGGAAACAAGCTGAGGACACCACACAGTTATCACCTTTTGAGTAGATGTAGTGAACTTGTGGTTAGCATTCCCCAACATTCAGTTGTGGGTCGTATGTAATTCAAATAACAAAACCTTTAGCCCTATTTCTTCCAACAAAGAGGGCTTCAAAAAATGTCAAGACTTGTGCATTACATATGCACATCCTGTCGTCATCACCTATGTTTATATGACATTGACTGGTTTGTAGTGTCTGACATTTTCAATGCGGCTATTGTCTTCACTAACTTCTTTTAATAAATTGTGTTGGAATAAAATTAGTCTTTTCTGCTTTTTAAGAAAATGAATGAGACACTTCATTTCATGGTCACTGTAATATAGTCTTTTGTTCAGACTAAATGTTAGTCCATTGGTCCGTGGCAGCTTTCACACATGTTATTTAGGTTCAGATTAAACAGAAAAGTCCAAAGTTTCAGACCAAACAACATAAATGTGAAATCCTCTCTAAATTGCTAAGTGCTCGACCGTGATAGTCATTCACTTTTTTGAGATTCTTTTTATATTTACATTTCAATGCATACATAAAAATCGAAATCTTTCTGTTTCAAAGTTTAGCTTGTAATTTCACAAATAGTGAAAGCAGAGTGGAGGTCAGAGCTCACCCACACGTGCCACAGAGGTAACCCAGGCAGCTGCATTCCTACTTGCCTCCTTCTTGGCATTTGGAAATCAAACATTCATGCAAATAAGAAGCAATTAGTACGTGGACACTCATTTGGCCAAATGTGCTCCCCAGACATGACCTGTAAAAATTCATGAATACTGATGTGTCATATAACACGTTGCCTGACCTCCCTGCGGTCAAAACTGTGCACATCTCTGTACCACACCAGAAGAGTCAGTTCTCTCTTTTGGCAATGCTGATTGTGACAGCACCTAGACCGCCTGTGGAGTCATTAGCCGAGGAAGCTCAGCAAACTGACACTCTATCTGTACAAATGGCCTCTCTGTAGAGACAGGTAAGGCAAAGCCCTTAACTCTGCGGAGAGAAATGAGAGCGCAAGCTCCTCAAGCTGATGAAGTCACAGGGGGCATCCAAGTCCTGGCTGATTATCAAGCCTAAAATTCAAATTCGCTTCTAGCTGTACACCCCCAGTCTTCAGTCCTGGATCTCCTCTTGTTTCCCTGAACCCTGACCTCGGCTGCTGAAGTAAGAAATTAAAAACAACCCAAGATCAGCTTCTGACAGTGACTGATCGCTGTCCTGCTCCAATTTCATAATGAAAATGACGGTGACATGGATTTGGAGCAACACCTTGCGCCCCAGATCTCCAGACGGAAGGCATGTGCCACTTAGAGCGAGGCCTCAGCTGTCTGCAGCAGCCTGGCGGAGAAGAGCCATCGCTTAACAATCTACCACACTCCAATCCGCCATCAAAATTATACGACCAATATGCTTCGTTTCCGCTGGGGCATAGGAAAATAAGCCATTATGCCCCATTTTCTCATCCAATCCAATAAGACAGTTATAAGAGCAAAACAACCTTGAGAAACACACAAAAGGCAACAATTTCTACCTTATACTATAATGAGAGTGTAATTCAGCTTATATGTATAATCTATAAACAATATAGACGGATCATCACGTTTGCAAATGGCCAAACGGCAGCTGACGTAACCAGAATCACAGGATACACTCGAGTGAACTCAGAAAATTACCTTTTGTTTGAAAATAACCGTGAGCGAGCAGATGACAGTCATCACAAAGTCTCACATGCATTCACAGCTAATGTGAAAATTGGCAATGTGGTGCGGCACTACTTTCTGTGCTTTCAAGAGCATCGAACTCTGAACAAGCGATTGCTCAGTCGGTCTCGTGAAAGATGCCGTCAATTTGTTTGTTAAGAAGGAATCTGTGGCTGGACGAGGAGCAGAGAGGCGGAATGCAAATCGGCCCTGGAGCGCCGTCTTCCTCTGCTTGTTACCGTGTCTGGTGAGCTTTACTTTACTTTGAATGGCCTCTGAAGACTCTAAGAGAAAAAGCTTATTATTTTGGACAGGGGAACAGCTGCGCACAAGCAGGGATTTGGACCAACACGGGCCTGTGCAGAGGCTGCCACATAATGAGGATGTAAATGCATGGATGCAGCCATAGCAGCAGAGTTCACCTAAGATCTGGCAAACGCACAAGTGCATATTACACATTTAAATATAATCCATGCGGTGTTAAATAAGTTTAGTCCACCGGGTTCCGATCTTATAGCTTTTTATGTGTATGCAGGAGGGAGACGGCACACTTCACTTAACAGTCTGGAATTTATGCAAAACACCAGTTAATGACTAAAAGCTTTGAATCATCGTGTTAATATGCACCGGCAGCACCTACGTTTTTTTGTTTAGATTTCAAGTCAAATACTGCATGAGCTCACATTTACATTGTTAGTAATCACCAGCTAATATTTGCCTGCCACAGTTTTACACATGGTTTGATAGAACTAAGTTGACACCTGCAAATAAGGACAATAAAGACATTAATACTCACTAAGCTGCAAAGTCATTAAACCATAAATAGTGTATTACTCCCAGACTAAATGAATAGTGATCCAGATGTTTAGATAGGAGCTTCTAATTGAATTGATAAAGGGACAAGTCCAGTGTCTTTGTAAAATAAAAACACATGTAATAAAAAGCATCATTAGATGAATTCATACTGAGGAGTTTGTTGAAATTGTTCTTCTGCCTTTTCAAATCTCGCCCTATATAGTCACGTAAACAGATAAGGCAGCAATGAGAGGAAAGTGTTGGGCTGTTGTGTCCTTTGACTCACACGCTGTGCCCTTGTGTCCTCCATTTAGCAGCTTAATGTTGCGTTAACACAGAGGAGGAAAGCCTTCAGTGCTGGGTTACAATATGTTAATTTGCAGCAAAGTGACTTTCAAGTTAAATAATTATGGCTGCTGTAAGACAGAACATGTGATATCGACGCATCAGACTGTGAAACATTACCTGCGTACCTGTTTGCTAAAAGGATTATTTAAAAATGCATTTGTTATCTTGTGTTTACTCCTCCCCCCCCCCACCTTCGCTGTATCATGTCAAAGTGACCAATTTACAGAACTCACTGCCAGCAAGTGCTGTCACTGGAAAGACCGGGACAACAGCGGAAATAAAGGCTGGGCAGACAATGCGGCCACCTGCCCCTCCTGCGTCTCAAGCCACTCAGCTGTGCCACTCAACCGTGGTCCTCGAATAAAAGACCACAGCTTCAGGCAGCATTGTGGGCAACACACTTCGGGCGGCCTGCCCGGTAATTAGAGATGGAAAAAACAGAGAGGGAGACAAACTGAATATTAAAGAGTGGTTTGTTATTGTATCAGAAGGTGAACCACAGCTGAAAAATATCAGAAAACTAATTTAGGATTAAAATGTTACGATGGCTAACTTAACTCTGAGCGGGGACTTGTTTTCTACCGTATGTATATAAGTTAAACCAACACAAAGGACCTGATGCAACTTATGACGTATTTTATGCGGACTCCACTTGGCTCTGTTTATTCAGTACCATTTTGGATGTCTATTGCCGTAAACAAGATTTACCAAAACAATATTGTACTGCATTAATATTGTTGCTTTGTGAAAGGCAAACTCCGGAGGAAGTCCGGGACTCTGGAGGTCATGTCTGAAAACTAATTAATTTACACACAAGCCCTTTTCCCGACAAAGGCAAGGCAACAAAATGTCCTTGTGGTCCCCTGAAACAGCCAGACACAATATCTTTAAAAATGTACCTCTCAACTCAACTATGACAGGATTTCTCAACACCCACTGCTGGTATTCTCCCTGAATAAAACCTTAATGAACACTGAATTAATAGCAATGGACAAAACCAAGGCTAAACAATTTAGCTGTAACACTTGTGGACCCCAAGCCGGCAATACACACAAATAACCCCCGGTGAAGGCCTGTGTGCCGCTTGTTCCATGGGGGTGTGTGTGTGCGGTACCTCGGAGAAGCCGACAATGTCAATGACAGTCTCTTTGTCCAAAATTTGTCCCAAGCAATGAAGAGGAGAAAGTCTGCATTTGGTCCTCAGACGATGAAGAGCAACACCGGTGGATCTCCCTCAAACCTGTATCCTTTGCTCCCTGAACACCCAAAAACATTCAAATAACTCTTAACAGCCGTATAACACACTTTTAAGAAGTACTACTTTAATGACTTAAATCTATGTGGCTTACTTTTCATACTCCGAGAGAGGACCAATCAGATGAATGAAACACACGCAGGGGAGGAAGTCCGTTCTACCTGTCTGGACGCAATGCATGCTGGTTAGAGATTTCGTCCGACTCCAGCGCTGGACTCCCATCCAGCGCTGCGGGACGTCACCGTGTCACGTGACGTTAAAGCGTACGCGGGGGCGAGCCGGCTGCACTCAAGAGCGCGCATCTTCTCACCTGGGATCCACCTCTGTGACGTCACTCGTCTGCTCTGATTGGCTTAAGGCTGATCGTTTCGCTCCAAACAGGAGGACATGGATTTGATTTCTTCCTCTCAGTGAATTATTTATTCACACCTGCTCACATTACATGTAGGTTTCATTTCCAGCTGTAAAAAAGCTGTTCGCTCAGGAGTTTGTTGTTGTAAAATAAGTCACGATCTTGTTGGTGTTATTTTTATCCTTTACATTTATTCTTATTGACTCAATAAGTCAATAAGATCTTATAATCCAAGGAAACATTTTCATCTGGATGAAAGAGACAAAGAGGTTTCTTTGAGGAAACAATGCATGCATGTGTATTTGTGTGTAGGCGAGAACAGAGATATATTGATTTGAATCTATTTCTTGTTGACAGTATCCTCAAGTCTTTGGCTCGAAAACAAAGCAGAACAACATAAACATGTTCTCTCTCTAACAGTCTTTTCCCTCACATATATCTGAACACATCATCACATATGTTGTCGCTCACTAACACATTTAGCGACTTCACCGCTGCCCTTTTCCACTCCACCCCTGCAGCCGCCTGCAGATCAAGTCAGACCACGTCCATCTCGAACGCACCTTGTCTCACCTTCTGTCGAGGGATTTCTTTTCAGCCAAACAATAGAAAAGTTACACCCTTATAGTAACAAACCGTTTTTTAGAAGTTACCTATGTCAGATTGACACAGCTGATAGTGTAGCTACATTTCTACTGCTGTGTGTATCTAAACTCTGATGCTTTGACCCAGGGGTTTACAAAAGTGTTTTGTGTCGACTTACCGGAGACGTGTGACTCACTCTTTAAATTGACATTTCTTGTCATCGAGGAGTCTTTAACACACAAAGAGAGGCTGTGCTGCTACTGCAGTTGGATGTTACTCACTTCCATCATGAAAGGCCCAACCAGTTGACCTTTTCCCATCATCCTCCTTTGTTTGTCCAGACCGTTCACCCAAAATCACCCTGAGCTCAAAGAGATGAAGGCTACTTATCACACCGTCGAGGTCCCTGTGTTGTATATTTTGAAAAAAAAAGTCTAATCCTTCGATGAGTGTTCTGTTAGTGTTTGGATGAAAGATCAGGACAGGGACAATTTCCAACGCTAAATCCCTCCTGTGTGGTGAGGATGAGAAAATGAAGACCTTCTGTTTAGGGCTGTTCCTGTGGTAACGTGAATCCCCTTGTTTCCATGTACAGAATATAAAGACACATTGCTTCTTACTGTGAGAGTTAAAATGTGAATATAACAAACAACAAAAGGTGCACTGCCCTATGAATCACTAGGAAGTAAACTTCTTTGAGTTTTTGCACTTTAGCCACAATGGGACATGAGCTCCACTGAACATCCATCTTAAAACCCAACTAATCTCATCAATTCATCAGCATCCCATGGAAAGGAAACGTACGCAGTAGCAGCAGCAGCAGCAGCAGGCCGAGGTACCTGTAGGCGGCCGCTGACAGTTGATTATAATTGGGTTGCATCTGCTACGTCCAAGCTTTCACATCCCATCAAGAGGAAGGTCCTGGCAGACAGTTTAATGTTGGACGACTGCTGCTTCACTGTAAGAGCAGTCAGACTGTAGTGCTCTCTCTCTCTCTCTCTCTCTGTATATAACAGGGGAGCAGGAACGCCCTGTCTAAAGATATTACATCCTCAGTGATGTTAATTTGGAGGTTGTCCAGCTGATCCCGTCATATGGTTAAACAGCACGGAAACGTCCAGGATGTGTCCACCGCAGACAAACACATGTCACTTATATAATATATATACATATATAATGATAAATGGCCTGGATTAATAACACTTTTCTAGTCTTGACACACACACACACACACACACACACACACACACACACGTGTCAATGACAGGCCTGTCTGTAAATGACTGTTTTCAGGTGACATTTAAAACTGTTTACACTCCTGACTGACCTTATGTCAAAGCAGCCTCTGCCAGATCCTGCACCAAAACAAGGTTTCCAGTTTGAGTGATGCCTGAGCCACAGTGAGCACTGGAATGACTGTAATATCTCTGCCAAGGCCCAACAGTCTCCTTAAATGTAACCAAGCTGCACCAAATCTCACACTCTCATAAATATCAGGTCCCTAAATGTGCCTGATTTGTTTTTCTTCATCAAGATCCATGAATTATTTCCTGAGAAATCGTGAAAGGGTTTAAAAACACCTTGTCTTGCAATGTATAAGAAAATCTTAAAATATCCCCTGATTCAGATCTGCACCAAAATTGAATGGGTTCTTCTCTGACCCATTCTGAATCCTTCCGCTACGTTTTGTGGAAATCCCTGGAAGTCTTGCTTACTTGGCAGATGTAACCTAATCAGATTAAAGGTCAGAGGTTAACTTTTCATTAATATAGCAGCTCCCAATCTCGGTATATAGGAAACGTGTTGATATGAAAGTTAAACTTTTTTTTCTGTTTTTCTGTTTCCATATGATAAATTGGATTCTTCCAGCCCTTCAAGCCTTCAAATGAAACAATCTCACAAGGAAAATCTGCTCCGACCTCGTGTCCACACTCCAACAAGGCAATAACCTCACCTCCTCACACTGAAACATCATTTCAAGTTCAGATTCTGCCAAACCTCTCACAAAACCAAGACCTGTAACAACCACTGTGGCATGTTCCCACATTTACTTACAAGAGAGAACCCCTGCAGTAACATCTGCACAGCTGCTCTCCTCTGTTTCTACGACACTCTCGGGTCAATGTAAAATTGTTTAATGTGCTCAGGGAAGGCTGAGCTTGACAGGACCCTAAGTAGGCTTTACTGTGTCCTAGTTTGATTATGAGGGAGATGGGAGCCGCCTGTGGGAGAAGCAGCACAAGGAGACTGCATGTGGCAGATGTAGGGGATTTCTTTAAATCAGGGGCCGTAAAGGGGCCATTACTTACACAGAGGGGCCAATTATACATCCAACATCCATGAGCAATCCCTGATTCAGTGAGGTGCACATTTAAGTCGTTCCTTGTTTACTGTTAGCTCTGAAGCTTTTGAGCAAAGCGACACATCATTGAATATATTTTGAAAATTGTTCCTTGTTCCAAGCTCATTGTGGACTTCAAAATAGCTTAGAAAATAGAAAAATTGTCGTATTTATTGTTTTGTCTTCTTAATAAGTGACTACTGACAGAACAGGGGGCACTTCAGGGGCCAATCATATTTCAACTTGGGCCAGGAACCCCCTGCCCTTGGTTCCGCCCCTGCAATGAGCTACGCATAGCATTGGTTGTTTTTATAAATTTGACAGATTGTCACGAATGATTTCAAGGTAAATATTCTGACATACGATTCGAAACTCACGACAAGTTTTAAGCTATAGATGTTTACTGTATCCTCATTCTGTTGTGAGGAACAGTTCTGGTGAACAGTGCAGTGGCACTCAAAAAAAATAAAAATAAAAAGCTGTAATCATTGTTTGAAAAATGACACAAAGCAGCAGACAAATAGATGTGGAGTATGTGAGTCTACCACACCTCAGGTGTCTGTGTTTGCTGAAGGTCGACTTTCTCCTCCAGTGGCCACAACCACTCATTCTCTGTCTGGACACAATAAAGTCTTGTTCTTTGTAAATGAAGTGTGAATGTTTGCAGGGTTGTTACAGGTCTCTGAGACTCTAACTTAATAAGCACGTCGCTGATGTCATCGGGACACACAATGAGCGTTCTTGCCACTGATGCAAAGATGTGTCATCACAAAAAAAAAAAAAAAAACACTCAAGTGTTTCGTCGTGGAATTTATGTGCAGCAACAAATTCAGTTTAATGATATAATGATCAAGTTGCCACCTGCTATTTGTTTCAAGTCCTGATTTAATGCTCGAGTGTGCAGATGGTCGGAAAATGCTGCAAACAATCATCGTAAGTTCTGGTATAAACAATCGAGGCGCTTCCATCCTGTCAGGACGTTTTCCATCCAAACACTCTAACCCTGCACTTTGTCACTTTCAGCTGAACACAATTAATTTTTGAAACCTAATTCAATTTGTGTTTTGCCCTCTCCAGCTGTTGGCCCCTGGAATCATCTCAATCTTTCACCCAGCTCGTCACGGGAGCCGCCTGCAGGAATCGGGGCCTTCGGCGCCTCGGCTGTTTGATTGATGAGGAGGCAGGTGTTACACGTTTTTTGATAGTCTGAACTTGTTCAAGGTAGATTAGCCCCGCGGCGTAGGTTGCCAAGGCGACGCATCAGTTAAAAATGAGCCAACTTTGCGCGACCGAAACAGAGCAATTAAACCCAAAAGTTGGTTCACAACAATAAGCCATAAATGAGTAAGTGACTTTATAAATAGCTTTATTGATGGGTAATCAATCCTTTACTTGTGTTTTATAAATAAAGTATAGGTTGTTATATATGGTGTTTCTCCTTTCTGCTTGATAACAAAGCATGTCAAGCCCTTTTAAACACCTCACAAATAATCAATAACATTCTTAATAAAAGGTTTTTGGTCAAAATCCTCTGCTGCCACTTCTCAACACGATATACGATGCACATATCAATCACTCTGAGGTATTGCTTATAAAGGGGAAACTGAAAACTTGGGTTATTAACGGCTTTATCATCAACAGCCTTATTGTTGTCTAAAACCCTCTTTAGTAGTAATCCAATAAAAAACGTTTACCAACTAAATGGTAGCTCACATCTCGAGAAAAAGAAAAATCATGAAAAATAAAGGAAGTAATTCAAACACGTAATAAAAATAAATCAACACAAAGTTTTCAGCCGCAGGTGTCAGTGTCAAATAAGTTCTGATTCTGACATCAACATTAGAAAAATGCAGGGCTGGGCATCGGCAAGTACACAAAGCTATCTATCAATCTGATGTCTCACCAAATCACTTCTTCTTCACTGCTCCCGAACAGCAACTTTACTGCCATTGGTAAGTGCCATGTTGTGATTGCTGGTAGCGTTAGCCAGAGCTAAAATGTCATCAATTTGATTATGGTTCATGCCACGAGTAAAATGGCGACACACACCATATGCAATATTCCTACAGGTATTTATTTGTGTTCTTTTTCAGTCGTGTCAAACTAAATAATAAAAGAGGTTCTATGGCAGTTGTTGTGTGTCAGTGTTTGTGTTTCCAAACAACAACTGATAGCAATCATCACTTCAAAAACAGGGTTAGTAGCATAGAGCAGTTAAAATATATTTTATTAGGGTATTGGATTGGTATTCTGCATCAGGAAGGGGAAACAGCATCAACTCTAGTCTGTGCGGTGAGTTTAACCTGTGTTTGTGAAAACAGTAACGCACCACAGAGTAATACTTCAAAACAAAAGACTCTCATCTAATATCAGCTATTTATTGTCTTGTGAATCTTATTTTCCCGGTTTGGTCAACTGCTTCTTCTGCAGCAGGTCAAACATTTAACCTCTCAAACCCGGCGATTGATCTTATGTCAAAAACTATTTGATATGAAGACAAGACATGAAGTCACACAAATCGACATGAACAGACACAAAGACAGAAGGAATCTTCAAAACACATGAGAGGAGGCTCCTTGGTAGAAGAGACAGTGATTGGTGATTTACTTGAGTTTTGGGCACATTCAACACAAACTGGGAAGAGACGAACACGAGGGACCTGCTCCACCACATTGTTATTCCTTCAGGTAGAGCCTGTTGTGAGGATTAACCTTCAAAATAAAGTATAGGGACGACGAAGAGGATCCGTCTTCTGACATTTCAGTGTCTGAGGTGAGCTGAGCCGGGGCATGAAGATTAAACCGCACGAGGATCAAGTAACAGGAAACCCGATGAATAGAGAAACACTGACAGAAAGACGAGGAGAGCGTTTACAAAACTATACATTCTGTGTTGAGCTGATCCAATCGATGCAGTAATTGAATTCATAATTGCTAAGGCCATTTAGCATCAGAGGGTGTTGAGAATTGTGGCTTTAAGGCAATAAATTGTTAGAAACTAAGGAAAACATGAATTAAAGACATAATTATAAATCATAAGTAGAACTGCTGCAATTCAGACTAAGGCTTTCTATGGATTGACGCCACACATAGTGTTTGTTAAATGCTACACTATTTGCATCCCACAGAGCAAAAGTGTGTCGGTCCAGATTTGGCCCATATCCCACATTCAGCCCACACACGGCACGGAAGGATGGCAGCAGTCCGCTCCTGTTCACCAGGGCTGGGCCACTGAGTAAAAGCCACAGCAATGCCACATGTCAACCAAAAGGTGCCAAAGGTGGAGCGAGTGTGTTTTGTGCTATTTGGGCCGTATCACCAGTCACCACATGGGCCACTTTGGGTTCACATCCAGATTACACCTTTCCAAGAGCACCCCCCCCCCCCCCCCCCCCCCAGTTGCCAAAAAAAGGCCCACGTTTGTTTTGAGTTATTTGAGTCACATTTGCAATTTTACAAGTGGGCCACTTTATAGGCTCATATCCATTTTGTGTGGGCCACAGGGAGGCCAGAGAGGGGCCACACCAGGGCCAGAAGTGGCCCACGTCTGGGAAAGCAGTTGTTTTCTAAAAGCATGAGAAGCATCAGTCAGCTCCTGGCTCCCTTTTGACGGTGTTGAAGTGCGCGGCCAGCTCCTGCTGCACCGCCCTCCTGCCCAGATAGTCGTTCCTCCTCTTCTCCATCACCATGTCCTCCAAACTCTGAAACTCCAGCACATGCGAGTGTTTGTCCGGCATGAGTATTTTCAGTCTGTACGGCTGCTTGCCTATCCGGATCTCCCCGCCCATCTTAAACTCCCTCTTGCCGAACCTGCACCAGGCGGCGAAGCACTCGGGGTTCCTCCAGCTCAGCTCCCGGTCCTTCAAGCCCACCTGCTCCATGGCGTTCTGCACCACCATGTCCGCGCCCAGCGCCTTGAATCTGTAGAAGTCGTTCACGATCCGGCACCTCCTGCCCTGGCTCGCGTCCGTCAGGAAGCTGTTCTTCACCTCGGCTCTGTGCAGGTGCACCACCTGGAAGTCCCCCACGTACACGGCCCAGTGCGGGTACTGCCCCGTGGCCACGAACTCCACCAAGTCCCCCGCTTTGCATTTGTTGAGCAGGTTCTCCGGGGAGTAGACCTCCAGGGTGGCGCACTTGCCGCTCTTCTCGTAGATGCACTCCTCCCGGTTGTACACGGCGCACTCCACCTCGTCCCTCTGGTCGTACTGCTTCTCTTCCTGCTTCGGCTCCTTCACGGTGCCGTCGACCGCGCAGCCGTCCTCCAGCTCGTCGTCGTCGCTGGAGAATATGTAGGAGACGCCGATGCGCGGACCCTCCTCCGTGTCCACGCCGTTCGGGTCCACCGTGGGAACTTCTGCGTAACTTAAATGTGACAGCTTGTCCATCTGGTTCCCCATGCCGCCGCCGCCGCCGGCGCCGCTCACCTGCTGGCAGCCGCGTGTACCGTGATGCAGAGAGTTGTTACCGCTCGCCAAACATCACCAGTCACCATCTGCCGCAAAAGTCTCCCACCGAGCCACGCGCCGCGTTTTATCCAAATTACGCATAAGAAACCCCCGACGAGGAGACTCGGAGCTGCCGACCCATCAACAAGTGGCAGCAGAATAAACTGGTTCCAGACTCCGTGTCCCTCAGGTAGTCGCCTCGCCCACTCCGCGGCCGCTTCCTGCGTAAAGTTCCGTCCCTCCGCCTTTCACGTAGACAAACCAAAGAGTTCGAATCCAAACCTCCAGGATCAGAGACGTGCTCGTGTGCTCGTGTTCAGCGCGGAGGAAGCTGCAGCTCTGCCCGGAACTCGGGCTGCGCGCGGAGCAGCACAGACCCGGAGGAGTGAAGGTGTCCGTCTGATCCGAGGCTGCACATCCACTGACACTCACACGCTGAGCCGCGGTTAAAGCGGAAGTGCGCGTAATTTTCATCGGCAGCAGATTCCACATCCTCCTCGCCACAGGAGCTCATGTTTGACATAAAAACAAGAGTTTTTATTTACACTTCTGACGAGTCAGGGTTTCTTATCCACTGACTGGTGTTAGTACAGAAATGAAATATGACACTTTCTTAATCAACTAAATGCATGTAATCTAAATATATGATAGTCAATAAAATAAATTCCACAAAATGTATACATAATGAATGAATAAAATGAAATTATACTATTAATGTTATAATAAGATTTGACAATAACATTAAAATTAAAATAAAATACATAATATAATGAATAAAACAAAATAATAGATACAACTTTCCATATACAGTCATAAATACATATATATATTCATGATAAAACAACTATTCTAATTACATCTTAATAGAATTAATGACTATATATAGCAATTTTTAGGTTTAGTTTTATTTGTATTATTCTTTTGTTTTTAAGATGTATTTTTTTATTTGTTTTATGTATTCAAAATATATTTTGTTTGTTCTATTTAATTTGTATGTGATTTAAAACTCACTCCATCGTGGCTCCTGTTGGGAATCTTCTATTTTATTCTATTTGATTTGAGACTCACAGAAGTAGTAGTTACACCGAACGTAGAGTAGACAAACCTCCATCCTGGGTTTAGTCGGTGACTGTGGCTCCTGTTGTGAATGACAACTCTGCTCAGTGTGCAGGACGGTTCCTGGTCTGACATCTGTCTGTATTTTACTGTGGTGACCACCTGTCTGTCCTTGATTGAACTAAAGCTGTGCAGTCATTAGCTGCGTCTCCGCCTCCTGGAGGGACCATAACGTCTTCATTATGTTTGGAGAGGCTTGTGGCCTGGCCCGGGCTCGCTCCCAGTTATGGGCTATTTTCTAACCCACGGGCAGGGGGAACATGCCCAGTATGTGCCCCAAAAGTGTCTCATACTGCAGCAGCCGCAGCGTGAAAACACCTGTCCTGAGGGGTGTGAGGATGCTTGAATGGTTGAAATGTTCAACTCAGTGAGGCAAACACAGACCTATTCTTTGTTTGCGGAGCCTGAGTTTGACCCCAGTGCTGAGCCGGGTCCCCACAGGAGGGACTGATTACACCTGCAAAGTCATCCAGTGCTGCAGATATGATCGAGGACACGTCTCCACAGATGCAGTGCTCCCTTTCTTATCCGAGGAGTTTAAGCAGCGGGCAGAAGGGGCCTCAGCTAACACACTGGACTCAGCAGATTAGTCGGGAGGCCTCTGGGCAGCACTCCTTAAGACTAACAGGTTAATTAAGAGACTGAGCGCAGGGTCACACTGTGTGGAAATCAACCTTGTGTAATCCACATCGAGTAGTTTCCCTGGTTTGTAACATTCAGTCGGTCACAGAGTTCAAATCGGGTTTCTTCATTCGGGTTACCAGGTCAAGATGGAACCAGTGACATTATTTTTAGCTGAATGGTTCTTGCAAACTGCGTGAAGATGGATAACATGACGGCTCCCCTAATTGTCTTGATCTGTCCCTACTGGCTGACAATACAGGTCATGAACTCTGCCTCCTCCATGGTAGCAGATGGGACATAGACAATACCAAGAAGTCAAAGTGCACGTAAAATATTTAAATCGCAGTTTTTTGTCATCTTAGGTAGTTTTTAATCACACTGATGTGTTATTTTTCTAATATGTTTTGTTGTTATTAGTTATTTGATGATATAGAAATGTGGTGAAGCGTGACGATTGACAGCTGAGACTGACTCGTGATTGGTCAAGTGTATGTATCGACGGGACGTCCATCCCTCGATGTGCAGACTCTGGCCCCAAATGCACAAGATGGTGGCCTTCATATCCAGGATATTTCTTCATTTCTGGATAGTTGGAGGAAGAGGAGACGAGTCGTCCATCTTCATATTCAGTCTATTGTGGTTCTGCAGATGAGAGTCTACAGGTGTTATTTTGTAGGGTTATTTCAGAATAAAAGTTCCAGTGTAGCATCATGGACTGATGTGATAAAGGTGCAACATGAGTCAAAGGAAATGCATCTGCTTTCAGTTTCAATAGAAATGATGTAAAAAAAAAGATAAAGTAGCAGAAAGTAAGATGCAAGAGGCCTGAAGAGTTTCACCATCCACTGACCTTTCATCAGCTTTGGCACAAGTTCAAGCATATGTATGTGTGTGTGTGTGTGTGTGTGTGTGTGTGTGTGTGTGTGTGTGTGTGTGTGTGTGTGTGTGTGTGTGTGTGTCCCTCTTTTATTCTTTCTTTCTCCTATTCCCGGCACTGCTCCTCTTTCAGCCTGAAGCCTTACAGCCATCCCAGTTTGACAATGCAAATGATGGGAGTCGAGAAAATCAAAAGACAAATCTGCAGAATGAATTCAGCGTTGCACCTTGTTCCCAAGAGCAGATCTCACATCAGCGTTTGGTTAAAAGGTGTCAGGACAGAAATGAATGTTATAGTGGTGGCTTGCAGCACATTGGGCCGCTTGTTATCCTCAGGTGGTGTGACCCAGTTTATGCCCCTGGTACCCCCCCACCCCCACCCCACCACCACCACCACCTCCGCCTCTTGACACGGTGTAAATTTCAGTTGTGGGAAATTACTGGAGCACGGAGACCTGGGACACACTGGCAATTAGGCAGGGCTCCACCTGTCCCGCGGGGGCACAGCCAGCCACAGGCCGACCCCTTAATCTTCCGCCCGAAAACGTGGACTTTACAAAGCTTCTCACACCCGATCAGACATTGTTTTCATCGGCTCGGCGTCCATTTGAATCTAAGGATAAAGGTGTATTTGAGCCAGATGGAGAGAGCACGGCGTCTTGCACACCATCTGTTCCACCTGGCTGGGAAAACATCTAATGGCCTAATATCGTGTAATGTGATTGGCTACGACTCGGGGCCGATCACGTGAATCAGTGATAAACAACAGGGGAAAAAACTGTTTCAGAAGTTAAGATCAGAAAAGAACAACACTGCAAGTCAATGTCAGGGAGGGGAAAGTTTGTTCTTATTACATATTTATTTATATTTTCATATACTTTTTACATATTTATCTGTAATAATAACATGTATGTGGAGTGGGAGGAGATGGAGGAAGAATGGAAGAGGAGGGCGTGTCGAAGGAATGTCACTTTCTTTTCTTTTTTACCCCATTTAATTACAAGAGCATCATCTCAGTCAATGATATTCATAGTCCCATTAAACAAGCTACAACTAAGATTCCTAAAATATAGAGCGACATATAAAACTAGCATTTTTTTTAATACTCTGGAGGATGTAGACCTGGGAGAGAAGGAGGGGTGTCTGGGTTGACCAAGTAACTGCAATGAAATTACACACAGGCAGGACCGGGAGAGAACTCTTATTGTGAAAGGTAGGGCGTGTATAAAAACACACCGGGAGTGAGGTGTACAATACACACGCATACACAACACACACACACACACACACACACACACACACACCAGTTTCTACACAGTCATCATGCTTCAACAGGACCTTGTGTTAAGTCTCTTTTTCTATTCAGCGTCACATTAGAAACAACAACCACAAGTGGGTCAACGACTGCAGAGGGCAGATTCTTCCATTCCCTCCCCCAAAAAACAAAATGGGTTACCATTCGAAATTAAATAATAAAAGTAGTGTATAGTCTTCACTGAAAATTCATGACAGGACTTCAGACAGTTTTTTTTGGGCCGTCACATCTCCGAGAAGCCGGGCAGAGCATTAGCATTTCCCTCCCCTGGGTGTGCGACAGCCTTCACAGAGAACTTTGCCTTCTCCTCTCTACACTACAAACCCCATTTTTCAAAACATGGCGTACACAGAATCCCTTGGAGAGCGCGGCGGGTCGGCCAAGAGCGCTGCACAAAGCTGGAGGCTGTCCAGCGGGAGCTACTGGCAGACAACGGGCCTCCGTGAAACACACAGACCTGACTGTTCCCGTCCTCGGAAATAAGTTGCAATTAATTAATCTGTCAAAGTTTGGTCGTTTGTGACCTGATCTCATTGATTTTATTGGTTTTAATCACTCTATCAAATGCACAAACATCATTTAAACACTGTCAAATTTAAAGAAAGCAAATAATAATGATAAAAAATGGAATCAAAAAGGCTGATTTGATTCAGGAGCTGGTAGTTTCTAATTGTCTGACAGTAATAAGGCAACAAAATAAAAAGAGCGACAGAACAGAAGTTAAAAAAATTATTGTACAGAGAAAAATTGGTCTTTGGTGTTCTTTTGCACTGAGAAATTGAAATGATAACGGACAAAAAAGAGAACTAAATTATTATATAGTAATTATTGGTCATTTCTCTGATGCCCGAGTCTGAGTTCCAAGACAAGAAAATACTTCCTGGTGGTAAACGTGAGCTCTAAAATCCTGTGCGCACCACAAAGGATCAAACATAAAAAAAAGAGAAAGAAAATAAATTAAATTACATAACTACTTCTACAAGGTTTGAGAAATCCTGCACAGTGCAAATAAAAAAATGCCCAATATTGATTACAAATAAAGTAATGTGTGTTAAAGTAGTGGGGGTTTTTTTTCATTGTACGACTTGTGCAACGGCATCATGCATCAGATCACTGAACATGGGACGACACAGGGAGGAAGCGTCTCTCCACTCTCTCCTCCGTCCGACAAGTCTGAAGACCTGAACACTAAAATATGCATATCGTCAAAATGGTTCCTGAAGGGGTCTGTTCCAACGCTTCATCGGTTTATTTTGTGGGTTGTTTTTAAGAACATCTATACAATAATAACCACGTGACACTCCGCTCTCATGGGATCACAGAAACATCCATTGATTAAAGGGTGGGGGGGTGTTCGGCAGAGAACGGCGCTCGTGTTTCCAGTCAAATGGTCTTCCAGGTTATATGCTGTCTACCGTTTATATTTTTATATGTGATAGTAGCACCACTCCAACAGATAACACTGCCCACGAATACGAGGAATCACGGAGGGAAACAGAGAGGGGGGGGGGGGGTCAAACTAGTGTCGGATTCGTCCTAAATGGCAAAGTGCTGGCAGGGCTGATTTTCCCATGACTGATACTGATGGACAAGAGGAATAAGTTCATGACTGATTGTTTCCTCGTGATCGGATGTGAAGACACGGGGGTTGAACCTCGGATAAGAATTTCCTCAATGAGACAAGATGCTTCAAAGAGAGAGGAGGCGGCCCTTTGCTCTTTTTTTCCCCCTCGTGACCGAATCTGGAAGTTTTGAGGGTGGGGGCTGGAGGGGCTGGGTTTATGTGGGTTGGTCCTTCTGCAGGGCTGTGATGTCCAGAGCCGGAGGGCCCCGCCCGCTCCACTCCCTCAGCTGTCCGTCCTTGAAGAATAGATTGAGGGCGGGCAGGGGGACGCCAGACTCCGCCGGGGGTTGGCTGAGAGGGTTCGACACGCCGCTGTCCAGGTCGGAGGGCTGGCTGCCGTCCTGCCGTCACAGGGTAAAGGTCACAGGTCAGCACAACAGGTAGAGAGAGGACGACATGTGGGACGAGGAGGAGACAATAGTCAGGAGAGGCTACGTGAACCGGCTCCTGTCTGATTTATTCAACAGTCGTCAGTTGTGTTATTTGTGTGACAGACTGAAAACAACTGAAAGTACATATTTACCATACATTCGGCCTTTTCCTTTCTTTTTTTCCTCTTATTTTAATAATAAAGAAAAGAAATAATCTAAATTTAATGGTTAATATTTTTCCCTCCCTCCTCTCTTCATCCTTACAAAACCTCACAGGTTGACAGACTGACACACAAACACTATGACACTACATATACACTATATTATGACAGGGAGTTTAATGGTTTATATCTTATCTTTCAATAAAATCAAACTAAATCGAGTAAAATAAAATCCCTTCAGTTACTATGTTTATCCACATCTTAAAGACAAGATTACTAAGATGAAATAAACCGTCTGTTAATTGACTGACTTGACTTTTATGATACAGCTGCTGAGCTGTACACATTGTTGTGTTTGAACCAGATTAAACCATGAATCTGTTAAATAAATTCATATAGAGTCATTAATCTTGATTAAATCTATAGTGTGATCCGAGTCCTGATACTCTCTGGAAACAGTTTTTCTCTTTTCTCCTGTGAGTATTCTCAAGTGGGAACCTGAAGAGGCAGCCAAGTGTTTTTACCTGGTGTGACTGAACGAAGCTCAGCACCTTCAGCGACAGCTTTCGGCTGGAGAGGAGAAGCTCTTGAAGGCTGAAAGAACAACAAAGTCTGAAAGTCTCGCACAGCTGCAACAACTTCTCCTTACACTTCTCTCTGTGTTTTAAACAAAAGTTGCGTTTGTGAGGATGCCGGGTGTTCTGGTTTTTTCACCTTTCGCTGCTGCAGAGTTTGTGCGAGGCGATCTTTCGACACACTTTGCGGTTGAGCTCGGAGCTGAAGAGGGGCATGCCGAAGCACAGCTCGAGAGGGACCCACTCGTCTTCAGAGGAAACGGCTGAAAGAAAAACAAGGGAGAGGGGAGTGACATAAATGACATGATTATATGATGGTTTTGAAGCCGACTTGACTTGGCTCTCTGAAATCTGCTTTCAACTCTTAAACACCTGATACACCTTGAAAATAATCAAACAAATAAATGAACCAGAAAAGATAAACCTACCCTCGGTTTTTCCTTTGCCTTCACCGTTGTTCTCCTCTGTCACCAGTTCAAAAGACTCAGTGCTGCCATTAGTGTCCAGGCCTCCACCCAGATGTGTATCTCCTTGAAGAAAGGCAACAAATCTCCATCAACACTGCGACACTGAAATCTTGTTTCACAGTTAAATTATATACATTTTCTTGAATAAATATTTGCTTGACTTTTGCTAAACTATACACAAATACCTAAGTTAGACAAAATCTTTGATCCCTTGTGTAAACCTCCAGGTAAAAGCTGAGACGGTTCGCGCCCATTAGCGAAGGCCATCACAATAAAGAGCCACAATTATGGAGACAAACAGCATAATTAAACTGGACTGTGAGCAATCTTTATCCAATTTGCACCATCAGCGCCATTGGCCATGAGAGGCAAGGTCATTGTTACTAATTCAACTATAAGTCTTGTCTGTAAAAAGCTCCTACACACACATGCAAGTGTATTGGAAAAATTAACTAAGTGTGTTTGAAGATTTTGTAGTTGAGTGTAGGTTTTTGCAGCCCTGTCTAAAGACTTGTATGACCTGTATCTACATACATATACAACCTGTCTAAATACTTTGACCTGAACTGTTTTATGGTCTGAACTGTGTTGACCTGAAAACTGTCAGACCCTTTCTATTACTTTTAGAACTGAATGGATGTCTGCTTATCTCCAAAGGAAACAGAAGTAAATCAGTTCCCTGTGTTTAGATTCCCTCTCTCTCCTGCGCCTACAGAACCAGTCTGAACTGGTTCTGAGAGATAGCCTTAGTCCTCCTATATAAGATCCTTGCATTTGACTGTTCTCCAGCTTCACTCTGAGATCCTTGTGACTCTCTGTGTTGATCCTTTCTGCAGAAAGCCCCTATTAAAATACACGTAGATAACTTTGGTGTTTCCAGCCTCTTGTATTTCCAGATTTCCATCACACAAACACAGTGAAACTAAGAGCGTTTGTCTTGACTCCCCCCACCTCTGCACTCATTGCTGTCGCTGGCCCGGCGACGGTGCCTGTTGTTGGAGTTGAGCATGGTGATGTAGCCGCACTGGTGCTTCAGGTCTACCTGCTCCTTCAGCTTCTGCAGCGCTTTGTGCACACACATGTTGGAGTAGGTGAAGTCTGCACGGGGGGAGAGAGAGAGAGAGAGAGACAACATCAAAAAACATCAAAATTTAAATAATTTTGAATCTGACACTACGGCCTTGCGCTAAATTGTCTTCATTGATTGAATGATCCTTTATTATAGAGTTAGCATAACATGAACCTGGTATTAGCATTACATGTGGAATGTCAATGACCAGAGAAGTTTACAGATTCTCTTACCTCCCTTCAGATCCTCCTCATCGAAGGGGAAAGGAATGTGGACTGTTTCTCCATGACCATGCATACCATGGCCCTGAGGGTTACACACACACACACACACACACACACACACACACACACACACACACACACACACACACACACACACACACACACACACACACACACACACAGTTAACAAAGCAACAATATACAAATACACATGACTAAACACACATTATATGATACAAATGTTCACAAGTTAAAACTAAAATAAAAACACAGTAAAACCCCTTAAAATAATCCCCTCATGGAAAAATTAAGCTTGTGTGCTTGTGTTTACCTGGATGAGAACAGCAGAGTGTGTGAGGGCGTCATTGAGCATGGTCAGCACATTAGACGTAGGGACGACTCCGGGGTCGTGACCCCAGGAAGTGATCAACAACCTGTCGTAGGACTGAACAGAGCAGGAATTTGCAATAATTACAAAACTGATTTCCACAAAACATAGTGGGAGGTTGAGATATGGGTCAAGAAAGAACTTATTAAATCTTGCTGTGGATCAGGGGGCAGATCCAGGAATTTATTTAATTACTTTCTCTACCATGGCTAGATAGTGTATTATTTGACATTTCCACCTATTACTTAGGGAATAATGTAATGTATGGAGCTGGATGAAATGATGTGTGCAATGTGGTGCTGGATTAAATTGAAGGGGATTGTTGGGTTTTGGTGGAGGTATGTGCTCTGCTGAGAGCCAATCTAGTTTAATATGATCATTTTCACAAACCTCAGAATATAAAGTTAACTGCAAAAGGAGGAGGACTAGTCACACAGGTATGACAACATGTTTTTGTACCTCCCTGTTCCACAAAGACGTTAACGTTCATCAAGTTCCATACAAATCCTATCTAGTACTTATATTAGACAGGTTTTAATCTCGGGAAACACAACAGAAACAATTGAAACATCCTCTGAATTACATGATTGAAATAATTAAAAACTCCACTCAATTTTCTAGGAAGATTTATTTGTTCATTTTTTGTAAAGAGCGGCCGTGAAAGTGAGAGGGAAAGGAACTAGTCCGTTTTTTTACAGTCAGGGTCAGCGAATGAATAAAATGAAACTTTGAAACAAGTAAAAAGAAAACCTGCTGCTATGTTTCCATTAAGTGACCCATTTGCATGATATTACCTGTCCTACCCCGAGAATTCACCACATCTAATATACTTTTGTTCCACTTAGAGAAATTTCCAAGAACACTTGGAAGCCTCGGAGGACGAAGACGCAGAGCACGTCTGACGTTGACTCTGATGGGCCTGGCGCTTTGTTGAGAAATGGAGGTGACAAAAGGAAAAACCTTGAGTTTTACCTACAGTGTTGTGATTACCTGTTTCTCCGACTGAAGCAGCAAGGTCAAATTTGAATATGGCAGGAGATGAAGGGCAAAGATAATGAAAAATCACCCATACACTCTACAGAACCAGAGTTTATCACGTGCATTGTTTTTCTTATCTGACTCCAAAGACGTTTCTTTTGCTTTTATCGGTATCAGCTCACATTTAATTATTCATCTGTATATAACCTACACATATTTCCAGCTACCCACCTGATTAATTATTAGTTTGTGCTTTGTACCTGGAATATGTCTGGCAGTTTGCGGAGCCTGGAGCCTTTTGAGAGCAGTAGAGACGGGGGGCCCTGGCCGGTCACATGGTACAGATACAGCTTGAACCAGATGGAGCTCACCTCAGGGATGGCCGGGCCAATGTGCTGCAGGGAGAAACAAACACATGCATGTACTCACACACACACGTGTACTGAAGCAGAACTAATGCCTGTACAGTATATGTTCACGTCCTCACATGAACAAAAAGCAAAAATGGAAAAGAGGAATAAATACTTCAGTTTTTCTCCTGTTTGAAAGGCAGAAATTGAAGCTGCTATTTGAGATGTGAGTAGAAAACAAATAGGAATTCACTCAATTCCACTTCACCAAGTCCCAGCAGCGGAGAATAAACAGCAGCGTGAATGGCACAACAAGAGTTTAACTTCTTTCCCTCAGTCTCTCAGAGCTCAGCCAGAAATCTGGAGTGTGGCCAGGCGGAGGAATTACTCATGAGCCTCGTCTCTCCCTTCCCTCCCCTCTCCTGTCTCCTTCACTCTTTGTGTAGTTATTGTTGTTGGAACGACTGCAGGCTGAGCAATCACAAAGCACACACACACACACAGAGCCGCAAATGACAACGGACACACAAGTCTGTACACAGCGAGAGGGCAAATACAACCACAGAGAACACACAGAGCACTCTCATGTCTTAACAAACAAAGACACACAACATCTGATTCAATATTCCATCATGCCACATACAGCAGCGTCATACCTGAGGCGTGCAGCTGCTGATGGGTCTGATTTCGTTGCTGAGCGGCGCCATCGACACCAGCAGCTTGTAGTTCTTGTTGAGGACGCGGCTGCAGGTGGCCTGGTCCAGACCCAGCAGACTCTCACAGCGCAACATATCCAAGGGGAAACCTAGTGGAGGGAAATAAAGAAACAGGGAGAGTCACACGGTCGATACAGAACAGGCGGAAAAGTGCAAGTTAAGTTAAGACATAAGTGAGAGAGGTGTTAAGATGAGCGTTCTCTTCAACGTGACTTGTGAAGCACGACCCCTCAGAAAACACAAATGTCAAAGAAGTCTTTCTTGGATTCAATACTCATCACTTGTCTCTGATAGTAGGTAGAAACTTCAGAGGCAAAAAGTGTCTGTGAACTGCTGATAGTGATAATTAAGAGATAATTTATTAGCAGAGTGGAGTTTCACAGCTTGGCCAAAAGGGTCACAACTGGGGCTGTTACATTTATTTCACAACACGGAGGGAAATCGTCTCCAAGAGGAGACGTGACTGGAGTGCTGCTTCATACTGATAAGCCCCGGTTTGAATGTTTATTTTTAAACAACAGTAATTTACATCCATTACCAACGTCACAGAGCATCATTAGCACTATAATAAGAGTGAAGGTTTTAGAGATATGCTCTCTAGCTATGTTGTAATCTCAATTTGACTTTCTAATACGGTGGTGAAGAGTCTGATCTGATATTTACGACTGAAAGATACATTTTCCTCTCGTCCTAAATGAGCAATCATCGCTAGACTCTTTTCCATCAGGGGCTGAGTTTAGCTGTGCTCCCTCCTCAGCAGAAGTCTGGAGCAGCAGCTGAGGACGACGGAGAGATAAGACAATCAGGAACGAGGCACACTGCCAAACCAAACAAACAGCATCTGGTGCCACAACGGCGGCTACATGGCAACTCGGGCATTTGCTCTGTTGTCATTGGAGAACTCAACTCTCTGCTGCGCCCTCTAGAGACACAAGTGGAACAACACAGCTTCACTGTGGATTCATGCTATGCCTCTGCATCCAGATCCACATCCAAATACGACTGTCCAACACATGCGTGAAACATGAAACAGACAAAGACAAAAGACACACCTCGTCTTTGTTGTTCCCAACCTCATTCACAACACAGACACTTCATTTGTTATGATTTTCATACGAGCACAGAACAAGGTTAGTTAGTTGAATAGGAGTCATTTAGAGAAGTCTTTTGCTGTAGTTGTGGTTCAGAGAAACAGAGTGTCAAGATAAAAAGAAGGAAAGTGGTAAATACGCTGTTTCACTGAAAATTACCCTAAGTTAGTCATCTATGCTTTGAATCATACTCCCAATAATATACACATGATCATGACTTTAGCAAGACACCTACCAGTTTAATGTACTTAATATACTTGATGACTATTCATGAAGTATATCAGCTTCTGTAGCCCACTTAGCTTTCACCTTAAATATCACTTTGTTAAATCTCACTTTAATTTCTTTGTGCAGACTTGAAAGTGATTTGAAATCATCCATAACAAAATGTTGCCTGCATTTTAATTAAGGTTCATGTTTTCCTTTGGCAGAAAACTAACCTCAATAAAACACATGAAGCATAAGTGAGAATTGTGTGACAACAGTAGACAAAAATCTGGGTTTCTAGTTTGTAAGCTTGCTGTTGTAGCTCAGAGGGTAAGATCTTAAAACAAGAAGCTGAACAGCAGCTCCTGAAATGATACATAAAGCTAAATCTGGCCTGCAAGATGACTATTTAGCACATGTATAGACATGTACAGGTGTATGAGGTTTAGGTCTTGCATGTGGTTACCAATAAAGGGATTGAAAAAGAGTGTGTAACTGGTTACCTATATTTGGGATATCAGCTCCCTGGTCCTGAGTGAGTTCTTTGTTGTAGCGCAGGAAGAGGATAGTGTTCTTCAGGGTCAGAGCGTGGTCAAAGTAACGCTGAGCCTCGCCCTCTGCTGTGCTCTCCACCTGCAGACATACAAACCACCAGACACGAGTGTCAGTGTGTTTACAGTTAATGTGCATGTGTATATTATACATGAAGCACTAAGTTATTTGCTAAACCACATTTGTCAGATGTGGCTCTGACAAAAGTAAAAAATGCAAATACATTTCTTTTGTTGTAAGTGATCGTCTCACCTTCTCCAACTCAGCCAGGAAGCTGTCCAGAGTCTCATCAGACAGCTTACCAACCTCAAACATGGTCACCGCATGACTCTTCAGGTTCTAATACAAAGACAAACACACAATTAAACTAGAATGGCACTCAGTAGAGCACATACATCCACCAAGCCCCAACAGTACCCTTGAATCCAATCAAGCCACAGTAATTTGAACAAACTCAAAGATCATCTTATCAATATCCATGAATTATTCTCCAGGGAAAAGAAACATTTTTGCTGATTTGGAGAAAAGAATGCTGGATCTGCCCCAAAACACATCCAACATTGCGAGTTTCTGAGAGGAGGTGTGTTCAAGTTCAAATCCATTTACTCACCGGAGACAGGTTGCCCATCATGAGGAAGGCTGTGAGGGTGGAGTCAAAGAGGAAGGCAATCCTCTTGGTGGGTGCAGCTGGGATGCTCAGGCTGCTAACGCTGGCTGTGTCCGCTGCAGAGACAAACACGACACATAACAAGACTAATAACTATGTGCAGTAAGATTAGTGCATGTAATAGCATAACTGCACGGTTGTTATCCTTCTCAGACTGAGGACATAAGCTCCTGATTTTCTGAGAATGAAATGTGTTTACAAGGACCATAGTCTGTCTCTTTCTCCAATAGATAACACCAAATTGAAAATTAACATATATATATGTAGTTGATGAACAGGACACTTTCATAACATCAGTTTAACATGCAAATTAAAATTAAACAAGAAATTAGACCTGTTTAAACAAACACCTATTAATGTGAGAATGGCTTTCAGGAGCATGAATGGGTTTTCACAGGGATTAATTAGCACGGCTGCTTCAAACTTTCTCAAACAACTTTCAGAAACTGCTTTGTGTGTATTCATCAGCTTGTGTATTTATTTGCATACATTTGTGAATGTGCTTGGAAGACTGTGTGTGTGTGTGTGTGTGTGTGTGTGTGTGTGTGTGTGTGTGTGTGTGTGTGTGTGTGTGTGTGTGTGTGTGTGTGTGTCTCCAGGTGTGTAGTCAGACCTTGGTCTTCCAGACTGGTGGTGTCGGTGTCGGTGGCAGAGGAGCCTCCCTCCATGACAGGACTGCCCTGCTCCCAGGACAAGAGCATCTTCTGAGGGTCCATGGTGCTCCTAACGCAAAGGACACAACACATCGGTATATTAAACTTTGGTTTTGTCATAGCAAGATGGTTTCCCTGATTACAGCCACGTGCAGCGTAAAATCTAGTTAATAGCCAATGTCAGCTGTGTCAGCTGGGACTGGCTCCAGCCCCCCACCTCCCTCAAAGGATAAGTGGTATAGATAATAGATGCAGAGTAAATCAAATACATCAGGGCATTCTGCACCTAAATCATCAGCTCCTCACCAAATAGTTGCTTTACATCTTTCAATATTTAGACATATATATTATATTTAGATAAAGAGAAGGATTTACAACATGAATGCAGAAAGACAAGTAGATTCTAAAATCCTTAGCTTGAAATTGGATTTGAGTTTGTGACCAGATAAAACGTAATAATCCTCACATACATCCAATTGTTCTTCTTTCCTTATAATGACGATGACATAAAAAAGATGGTTTTCTTTTGGGGTTTTACAATTATATTATTACATACTTGAGTCTGTTGACAGAGGGAGCGTTCTTCCAGGTGGGGTTGAGTTGTTCGGGGCTGATCACGTGACCTTTCTTCACAGCGAAGCCGAGGCGACAGTACATGGACACGGCGTTCTAACCAAACACAGCAGACACAAAGTCAGGAGACATTTGATGCCACACCAAACATGAAACACCATTAGCCAGGTACATTTTCACATCATACATCACAAACCTGGGACCATCCTGGACTTTTACGACTTGCATGAGTTTTGCTTTGGGTGGGAACGGACGATGGGTAGAATAAAAAAGAACCAGAGAAGGACGACTGCTGCACTTAAAGTGAAAGGTTGTTGTAAAAAGTGCTAATTTTATCTCTCTCCTTCTTTCTACATGATTGCCACTATAACACTGACTCTAAATTGAGTGCAGCACTTTCATTCATAGAATATAAGAACAAAACCAAAACATTATTCCGCATCAGAGCTCCAACCTGCTGCAGTTTATCTATCTGTATACCAGACGTTTTAGAGTGCGGCTCGGGCAGAAAGTTTTCTGTCCAAACCTGACTGAGCCCAACCCAAACCCTTCAGGGATTCTGTTTTTTGGGTTTGAACAAAACCCTAACTCGATGTTTTCCCCTATTAAAGGCTGTCAGGACTTGAGTCGAGCATCCACACTCTTATGCAACAGTTTCACCAGTTCACACTGCAAAAGAACTGCAAGAATTTTAATCCACGATCAAGACATGTTTTCAGATCAGATCAGATCAGATCAGAAGTATTTTATTGCCAAGTAGGTTTACACCTACCTGGAATTTCTGGTGAAAAAGTGCATACAATGAACATAAAAACATTTCAGAAAATGGTCAACACTATTAAACAACTATTTCACACAATGTGAAGGATGATTGAAGGTTGTGTAGGCAAAAGAAAAGTAAATGCTTTGCTAGTTATGAGAATATTCTTTCTGTATCACATGATTCTGATATCAAGTCTAAAAGAGACTTTTAAAAAACCTGAAAACTCTTCTCTACTTTACTTTTGGGCTGAACCCAAAGCAATAAAAACTAATTTCTCTTTTGTCTGGTGAATCAAACTGTCTTAAAAGTTAGGAGAAAGGTAGCGCTGTGTACTTTCTACTTAACAGTTGGCTACGTTTTTTCATTACTGCCTTAATACTGTCTATATAGGATCATTAACTTGCCTTGCTATTAAATCAGACTGAAAAGGCTACTACAGTCAAGTGTGGTGGGCTTGATTGCTTTCTACACCTTAGTGGAAGCTAAAGTCAACTCTTAACCATCAAAAGAAGCAAGGCCAGGATGTTTTTTTCTAAAGTGACTTGGACCACGAGGTAGTCTTCATATAACAGAAAGTTAAACTTGAGTCAAGATGGGAAAAGTTGGATAAAAAGGAGACATCTCAATCATCTCTAAAGTTACAACGTTGCTCCTGGAGAACCGCTGCCTTCAACCACTTCTCCCTCTGAAGTGCTGCTTTTCAGTGGCAGTAATGAGATGACACCGAGGGACAGGCTCTTCCCAGAGTCTCACACAGAGTGAATAGGAAACTGGTGAAAACTGGGTCAGACTCAAGCACCAATTCAACTGGAATGGGGCTCTGACAGAGTCATGGGGAATAATAATGGATCTAATCTGAAACTCTGTGTGTGTGTGTGTGTGTGTGTGTGTGTGTGTGTGTGTGTGTGTGTGTGTGTGTGTGTGTGTGTGTGTGTGTGTGTGTGTGTGTGTGTGTGTGTGTGTGTGTGTGTGTGTGTGTATCAGTGTCACAGTCTACCTCTTAGGTGTATTACAGTGTATGTGTACATGTATTCAGTATGAAAAGAGCCAAATCTTGCAGATATATCTACCTGCTAAGCTGCACAATATCCCTGCTTTTCTCAGAGAGTAGGGCCCTATTAAGTATATATACATAAGTTCAACCCTTTCACTACATACATCACAATAGGATTCATGTTCTGCAGCAAGTGGTGAAATACCTTCACTAGATCCAAGTCAATCTCCAACACGTTTGCCAGCTGAGAGGGAGAGAAACAAATAAGACTTGGTTGAAAAGTTGATGAATAAAGACAAAGAGAGTCATATCAAATTCAATGTTTCTAAAAACCCACCTCTGATACGTTTGTCTGCTCATCAATCGACACAAAGATTTTGTAGAGAAGCGTTTCAAAGTAATCGCCCTGGACACGGTTCATGACGAAGCCTTCAAGTGGGGGCACTGAAAAAAACATGAAAACGTTGTTTTTACACTTAATTTTCTGTTGAATAGTGTCTGTAATGACAATTTTAGTCAAGTCCATTAAGCACAATGCTTGATTATGTTCCCACAGTTGTAATTTAATTGTATACAGTGTTTAGTCAAGGTAATGACTCAGGAAGGATAATAACAGCATGTTTAAAACACACACAACGCACACGTACCTGAAATGCAACTGTCGTCAGATATGGGAACATCCAAGTAGATGAAGCCCCGGTTGTACAAGCCTGCAATAAAAGAACAAATGTACATTAACACGGTTAAAGTAACTTCTTTTCATTAAGATCATTGTTGTTGTAGAGAAAAACTAATCTTACAATGTAAACTACTTGGATACTGAGCAGAACAGAAAATTGTGAATTCATGAGCAGAGTAAAATCTAATTGAAACAGCTACTTGTATTGCATCTCTGGTTTTTAATTGCATTCTCACTGTGTCACCAACACTCCAGTGGCAGACGCTCATCACTGTCAAACTGTTCACTAATTAACATTTTAACTGCACGGACACAACTTCAGTCCCTGTGCTTCATCTTTTACATTCACAGCAGCACACGGACGAAAGGCCTTTCACTGCAACCTCAGTATCTGCCTCCTGGTTCTCATGTCGGCTAACAAAGACTGGTGTGTACTTATTTCAAATGTTTTGGTACCAGTGGAACTCAAGATGAATAAAGTCCTAAACTTTATTCATTTTATGATCCTCAGCCCTTATTTTAATGTTTTAAAAGTAAATATATCCAGTTTACCTTGTCACAGCAGACATTTGACAGTTCACAGTATAGGTTCACTGTCTTACTGGAACTCTTAATAGAATGGAGGGAGCCATTGTCAATGTTGTTAACCCTGTGCTTTTCCTCCTAGGACCAGGTAAGATATCTAATATCCTACTTCATTCATTCAAAGGTAGATCTAAACATGCTGTTTGAAAGAAATCCTCTTGAGCGGGACACAATTCAACAACACACTGGTCCAATCACATTTGGAAAAGGGAATATTATGTGTCATGTTGTTGTGGTCATGCCTTATTAATAAATAAGGAGGTGGACATCTGAGATGCAAAACAATTCAGTTGCTGTTGCAAAGTCAGTGTAGACAGGTTTTTTTCTTATTTGCTGATGGTGTTGTACTCAGTGATTGCAAATAATTATCAAGACAGCCAGTCATAGTCAAATTCTTCTCACTACAGTTTAATTAAGATACAAAATGTTTTCACACTCCTCTTCATAACATAAAAGAAACATGTGTTTGAAAACTATTTTGTGTAGGTTTTTGCAGCCCTGTCTAAAGACTTTTATGACCTGTATCTACATACATATACAACCTGTCCACATACTTTATGACCTGAACTGTTTTATAGTCTGAACTGTGTTGACCTGAAAACTGTCAGACCCTTTTTATCACTTATTTACTCTCCAAAGAACTGAATGGATGTCTGCTTATCTCCAAAGGAAACAGAAGTAAATCAGTTCCCTGTGTTTAGATTCCTCTCTCTCCTGCGCCTACAGACTGAGTCTGAACTGGTTCTGAGAGATAGCCTTAGTCCTCCTATATACGATCCTTGTATTTGACTTTTCTGCATCTTCACTCTGAGATCCTTGTGACTCTGTGTTGATCCTTTCTGCAGAAAGCCCCTATTCAAATACACATAGATAACTTTGGTGTTTCCAGCCTCTTGTATTTCCAGATTTCCATCACAATGTTCTGTGTTACTGCTTCATTGTAGAGGTGTGTGCGACGCTCGTTGCACCAATGTGTCAGTGGCCTGTTAAATCAACGTTTTTACCATCCACTGCAGGCAGCCACAATTCAGCCATGACATGGGTAGACAGTGCTTTTGCTGTGCACGTTGCCATGACAAGTCAACAGTTCTCAGCAAGCACACCTGCCCTCGCTGTGCATGGGGTGCGCACGACACCGTGCTGCGTGCATGTTCATAGGACATTCAACACCTCATAAGCCGGCAGCTGCAGGAATTCTGTGAGCAACTGTGTGTGTGCTCATCTGTTTTATAGTGACAAGGCTTCAAATTCCACTTGTATTTCCATGTATGGAGGCAGAGAGACCCAATTTTAGAAATACCAAATAACTGGCATTTTATTTTACCATTGCCTTGTTATAAATGTTGTTAATAAATACAAAGCATCCTGATCCTTTGAAAACCAAATGCACTGAACCTCCGTAGATTCATGTTTGGCCATTTTTGCCAAAATACAGTATTTGAGCAGTTGATATTAGCATAATAAGCTCTTTGTGGCCAGTGTATGCCGATACAGTCGTACCAACATGTGACAGACACTCACTTAACACTACGTTGAACTCCATCGACCCAGCCAGCTGAGGACCAGCATCTATCATCTTATCGATTGCTTTCTTCTCTGCTGGAGAACAGATCTGTAATAAAAGGCACAATAAAGACACAACGTCAGAGTAGGCCTGCGAACGTGGGCTTGTTTCCATGGAAGTCCACAATCTCCTCCAGTGAATGAATAGGTTTGCATACGATAACTGTGAATTGTTTTGAATATACATTTTTTTCCTTATGGAAGAACTGATGGGAACGTGACAGGTATTTATTTTCATTCAAGTCTCCACATGCAGCAGGAGGATCATGGGATGAAGAGTTGGTGGAAAACAGGTTAGAAATCACCAGGTTAAAAATCGCCAGCACACTCATTCTCTCATTTAGTTTATAGATCAGCTACACATGTATTGCGCATAATGTTAATTTAACTCACCCTGATATCATCCTCGGTGATGTAGCCTGTCTGTGCAACCCACCATGGCTCCACAGAGATCTCTACTGGTTTGGCTGGTAAGAGGTCCCGTGCCGATTTCCTGCGGAAGAATTTCTGAGAAAAAAGGCAGATGTTTACATCACAAAACATGAAATAAAAGCCTCCACTGTGAACCTGAACACTGACAAACTTTTAAAATAGCTTGAGCTTGACCATGCTTAATATCACAATGATTATGGTATGTTTCCTACATTGAGTATTGCGGTGAAGTTTGTTGCTATAAAACTACTGGATTTATCATATACAACATTTTACACTACATGAACAATGTCTATAATGTAAGAAGAGACATGAAATCTATAGGTCTAATGTTGGAGGTTTGCTTTCTTTAAATGATACAATTATTTGTTATTTAAGTCTGTTTTAGAAAAAGTGTCTTACTTTGGACGACCTGCACTGGTTCATCAGGTCAATGTACTGGTTTCTCCCGATGCCAAGCAGCCGCAGACCTGTGCGACAACGTGAAAATCAGTTACTGTGTAAGTCAGTAAAACTCAAACCTCATGCCTCAGTAACTGAATGTGAAAGTTGTAATGGCTGCACATTCACCCTCCAGCAAATAAATCTGGCTGCAGTGCAGCTACAAAAATGTCTGAGGCCTTTTTCAATTAAAGCCTCTGAGGATTTACAAAAGAAAAAAAAGTGGGAGAGAAAACTACAAGCAGAAGCAAAGTTTCCAACTTTATTTTGAAGTTATATCAGCCAATGAAGCGGTAACAGTGACTCATCCAAATTCTGCAGCGAGAACACAAATACCTGCACATCTTCTCTAGGACAATGCCCTGACACACGCGCACAAAAGCAACACTAATCTATTCACCAACACCAACACCAACACCCACACCCACACACACACACACACACACACACACACACACACACACCTCTTATAATCACAGTGTGTGCCTGCATATGTATCTGAAGAAATGCTGGGCCTTTACAGTCTGTATGTGAATCCCACCTTGTCACCTCCTCCTGCCTGTGCTACACGGACCAGAAGGGGGCAGAGCAAAATGTGCTGGGACGGCTGCCAGTGCAAGCTGGTACCAGTAAGGGATGTTCTCATTTCAGCCTCCCAACACAGCAGAATCTTACATGCGTATCCTGCTGTTTCACCGAGACGTAGACACAACACAACACACAAACATCCGCCCACGCAACACACTCTCACACACTGCCTCTCTATTCGCCCACTTGTGCATGACACACTTCCAAAGCTCCTCCAGGGAGATTAGAGGAGAGAGGCTCCTCTGAGCACAGGCTCCGACAGCCCGCTGACAGCCTTCTGTCTCTGCAGCATGAAGGTCCTGCACTGCCAGGACGCAGACACTCGAAGATCAGCGCCAAACCCTGTTTCACTTGACAGTAGAAAAATCGAACAATGGTACAGCTGCCCTCATCTTGACCTACAGCTCGGACGCAGTTTGGATACCGTAAGAAGATATATCTATGGTTATAAAATTTGAAATACAAAAACTCATCTTAATGCAGTTTCTATCTCCTCTGTCATGTTTCTCTCTGTGGCTGCAGCAACAACAGGTCTGTTTTCTGAGCGATGCACTGCCAGACCAACCACAGGTCACAGATTGTGTCCTGCTACTGTAGCATGGTTAATGCAAACGTCAGTCAGTGCTGAGATGAATCAAACTGACGGTCAAAGTGAGACTAAAATGCCCCGGCTGGATTTGAAGTGGAGATATACATCGGAGCCAATGACCAGGATGAGCTCACTCTCCTTGGCTGTTACAGACCCTCTGTAGGGAGCAGTACAGTGTCAGTGTGAGTGAAGGCCACGCAGCCAGGAGAGTGAGCGGCTGCAGAATTTAGTAGTAGAAGTTTGTCACTAAGATGGGTGAAGAGGCAGCTGAGAATTAGTGAAATATGCCAAATGGATTCCAACAGTCTAACTTTCTGTCAGCGTTAGACTGTGTGTAGTTTGGAATAGGAATGAATGTGTTGCAGACGAATGACTGATGGTGAAGTGGCGGTGGCGTACATAGGGAAATAATGGTGGAAATATTCTTTGCCAGGGGGGTTTCAGAGGATTTCTCTGTAGTCTTTCAACCAAATTCTGAAAGCCTGTGGGTCAGGGTGGAAGTGTGGCTGAGGATGTGTTTGTAAGATAACACAGTTAAAATAGTCCTGACGTCACAGTTTCTGTATTTGAGCTGTGTGCATTTCTCAGTGGGTTGAGATCTTTGATATTTTCACAGAATGTCATGGAACAATAAAACCCTTGTGTGATTTGTTTGTTATCTAAGAGAAGTAAAAAAATTAAATAAAAGAAACTCCAATAATTAAAAACCAAACCACCAAAACAAAAACATTTGAAAGCTCATCTGCATCTGTCAAAAAAGGTATACAAAAACAAAGAAAATATGCTACACCTGCTAACAAGCTGGCATCCAGGTGCCAATCGCCCATTTATCTTTTAAATGTTCTGTGGTAGAAAAACTGTCTTACAAAATTAGGAAAAATAAATAAATAAGATAAGCTAATTAATTCACCAATTATTTTTCAAATTAATGCCGGGTACAATTTCCTAAAGGTGAGGTCAACAAATGTTTTCCAGGCCATTTACTTTGCAATGACATAAAACGGAAACAAAAACATTGAGAAGTTCAAACTAACAAATGTTTACCAGGAAAAAATGACTTCACTGATTAAAAAAAATATTTACCCAGTAATTTTCTGTAACTTTATTGTTTCAGCTCTGGATTATAAGGGCCAGGGCGGAGGAAGTGATAATCACCGTCTGAATAATACAGCAGAGACAAATAAATAATGAAGATATTTAAAGTTTGAAGTGCCTCTCGATTGACCCTGATTCAAACTGTTTGCATATTTTCATAGTGACTTCTCCATCACCTTGAACACTGACACCCTTTAAAACATGTGGAAAACAGACCAGAGACACAGAGGCAGTTTAGAGTGGGAGGTATACAGAGCCCCAGTAAAGTAATTTCAACAGTTAAGGGGGAGAAGGAGGGAAAACTGACAAAATAAGAAGGTGGAGAAACTCACAGTCTGCAGCAGTGAAGTTGGGCAAGGAGTCGTAACTCTTCTCACTGTTCATAATATCCTGGAGGTGCAAAAGAAAAAGAAAGGAGACAAGGAAGAGAAGAATTAAACTCATTTTCTCCTCTCCCCTTTCTATGTCCCCTGCCTCTGATTAATAACAGGATTAGCAGATCAGCGCTGCCATACTAATTTCTGCTCCCCGTTTTCATTAAGTGCTTAAGATGGATTATAAGAATATGACATAGCCCTTGGCAATGCGGTGGCCACAGTTACAGCTCAGTCAAGTTGAGCAGCATGAACAGGAAAGTGGGTGAACCGAAAGTGAGCTGAAGACTGAATATTTTACATATTTGTTTGTGAGCAAAGACATTGAGCACGGAGCATATTGGTAACATCTGTTCTGATGAAGTGGGAAGTATAGGCAGTAAATGTGGAACAATCGATGGTGGAAACTAGAATCTGCAAACACACAGTATGTGTTAGAGCCCGACCAATATGTGGGGGGTTCAGGAGGTAGAAAGGGGTCATCCACTAACCAGGTCGGTGGTTCAATCCCTGGCTTACTAAAAGTAAAAGAACAAATGAATAAATTCCAGGTGAATTCCTGTGAACATGTCGGCTCAGTCTTTGTAATGTAATTGAACAATTCAGACGTCAAGGAGAACCCTGCGGCTCCCAGTCCCTGGCAGACTGGTTCTCTGAAAGGCCGAACGTGACTGAGCTTCATCAGTGAGAGTGAGTTGTCACAAAGGCAAAGCTCAAAGTGACTGCAGAGCAAATGGCAAAGATTATTTTCTCTGGATGTGTTTGACCTGGGATCATACTTGTGTGTCTCCCTGAGCTGGTATATGAATCATCAATAGACGCTGACTGACACCTAGTGCCTGACTCATGCCAAGACTATTAACATGGGAAAATTCAGCATTAAACACTGACACTATGGCTCGGTGTTGTGAGCCGTATTACAACATTTCCTTTAAGACGGTAATTTGAAATGCATGAATCACTCAGGCAAACAGGTGATAAAGACAAGTTCTTCTCTATACATACAATGGTGTAGGTGATGGTACAGCTCCACAAAAATGATACCTTTTCGTAAATCTATTGAGGAATGGCATATAATGTGGTATGTTTCCATTGTTGATTTAACAAAGAATACATTGCACATACAAGCACAGAGCTGTAAAAAGCTCACATCCTTCTTATTATAATAGTTTCTTGGATTCCCTGTTTTGCCTGAAACCACTTCCATCAGGTGTTTCCAGGGAAAAACTAAAGACATTGTTTGATTTAAATTAACAGAGACTGGATGTTTCCAAACCAATTAAATATCTGCTGCTACACAAAAACTACCCCTGCTCTGTTCCTTTGAGTTGATTCGGCTCATTGTTCTGACAGCGCAGATGTAATTGTGAAAATCGCCAGTGTTATTGTCAGACGAAATGAATTAGCGAGGGTTTTCACACACTGCGTACATGACGACAGATGTTCAGGTGTTTGACAACCTGCTCACTGAGGCTACGATAAGTGCAGAAGCTTAACCACGTGAAACGTCCACCCCCCCGGTTCTGCTCTGCAATGCAGCTTGAGCTCCTTACCTCCATGATTCCGATGTAATATGAGAACGGAGTGACTCGCAGGCCTTTGACCATGATGTCAGACAGGTGGTACGGGTACAGCATCAGGTGGTCGCGGCTGTACTTCAGGAGCTCCTCGTAGTACTTGCGCTCATCCTTCCTCACGTGGCGCACTGATCGTAAAATACACACAATAGTCAGTGTCACAGCCAGAGCTCAGTGTTCATACAGTAACACACATCTATACCAGATCAATTCGGGTTAAGACAGGAATATTGATCCAGAAGGTCACACAAAAACAATAACACAACTGATTGGATAAAGTGGATATTATTGTATATCTATTTAGAGACTATCACACATTTCTTTAAGGATTTAAGTGGTAATATAACCACTTCCTCAATTATTGAAGACAAGTATGGCTAAGGATGTTGTCAATGTCAGTTAATCTGCAACAGCAACTAGTGAACTAAGAGTTAAAGGTTCAGTTTGTAGAATTTAGTGACATCTAGTGGTGAAGTTGTATGTTGCAGCTGAATACCTCTCACCTCTCCCTCCCCTTACTCTAAAGAGAACCTGTGGTAGTCTTCAGTTGTCATTAAGCTCAAAAGGTGTTTGTTTGTCCAGTTTGGACTACTGTAAAAAAAAACATGGCTGCCTCCATAGACAGGACCCGCTCCCGATGTAAATATAAAGTATTTAAATATAAAGGGCCCATTCTAGGGTAAAGAAAACAACAATTTGTACAATTTAGATGAAACACACTAGTGGAAACATCTATAGGATTATTTCATATTTAATTTCTGCCAATAGATCCTGTTCACCTAAATCTTACACACTGAACCTTTAAGTACTGATGAATGTACCTGATAAAATGTGTCTGTTTACAAGCTGACCTGGTCAAATACAGTGAAACATTTAACACCAAGACACACACACATTAAATTCATAAAATTCAATGATCTCACACCCAATCATAGCATTTCATACAATAGAATAGGTTTGACCCTGGTGTGATGGTCACACTTGCTTACCTAGGTTATTGCGGAATCGCAGCTGGTTGCGGATGCTGTACAGCAGCACATGCTTCTCATACTCGCGCTGAGAGTTCCCCAAACTCTGCAGAAGAAACACAGCAACACAGGTGACTGGATTATTCTTCTAGAATGCAAAAATAAAGAGAGAAAACAAGCCACTGGGCCCCTTTTACCTCCCAGTGTCTGCAATTTGAACACATTCTCTGGTTCAGATAATTTCATTTATTATATCAATGTTAAAACAAGCAACAAACACATAACTGTTTTTTAACTCCCTTTAATATCCATATCAGCCTCCAAAAATCCATATTGGTCGAGCTCAGCCAAAAGCTAGATTTTGTCACAGGAACACAAGACACAAAACAGGCCCAGTCTTAGGTTTCTGGCTGTGTCAGTTGATATTATGCTTTAGCAGTGAATGCTTCCAAACTGATTGTATAAGGATGCACCAGTCTGATAGGCTGGACTTCAGCAAATCAGGTGTCAGCCATGACATGAGTGATTCACACAGTTTATTTATGCACAATCACTCACTGACCTATACAAACTAGTTCATATGTTTTGATATATTTGTGACTGTAATTACTAAGGTTAATGCTTTAATCAATCAAATTAACCAAGCAAATACAAATAGTGCCGCAACAATCCGTGGCCTCATTACATCCACACAGTGAGGCGAGGTATACAGATTTTGGACAGGTAGACATGGTACATTCCTTAAAATCACATCAGCAAAAACCAGTTGACACACAGTAATCCTGGAAGTGTCAACTTGGCTACTTCTTGAGGGTTTGGTAATCCAGCTGTGGTGACAGAGCTACTATGTGTGTGCACATGTACACATCTCCTCTTCACCACATCATGGTATGACAGCACAAGGTTTCATGCAAGAAACAAGGGAACTATGCAGACTGCTATTAGGAAATCGTGCTTCCCATTCATCCACATTGCAAAACAAAAGCGCACACACACACACACTGAGCACAGAGGAGTGATTGCATTATGTGCATGTGACATCCATGTGCTGAAATATGTGGCACCAGCTCCTAAAAAAAAAAAAAAATGGACGTTCACAATCTTTAATGTTGTCGTCCTGATTGTCAAAACTTACAATGTTGTCATAGTGATTGTCTATACTGTGAATATTGTCATCTTGATTGTCCATGTTGTAAACATGTTGTCACCCTTATTGTTAATACTGAAAAAGTGTCATCTTGATTGTCTACACTGTAAATATTGTTGTCGTAATTGTCCGTACAGTAAATGCTGTCACCCTGATTGTCCATATTGTAAAAAGGTTTTCATCCTGATTGTAAAATCTGATTTGCAGATGAGGGATCCCTCCTCTGTGGCTCCAGGGATCCGCTGAATGGATTCTTCCAAATGTCCCCCCATTGAAGGGTTATTTCTCCTAGAGGAGATTCCAGGTCCAGAGCCGCCTGCAGCGATTCACTTTGTTAAGACATATATGTATGTATATATATATATGTAAGACACATCACATTGCTGGACCGGTGGTGTGACGTCAGTGTGTGTTGCAGCCTGAGGGAAACAGTGATGTTCAGTTATGGCTCCGGCTGAGAAACCGCTGCAGAGGCAGGAGCGAGCGTCGTGTGACAGAGCACCGCGGTGACATTGACAGGTTCACACACACACACACACACACATACATACATACATGACACTGACACTGACACACGGACGGACGGACGGACGGACGGACACTGACACGCCTGCCGTCCCCCGTTAAAGCCCGGTACCTGTTTGACGTTAGCTGGGAGCTTGTTCCACGGGTAGTTCTGCCTGATGTGGAATTCCACGTCCGTGTTCATCGCTAGCTAGCTAGCAGGCTACGAGCTGCGGTCCCGGAGACGAACACACACGCGCTCCCGGGCGGGTCCACAGTGACTTTATGTCCGCTCCCTGACACCCGACGAGCGAGAGAAGCGAGCCCCCGGTGCGAGGACGAGACGGTTTCTCCGGGGGTTATTTTTCTCTCCTCCACAATAAAAACGGCCACTTCCTTGTTGTATTTTCGAACAAGCTGTTCGTCACGCTCGTGGTCACGGTCGTCACTTCCGGCCGAGGCGTGACAGTGGATGTGAATGGAGCTCGTGACAGGTGATTGGTTATCGGAGCCGATCAAGCGTCGTGATCGATAATATGAAAAATCAACGAGACTGTGTTTGTTATTATGATTGTGATCGTCATTCATTTCCTCTGGTCAGGTGGTCATGGGCGGATTAACCCTATGAGGGGTCCGGGGGGGAAAGTGAGCTACTGGGTCCCCACTGGCCCCCACTCAGTGTTGTGCCAGTTCACACTTAAAAAGAACTAGTTCACGTTCATAGTTCATTTTTTAAATCATATTTCCAAAAATGAACTAGTTCCCAGTTTATTTGTTACGTTTTTTTATTGGGATGGTTATGATTTAGATGACAAACGTACGATGATGTATTCAGTTAGTGCAATTTGTTTTATATGACAGTAACTCAACATTTTGGGGGTTTGAGTTTGGTTCAGACAAACATAAGCAATTTGAATATGTCAACTTGGTGGTGATAAACTAGGAAGTAGATTTTGACCCAGAGTCCCACTACACAACCAGGGTCACAAGATAGAGGTCCGAGGATCCATCGTCACTTACGTCACATTTCAATGGTGCAACTTTCTAACAAATTTGCGTTTAGTCGAATTTTGTAAGTGAAAGTCCACACATCCCTCTCCCCAGCAATGTTTTTCTCCTTGGGGATATTAACGCATACCAGGTGAGATACTGTATAATGTCTCCAGCATGACCTCCAGAGTAAGACGCCCAGGAGGCAACTTGATCAGATGCTGAAACCACCTTAATCTGCCCCTGTCATCATGAGGGAGGCCACAGCTCTACTGTGAACTCTCTCCTGGTGTCCGAGCTCCTTGGCCTACAGAGGAGACTCTATTCAGCCACTTCTTCCTGTTCTCTCATTCTTTCAGTCACTACACAGCTCATGACCACGGGTGAGTGTTGGACATTTTTTACTGTTTATAAGGTTAAGGACACAGTAGCGCAAATCGGTACGGACCTATGAGGACCCACTTTAACATCCTTACTTAAATTGTTCTAAAGTTGTATTCTAGAACAACCTTTCAATTATCTTTATTTCTTCTCCTGCAAAAAAAACATATGAGAGCATAAAACATACTCACTAAATATTCTGCAACATATAAAAAGTGCTGAATCATTCACACTTTTTTTTCGGCCTGAGCTCCATCATCTTCAAATTTATTGCCCCAGAGGGAAATTAGTTTTGCAGCCAGACAAAAAAACTAAAACTCACAGGAAACACAGGAACAAGGACTCGGGCACAATGAAGAAAAACATTGAATGCATCAAATAACACCGGAAAACCGAGAGCTTCTAACATTGTCACTAAAACCAGAAATAAGACCCTCATCACTCATCAGGAGTGAACAGGAAATTTCCAATCAACTAGGTCATCATTAGAATTTAATAGCTGGATGGTGTGAGTTTTAAAAGAGCAAATTTAAATAAAAGCCCCCAATTCTATTATTATTCATCTGCATAAAACCAGTCAATCAAGATTGTAGAATTTTAAGCCGGTAATTAGACATAAAAAAATGAAAATCTTAGTCTCCACTTTGCACCTTAACCTGTATTTTTTCTTGGAAACTGCTCTTTGTCAGGTTTTCAGTTTCTTCCCTGCGGGAGTCGGCAATGCGCACTATGACCTACGAGCAGGAAGCTGTCACTTGCTGACTGGAAACAAAGTTTAGGGTTTCACTGTGTGACAAAATCCACCAAAGCTGCTTATGGTCACATGTCATGATGTCTGAGTTGCTGACAGCTCACCTTCCGCTAGATACTGTATGTCATTCAATCTGTCCACATGTAACTCTGGTTTCTCGTCATACGCCACTAAACAAACACAACAATAATTCATCTCAGCACCTCAGGAGCAGCAGCGGCTGCATGAGAGGGAGAGAGGCTGCAGATGTTCTCATCTTTGTGAGATTAAAAATTTACATTTTAGAGATATGGGCCATGAGGAAAAATAGCCCTTAACGATTCAGAACTATATCTCTCTGGGATTTATCAGTGAAAACTAAAAATATATATTTCCTAACTTTTTTTTTTCTCCTTAAACTGATTTTAGAGGCCTGAAGAGGTGAAGGTATCAAGTAATAACAACAAAGGAAACATACAAATATAAATACAGCTTTAGTAACATAAAGCTTTTTGTCTTGAATTGAATCATAAACAAATTAGAGTTTCAATTTGTTCCCAACAGAAAGCCACTTGTCTCAAAACTTTTAGCATCTTGAGACAAGAAAGAAGACATACATCCTCATTTATAAGGATGGGAATGACAAACTTTGGGCTTCAAAATACTTAAATTGATAGAGGAAAAATCTTAAAATAAAATAAAATGAAAAAATAAATTGTATTGTCATTTATAATATAGTCAGTATTTTCTTACCATTAACCAAATCACAGTACTCACATTAACATTAACATAACACAGTAAATCTCCACTACAGGATTCAGGGTAGTGGGTGACACACACAATGCCCCTGAAGACCTGGCACCTCACACAGGTGACTGGTAGCAGTTCAGCAGCAGCACACCTTGAGGTAAACTGAGCCCGGATCTTACAGCTGTTTCTCCTGATCAAGCTGCTCCATCAGCGCTGCTCTATATTTACCCTCATCTTGTGTTACACACATGAGGGATGGGAGGAGGGCGGCACTTAGGCAGCACAGGGAGATGGACAAGGGTTAGCAGCTCAGGGACACTTTGATTAAACCCCAGCCTGGGGGGGCCCGATGGTTAACTCAGGACCCCTTGATGACTCTCCCTCCCCTGGCTATTATAAACACTCCCTCCGCCGGACCCTGGCAGAAGCTGGTAAGCCGGCAACTGGGTACCAAACAGCTCTGTGTCACATGAGAGGCCTGGCTGGAGTCACAGTGGCCCAGGATACTATTCTTAGCTGCAGGAATGTACACAGTGGCCTCATGGCGAGCGCCGCAGCTCCTCACTGCAGAGCCTCATCGTTTCTGTGTGTCGTGCTCCTTCCCGCTCCCGGAGAACACGACCCACTCTCTCTTTCTGAACTATGTTTTTTATTGTGTGCTCGGAGATGATTCTTTTTCAGACCACACTGACAAGATATCTTGGATATTGTTGACTTTCTGAGGGCGGGAGGTAAGGATTCACCCAGGCACAGATGTTGCTGATGGGCTGACAGCAGCTTCACCAAGGAGAGATTTGACTCCAACTCATTGACACAAATCCTATTTTATTGAAAATGTTCTATTAGGCAACAACAGTAAATGATCACAAACAAATACGTTATAAGAATAAATATATAAATATGTACTTCTGAATCAGACACTTCTACTGTAACATGACTGGAAGGACTCTGTGCCACATGTTGATACTTAATAATAATATAAATAATAATAATGATAATAATAATAATAATCGGATTTTGTGATGATCTATTCATAAATCTGATTATTTTTTCAGACACATATTATCGTGATACATTTGAATTAAAGTGAAAATTGTTGTTAAAAGTATTTTCAAAAAAAGGAAAAATTGGTAGAATTCTACCTGAATAATGTACAATAACATTGTTGATAATTTGACTTATGGTAACTTGTAAATTCAGATGCAGTTTATTAAAATGAGCTCTCAGTTTCCACCTGTAGTTCTTTCAAAGCTCTGAGAGAAAACTGATGGTGGAAAAATGTCACTCACAGCCTCTGGCATTTCATTGTATACAATAATGATTAGTGGTCCAAATATATCAGACAGGCCGGGCCCTTAAGTGGGGGTAAACCAGTAGCTGTCCTGGGAGTGATTAGAAGACTTAGTGTCGCTAATAGCCCAATGAAATTCCTGCTATTTTAACAGCAGGGTCGTCACAAACCCAACAACCAGGGAGAGACGGACTGAGAGGGGGGGTAGGGTTAATCAAAAAGAAAGCACTACATATAGAAAATAGCATAGAAAGGTCCAGAAAGTGATGGAAGTAGAAACACACCTCTGATAGTGTTTTGCAGTGATGAGCAGCTCCATAACACGAGATCTGGCTTTCTTGGATGCATCAGAAGGTGTTTGAAATAGAAACGTGTGAGTCAGTAATTCACATTAAGAGCAGCTGCCCGGCAGGAGCTAATGCATAAATGTGTTTACCATCCCAGGGATCCACATAGTTAGTATGATGAGCCAGATTAAAAGTCACACGAAACAAATAGGCCAAATAGTTCCACAGTGCATGTTGACATCCATTTTTTAATAGCTTACAAATTAAACTGGTAAACAGCACATGACATCAACTTGAACATAAAGCCCTTCAGGACACAGGCAGCGGTCAATAAGATGTGTGAGGGCTTTGGTATGTGCAGCTGTAGCAGCATTAAATAAGAACATGACTCGACCACTAACCCAGCTATTTACTTCATGTCAGTGTTTCACGTTAATGAGCTGTCCTTGTTTGTTACTGTGGTTATTGTGTAAGGATGGACGTGGTTTGTCAGGGAGAACGTGAACGTACAGAGCTGTGAAACAGAATGATCCAAAATGTTTTTTTACCGTTATTGCCATGTTGTAAAAGAATTAAAACCTTATCAACCAACAACTGTTTTTTTAACTAGTCTAACATTTCCCTCTGTCCACAGAATGGCCTGTGGACCATGTGAAGTTTTCTCTTTCAAAGACTCAGAGCTTCCCTCCAACCTCCTCGCCCAGCTCAACATCCTGCGGCAGGAGCGCATCCTGACCGACGTCCTGCTCTGCACCGAGCATCAGGAGATCCCCTGCCACAGGAACGTCCTGGTGTCCAGCAGCCCGTACTTCCGCGCCATGTTCTGCAGCAACTTCCTGGAGAGCAGCCAGGCCCGCGTGAACCTGAAGGGAATCTCCTCGAGCGTCATCAGTGGCATCGTGGACTACGTCTACACGGGCTGCATCTCCATCACGATGGAGATTGTGCTGCCGCTCATGCAGGCTGCATCCATGCTTCACTATGGAGGTCTCTTTGAGGCCTGCTCACTGTTTCTCCAGGGGCAGCTGAGTCCAGAGAACTGTCTGAGCATGATCCGCCTCTCTGAGATCCTCCACTGTGAGAGCTTGAGGGAGAGAGCCAAGGAGATGGCCGTGAGGTGCTTCTCTGACGTTGCTGCCACAGAGGACTTCTGCGAACTGTCTCTCCCTGAGCTCATGTGTTACCTGGAAGATGACCGTCTTTGTGCCGAGGAGGAGCAGGTGTTTGAAACCCTGCTGGCGTGGATCCACCATGACCCGTTCTCACGACGTGGCGCGATCCACGACCTCTTCAAGAAGGTCCGTCTTCGCTACATCCATCCAACGTACCTCTTCCAGTTCATAGCCAATGACCCCCTGGTGCAGTCGTCCACACTGTGCACCGAGATCATCGACTCGGTGCGTCGCCTGATGCTTACAGTCAGCACTAAGTGTAGCCGTGAGCTCAAGCCACTGTGGACCACACCTCGACGCTACACCTGCAGAGAAACACTGGTGGTGGTTGGAGGACGCAAGAACAACGAACAAACCTCACGTGAAGCACTGCTGTACGACGAGAGGACCCATCGTTGGCAGTGGTTGGCCAAGCTCCCTCTGCGGCTCTACAGAGCTGCATACGTGTGCATCCACAGCATCCTCTATGTGCTCGGCGGCCTGAGCCTGTGCATGACGTCAGGCGACAGCTCGGTCAGCGCCACAGTTTACACACTCTCCCTCAAGACAAACCAATGGAGGACTGCCGAGCCCATGTCGGAGCCACGATACGCCCACCAGAGTGTGTCCTATCTGCACTTTATTTTTGTGTTGGGAGGCATCGGGGTAGACAAGCAGATCTCGCAGTCAGTGGAGAGGTATAACAGTATGTTTAACCAGTGGGAGGCCATGGCGCCGATGCCCACAGCCGTGCTGCATCCGGCCGTTGCAGCCAGTGATCAGAGGATCTATGTTTTTGGAGGGGAGGATGCCATGCAGAACCCAGTCAGGCTGATTCAGGTAGATAAGAGCAATGGATCAACACTCAAGTGCCAGGAATGGTTGCCATACAAATTCAGACATGGCCTACATAATTTAATTGTCATTATCAGTTATTTAAAATTAAGATACACTCATTATCTAGTCACCACTTGGGCTTACGGACACTCGGATGACACAGGAGCAGTATGGAGGCATTTTATGTTTATTTCTGTTATTTTTTTACATTTGAAGAATTGATCGCCATTTATATCAATTGCATTGGATTTGGCTGCAAAACTGTTCACCCCTGAAACTCCAAAAGTGTTTTGTGGACTCAAACACTTCACCCACCCCTCCATCGGCATAGTGGAGAGTGGATAATGAGAGGATTTTCATTTTTGGGTGAACTATCCCTTTAAGTTCTTTAGAAAGTCAGCACATGTTGAATCTAAAAAGCAGAATGAGTGTTAATTTTTGTCGCATGTCAACAGGTTTATCACATCGCTCGCAATTTGTGGTCGAGGCTGGAGACGAGGACGGTGAAAAACGTTTGTGCCCCAGCTGCCGTCATAGAGGACAGGATCTACATCATAGGAGGTGAGTTCAGACTTAATAAGTGAAGCAAGAGCTCGGAGAAGGGATTCTTCTGTGGAACATGTTTTATTTCCTAATTCCCCGACATGGGACACCTCAACTCCTCACAACCAAAGTGGCACATCACATCTTCCCTCATATCACTTCGCCAATGTTTAGCAACACTCACATTACATGCACTATTTCCAGGACTATTTCACCACAGTGTAATCAGGGTTGACTGATATTAACAGCAGTGCCCATATTAATTGCGTTGATGACACTCCGATGTTGTGTGTTTGATCGTTTTCAAACAGTGGCTCAGAGGAATATGTTACAACCTGGCAAACAGGCGTTGTAGGTTTTAACACCTGACCTCACCTGACAATCTCATTTCCAGGGTACACCAGGCGAATGATCGCCTACGACACCAAAGCCAACAAGTTTGTCAAGTGCGAGAATCTGAAGGAGCGAAGGATGCACCACAGCGCGACCGTGATCAACAACAAGCTCTACGTCACCGGCGGACGCATCCTCAACGGCCAAGATGTCATCGAGGACTCAGATTGCTTCGAGTGTTACGACCCAAAGACGGACATTTGGACGTCAAAAGGCTCTTTGCCGTACAAGCTGTTCGACCATGGCTCTCTGCCACTGGTCTGTGTATCCAACAGACCCAACCCACCATGACCTTTTATCCAATCTGCCACCTTTGGCAAAAATTGGCAGTTCTCCGCCTCCCTTTCGCCATGATCTATCGGCCTTGAGCTTCACAAATGGGAAACCATTTGGTAACAGACTGCATTCTCTCACGCGGCTCAGTCTCTGCCACAGTTTAGCGGCACGTTAATCGAGGCTGACTTCACGGTGTCAATCAAAGAAGAGCTCGGACCGACGTGCGGAGCCGTCACGTCTGAGGCACCTGGGGTGGAACCGAACCCCGGAGATGACAAGAGGCCGTCTGCACAACAAGCAGCTGCTCGGACACCAAATCCCAAAAGCTCTGTCCACAGACGGTTGCACTCGTTTGATGCTAACTTAACGTGTTAATGTGTTTATTTCACCAGACGTTTACACACAGCAGAGGACTCGCAGCTGTTCTGTAAAAACTGAACACGTTATATATCTGTTCGTGCGTTAACTCAATATGTTTAAAATGTCCGATCAGACAGTCGCACTTTGAAGAAAACACATTCCTCCATGACCCTCATGCTTCTAACAGGGTTAACATGACGATGATGAAGGGTGACAAGCTCCCATGGCAAAGTCCATCATGGTCGATCTTTATAGGGCTGACATGTTGCCAAGAAGAACAGTTTTATTGAAATGACATTATCCTGTTTTGTTGGTTTAGTCCATGAAGCTGAGCTCTATTCCTGTTGCCCCCTAACAAAGCATGTTTTGTGTTTTATTCTTCATCTCGTGTCATTGTTACATGAAGAAAATGGCTTCTCAGGCAGCTCCGATGATGTGAGGAAATGTGACACTGCTATATTTGAATGTAAAGTGCCTGGTGGGTATGCAGTGACCTGCTACGCGCAATTATAACTGAAAAGGGTTTTTGGGGAGATCAGTGATCTGACATCAATCTTCCAATCGCCTGAGGAAACAACGAGACAACACAGGAAGATGCCAGATGTCCCAGAGGAAAGGAGAATTCAAAATAGCGTCTCTTCTATGTCTTTCCTTTTCCTCCTCGACATAACTGAGCTCCATTTAGGGATCAATATGAGATTTAGACTATTTTCTCATACGTCTTAAATTTAGCTAAAATATAACTTTTCTCTTGTCTCAGCCTGATCCTCAGTTAAGATCTTCAAATGCTCCCATTTCGGTTTCCCTCCGGGTTGGGAGAAACGGATCAGAATTGAGTAATATTCAAAAAATAATTTATTTATTTCTCATGAGACAAAGAAAAGACAGTGAGCCAATGAGATTGTGAAGACATATCTTACCCAGGGGCGTTTCAAAGAACCTGGGAGGCCCTACACAATTGTCGTTGCTGTGGAGTAACTGTAATCAACCCTTCTCAGTTTGGGGCCCCAAGTCACTACATGGCATCTGTACCCTGTTGAAACGCCCCTGGTCTTACCATCACCGCGTCTTCATCCTGTACCGTGACCCCAGGTGATGGTTTACATGGAAAACCTGTTGTCACCCCAATGGATCATCTGTGTGTTTGAGACTATTTAAGACCCTGATCCTCTGCATCGTGCACAATGTGCTGCTGTTACTCGCACAAGTGAAAGACCTTTCTTTTTCTTATTGTACTTCTATAAATGATCATTGATTTCCCTGCGTGTGTGTGTTGGAACACTGACGTAGGTTTTTACAGAACGTGGTGACAAAACAAACACAATCCTGTTTAGAAGTTATTGTTTTGAATGTCCCAACGCATCAGAACAACTGGTTGAGTCTCTGCTTACTGGTCCCCAGTTGAACTTAGACGCTCCCCCAGTTGTCTGCAGAGCGTCTGAGTCATGTTCCCTTCATACACAGGAGCACATGGTTGACACAGACACACGTTGCTATCAGGTGACGCGCTTTGCTCGCCGTTCATCACGAAGCCCTGCGGGCCTTATATTTAACTTTGGTGTAATAGTGTAAGAATTATGACAGAAAGTTTGTCTTCGAGGTAAAGAACACAGAGTTTATGTCACAGTGAGACTGACATGTGGCGATCTCTTGATCCTCCAGAGCACTTTCCTCTCATACGGCGCGTCAGCCAGCATGTAGGAGCTCCACATGTGGGCTAAATATGTAGCTACACCCCCAACACACACGCACACAACTACCACCAGGCTCAACATGTATACGGTCCTTCGGTGAAGCTGACTTAAGGGGAAGAGACCTAGGATCAGATTTCTGTCTTAGCATTTTAATCCACTGCCTGTCAGTGGGTTTAAGTCGCCCCTCGTTAGGCCTGGTCCCTCTGAATGCCTCAGAACAGCGCTCTGTGTGTGTCCATGTGCTGGCGTCTGGAACCAAATCATCATCTGGAACAAAACTAAGACTTTAAAAATCGGAACACTTCTGAGTCAAGTGTCATCTGCAGCGTTTGGAACCAACACGGGGGAACTTTTCACTGAGCTGCTGCTGAATGCGAAGCCTATTCAGACTTTTTATTGAGTGTGTGTGTGCGTCGCTGTCTGTTCATAGAAAACAGTGTGAGGGTCACTGCTCAGCCAGGTTATTTTCAGGGTCTGTTACTAACCCATCATGGGGTAACATTTCATTGCTAGGCTGCACACACACAGGAGCAGCATGCATGAAGCAACACACACACAGTACATACAAACCAATATCTACCACGATTTAGAAATGTCAAGGAAGTCCCACAATGATCAGATTAGTACATTGATCAGCTAAAATTAAAGTTTTTCCCTTTTACACATTTTGAGCATCGGTACTAAAATGCCTGCACAAACAAGATAATCTCAAAATTCTTGTACAAATCCACTTAATTCAGAATTTAACAAGGAGGGCAGTCACTAGAGCACATACCTCCACCAACAATCACTCATTATCCTAACTAACAAAATAAACTTAACATAAAAACACAGACAACATTTTAGTGAAAATAAGCAACAGGATTTATTTTATTTTCAATACTGGAGTCAAACTACATAAAAACCATGTCAACCACCATGAAACCAGGAAATTCTTCAGGCGATAGCTTCAGCTGATGAATCTAGAGCTACTTGAAGGTGAAGGTCATACATGTTAAGTATTGCAGTTTGAATGGACACGTTTTAAAATGATTTCTATTGTAGTTGGTCAGCTGTAAAGATAGATTTTGAATGGCAGCATTTTACAGTGTCAACATTATCCAATACATCAACTCTGGTGCAAATTAACATGGGTGCAGTACACAGCTTGTACCACAAGATGTCGCTAAGACAACAGGAGGAGGCGAGGACAACAGAGAGGTTTCCCATCACTGCCCTCTGCTGGCGATAACTTGGAAATTCTGCAATAGGGTACGAACGAGGAGGATTTTATTATAATTTCTTAAAAACAAATAGGTCACAGTTCAGCATGCACACATTCATTACACAGGTCCAAAGTAAAACTGATCAAAGGGACTAATCTACTGGAACAGTTGACAGGCTGGTCAGGCTTTGTGATCATTCGGTGAAAACGGTCACAGAACGCATTATGAACACGAGATGTTTTAAATGTGTACTTTATATGCAAGTTGGACTATAATGTTCACGGAGCTCATTCAATGACAGTTATTAACTTAAACGTTTCCTACAATCAAGTCAGTGGAGTGTTTTGTTTGAGCCATTATTCTTCCTTTGGAAACAAACCGCAGACATTCACACATACCTTCATTCAAGGGGATCCTGGGAAATGGCACTATGGACCCAGATGTAACAAATAAAGATTAATTATTATTATTATTATTATTATCAATTAAGACAAAAAAAACTCAACATAAACAATAAATTGGTCCAATAAAAGTGCTATTTGCGATTTAGGAGTATCTTAACACTGAGGAGTTTATGAACTATACAACAGAAATAAAAATCGTACTATCAACACAAATATAAGGACACTAATAATAAAAAGGTCTGAGAAAAAAAAAAAGAAACACCAGAGGCAGGAATCCTAGAACATGGTAAAATGATATATCTACTTCATTGGAGTTTTTTTTATATTAAATTTTGGAATAATTAAGATATACAGCATGTACACATTCACAACCCACGTTTCTGTACTTGAGTTGCGCAGCTTGGAACATGGAAGGGTAAAGACACCAAGAACAATGCAGTACCCTCAAATGTCCCCCATTGAGTTTATATATCACACATATGTACAGTAGGTCCATGACTACAAAAGGCATTCAAAGAAAAATACATTTTGGCACCAGGCACAGAATTTGAATATACATTACAACTCAAAGCTGAAGCCCCCCCCCCCACCGTGAAAAATAAACCGACTCTTCTTAAACCCACAGTGTGTTTGTGAATACAGTGATTATGCATTAAATAGGACTAAAAAGTGAGTGATGACGTAACATTTGGCATACTTGTTGCTGGAAGAATAAAAGGAGGGGAGGGGAGGGGGAGGAGGGGGCGGGGATCGACCCCGGCAGACCTGACACGAGGATCAACAGTGCATTTCTGTCACAAAAGACAATCGGTTGTTCTTCCTGAGTGCTCCAAGTAAACAGGAACTGGAAAACGTATCGAGCGCTAGGATCAGGTTCAGGGTTGGGCCTCAAACATCAAACATCACTGCAGCTTTTGGCTTTCTGTGTCGTCTAACCCTGCTCTCGAGTCAGATATACATTCTCTTACCTGGTTCACAACCGCGACATAGGCAGCTCAGCGTGTCCATCACTGCCGCTGTTAGAAACATGGCTCTCCTTCGTGATCTGGCAGCTACTGCGGAGTCCTGACTAGTCAAGACCAATCAGAGCATGCCATCGTTTCCTGAGATGGGGGGGGGTAAGGTATAAGAACCTTTTCTACCTTTGGGGTGGGACGGACTGGCTTCATGGCTTCATTTTTCTTTTTGAAAATCACTATTTACATAAACTGTGGTAAACCAGTCCGTGTAGAGTAAGAGGAGATTTTTATTCGTCATGGAATGAACAAACTCAGCGTAACAAAAGTGCACAGGAGCAGTCCTACACCTCGTTGATGGTGCGCTCCGAGGGCCGGAAGTTGACGGAGTTGGACGATGACATGTAGAAGGATTGAGTTTTGCGATTGCGATTGAGGCGGGCGCGTTTGCTGGCCACGCACAGGCTGCGTCTGCTGGAGGAGATGATCTCCGTGATGAACTTCTTGCAGTCTACACACACCTCCATGGCGACCCAGTCCTCCGTCAGCTCCTTGGGCAGCTCCAGCTCATCCTCTGACCGGTCGTCTTTGCTGCTGCTGCTGCCGCCGCCGCCATGTTTGGCCAACCTGAGGATGAAGAGAGAAAACGACGAGATTTGTACCACACTGCCATTTTATGTGTCCGCCAACCAGTGCAGTTTCTGTCTACACATTTTATGAGATCACTGTGACCTTTGAACTCTAAATTATATAATGATCTGCAGAAATCCCCTAAAGGCAGGCTGTGCGAGCTCCACAGTGACATACTTGGAAACACTCCTGCGTAGGCTGTGTCGACTTTGTCCGGAACCAAACGGGTTCTTCTCAGGCTCGGCAGACGCATCCCTTGCCTCTTCTTTAGCCATAGTGCTGGGGCCCAGGGAGTAAATGGGCAAGGTGGAATAAGGCTTCGATGGAAGACGCATCTGAAGGAGAATGATAGACAAAATGATGAAAAACACGACAGTTCTCAACCGTTTTTACATCAAAGTGTTTGTGAGTGTGTTAAATATACAGAAGTTGACAGCCTCCTACCTTTTTACAGCACTGGGAGCACACAGGCCTGGGAAAGATACAAATGAACCGTTAAGTTAGATATTACTGAACAGCAGCTGCACTTCAGACTAATGCAGGTTGCAACAAGTTACACTTTAAGACCATGATGAACATTGTTTTAGACCTGTGTCAAGTACGACAGATACGAAGGAAAATCAGAGTCATGGAATTTGTTTTCACTTCCCTATTATTAAAAATAAGGTGAAGCAATAACCCTCGAAATGTGTGACGTTATTTCTCAAACTACAGGCAGAGGCCACTCAGTCGTTCCCACAAACAAGTGTACTGAGATAGATTCTGACAAGGCTGTCTGGAGATGATCAGTTATTGAGACAATGGTCTTGTTTGCAGTTGTATTACAGCGTCCGTCATCAAATAGAAAGAACTACGACAACCCTGAAACATTTCAACTGCTCATTCTAGAGCCCTACAGAGGTAGCACAACATTATTAGGACCTGCCTTAACATATTTATGACACTGTACATAATACTGTAAAGTATTTAAGAGTATTTCTAAGATCCTGCGGGACCAATGCAAGTGGTTCTGGAGAAAAATAATCCAATGTACCTTTTGCAGAATTGGCAGGTGTAGGACCAGGTGAAGAGGGAGAACCTCTTGGTCCGACATGAGAAGCACAGCTGGAGAGGAAAGAATGAGGTGAGGTCACTGACATTTAAATGAGTCCGAAAACATCAGGCCGAGTGAAGACAACCTACTTTTCCTTTCTTCAGAGCGTTGTAGATTTCTTTGTACTGCTGGAACTTCTCCAGCTCCGCCTTGACCAGAACCTGTCTGATGTGCATCACCTCCTCCACCGTCAGGGCCAGACACTCCGCCGGGTAACAGAACTCCTCCTGGAAGAAGAGACTCCACACTTCAGCAAACTCCCTCAGCGTTCACAGATCAGTGAACAGATGATGTCAAAACGCAAAACTAAAGACATACTGAGAATCCCACAAAACACAAGCACCCAGCAACCACCACTTGACCAGAAAAGCAAACATGCAGTGAGATGGTGCAGGTGAGAGCAGGCGACAATGTGAAATGATGCCTCCCAGCGACACACAACACCTGCCATGTTGGTGGTCCACAGCGTTTCACAATAAGTCTCCTCCCTTCTCTTCACTCTAGTCCTGACTAAAGCTCCATTTAAAAATAATCTAAAACAAGACTCGAGAGGTCTCCTGTTCACACAAATGGTCACCACGCAACGTCTCATCTATGCGCGAGAGAGAATAAGACGAGAAAGAAGAAAAGGACGTAGAAGAGAGGAGGAAGAAGAACAGGAAGAGGAAAAGAGGAGGAGGAGGAAGAAGAAAAAGAACAGGAAATAGAAGAAGAGGATGAGGAAGAAGAAGAGCAGGAAGAGGAAGAAAAAAAGAAGAGGAAGGAGAAGAAGCGCGTGTAGATGCGATTATCCTTGACTGATTGGAATTTAATAAACTGGTGAGTGAGAGACCTTGTACGTGCAGAGAGAATAAGGTAGTGAGAGAGTTTATTAAACCCAACCAGTGGTTATTAACCCCCCGATGAGCCTCCTACTTTCTCTGCTGCATTGTTACTCTACATCCTTGATTCAGCCCTGATTCACCTAACACCTAAGTCTGCTGCGTTACGTCTGTACTGTATTCTGGATGAGTTCCCCCCACACAGTGCTCTGAGCGTTTGATGGTAAAATGGGATCACATGTAGTTAAAACAGTCACATACCGAACCCTGCGCACCACTGGCAGCTTCCACCTGACCAGAGGGAACAGGACGGACATTCACACAGGAGCACGGCCTTGGATTTTAACAAGCTAATCACTTCATGAAATTGAATACAACTCAATGAGCTCGTTAGGGTCTTTTTCTGAGAGAGAGACGGTCAGTTATTTCATTATTTACAGGAAAAACTGTTCAATGATAAAAAAGTAAAAGAAAAAGAGACGATCATCAGCCTCCACCCCAGCATCTGCTCATACCATTACCTAACGAGTATTTATGTGGCATGAAGCAACAGTCAGTGCGTAACAGAGTCTCATGATTCATCATCTGACAGCGTCCATTTCAAAAGGAAAACTGTTCGCCAACATGGCAGCCGTCATCCTTCATCTCACTATGTAATATCTTCTGCTCCTTCATGGACATCGCACATCAGAGCTGGTGCCGACTGACGACCTGTCTCCTGTGTGGACCCTGAGACTAATCCTACACAAACAATATGGATGGTGATGGATAAGGAGGGTTTTGACCAAGTTACCTTGGCGCTGGGATCCGCCATCAGCTGCAGCAATTTACAAAACAGAAAATAACTGCGAGTAAGTCTTTGGGACACGACAGTCGAGCAGTGTAAACACGTTATTGAGACATGAGCACCACAGGGGGGGGGGGGGGGGGGGGAAACACAACACCTGGTATCGATGTGAGACCTGAGCTTGAGCTTGGATCACACATTTAGAAGATGCCAGACTTATTGTGAATTCAATCACTGTGAACTACAAAACTGTAAATGCTATTTTTAGACTAGAGCCTTTCACAGACATCTGTGTTTATATTTGCAGATATGAAAACAGAATAAACCCCAAAAATCGGTCGGGCTCTACTTTAGTCTACATAGATTTTTCAAAAGTTGAATTATTCTCATTCTTGACTGATGAGTTGTTTTAAAGTGAATCATCAGCAATATAAGACTAATAGAGTAAAAAAAAAAAGTACATATGACAAGTGGTACTCCAGAGTAACCTTCCTCTGGATCATATTTAAAACAGCAATAGGAGAGAAGTCTATTTTAAAACTTAAAGTAGGAGATACTGTGAAATTTCAATAACAGCAAGTTTATGTCAATGAGAACCGTCCTATTCGTGTCTTCTGATGCGACGACCTTCAGCTGCTTGGAGCTGGGGCCACGGCCATTTAACTAACAAGTGGTGAGAACGAACCAATGCCATCTGAATCTCCTTCGCAGCAGCGGCCTGTCCTGTGGTTTCAATTACATGCATCAACCTCAGTAGAATCATACGACCAGCACAGAGCGGCTCTGAGAACCAGTGACCTCATGCCAAACAAATGACCAGTCACAGGACGGGAGCAACTTCAACAGACATATATTGTGCGTCCGGTGTTGTAGGGAGACGTAGCCATGGTAACAGGCTGCGTTACATAATACACGACTAAACCCCTGCTTTTTATATAGATATATCTTATTATTGACTACTCTGATCAGATTACTGGATAACCATAGGTACAACAGTAAATAATGTAACATCATATTATAGTTTAATAATGTAACAAAGTGTTTTTCCACTGGTGCAGTAGAATCTGTTGTGTCTGATGAGATGTAGAAGATTAAACACCTGTCATCGACCTGAGGGGCTTCATTCATTTATTTATTCTTTCAGGTCTTATTAGAAATTGTTGGTTAACGTACCAAAGACTTGGAGCTCTGTCTGGATGGAGGCACAAAGGGCCGGACGCTGGTGGGGGCCTCCTTCTCGATGGTGTGCCTCCTCTGTGGAGACCGACGCTTGTCTGGCTGCGGGGTGGCGGAGATGGGCAGGAAGGTTTGGAGGAGCTGGAGTAATAAAGAATACACAAGAGTGAATACAATGAATATTTGGCAAAAAGCAGAGTATAATATGTTAAAGTATATTCGAGGTAACACTCCTACCCTTCTTCCCTGTGACGGACTCAGGCGAAGTGTCCTCTATTAGAGACGTGGACATACTCGAGCTGCTCCGTGTGGTCTCCTCCTGTTACGCAGAACATTTAACACAGTCAGTGTCATCTGTTTTTATGGCGTCAAATAACAAATTAACTTTATAGGGTTTGATCTTCTTATAGAAACGAATACATTATCCAGCAGTCAGCAAAGAAGTTAGCTTATTTTAGCCATCATCTTACGTCCGATTCGGAGCTGTCCAGCTCGGCCAGTGTGGGCGCCCTGAGCAGCCTCTTCCTCTGGCAGAGCGGCTGCACGCCTCCACCTTGACTGGGTCCCTTGGTGCCGCTGGCCAGAGACTGGGTGCTGACAGCCAACTTCCTGGGTGCATCAGGAGTGTCTGTGTGTCAAAGGGGGAACAGGAGAGGATTCAGGCTTCGGTTTAACTAGAAATGAGCCGTCTCCTTATCTGAACAGCTGGCCAACACAACTACTGTGTACACTACGGCTGTCTTTGAAATGTAAATATATGATACCACAGTCAGTATACACAGACCACATGTACCAAGTTACAGTTCTCCTCAAGCAAACAAAACTAAAAAGCCTTAAGTACATTGGGTTCCAAAGAACAAACTAGAATTTCTGCCATGCGGTTGTATTCCACCGCCAGCCAGTGCAGTTTCAGTCTACATACACTTTCTTCCAGATTCATGAGACCTGTGAACTTTGACCCCTGGAATTTAATCAGTTTCTTTTAGTCCAAGTGAACATCTGCAAATTTGAAGAAATTCCCTAAAGGTGTTCTTGAGATATCGAGACTGGGACGGACAACCCGAAAATATAATAAGTAATAATAAAAAGTTAAAGCCAAAACAACAGATCACAGCGTTGATGTTCACTTTAGTTTAAACCACGAGTCGCTGCTTCACGTGTCTTTTACCTGAGCTTCGGAACAGGTCCTGAGGAGTGCTGATGCTTTTCCCTGCACCTGAAGAGGAGAGAAGAGAAGACAGTCTTCATCATGACCACACACATTAATATCACAGTCCCTAACAGCAGACTGGAACCACAGGGAGGACACGACGGCAGCAAGCATCTGTCAGAGCAGGTGTGAAGTGAGGGGCGACAGGGACACACAGATGTTTTGTGCACAGCTGCGAAGCACAGAGGGAAGTGAAGATAAAACGATGAGCCACAACACAAAAAAAATAATATATATATATATATTATTCTCACATGTCCGTCTGGATTAGGTGTCGTTCTGTGAACTGCGGAGCCACAACCAGACTCATCTGCCGGTCAACTATTTATCTGAGTTGTTATGCAAGGTTTCATATTCCACAGTGAGAGCGGATTAGGGTGACGAGCAGGTCACACTGGCTGCAGACTGATGATCTGTGATTTAACTCTACTGGCTCAATGAATCATCACCAAGACCACAGATACTGACTGTGAGGAACTACTACACCCAGAGCTTTTCAAACTCTTAATATAAACCACTCATAACATGCTGAATATGCTGCTCTTTTGAAGAAGGGACTAAAGGGAAATTTCTGATCCGAATGTATCAGCCGATACACATACATGAAAAACAGCATTGGTTCCTAAGATGATGTTATCAAACCATTATGGCAAAGAAAGGCTTGATATTGTACAGTTCAGTCATAATATTTTATTATAAATAAATATAAATACAACCAAATATATAGAGCTTGAATTTAGAAAATAAATATAATTTTGAATGAGGAATATAATATATTTCGGAGTCGTTTTTTCTGTAAAATATTATTTTTTATCGGCACATATCAGCAAATATAAACACCGCTCTAATCAGATGTGATATTTTATAGGGAGGTCATTTTTAATTTAGTGTCTTTATTCGTATATTGTTTGAAGGTACATTTTATGTATTTTTACATTTAAAGAACTTTGTTACCATGTTTTGAGAAGTGCTATATAAAAAAAGACATTATAATAAATAACACAACAATTTCACACAACCTGAGATTAAGTCGCACTCTCCTGATCCATCTTTTCTTTTACGTAGAGTAGCTTTACGCATCACAACAGCCAACAAGTGACAGCAGTGTATCATACACACAATTTCTATGACACAAGCATGAAATGAAAAAGGAGGTGTGTGTGTGTTTAGAATCAGGGAGGAGCAGGTGCCTTGACCTTAAAAACAGCCTGGAATGAAACACAAAGGAGCGACAGTAGGAGCGACAGTAGGAGCACAACGGCTGACGTTCAACTTTACCTGACGAGTCAAAACTGTAAGACGTGCTAAGAGGCCGCATGACTGGCAGATATGCCCGTGTTTGGAAAGAAAAAAGAAAAATGGAGGCAGAGAGGAGGAAAAGAAAATCCACGAGAGTTAAAATGGATGGAAGGCAATGAGTCATCCAAGTTTGTAAAACATCATTCAGAAAAATAAAGTGTTCACCCACTGCACATTAACTCCAACTGGCCTTCTGACGATCATTTTTTCTTAAAGCCAATTGCTTGTGTTGGAATTGGCGACACTAGTGAAGTCCCTCAGAACTGAAATCTTGCATACGTTACATGTCGCTGTTTTTCTTGTGGGAGCATGAAATATCTGCTGAGATTTTAGCTAGCTCTGGATAATGCTATGGAATCACTTCTTCTTAGGCTCTCTAAAAACAGTGACTATACTTCGAAAAACGTGGTATACATTTAAAAATGCTGCATTTTCAGCAGTATTGGAGGCATTTCTGATGTTTGCATCAGTATTGGAACATGTCTACACCCTGATATTAAAAACATTGCATTCATTACTTTAACGTTCTACAGGTATAACTTATAAGGCAAAACACCACAACATTACTTCCTGGAATTAGAAGAATTATCTAAAAAACGTAAGATGTATCTTGCCTAATGCATTGGATTTCTTTACTTTCCCTATTGTAAATTAACTTTTTCCCCCCTCTATTTATCAATAAAACGTAATACTCGTTCTAATATCAGCTTTTCCAACAGTATTTCGGGGGAACACACGTACTGTCTCCTACGTATCTGATTACAAAACAACTGCTGCATGTTTCCCTCCTTAAGCTCCCAACAAAAGGCGTCTTGTGTACTGTAGAGGCACTGTATGGGACTGACTGCTGAAATATGCTCTTGTTTTTATCTGATTAAAGTTTAAATGGTTTAACACATTATCTACATACCCACAGAGCCTCTCGTGCACTGCTGGGTTTTATCGAGAATACCACAAAGGCTGCATTACATAATGGATTCATTTTAGACAAAAGGTCAATGGAGTTGAAACCAGACAACACCAGTCGGTAACTTTAGCAGAGCACATGTAGCTGCTGTAGACACAGTCGGCCTTGTTTAAACACTGTGACACGTCTGATTAGGTGAAGAGATCAATGTGGGGAGAGAGCTGTTAGAGTAAATGTCAGAGTGTTGAAGTAAACAGAGTAATGATGGATGCAGTTAAGAGCAGTGAAGTCATGGTTAATGGTTTTTTTGCTTTGAGTGGAGCTTCCATGCAGTATGTAAACAGCCACACTCAGAAACAACTGAGGCTTGTTTCAGATATAAAACAGATTCAGTTTGGGAGTTTGAACAAAAAGAACCAGAAGAGAGTTTCACTTCTATTTTTCATGTTCATTTGTGTGCTGGGATGTGTCGGCGTCTCACCCAGGCGAGTCCTGCGGATCATGTCCGGTGAGACGGGCCTGAGCTTCCTCTCAGCTTTGATGTCCTCCAGCAGGCGCTCATGGAGGCTCCGGGGTCGCACAGGGTGGGGTTTCAGTTTCCGGGCGGCAACCTGCCATGACAACCACAGAAGTGAGTGCTCGGCTGCAATTACCATGGAGACCAAAATGAAATTTACACCCCCCCTTTACTGCCCAGAGAGGCTGCATGTTTTGTAACAGATCAATCAATCATTCTCTAAATGTTGCCAAACTAAAAATACAGAAATACACGAGATGTACAGAGCTGTAGACGTAATTATAAACTTCTGTACGCAATTTAAAACTGCATGCTTGGTAATTGACCAATGGGAACCATTTAGTGGCACAGTGTGGTTTATTACTCACAGGGTTGAGAGGAGGTCGTGACCTGATGAATTCCAGAATAACTTCATGCGCGCTCTTCTTTAACCTCGGAGGGAGGTCTCCATTCACCTGGGACGACAGTGGAAAATAGGATATGGACAACGACTTATTAAAGAAAAAGGATAAATACAATTAAAACACATGCAGCCATCTGAGATTTCAACTCCACGTGCAGGAGACGAACACAATGTACATTTTGCCCCCAGTTAAAAGAAATTAATGTTTGTGGTTGAGCCTGTGAGGGTTGATGAAATCCACACCATGACTTTTCGCAGCTTGTAACGTTGGGAGCGGATGTCGTCCATCAGCATTTCGTAGGGCGTGAGCTGATACTCAATGGGCAGTGGGTTGTACTGGCGTTCCTGAACCTTCTTTAGCTTTACGCCGTCTCGAAGATCTCGCATCACCTGCACCCAGAATCGTGCCTGGATGGACTTAAATAATTAATACACTTTGCAGGAACGTGCAGCACACATGTAATGCAATTGCCAATGCATGGTTACATAGTTAAATCCAGTGGTGTATGTAGAGATCCTTCTTACCCAGTCTGCGTTTTGCAGCTCATCGAGGTCTTTAACAGCTTCCTCCCGAGTCTCACCTTCCATTCTCCGAAGGTTCTATCCAAGAGAAGGAACAGGGAATAATTAAATTAATTTAAAATAGTTTTCTACTGTTATGATATACAGTAAGTGAAGCACTGGCTGGAATTAAGTAAAGGTCAATGGCAAACTTCCAGCCGTCTGGTTAATTCCTCGATGGATGCTGTTTTGCAAGGGAACGTCGATATCAGTCTCATCCTATATTGACAGTTGTACCAGAGGGAAAAAGAGAAGTCAATGACCAACTAATGACTGCTATTAATGGGTCTGTCTGCCGAATCCTCACTGTACAAGCCGCTTATTTAAAGTTCTACGACTGTTGCAGACACCAAATCCACCTCCATGTGGACATGTGCATCCTGTTCTTTATAGTCTGTAGCATGTGGTGACCCTGGACATGGTAACAAGCTCTCTGCTGTGTGTGGCTGTGTGTGTATTTTAAAAAACACACTGTCACACCATCCTTTCACTTAATTTGTTTCCTACTGAAGGCCACGAGTGTGTACTGACTAAGAGAAGTAGCCACTCTGAGTCCATAATAAAGAAAAACTGTGTTCCTCAGTCCAACTCTTCTTCATTCTTGTCTCCAGTTCAGCTCAGGTTAATCCCCAAAAAATTGAATCAGACATAATCTATGATATCATCCAACGACAGACTTTCAAATCAAAAGACAGAACGTCATGAGCTTCTTTTCTTCTCATCATCTTCACACCCATGTTTCTGCTCGAACACATCCCTTATACCGGAGCGTAATCTTTTTTTTTTCCTACTGACATGATTGATCTCTTCTGATATCTAAACATGCTGGTACAGTATTTATCCTTCATCTTTCTTTTTTTTTTTTTTTTAAACCAGTGAAACTTTTCTCTCGGTGAAACTTAGCATGGAAAACTAAGGGTTTCAGTGTTTTTTACACCGGCAGGAAAGAAAAGGAGAAGAAGTTAAACTACACTGACAGAGGAAAGAGATTGTAAAGGCAATTTACACGAAATTGACAAGAGGGAGAAATGGACGTCATCGTGACAAAGAAGACTATGGAGAGGACTGGTAGAATTAGTTGATGACAACTGAGACAATGGATGGACGTATAAAAGTCTTATGTATTTGTTCTATATGACTGTAGAAATGATATCAAAAAGATAAAGACCTTGTTGATCATCCTCCTAAATCCTAGCCATGTGTGATGGTGTGTACTGTTACTCATTAGCAATTATCCTGTAACATCCAGTGGTACAGGAGGGGCAGAGGGGCCCCAGTCGCCTGGCAGTCCCCTCCTGTAAGCTCCTTTAACTGCTGTAATAACGTTACACTTGATTCAATAACCATATATTACACAAGAAGGTTTGCATGAATCACGCCTCCCGCTGAAGTCGCAGCCCGTGTGTTCATACTGTGCACTGACGCTACGCCGTCCGACAAGTCATGTGGACACATCCAACACGAACCAGTCGGTGCATGAGAGTTTCATACGATGCCTATTGATAGGACATGTTTTCCCAATCTGCTTTATGATGCACTTTTCATGCCTACGTTCTTCTGAAGATGTTCATTAAAATTATGTATTTTGCAAATTTGATTATAATAGAAACCTGTTTGATCACACCACGTGTTCATCATTGCAGCCAAAGACAAATACCTAGAGTGGCTCAGACCGAGCTCAAGAGAAAACTAACCGAGCCCGAGGCGTTCGGATTATGGAGAGAAAATAGACTGAACGTGGTCAAAAATGATGTACGATTGAAGAATACGATTTACAATTGTGTACAATGATTTGCATGTCACTTTCGCAAATGCATGTTTAAATCCACAAACAAATACCAAGCAATTTGTCCACATCAGCTTTGATATATTCATAATTTTCAAAACGATTTTTAAACTTCAACTTCACAGGTGTAAAAGCTTCTTGAATGTGTTTATCTACCACATGTTAAATTAGTGTAAACTGATCGGCTGCTATGCCTGGATCTGTTTACACGTGTATGTAGGCTGTTCAGACACTTTACACACGCTGCATTTCAGCGCCGGTGGAAAACTGGGTCATCTGGGCTTTCAGTGAATTTGTGTGTAATTTCAAAGTGGGAAAGATGTTTTTTCCTAAACAGACATTATAATTCGTCACGCCTCTATGAAAACTATTTTTTAATTTTTTGTGTCCGAACCTGACCAAAGCCTGGTGTTTTCCCCGATTACAGGCATGTGCATCATAAAACAATAAAGTAGATGGACCAGCCAACGTGACCAAATCTGACCCAAAGCAGAGCACCATTTCCAAATGTTTGAACCCAGCCCGAGTCTGTCGGGTCCCGTCGGATGCACACAAGTTCTTCTATTGTATTCTAAGTGGTGCAACTCTCATTAGAATAAAGACAAAGCACAACACATTATAAATCTACACACAAAATATCCATTAATTTCAAGTCTTCTCTGAAATTAGACTCTACTCTCCAACACATCTTGGATGATTGTCTGAGACATTCTGCCTCAAGAGCTCCACAGGGATCCTGTCACTACTCATACTCCATTACTCCTGTAGCAATACTCTCATTTACAGGAATCAAATCTGCCAGCTAGCAGGCAGCATGGTGCCAGATCATGTCTATTCAGATTTAAAATCAACCCCAACAAGTCTCAGTGATGCAGAGTTCTCAGATGCCCTGAGCAGGGGGGTCAGACAGGGACACCAACACAGTCTGGACCCTGTGGGCGGCCGCTGTTGTTATTTCTGGGCACGACTCTGGTATTTTCTTTTTCCAGCAATAAAAACCCTGTTGACCAAACAGATCCTAATTCAACCCATTAAATAATTTTAAAAAAAAAAAACAAAAGCAGATGAGTAGAAACTATTAAAAGCGAGTGTCTAAGTTTCTCTACATTTCAAAAGGTGTCGATGACTCAGTGCACATGTCAGACTATAATCACGTGTCATGGCAAAAGAAAAGAAAGCCTCAGATGGATGAGCAGATGGAATGGTTTGTTTTTCTGCTCATCTGGGACTTATCCTCACCACATTCCTCATTAACTTGCAGCGGTCAGATGCCGGACTGTCTTACCTCTTTGGCACTCTTGATCTTTTCCAGAAAGGTGCGCAGCTCCCTGGTCTCGGTATAGAGAGCGCGGCACACGGCCTGGTAGTGACTGGGAGCGTCTGACGGGCTGGGCAGGTGGGAAGAACATATCTGGAGGGGGAAAGAGCAGTTTGTGTGACCAACTATTTATTTACATTATAGAAAAAGAATATATACACACCAAAAAACCTGCGCAAAGTGAATTTTTGACAGATAAATAGGTAATCCTAAAAACGTTTGTTTTAATTGATTTAACAATCTGGATTTTGTCCAAATCTTATAGAATTACAATGATGTTAGCCTGAACTACTAAGCTACATGCTTATTGACTTTAAATCTTCTGCCAAACCCAAATTATAATAAACAATAAAGTGACTACTTTAACGATTTAAGTGAATGTTCTAAAGCAAAAGTACATTCAGGGTGTGACTAATTTAAAACTTTTGTTTGTTTAATTGTGGAAGTGGGTGTTTCGAAAGGTTTTTATTTACTCTCTATTAACCATGGGTGTGTGTGGGCACAACATGCAATAAACCAATCTCTCATTCCATTTAAATGCCATGTGCACATGCATCATGGTTATAATGATCATAAGTGTCTCTGCAGAGGAAACTATTACTTATTACTAATGGTGATAATAGGCCCATAGAATATCAGTGAAGTACTGTGGAGCCCCACGGGTCACCTGGTGGTGTCGCTAGATGGTGTAACCCCCCCCCCCATGAACATTTCTATAAATTGTCATGGCGATCCATCCGCTAAACATTTCTACCATCCACAGATCAACAACACTAGAGCAGCTAAAACCTTTTACCGTGTGCAGGAAAACAACAGCGTGAACCTGATTGTCCAGTATAGCAGCGACATTGTGGGAGCGGCATCACCTGAATGCCATTTAAAAGATCTGACCCGTATGATTCGCCTGTGATTGTAGTGATAATAAAAGGCTGCCTGCATCAGTAATGGTTGAGCCGTCAAACTATCTCCAACGACAACAAAAAGGAATAAACCGGACAAATTACATTTTTGGTGTTCGTCTAAAGGGCTTGGTGAGCCACAGGCATGTCTGACTCAGCAGAAAGTGGCTTCTTCCTTGTCATTGAGAGGACATTCCCACGTAAAACGACACCTGGGCAGTGACAGTATTTGCCGACATGCTAAAATAATTTTCCCATCTGTGGTTTCCACTCTTTTTACTAAACACAATGTTATTTATCAAGCACAAAAACATATTTATCACCCGAAAAACAGGAGGCACAAAAGAAGTTAAACCGCAACATGAGCTAGTGTCACTCTTTACAGATTTGAGGTCAAACTGAGGTCTCCCTGTGCGTGACAACTTGTGAGCGATCGTCAAGAGATAAATGTTTGGACAATAATCCAAACCATGAGCCGTGTTTAGACATCAACTCCAGAGGATGTTGGCACAATTGGGTCCGGACTTTCTGCAAGCTTTGCTTTTCACACATGAACAACGCAGCAGGAGATTCTCCGCTCTACACAGAAACCTACGGAGAGTTCAGGTGAGGGGTGGCGCTCTCTTGACATCTTTGTCGGTGTCATCTACGGGAATGGCTCTGCTTTTTCACCCCGATATATTTGTTTTCATTTTGGTTTTATTTATTCATTCTTTAGTCTTGCGTCCACTACGTGTCAGAAACGGCATAAACAAGCCAATACGCTCACGGTGAATCCTACAGAGGATCTTTCTGCCGTTTTCTCACATGGACTCATTCAGACATTATCCAGAGTTTTGACAACAGGCTTGGTGGTAGAAACTCCGCAGATATTTGCGTTCTCCCCACCGGAGAAAGTCAGGAGATTTTCTGGAGTTCAGTGCATGTCTGAAAGCAGCTCCAGATTGACAGCTCTGGTAAGAGGCCGTTGGCCGATGTAGGCACTCCCTCAGTTTGCTCCATTTTACTAATGCACCACTCTGCACATTCACCAGCCAACTATTCCTGTCAACACCAGTCAGCTTCACGTCCCGCTGAACCCTCGTCGACCCAACCTGCCTCTGCCTGACACAACAGCAGAATGCCGAGGAAGGTCAGTCAGGAATGTTTCGTTGCCTAATCTGGCCATGTCATATCAACATGTTGCAGACTACACTCAAAGACAATCATTGTTGGGAGGAATTAGGGGCCAGGCCGGTGCCGCATTGGAAACAGACCTAACATTTATATCCTACTAGGTTCATTATATGGAGGGAACAGGCTGTGAACAATTCTAAACCTATTCCCCAAATACCGGTGTGTTTACACAGCTTTAATTACCAGTCTCATATTCTGAAGCTACTTGGGGAATTTACAGCGTGACGGCCTCCATCAGGGAAATTTGTTTTGAGCTGGAGTGATAATGACATGTGGACGCACTGCTCTGACCTAAGAAATGCAGGGTGGAAAAAGCAAAAACATTTTTGCAGAACAACCTACCAAGATAATATCTCGATAGCCACGAATGCTGCCGACTGTGCCGGTAGTGGTAGTGGAAACGAGCTCCTCTTCCTCCTCCTCCCCTTCGCACTCATCCTCCTCCTCAGTGGCCTCGTAGCCCTCGTCGGGACAGGGGTCGCTCTCGGTTTCTTCATTGTTGGTCATCATGTCGATCAGGCGCTCAAGCGGAGGGCTGAGTTCACGCTCCTCATTTTCCTTGAGGCCAAAGTCCAGAGCTTTGTAGATCATGACGCCCAGTGAGTCGATTACCTGTGAAGAAAAATAAAACAGATTGTTAGTTGACTGGTCTAAAACAGTTCCTCTGAATTAAGTTTCTACAGTCCGTTTTTGTATGTTTTCTCTGCCCCTGCTGATCTGTAATTAATGGCACACCAGCACATCCTCATGGAGCAAACCCAACTTCAGTTGGATAAACAAGTCTATTGACAGTAAACTCCATTCACCTGAACAGGCCGGAAGACGGGTCATGAGGCCACAGTGTTCCTCCAGACCGCCTGATTATTACCAGAATCTTAGGATGATTTCATTTAATAACTGCTTCCCCTCATTAATAAGCCGGGTATGACCCAACTTTTTCTGCAGCTTGATCCAACTCATCTTAATGTCTCAAACTACCTCCGTGTCGCTGTGAGACAAAGTCGCTCTTTCACTGCAGCAGGTCTTCTCCTGATAGCTCCAGTCAACCACTGCTCTCAAATCAACAAGTTTCACATCTCTTGTCCTAAATGTACCTTTGAGCTCATCTTGCTTCCAGACATTTTGTTTGACGGGACAAATAACCCAAATTGTTCCATTATTCTACAATCAGAGAAACTCTACTCAATCAACTAACTGGTTAAAAGTGGTAGTGTTCCTTGATGAGTGACAGCCCAGTGCTGCTTTATACCATATTTTGCACCACATGGCATCACTGCAGGTCTAAATGTAGCAACAACAAGTAAAACCTCAAAGCTTTTGTTAAAAGGCAATGAAACGATCCATCAGCGCGGCACACTGTGACTCATTCGTGTACTGTATGTTCTTATACTTAAAAGGAATGGAGCCACATTGTTGAAAAAGGGAGGCGTCTAAAAAACAAAAACAGAGCCGATATGGGTGAAGCCGGTGTGGACGGGCACGGCTGGCTGCTCTTTGGTGCACACACACACACACAGAGAGAGAGAGAGAGAGAGAGAGAGAGAGAGAGAGAGAGAGAGAGAGAGAGAGAGAGAGAGAGAGAGAGAGAGAGAGAGAGAGAGAGAGAGAGAGAGAGAGAGAGAGAGAGAGAGAGAGAGAGAGAGAGAGAGAGAGAGAGAGAGAGAGAGAGAGAGAGAGAGAGAGAGAGAGAGAGACCTGCGCATGTTTGGGGCTAATTACTTCAGCAACCAAGATGTTTCCACTGGATTGTTTTTGTCATCCATAGACAAAAGCAGTTCATGAGATAATAAATAAACACAGCCCTGTTTTCAGGTTTGTGATGACCGTCTTTCAGAGTATGTGTTTAGTGCTGTTGTCACAGTCTGACAGTGGGACAATGAAGACGATTCCTGACTTTGAAACCCTAAGACAAACTACGACGTTCTGCATCACCTGACTCAAAGAGCTACGTGCCCATCTTCTGCTTTGTTTGATCTAGAATGAAAAAGGTGAAAAGTTAATAAGTCAAGTCTGAAACAGAGTTTGACCAATTTCATGTCAGTACTGTTCAGGCTACAGTGGCCTTTGAGTTGTAATGATGTATATAATCAAAAATAAACATGCCATTTTTATTTATTCACAATTTTGGGTCTGGTCAAAACTGCTCAATACTAAACAGCAGTGGATCATGTCTCTGAATTTGTGTCATCAGAAAATGCCATGGCATTGTGGCTTTTTTTTAATTTAGATTTAAACTCCACACTGTCTTCCTAAAAAACAAAAACACTTAGTTCTTAAAAATACCAAAACAATAAAAGTAACCAAACCCATCAAAATCCCCCAACACTAATGTACTGATCCTAATCTCATTGAGCAAAGATCAATGATGTGGCGTTCTATGTTATCGTCTCTCAACGGTCTCTGTGTGCGGCTGGTAATCCTGTTCCAGGGCTAAAATAAATATCCTATTCCTTAGTGTCTGATTATGTAACCTCATAATCCATCTGTAGGACAACATGCGCTGTGCGATAGTCGGGGAATGCTGCAGTGACAGACAGTACAAGGGCTCTCATTCACTTGATGCAAATCTTCACGCTAAACTATCGTCAGTGATGAAATATGGAAAATCCTCTTGATTCCATGTCTAATGTATCAGTTGCATTAGACTACATTTCAAAATGAGCAATATTTATTATACCCAATAGGCCTGAGCCTATTCAGACAACAGTTGTTTGAATCCAGTTTCCCTGTCAACACAGAAATGTATTGGAATAATTAACGGTCCAGTCATTTAACAGTAGCTAGCACAAGAATGCTCACTATTCAGTGTATAATTACTTTAGTCTATCTTTACTCTGGTTTATGTCAGTTTACCAAATATAGACCACGGACTGTATATTAAGACGGACAAAATGAATGCCCCCTATAAGTGAAGCCAAATCGTCTTGATTGCCCCCTGGTGGCTTTATAGATAGATCTTCATTTGAGTTTATGTCTGAAGAAATGAGGGAAAACACATCTGAAACAGGAAGGAGGGGAAAAAACTGTATGATTTTCCAATTACACGTGATAATCTCATATGAAGACTTGTGACAGAGGAATGAGGAAAGGAGGCAAAGCAAAAGGCAGCGAGGCGGAAGAAGGCGGGGGAATGACTGTGCGGATTAAGAGTTGGGAAAGACGTCAAGAGAACCCACTGCTGGGTTTCAGGAACTGCCTGAGCCACTAATAGAAACCAGGCTCCACCTAGGAGAGGTGGAAGCTTGCCACAGAGGATGCAACACACATAGTGTGTTCCCACCAGTGAGGCCTCAGTCCCCCACAAAGTTTCCAACAGTTTCAAGATGAGTCATCTGGGTGTCAAAGGAGGAAAACAAAATGAATAGGTTTTTTACCAGTTTACTAAATAAATGTGTAAATTCTACAAATCATCCTCATGAATGTGGCTTTCTGAATATGTCCATTCACAATAATCTCCAGCCTCCCTCTACTTTTCTCACACTCCACTAACAAATAAAAAGATACTAGGCTCTCATATGGCATCATTGCCCAGGGTAAGAAATGTGGTTTTCCCAACAATGGCTTATATTATACTAGAGAATCTACGTTTTTCAGATGTCAGAGGGAGCGTGATCGGGAATCAATGATTAAGATGAAGAAGATGTTTTACTCCTGAATCATATTTATCTCCTGAAGGAACACATGCCGCCACGTTGAATCAAGGACAAAATAGCTAATTAGTTATAAAACAACATTTCAAATGATATAAGAAACTCTTCATGCTGAAATTTACCCCCCCCCAACATTATTAAAGCTTTGTGCCCACTCAAAATGGGACAAGCCTTAACACTGGTCTTTTGATGACTAAACTAAATAACGTGAGACATATAATTAAGGACATCTGTTTGGTCTGCTCCAAGGCCGAACAGATCACAGAGGCAAGCCGGCGAGTTTGGTCTCTGAGTATAAATACTGACGATGGTTGTGGCTCGAGGCCCTGAGGCTGTGTGCTACTGTCGGAGGGAGGTTTTCTGTCTGTGCTTCAATCACGGCCAGAAATTGCAGCTTCACCTATATTAGTCCAGTACAAGTTTTACATGCAACTATTGCAATTTTATATACCATAATACCATCACATACAGTTGGTAATATCCATGAAGTAAGTAAAGGATAATACAGGATCTGTAATTGTATTGGCAGATATGTAAAGCCCAGGTATCAGTAAGGGGAAAATGCAACAGCTCTATTTATAATTAACAAAATGTTGTGATCGTCTCCCAGTTTAGTTTAAAAGTGGAAAACTGCAAAGACAAATAATCCTGCAACATGAACTATACATATACGTGTATCTTAAGTTGTATACAACAGCTAATCAAACAGAACAAGAAGAGTATCCATGATGGAAGAAGAACCAATGTGTCAACCAGTACACAGCTGGGATAAGAATGAGGTGTTTGTGTTATGCCAATTTTATAATTTTCAACCATTTGACTGTCTATTTATATCAAATGTAAAGCTGACATATATACATTCATGCTGTTAACTAACATAACTGGTGAACTACGGGCAGCTTCAGATTCAAGGTTCATTTAAAACGTGGTGCAGGACGGGGAGGGAAGCAGCACTGTAAGAATTCTGAGCTCATATTTTCATGCTTTGCAACTGACCACATTTTGGGGTAAACTCGATCGCACTGTTGCCTTTGGAGTGTCTCTGTGGCCAGCTGAGTTCACAAAGCAGTGGGATAAGCAGCCTTCAGCGTTTGATGCAGTAGTAGAGCAAAGCCACCTCTACACAGACAGTTACATAACCACAGCTAAATCTAGAGGTTTCCACTGCAATAGCAGATGCTCTGCCTCCCCCGGTCTGCAGCATCGCCGTTTCCCTGTCTTTCATGGACGGACAGAACACGATGCTGCTCTTTAAATATCTCCTCATGGTCAAAGGCTCTCTGTGCTCGGTTGAGGTCAAAAACTGTCAAGTCTGCATCCAAGTCAAATGAAGTCAACTGGAAATTGCTGAGGAATGAGAAAATGTCCCCATGGATTCAACGTCCACCTATGATGTTACAGGTCATCATTCGCAGCCATTAGTGTGATATACATATAGAAGATGAAAGGTGCTTTTCTTTATTTTTTTTAAAAGACCCAACAGAGTCTACTTTATTTCACCACAGCCTTTTATTAATCCTGCTGCAAAACAACCCAGTTCTTCCTAATGGGTTAGTCCGAATTTTCAAAGTGGCTCCGAACATCACACAAATGTGATTGGCAGCTTTCATGACAAGAGGAGAATATCTGGCTCGTTCACACAAACCAATTTATCTCATTCCAGTAACCACCCTGGACTTTCTAGCAACTACTGCAAAACATCTCCAGTAAAAGATCCGATCGCTCCATAAACTTGGCCGACGAACAAAGGAAATTCAACTCATGTCTCAGGCCGGACTGGACAAGAAGATAATGAGGAATATGTTTCTTCTGTTGTGGATATAAATAAATACCCTGACTCAATTGGTTCAGATTACTCGATAATGTGGATTCCTTTGGGGTTATTGCTTTCTGTGAATATGCCTGTATAGGCAGAAATGTAACCTCTGGGACTGTAATACGAACGACACTGGGGATTTTAAATAAAGCCGTCAATGTCACAAAAATCCATTGATGGATTAGGATAAAAGCAGAGTGTAACATAAAGAGGTCACTGGTTCATGTCAGGCAGACAGGGATCAGATTGGGTGTCACTCCAGGGGTTGCTGTCTGAACTGAATCCACAAACAAGCAGGCAACTGACCCAGAAAAGAATCTGACTAAAACTACATGAAAATAATCACTTTCCTCCACTCAAAATGTGCAGTCTGACGTCAGGAAGGAGAAGAGGGAGAGCCAGTATTCGTAAAGAACATAGACTGTATGGACAACGCGTCTCTGATTCCTCCTGTTTTACAGAAATTAAGACAAAATATTGCAGACAAGGATGGTCCCAGCAACATATGCACTCGAGCAATCGTGAGCCAGTCTCAGCTGTCAATCATGACATTTTACGCAGTATTTAAATCGCATCAAATGATGAATTAAAGTCAAACTTGACAGAAAAATGAACACTGAACATACCTCAGTTTGATAAGAACAACCTAAAATGGCAGAAACCAACTTGACGTGAATTTTGACTCTTTAGTTTCGTTAATGTCCCATCTGCCAACATGGAGGGGGAACTAAGACAAAATAATCTTGCAAAAATTTGCATTGACTGCTACTTACTGACCAACTCAATCAAAACTGAAGCTCTATTAGGATCCATTTCAAAATCCAAGGCTTTAACCCTGTGAATGGTGCCGGGCGACTAATTGTCTTGGCCCTAAATTGTGCTATGCAGTCCTGAGCAGATCTGGCAACCTGGAGAACCTGTAACAGGATACTACACCTAATCTCACCTTAATCTTCAACTGCAGACAAACTGGGTTAATCTTGTGCTGTGGGCTGCAGCAGAAGGTGCAAGTCTCACATGGAGTCTGTTTTTCCAGTTAGAAATATTCACCATAAATCCCCAAAACAACAGCACGGCACCAAGAAGGAAAAGCTAACTCATGACCAGTGACCAGTTTTAATGTAATAAACCTAATCAGAATCTTGTTGGACATCACTGATGATTATTCTGACACAAGTTCTTTGGTGCAAGTGAGTGGGAAAGTGGGTCAATTACACACAAGCCAGTGATTAGCTGCAAAAGACTTGAGTGTGTAGAAGCAGAGGTATGCGAGAGGGAGGCAGTGGCTGACTGGCTTGTTGGCTGACTGGCTTGTTGGCTGACTCGCTGACACAAGAGACTGAGACACAACAAACCCTTCAGGCCAAAATGTGTGAAAGCATTGCTCTGCATTATTACTCATGTTGGTTCATGTCAGTTCATCAGTTGAGAGATTTCCTGTTTATGCATCAGACGATCTCGAAACCCATCAGATCTCATCAGATCATGAATTAGCCTCTGGGGGCAACGGCCAAGCCAATATTGTGGAACTTCCTGTGTAGACGGAGGATATCCAAGCCAAGAGTCCATCCTTCATTTGCTGCACTCTGTGTCTGACTAGTTTCTTTTATCACACAGGTCGAACCTTTCTCCAAAAAGAACACAAACAGCTTTTTGTAGGTGTCCATACGACATTTTGGCCAAATTCTATTCACAGCCATCTGCATATGACTGAAGATAGATTAAAAAAGCCAATAGCCAATGTATTTCAGTCAATGTGTTCAGACTCTTTTGCTCTCCACATGGACTGTTTACCTGTGGGCAACCAAAGCCGGCTCAAATGGGATTGGTCAAACTAGAAACAGATCGGGTCCTGTACGGAGCTATGTCGATGTGGCAAGAGCAGGTTTGCAAAAATTGACTCGTGTAGGACTCTGAATTCCATCTTGACCACAATAGTGAACCAACTGACAGACAGAGATTACCAGCCATATTGCCTTTGTTTGTTTTTTAGCATACGGGGCAAACAACTGATTTAGAAACACAAGCCACTGCCTCACACCCATGACAGTTTGTCATATCTGTACTTGAGCAACATACCAATCAATAACACAAAAAGAATAAAAAAAACTTTAAATAACCAAGGTGTGTCCATTACACATATGCAAAGAATTTATTTCCAAGGAACCGAACACGCCCTGTCCCGAGTATCACAGCATGAGCACTGTCCTCATGTGAGGAGCAGTCCAGCATCAACTACCGTGGAAGAGAAGGTTAATGTAATGAGGTGAGAAAACACTCGCACTCAAACATTTTCACTCCAATGATTGAGTCATCACAGTTCCGCCATGAGATTTCACTCATGTTCCAATCAGCTGACAGAGGAATTCTTTTTCCGATCAAGCCACGCTAAAACACACATACTGTGCATGCCTGTGATCACAGGAAAAACGAAAACAAATATGAAGGAAGACCAGACTGCTCGGAGTTGACAGAGGACTCTGTGTAATTAGTCTGTGTACACATAAGGAAGCTTAGGAGAGCGACTTCTCCTCCCAACATTATATAATGTACCCAGCTTTGCCAAGCACACACTTGGCCACATCACGTGGTTTTGGTGCTGATGTTTGAGTGTGTGTTGAATTTTTCTTTTTTAAGCAACACATTCATGAACTAAAAGAGGAGAAGAACAAAGATGGGCTCTCCTTTAAAGCACTCTTCTGCATTAGAGTGCAGCTCACACAATAAGTACACAACAAAGTGGAGAGTGCCACTTGTAGTGAACTCCCTCATGAGCTCAGTCTGTGGGCAAAACCCCCAAAGGGATGCCATGCACTGTGCCTAACCCTAACCCCTTTGAACAGGTTAACTGATTTGTGAAGGACTAAACTTGCTCAGCAGGTGCTGGAAGCTGAGTTTATGTTGAAGAATCCCTCCCCCAACTCAGTCAAGCCTCACCAAAATGGACACACTCACAGAAATCTGTCCCTTAAATTTACCAGATTTCTTCCCCAGCACCCTATCTCCCAATGTTTAAGAAAGTCAAAGTAAATTCCTGGATCCGCCCTTTTTATCTGCATCTACACAAAAATGTGATGGATTATTTCTTGGCCCACACAACATCCTTCCACCAAGTTTCATGCAAATCTGTTTTGTAGTTTTTGCATAATCCTGCTGACAAACAAACCAATGAACGGACCAGGGGGAAACATAACCTCTTTAGTGGAGGTGAAAGTGCTTATCATGCATGTCTGTACTTAGACTGTACTGATGTGACATAACAAGCAATTCTCTATCTGTTCCTACGGATAAAATAGTCCCTACACACGAGAACAAGAATACCACCAGAATGTCTTCTTGCACCGGCTTGATGCAGAGGAAACATTTTCCTCACGGCCCCGCCGGCCCATTTGTGGTGTAAGTGCTCATTAATAGCATCAATGGTGGGCAAGCTGTGAAACTGTTATGTCTCAGTCAGCATGATCAGTGAACTAAATAATGCATCGACACCCAAACTTCAAGGTAAAAAACAAAAAGGCAGCATTTTCTGTGTCGAGTGTTGCTGCTGGAATGTTGTTTATAGAAAACTGGCAAAACAGCTCCAGCAGCACTCACTGAAAAAGAAAACTCATTTTCTACCACAGATGGTTAAGTGACGGGAGGAACTCACCTCTAATGACGTGGGGGCCGATGTGTATTCATCTGTAATGACAGAACAGAGAAGTGATGTTATTGACACTTGTGAACAGGGATGATTATTACTTATGCATGTAGCTATGTAGTTATTTTAACAATCAATCAATCAACCAGGAAAACACTCAGTGAAATATTAATTCATGTACTGTACAGTTGTGCAAGTCATCTTTCAATGAACAGACAGATAACACACACACGCGTCACACACTGTTACAGAACATAAAAGATTGAACTTCTCCTGCTGCGAGTGAGAATGTAGCCACCCAGGAGCAGATGAAAAGCTGGAGCGCATGATTACAGCACTACAGATGACTGTGAAACCAGGGAGTGAATAAATGATTATGTTTTCTCTGCCAGCCGCCGCCTGAGGCAAAATGAAGTGTCAAATCCTGCCACCGGGGGCCAGTTGTAGGGGACACACGTCAAAACCATTACTTGCATCCATTATTACCAGGGTAACCTCTTTCAAAAATGGAAAGTAAAAAAACAAAGAAACCAATACCTCAACCATGACAGTGACCTTTTAAGACTGAGGCTGAATGTGGCCTCTTAGCTTTTACAAAAACCTACAAACCCAATTTTTAAATATAAATTATTTATTACAAGAAACAAGATGGTAGTAACAAGTACTTTCTTGACTTTATTAGACAAACGACATATCAAAAATAATGAATAATCGAGTATAAATAAAATAAATCAACACCTGTCTTGTAAGATTTTTGTATAGAATTCAAAATATTTATTTCCCATACTTCTTCAAATATGAAACCTCTATTAGATTTATTTTAACATTTGACGAGTTATCATGAGTAACTAGCGATTTGAAGGTTGACTGTGAGAAAGAGTAACGTCAGGGGTGAAAGTACAAACAGAGCAATAGATCTGCAGACGTTCACCAGTTCAAAGTGTAGGATCAGGCATTTCCCTGAATGCTGAAACCATTCTGGTTTGAATTCCATCGGTTGAGGAAATGATTATGTTTTTTCCAGTATGACAAGTTATTTTTTTTTAAATGCAGAGCTTCAAGACACAAGAAAATACTACTAAAGTTTTTCTGTAGCTATTCTGTGCAGGTCTCCAGACATCAACCGTCATGCTCCAACGCTCATCAGGGAAACACTGTGTCCTCTGTCCAAGCGAAGGAGAGATGTGGCGTGGCCAGGGCCCTCGTCTCGCATAGGAGAAAATAAATCGCAGCGGCATATTTGGAGCAGAGCTCAGTGTCACCCTGACTCTGTTATTCAAAGAAAAAAAATTCTAAATCTCTGCTGGTGGAAGGGTTTAACAGAGGGTGAGCTATAGGCCAAAGATAAAAATGGAAAGTTCTGTCTCATCTATCACTGGCCTCTAATCTAATAAACAAATAAGGAAGAGGAGGCTCCATCCGAACTTAAACCCTTCCAATGAGATAATTAACAACATTAACTGTACGAATATCATTTCAGTTAAAATACAGCATGTGCCAAATCAACAAAAAAAACCTCCTGTAGGCATGAATCACTGGAAATCTTTGGGGTAAACAAGTTTCATCTTGATGCATCATTCAGGCCCCTTCCGGCAACGTGGAGTGGGAGTGAATAGATTCTCCGACGCTCTTCGTGTGAATTGATCTGACTGCAGCAGGAGCGGTGCATCGATTACACTGGACTTGGGCTCTGTGCTGCTTGTTAGTGGGATTCTCTTAGGCATGCGCCACAAAAAACGTGAACGCTTCCTTGTTCGCCGAGATTACTTGTAAGTTAACCACAACAGCAGGGCAGAGAGGCTGTGGGGCTCGATCGCCGGTGGTCTGGGTGCCGGCCAAAGCATGATGACACATTTTTCACTGAGTCATCTATATGCAGGCCATATGTAGGTTGCATAAGCTTATATTTTCTGCTGGGGCAAGTAGATTCTTTACATTTCTACATTTCTTAACATGGCGCTGAGTTGCTGGAGGCTTAAATCAGACTCAGGTCTCGCTCATCGCCAGGTATAATAATAATAATAATAATAATAATAATAATAAGGACGTGGCCAAGCTCGCTCAAAACACATCAACAACTAGAGAGAGGCACGGCATGAGAACTTTCCCCATTAATCTCTAAACTCATGTGCAGTCAAAGACTTTTAAAGCTGTGCCTCCAATCATCACATTTGTTCTATTTTAGGCCGAGCGATGACACATGGGATGACACGAGTCTGTTTATACTGAAAGTGTGATTTCAACACATGGCAAACGTTTCTGGTTAGCTTGAGACACTGAGATGAAGTGGGACAGGACCGAGACGTCGGCTCGTGGGGGGGAAGAAGTAAACAGGGGAGGGGGAAGAAGAAAGCAGGCGGCTAAGAGGTTCCCATGAGAGAGAGAGAGAGAGAGAGAGAGAGAGAGAGAGAGAGAGAGAGAGAGAGAGAGAGAGAGGGAGAGGGAGAGAGGGAGGACGTTAACTCATGCCGTAGGCTCCACTGACTGCCACACGTCCTTCTCCCACACCTACCTTTATCTCTCACATATTAATGGAATGTAGTTGAAAGGGTGCGAGGCTCAGAGACAATGTGTTCACCTGCACTACACACCCGAGCTGACGTATACGGTTATAATCTTTGCTGGAAGCTTGAATAGACAATACACTTTCAATATTACATTATATTACACAAGAGCCCCCTTGGTTTCGTTAATATCCGAGACTGGATTATACTAGATTTAGTAGGTTGGTTATTCTGTATCAAATCAAACTTTTAGTCTGTCACAGATTTTAATGAAATGTATTGTGCTGATTAAGTCATATTAGAAACTTAAGGAACCGAAATTCCAAGCATCTCATATCACGATTAAAAGGCTCAGTGTGTAAGATTTAGGTGAAAGGGATCTATTGGCAAAAAATTAATATAAAATAATCCTAGTGACGTTTTCCCCCAAAGTGTAACTTCATTTAAAATTGTACGAATTGTTTTCTTTACCCTAGAATCGGCCCTTTATAATTAAATACTTTATATTAACATCTGGAGCGGGTTCTCTCTCCCTTTTATTGGGATCAGAGAAAGATGGAATTTTGCTTCCATAGGCTTCTCATGTGACCAAATCAGCACGCCAAGGTCTGTGACACAACCACCCAAAGGTGTGATGATTCAACATGAGTTAAAGGTGCTCAGACATGCGTCTTCAACTTCCACCACAGGTGTAAATCCAATTTTAAAAGATTGATCCAAGAAAGTCTTCAGGAATAAAATTGCTTTACATTGTTCATTAACTTCCTCTGTTGTCAGGTTAATTAGAGCTGATCATTTGTTGATTACTTTTCTTTAGGGTTTATAATTTGGCTTTGAAATGTCACAGTCCACAATGTAAAAGTTATTCACCGTACTACCATAGAAGACTATAAAAACAAGCACATATTCACATTTGAGAAGCTGGAACCACTGAAACTGTGCGATTTATAGTCATATTTCCTACCGATTCACTTATCTACTAAATGACTTGAGCTCTGCTGTGTATACGTAAAAGGTGGAACACAAACTATTCCTTAAGAATTGAGTGAATGGATTCTATGCAGCATGTGTGCAGGCTACCTTTGACCTCTAACGAGCATTTCCTTGTTTTAGACATCAGATGCACACCCTGCTCTGAAGGTACTGGACAACTGAACCTTTACTCCACTAACAACAACAACAACAACAACAACCTGTGCATCTCTATCTAAATGACACAAATGAAGGGGCTTTTAGCAGCAGTGACTCATCTGCATTTAGCGTTGTTTTCACTTTAGTTTCACTGCAGGCTCGTTTCTGGCTCCCACGGTGCTCTGCAGTTCGAATGCATCACATGGTCCAATGTTTACTGAAGCTAACTGACCTGCAGCAGGAGCTGGATTTCAAACACGGACCCAGAGCAGCCATACTGGAGTCATGGAGCGTGTTTATCATGCAAATATCAGATTCTGTTGGGAGAACAAAGCCTGTCTGTTTTATGGTTAGGTGATAACACAGCCTCCCTGGTGTTTGTTTATTAATATTATTATTATGATGATTCCCAGGAGCTATGTAGCGATGATCTACGATGCATTATTAACAAGCGCGTCCGTAAACACATTCACCACATGGCTGGAAGCAGACAGCCACAACAACATGGCCTCTTTGTGGGGATGCTCCGCTCCTGGCCTGCGAGTGGAGGAGTCGGACGGACAAGCGATTCATTTAATGGCAGCCTGGGAAAGAACAGGGGGGGGGGGGGGCTTTATCTTTCAGAAAAAATGCGGTTACTCGGCTCTCGTGTCGGGGTAAATAACCAACACCTGCCCCGGGCTCGGTTCGTTTACCTGCGCTGTCTGCAAAGCGCAGCTCCACGGTGCCGTCTCTCCCGATCCTCACGTCCCCGGGTCCCTCGATCCGCCGCGGCCGCCCGGCGGCCGAGGCAACCGCCGACTTGGGGCTTTTCCTCCGGTGTCTCTGCGCTAGCGTCCGGCAGCACTGGTAGCACACTGCCCACGCCTGCTCCTCGTTTATCGGCTGGCTGTACAGGCTCAGGATTTCTTCCAGCGACACCTCCTCGGCTCCGTCGCTGCAGTCCATGTTCAACAGATTCCCGGCGCTCAGGTTGGCGGCGAAGTCCCGGAGAAGGGTCGGCGATGTCAGCATCCCGTCGTCACTGCCCGGTCGCTTGGCCATGGTGACATCACAGTGGCCACATATCAAAGGACGAGTTTCCTGTTAAGCGTGTCGGAGCCACACGGCCGTGTATCGTCCGACTTGTCCCCGCGTCTCAGCTGATGTGTCCCCGCTGAGAGACAAGAGCACCAACGGTTCACAGGGAGAGACAGGGACAGGGTTCTGCTGGGCCCCAGCGCCCGCCGGCCACACGACTTATCAACCACACCCATTAAACCTCAGCCAATAGAAAACCAGAGAGCTTCAGGTGTGCTGAAATCTGATTGGTTCCCCGAGGTGCCCACTCTCCTAGTCAGTTGTCTTAAAAAAAGTAGTCTTTTGCTAACAATGCTAACAGTAGCTGTGTCTAAAATCTGAGGCTGCATCCTTCGGAGGCCGCACGCTTTCAAGGCCGCATCATCCTTCAGAGGCGCTTGATTACTGCACTTACAGAAGACTGTGAAACCAGAGTGTTAAATCCCGCCACTAGGGGCCATTTGTAGGGGTCAGATGTTGAAACCAATACGCCCCATCCATTATTAACATGATAACCTCTTTCAAAATGTAAAGTCAAAAGTAAAAAAAGCATTTGCTAAAGTGCCCCTGTCCTGTCAGTTGTCTTAAAAAATAAGTCTTTTACTAACAATACTAAAAAAAGCTGTGTCTAAATTCAGGGGCTGCATCCTTCAGAGGCTGCATCCTTCAGAGGCTGTATCCTTCGGATAAAACTATTATTATACTATTATTTATTTATCTACAGCACATAATTCTTCTTCCCTCTTCTTACCTCTTGGCCTCTTACCACGTGCTGGTAATTCTCACTCCAGGGTCAGTGAAGTCTTATTTCATCGTGCTGTGTTTTGCATATCTCACATTAGATAGATAGATTATTTAGATGGATATAGACAGATTTTAGGCTCACACAACATTTGTAAACGATTGTGCATTGAATGAAACTATCTCATCTCAGCCACCTGCCTCATTAAAATGATGCTTACATGTTCTGGCAAGTAATCAATTACTATAATATTAATAAATTATGACAGGCAAACAAAAACAATCTACTCCAATTAACTTATGTGATTGTGGAGCTTGGGAAAAGAAAATGAGATGGATGTATATTTAAATGTATTCAGCTAGGCCTTTAAGATATATAACAACACATCCATTATTAATACAAATCCATCCATACATAATATATAAATAGCCCCTGCCTGCGGCTAATGAGAAATGACTGGCACATGTCAATTTTGTTGGTTCCACAACTCCAGAAGCTGACAACAATTTTAATACAAAGAGGGAAAATTGTGGAGGATCATTTTTGATAAAGTTCAAACTTGGCCTGTACAAATTTCATTATCATAATCATCATCATCATCATCATCATCATCATCATCATCATCATCATCTCAGTGAACACTTGGCGAGGACACAATCATCAAATGACAAGACGTGAGCAACAGAGTGACTTTAATTAACTTTCCAGCAGAGACGAACTGAAGATCCTTAATTAAATGAATAGTTCTCTTTAAGAGGCTTTTGTTGTCCTCTTGTGGATTCTCCATTAGTAAGACCCCAGCTTGTCAACAGCGCCACCTGGTGGCTGCAGAACAGCCTGGTGATCCATCCTGAACTGTTTTCATGTGTACTGGTTTATATTATATTTGTGCACAGACTTATTTGTCATCAATGCAGAATCAATTTATGATCGATTGATACATGCAGATCAGTATAAGCCACACAAATGACACATTGTTATAATACTCTGTGGTTAAACATAAAAAGAAGACGTAAGAGAAAAATACAGCACTGAACAAAGTTTGAAAAATAAATAACTTCTCAAAGTGAACACAGGAGCAGTTCAAATTAAAAATGAATTGTAGGCACATGCGGGTGTGTTTGTTTTCTTTATCCTGCAAAGGCTGGAAAAAATAGCCTTCAGCCTTCAAGACTCTTAAACAGCACTTCAGGTTGTTCTAAATGAAAATCATTTACAGCATCGACTGAGGTTAAACATCATCGTCATCATTGGTTCCCACACTTTTGTTTCTCATTCGCAGCAGAAAGGAAAACACCTGCACAAAGAACTGAAGCTAATTCTTGAGGAAGGCCCCACACAGAATACATTTGATGTGCAGATTGTGATTATCATGTGCATATGGGACGGCCCGCTCTTGTGGGTTGTTTTTTTCTTTTCGTAAAACTGGCTTCACATGGTGACGCGTTCCCTGACCGGGCACCATAAGCATGGCAGAAAAGCACGGTGTGAGAGTGTTTGTGGACCACTCTCTGCTTCTCACATGCATTCGCAATGGCACAGCAAAGATGCAGCATCCCGAGATCTTTGGATGGAGACATTATGTAGGTGCTTTTGTTGTAAATCACTGAGCACAGCAGTCACGATCTTGCAAACGTCATCCGCACACATCGGTAAAAACCACCCCTCCCATCTTTTGGTAAACTGCTCACAGCTTGGGCCAATCTTTCCTCCTCGCAGAGTTTCGGCTCTTCTTCATCTTTCGTCACACACGTTCCCGGGTTCAGCGTCTTCGCCGCTGTTGATGTTGACAGACGGGCCATCCTTAGACAAAACGTTGGCCTCCTTTGACGCCCTCCTCTTGTAGTCACGAACAGTTTGCTGTAAAAAAGAAAAGAAGTAGGATTTTGAAGGTCACGTCATTTAAATGTCACTAAACTGGACTGGACAGAGAGCGAGTGGGCGAAGTTGGACAACTCAGGCCTGAGTCACTGATCATTGAATTGTTGAAGCTCATAAGTGGAAGTTTAAACAGCCTAAATAAAAGACAACCTTTTTTGTTTCTGAGATTCTGGAAATTGTAATTTGTTAAGCCAAAGGAATTGACTTTACTGGTCTTTTTGAATTATTACATTAGTTTTGTAAAGGACAAAAACATTTGTAACATAATCCTGAATAACAGAACCCAAGCTGAATCAAAGACGTGTATAATAAGTATAATAGAGTATTTCTATCTCTATTGCATTATAGTGTTAAAACCCACATTTTTTGTATATCTTAAAATAAAAGATTAGACAAACAGAATATTTTTATACTAATTATTATTCTCAATCTTCATAGTTTGAAAAAGATACTTGAAGATAGATATTTATAGATTGGATATAGTGTATATAAACCTCTGTATAGCTTGTGATATTTGAATCATTTCAGGTTTACACACCTTTTTCCCACGAGCCATCACTGAACTCTGATGAACACCCCCCCCCCCACACACACACACTTTCTCTGCATCATCACAATATCTCAGGACTGACTCAGAGACTATTTATCTTGAAGTCCAATCTCCCGGTTTTACTCGTGCCTATATTTTTGACAGTGCCCATTACGATGCTTCTGATGGTTTTTATCTTTCTTACTATTAGTTATTAATTATGAATGTGGACAGATGAGTGTGTAGGAATGTATGTATGTTTTTTTAGGTGCTGCACAGCAGATTTCGTTGTGCTATTTTGTGCAATGACAATAAAGCTTTCAGATTTCAGATTTGTAAATAGAATGGGGATTATTCCCCCACACAGCAGTTATTCCAGTATCATTTGCACTATTCTAGCTTTACTTCATCACCAGATTTTGCATAAGGGCACTGACACATGGTTGTTTTCCAGCTCTATAGTCTGTATGCATGTTTGTTGTTCTTTGTGTGTGTCTATATGTGTGTGTCCCTGTAAACATGTCAGCCCCTGGCGACCTGTCCCCGGTGTACCCCACCTCTCGCTCAATGTCTGCTGGGATTGATACAAGCCCCCTCCTCCAACCCTCAAAATGATATACATGGAATACATAAGGATAGACGATGGACGGATGCACATTTATCCCACGGCAGCCGTCGTGTTTTAGTACATTCTGGAGTCAAATTCCTTATGAAAGTTGCGTCTGATTCTGCAGAGCAAGACCGGAGCGATGTAAAAAAAAAATGCAGTGATGTTATTAAAAGCAGAGCGGCCACATGCTGTCAGACCTGCAGGTGACACCTACATAGCTCAGGGAGTGTCTGGGTCTCCTCTGGTGGTTGGAGCCGGAGGTGTTGAGGCCCTGCTTCCCACACTGGGTCCCTGTGTTCACCGTCCTCTTCTCTCTCAGACCGGCCTCCAGAGCTTTACCTTGCAGGAGCACAGGATGAAGCAGCTGGATTATTTCACACAACACACACACACACACGCACACGCGCACACACACACGCGCACACACACATTGAAGATAACAACAAAACTGCCATGTCAGGGAGTTGACAGCTGGGTAGTTGTGTTTTGAAGGGTTCACTGGATCCTATCCGTGATGTTGTATCATATCACAGAGCAGCAGAGGATGGGTTTTGAGTGTAATGTGGCCTGTGGTACCTACAGTGAAGGATAAAGAGATAAATAAAGAGGGGGGGGGGGGGGGGGTCTTACTGTTCGCCACCGGCAGAGGAGTCTCTACGTCGGTGTTGGTGAGCCATGTCGACTCCGTCTCCCTGGTCCAGCTCTCGTGGTACCTCGGCTCGATGATCGCGTCCGCCCGACTCCCTCCGCAACCCATCGGGAAAATCATCCACGGCAGGTGACGCCGCAGCTGGACACGGACTGAACGCGGCGCCGCTCGGGCTCGTGTCTCAGCACAGCCGCGGCATCATCCTCCTCTTCATCCTCCTCCTCCTCCTCCTCCTACTGCCCGGGTCCTCTACTGCAGCTCTGCCCGTGGACCCGTCTCCATCATCGTCCCGGAGATGCTGCTGCTGATGATGATGGTTGATGCTGCTGTTCTCCCTCCACACACACAGCTGAGCAGCATGAACACACACCACAGCTGCCTGCGTCATCACAGGGGGGTGGGGGTTAAAAGCTGCATCCAGTCTGAACGCTGATTGGCTGTGTGTGTGTGTGTGTGTGTGTGTGTGTGTGTGTGTGAGCATCATCCTCACCATCATCATGCAACTACAACACCAAACATTCACATTTTCAGAAAATGTTATGCTGTTTGTATATTTATGAGAAATGTAGTGTTTCCATAGGTTAGTTTTACTTAGTGTAGCTTTATTTTAGACTCATAGGTCCATATTTGTTCAAGAAGACAACACACTTAAAAATACAGCCATGAAATCCACTGGGATTAAAAACATATAAAGACGTTTGTTCCATTAGTTTTCAAAAACAAGATAAGTGTTGTCTCAATTAAAGGGATAGTTCAAGAAAATCCACTCATTAAAGGACATTAAAGCTAAATACGTGGTGTAAATGTTGAATATCTTGAGTCATTTGAAGAAGTGGTCACCATTTAATTCAATTGTATTGGATTTGGCTGCAACGCTATTTAACCCTGAAACTCTAAAAGGGTTTTGTGCACTCAAACACTTCACCCACCCCTCCATCGGCACAGTGGGGAGTAAATAATGGGTGAATTTTCGTTTTCCTTTATCGCCTTTGTAAATTGAATGTTTTCCCCATGTCTATAGTCCCTCCAAGCTTTCTGGCTTCAAACATAAGCAGTATAACTTATAAATGGATGGACTATGAATATAATAAAAAATAGACAAAATGAGCTGAAGCCAAATATTTTTCACACAGAGTATTTATTCTCACATTTATTTTTAGATATGTGGTTCAATCTTCAATTATACTGACAATATAGTATTTTTCACATAGACCTATCATTATTATTCTTAAAATGCTTCATATACAGAAATCAAGGGAGCGAACAAGCAGCAAACATATTGCGTCTTCATACTGTAAAATGACTCAGTATTTCACAGGATCACAGCTGGAGGGGGAGGAAACAATGGTCAACATCTACTTGTAAACAGACAGTCCTTATGTGGAGCTAAAAACACATCACCTACAAAAACAAAAACACATTCACTGATCTTTGAATCTTTAAATAAATACTATATTTAACATATATTAGTTTTTTTTCCCCGTGTTTTCCTGTGTTTGCTCTGTTCAGGTGACTTTAAATAAAGCAGGACGACAGGGGGCGCGGGGGGGGGGGGGGACGCCAATAAAAATGCAGCATTTTACATGACCTTTGTTGAGGGGAATGTCAACCGTTTTGGTGGGTGCTGTTCAGTTCCACAGCACGGTACAAACAGGAAGTGACAACAGAGGAGCCACATTCAAGTATATTAGAACAGAAGATACGATTGGAGACCAGTTGACTTCTGTGATTTATCTGACTTTACGTAGAGTCACTAATAAATCCTCTGGTTTCTCTCAACCTGATATAATTACACCCAGGAATGTGCCAGGAACATGAGAGGAAACACAGAGAGGTTGTGGAAATAAATTAAAGCTCATCAGATCACTGCAGTATATGATAATGATGATGATGATGATGATGATGATGATGATGAATCTAGACTTTGAAGTCCAGCAGGTTGCAGTCGATCTTGTAGTAAACATAGGGGTAGTACTCCTGCTGGCTCAAATTTAGGCCTGGAATGTCCATTGCGGCCTGCAGGCACAAAAGGAGAGATATAAAAACAAATGTTTAGTATATGCATCTTTCACATATTGATATATTTCAATATTTTATGTATTGTCATATATTTGACCCCAGTCCATCATAACGCATGAATAGAAAAGATGAAAGATGAACAGCAAATGGAAGCCCAGCTTCTTAGTAATTTTGTTTTATATATATATATATATATATATATAATCTTGGCCACTGTGGCCTTTATTGATAGGACAGAGTCTAAGTGTGAAAGCAGGAGAGAGAGCAGGGAAGACCTGCAGCAAAGGGCCGGGTCAGAACCGACCCTGCCGACCTGTGTGAATGAGACTCACATCAATGACGGCAGCACTGCTGTCCAGATGTTTGTACAGGTCGTACAGCACCTCCCTCATCTTCTTCATGTTCTTCTTGTTGGGCTGAAGCAACATGGCCTGGAAGTTGACTGGCAGCCCGTATCTACGACACAGATCGATAGCACAGGAGCACAGATGAATGCAGGAATGAAGGGAGCCATACACTTGCTGGTGAACATCACTAGCTGCCAGGTCTTAACTGTCTCACCTCAACACTGACTCCACAAACACCCGCAGAGCTTTTATGTGAATCCAGGCAATGAAGGCTTCACTGAAATTCACTTTCAGCCATCGCACCAACGGCCCCTGAAAGAACAGCAACATCATTTCCATCATTTCTACATGCACCTCAATGAACACATGGACAGAAACACAACATTTAGATATGAAACTCCATTAAGACAAATGTCTGTAAACAGCGCTTCGGGACTCAGGTATCAGGTATCCTCACTCTAATGGAATTTGCCATTGAGAAGGTGGAGAGGGAAACACAGAGCTTTGAACACCGTTATTTTAAGTTAATTCTACACTGTGTCATACAGGGGGGTAAGAAAAAGTAGTGTACGATGTACCATGTTTCTTTCCTGTAATTTATATACAGTATGTATAAATACAGACCATATTTTCACAATAAAATACTGGTGAAATAAAAAAGAGGAAAACAGGAGGCGTACAAACTGCTTCTTCTTGTCAGTGGACAAACGTGTCATCTCTTCTTTGTCCGCCTTCAATTCCTCCTCATTGTACTGGAAGTCACGCACTGTAAACCTGGGTCAGGACACACAGCACAGACCCGGTAATCAGATGTCCACAAACATAGATTGCTATGACACACACACACACACACACACACACACACACACACACACACACACACACACACACACACACACACACACACACACACACACTATGTGTTTATTTTAGAATGGCTGTCTTTTTTAACATGCAACAAGGCAGTGCATGTGTTGACATAAGTAGCCCACTTCAATCCTGAGCTGTCATCAATACTGTTTATCTGCGTTCGATTTCCCAAAGGGTAATCAACCCTCAATCACGGAAAGATCAGCTTCAGTTCAAAACAAATGGCTAAAAGCAAAACCACATGTTGACCCTTTGCACAGCTGAAATTGTTGTGATAAAAGTGAAGTGGGATCATTTACTTGTTTTCTCTGGCCTTGTGCTTGAAGTCGTCCACAGCCTTTCTGAAGAGAGTGACGCTGAACAGGCCGCTGTCGTGGTCTTCGAACAGGAGCCTGGAGGGGGACAGGACACAGGACGACAGAGCAACGTGAGAACTGGAACACGCGTCACACAAATCAGCAGTATTTGTTACGGGGAAAAAGATCACAGGTTTTCTGTACACTTCAAAAACCAAATAGATGTTTTGTATTAAGTACATAAACATTCGGGGTCAGTTCTGTGTGACCATGTTGCTCAGGGAAGGTGTTATCACAGTGGAGCTTATAATAATAATAATAACAATACTTTTTTTTATTATTATAAAATTACAGAAAAACTATTTGACAAATGTCCTCCAGTCTTGGAGACTCAAAATTTCTCTCAGGGATCACGGGAAGTTTCCTGTTTCCAGGTCGTATCCTAAGATAGTGCTCAATATCAGTTCTGGAGATACATGTTGCTAGGTTACCACATCCGACTGACCCGTGTCCATCCTGACGTCTCAAATCATCTCCTCATGTTGGCAAAAGGTCAATTACTTTCCACAGGTCAACCACATTATGTTTCCTATTCTAATATGAGTCAATTGCGTTTTGCAGGTCAACCGTGTAATGTGTCCAATTTGCAAAGCACAAGGAGGAAAAAAGAACAGACTCCTCCAGTGATCCTTACTTAGTGGAGCGAGGTACAACCATCTCAGCCAGTGTTTCATACATCTTCTGCCAATCAGCGTAGTTGATCCTGATGAGGGAGGAGAGGGAGAGAAGACAGCAGCGGATTTTACATTTGAACGTGGAATTTAAGGGCCGATAGCAGCACTGATGTTCTCAAATTAAAACTTCAAAACAGACACCATTTTAATGTAACAAGATGCATGTATGGAATTGGATGCATTTCATAAGCAAAATGTGGTCGGTTTGGTGCATGTAACACACATTGTGTTGTTAAAATGGTCCTTTTGTTAGAATAAATTATTAAAAGAAAACAACTTCAGGAAATTTGCATTTGGAGGGACACATAATGACGTGGGTGCACTTACTTAGGGACGACTACCAGCATAGTGATCAGATACTCTGAGTCCAGTACAAAGTCCTCCTTCTTCACTATGTCAGCCAGACTCCTGGTCATCAAGCTCCCCCTACAGGACGACACATGACAACACACAGGAAACATGAGAAACGTCTCTATGAACAACGTTCAGTAACTATTTTAATCTCATCTTCTATTATATTATAATCATTACTAAATTGAGAAGGGAAACAGTATTTGACTTTTGACACAATCAGATGCAAGGTCACGCATAAAGAAATTTGATCTTGTGTAAAACACTGAAGAAGAGAACGACATATTTAAGGCAACAATGTTAATAAAAAAAATAAAAACATATCAGAGATATCCTCCATCTTGTCCTATGTTCTAAAACGTGTTGTACTTACGCATTCTTCCTCTCCAGGTTCTGCAGATTTCCCTTCAGGTTGTTGTAGGCTGAAGCTCGGGCCTTCAGGTCATTGTCGATCTGAGTTCCTTGCTGTGAACCAAACAGGAGAAGGTGGCGGCTGTTAGAGGCCGGTTCCACTGAGCAGCATTTTTCCCCATTCTGACCGGAGAACAAACTGTGTGTACAAGTCATCAGATGTTTCTTTTTAAAACAAACCTTAGAGATGATCTCAGAGATGTTTTTCAGGGACTGTTTGATCGGGTATTTAGCCATGTCCCACTGAAATCTGGTGATATAGGTGACCAGGTCAACTGCAAAGAGTAGAGAATAATCAAACCACTTTAATAGGTGTTATGTGCTATACTGATTGTAAAGCTGCATATATAGAATCCTATCAGTTGTTTTTATTATGTTTATGTTCATTTATATAAAAGGGACAGTGCAGGCTAGTTTTCTTCTGCAGATAATAAATAAAACAAAAATGTACAATAACATGTAGACCTATGTATAAAAAAAACAGAGGTACATACAAAGACATTTAGCATATTGATGGGATTACCTCCATTAGCAAGTAGGTTCTCCTGGACTTTGTCCCGGCTGTCCTCCAGAACGTCAGCCATGTACTGAGCGACCTTCTTCACCACACTGAAGCACACGATGATGATGATGATGATGATGATGATGAGGGTGAGGAGGGGGGTCGGAGATCAACATGATGGAATCAGAGATATGAAGAGGAGAGAGGGTCAGCAAAATGTGATGCGTGTTCATCACAAATAAACTCTTGAACAAGTGCATCTTGTAAAGTTTACCTTTCCACAAAGGTGTCCAGTTTAGTCAGCTCATCGGACAGACCCACTAACACGTCTAGCGTTCCAACCTGAGGAAGACAGGAGCACAAGATTATAACAAAATGCCTCATGGCCTCGTTTCCCACCCTCTCCTGCATTTCCTACAGAGGACTGCTGTGTTTAACCTTGAGGTCGGGGATGTTGAACTTGTTGTTGGTGGAGAGGTTGTTGGTGCGGGAGGTGGCGACCATCAGCTTGTCCCACGTCTGCTGACACGTCTTCTCCCCCGGAGCTGAGATCAACCAGAATTCTGTCATGGCTGCGGGCTGGAAGTTTGTCCACCGGGTCTCTGATGGCAGGAAGGTAAGAGAAACATTGTTTATAAATCTTTTTTGTCCAGGTTGCTGATCTGCTGCTGGCTCTGACTGAGAGGGAGGGTGGGTATGACATGAGGTTTTGCTTTATTTTTAGAGATGGATGATGATGATAATACAGGGAAACTAAAACAATTGACAGCCATCAGAAATATTGCTGTTTAATTCATATCATGGATATTCATATCTATAGTTTTTCCAAGAAAACAAGAGTAGTTCGGAGGGTATAATAATTTGACAAGACACAACAAGGGGATATTCTGCATCTCATATAATTAAAACCTACACATCTAAGTTAAATTTTGAGGCATTTTTACTTGAATATGTTTAGTTACCGCTCCTTAAACCTTGTACTCCACTAGAATGCCAAAGGAAAACCTTTTCACATTTATTTACCAGTTGAAGTTACCAGTGACTCTTTTCAAACACAGCACCAACAGTAGATTTGGTAGTAGAGGCTGGCTCCACCTCAAGCAGGATTATAATGCTCATTCTAAGTTAATGCCTCAATAACAATAACCCCATAATTTAATGCAGGATATGATAGCATTAAACAAATGAAAGGGTTTGGTTAATATATAATAGTTTGGGAGTATTACTCAACACAAACTTGTTACAATTCATCATTAGTCCATTTGATTAAGTAAAGTCATGTACTTTTCCTTCATGAGTCAGAGTCACATTACCAAGGCCTCTGTTCCTCTTTTCAGTTTTCATTTGCCTCAGATTTCAGGACTTCCTCTCATGTCTCTCAGTGCATCTGACTGATTGTATCAGGACACCAGGGACAGAGGTGTTGTTCCGTGTCTGCTGATTGTTTGTCATATGATCACTGTGTGTGTGTGTGTGTGTGTGTGTGTGTGTGTGTGTGTGTGTGTGTGTGTGTGTGTGTGTGTGTGTGTGTGTGTGTGTGTGTGTGTGTGTGGGGCTAAACACTGCTCATCGTTTAAAACAAACACCACCACACAGGTTGCTGCTGCTGCTCAGATCACTTTTGTCGATCATCCTCTAAATGAAAACAGAACAGAACGCAGGTAAATAAAGCTGCTGCTGCTGCTGCTGCTGCTGCGCGGCTGGACCCAGTGTTAGCATCCTGCTGAGGACACGAGCGTGTTTTTGTATCGCGGTCTGTCGCCGTCACGACGCCACGAGTCGGTGTGTGGTCGCACTCACCGGTGAGTTGAGCGGCTGCAGGTTGTGGGGTGGGTTCGGTCCGCGCGGTTCTGTTCAGGCGAGTGAGCGCAGCCTCGGGTTCATAGCGCGGAACGCGACAGGTTTGCAATCCTTCAACACGGATCTAACCCACCGTCAGCTGACCGGGCCGCTGCTGCTGCTGCTGCGCGTGCGCACCCGCCTCCGACCGTCTTCTGCGCTGGATTCACGCGTTCGCGGACCGTCGTTATTTTCAGCATCCAGACGTAAAGTCAAAGGTCAGAGACAGAAAATGTCTGTGACGAGCAGGGATTTAATTAAAACAATGAAGTCACACCTTGACACTACAGGTGCTTTAAAGCCATAGAGTGCGATCCCTCAAAACCACGAGCCCTTTCATTTCTGTCCACACCAAAACTCTCTGATCACTCCTGCAATAACTGCGAGTGTTTTTGCACATCTTATATCTACATTTTTATTTTAGCCATATGTCCATTCTTTACCTTTGCAAACTACTATTGCAACTTTGCACACGTGTCTCTTATTCATAGTTTGTTATCTTTTGTATTTAGTCTCTTGTTCTTCGCTCTATGTGCAATGCCCCTGACATGCTGCTGTAAAAACAATAATTTCCCAATCTGGGATTAATAAAGTACATCTATCTATCTATCTATCTATCTATCTATTTATTATCTATTATCTATAAAGTATATAGCTGTATAACAGCATCAGAATCAGGTTTTATTGCCAAGCAGGGTTACACATGATCACTTGCTCTCCATTTGCTACAATGCTGATTACATAATTTCCGATGGTGCCTAAAAGCAGCATGATTGCTTGTTTTGACAGCTCGGTCAGTCCGTCTCAACAACGACCCCCTGTGGTAAAATGTAGCTACTACATTATCTAACAGTTCCTCCCATAGACTTTATATATACAGTCCAGTTGCTACCGTTGTGTGGCAGTAAAGCACGGACTGTATTTCAAGCAAATATCTAGAAGTCAACTGCTCGAAACAAACCCTGTCCATGAATCTCAAATGAAATGAGAGTTTAATTATATACATATAGTCAATTATTTTCAGTGAGGTCCAATTATTTACAGGACAAATCGTTTCTGTGACATTTCTGATATTTCTCTACATATTTCTATGTACAGCTACTGGCTGAAACCCCCGGCCACGCCTGCATTCTTACAATTTGATCATTTGTCCTGGTGAAGCCTTCATATCTTGGAAAATGTTTTAATTTTGGATTTGTGGGTTTGCAAAATCGATTATTTATGCTGTTTGTTTATATCTGTTACTTCTGGTTGCAAATTAAATTTCTGAAACCCTGAGGACAGTGGAGGCATTTAGTAAAACTAAGCGGAACTGAAGCACAAACAAAGTGTCATTAGCTCCTGCCATCACGGACCCTGATGTTAACAATGCTTTACACTCTACACTGTGTAGCATTGTTGTACAATTGGAAATTGGGACAGTATTAAAGAAAACAGCATCAAACCCTATAATTGTACATTCATAATCCAAACATCTGTTATTTGTAACACAACACATCATAACACTGATTTTTATTTTAATCATAAATATATTAAAAAAGGACTAAATTGAAGTATAATTTTTATTGGCAGATTATTGCCTTGTTTTACTTGCTCTGTTATGGACTTAATCTTAAACTTTTATATTGCGCAATAACTTTTCAAATAAACCTTTACTTGACTCCCAATAGTACCAAACAAATATCCTTACAAGCCAGTTCCTGGAAATAACTTATGGCCCAATTTGATCAGTAATTTATAGTATGCACTTCAGGGCCTTTAGCAATAACCCCATAGAATGAATCCATACATTGAACCATGTCACTTGCTCTCTAAACAGCAATGTGGGCCGGCCAACATATAAATGTCAGATTGCTGCCAGAGGACTTTCCTTGTTGTGTAGAGTCCAGTGTTGTGTGCACTGCTTAGTGAACACAGTGTCCTTTGGAGTGACTGTCATAAAACCAAGATAAGAGCTATAGGACGGGCAGACGGATACACACTGCACCAGCACCACAGCAACACAAGTCATACGACTTAAGGAGGCTGCAGGCGGAGTTTTTTCAGCGTTTTTTCCAAACTCCTGACTTCCATGCTTAATCAAATACATTTTGTTCAATGAATTTCTTCCCATCAAACTGGATGGCATGAAACGTTCAATTATCATGGAAAAAATTAGGCTAGAATTGAGTGTGACAGAGGCTTAGGGACTAATCAACAAAAGTATTCAATAAGCTCTTAAATCTTTGAATTCCATCAGACACAAGAAGGAACCTGGTGAAAGTCAAAAAGCAAAGACAGACGGAGGCATACTTTTTCTTTTCTGTGTCCTGAAAGTTCTGTCAGGTCCACAACATTGTTTTAAAAACTCTTTACGTCTCGATGTGAATGCAGAAAAAGGGTGTACAGGTGAGTCGGTCAGTGTGATCATGATAACAACATGCTTATTGATTGAGGGCTGTGATTAGAAGGCTTTTGGCCCACTTAGACAGCTTATGGACACACGAATGGCTTCAAGGCTCATGAATGCTCTCTCAAGAAAGATATCTGAGATATCTTGAATTTAAATGATTACATTGAAATGTCATTTCTATGAGTGAAAACATTTAACGGCTGATGCGAGAGCACGACCAGTGGAAGAGCTGTGACGGACCCATTAGACCAGTGTGCACAGCAGCTAGCTGGATTCTATTTGCGGGCTATTTGTTGTAAATTAATTCTGTTATGTATCTATCGTTTTGCGTTTAAGAGCCATTCTCACTGGTCCGTGGATTGTGTTGAGCATCACTTTGCTAAGAACCGAAACGACGGGTCGACGAAGCTTTTCGTTTTGAAGCAGGTGCTGGGGCGACACCTAGTGGCACAGAATAATGCACCCATAACCTTTAAATATGGATAGTCCAAAGTTTTGCTTACAGGGTAAACAAACAACGTTAAAGCTTATCCCGAAAAGTCTATCAGACAAGAGGTACAGAGTGTCAGCCACACCTTCATATTTACAGCAGACTGCTTAAAGTCACAAAACACTTCAGGTTAAAAACATGGTGTAAATGACCCCGTTCTGAGTCGGATATGAATGTCGGGGCTTACGGACACTTGGATGACACCACAGGAGCAGTATGGAGGTATCTTTTTTTTGTTTTTTTTTACGTTTGAAGTAACTGGAGGACCAATTCCCCCAGTTGCTTCAATTGTATTGGATTTGGCTGCTTTGCTGTTTACCCCTGTGTTTTGTGTTTTGTGGACTCCAACACTTTCACCCACCCCTCCATCGGCACAGTGGTGAGTACATAATGAGTGAACTTTCATTTTTTGGGTGAACTATCCCTTTAATGAACTTTGGAAGTCTAATCTTCAGAACCTGTTTGGTCCAGTGGGTACAACGCTTTTTTGCTTTTGATTCCAAAAATGAAAGGAAGGAAAATCTTGCTCAACGTTCTGCTGACTGCGTGAAACAAGACTTTTTCTTTCCATGACCTTCCATCCCCTGTATCTGTCATGCGAAGCAGCACAAGTGCATCTGTGTTGTCGGATCACAACGCGAGCGGCGGAGGAAAGTTGACGCTTTTTATGTAACGTGAACAAACGTCGCTGATCCTTGCGTGCAGCGCCGGAAACGCATATTTGGCGTGCGCGAGGAAAAAAAAAAAACCCGCGCGCTCATTGGCGGAGCCGAACGCCAGGTCCCGCCCCCGACCCGCCCCCCACCCCCACCCCCTCGGTTGATGACCCTCCCCACTTCCCGTGCTCGGCTCCAGTCGGTCTCCACCCACCAGCCCGGAGAGAAGACATCGGCCCCGACCCCCTCCACCGTCCCTCCGCGAGAACATATGGCCCCACCAGCCCTCTTTCTTTCTTTCATCGCTGTGCCCACTACTCTTTAAAAATTCCGCCGAAAAAGAGAAGACGATTTTCCAAAACATTCTGGCCGTTATCTCACGTAAGTACCGACACGCAGCAGGGAAGGAGGCGCTTCCCCCGGCTGAGCTCCGTGGATTCGCACGTAACATGGCGGGCTGGTCCTTCTGCCTTCCTGCCACACATGACAGACCGATTCATTGAGTTGGGGTTTTTCACGCGTCTCCTCGCTGTGTTTCGCTTGGCCGGCCATTCCCGGTGTTCTGGGAACACCCGAGTCCACTTCCTGTCCGTGTGTTGTGTCCGTGCCGCGGCTCGTTTGGGGTTTATGAGTGAAAACCCAGCGCTAACACGAGCTTCTTCTGTCGCCGTCCACACTAGCCGCTCTCTCGCTAGCGCCATGTCCTTCTCCATGACGTCCGCCGTGTTCGCTGGGGCCACACGGTTGCATGTGTCGTGGGTACAAATCCGCGTGGTACAGCTAATGTTCACTGTGTTGTCCTGGTGACACGTTGTTTTTTTTGAACGATAATAGTGTTCATGAATATATCTGCTGTCAAGTTGGGACTCCATTTGCGCCGCTAGTACGCATGCGCGGGCTGTAGTTAGACAATCGCAGTAATGTGAAGTTATAGTTATTACAAACAAATATAAGGTCGTAAAGTTGTATTAAGATGAATGTGTTCACATCAAGCAATGTCGGTAATTATCACAACAGATTTGATTAAGTTTAAAGACTGATTCTTACTCCTGAGTAACGAGTGTTTTTCCCATAAAGTTTAATTTGACTATGGTGTCATTAGCACTTGAATATATTTGTTTTGTTTTTTTTAAAGTGTACCCCTCTAGAATTAACTGACTTTGACTTGATTGACTTTGACTTTTAACCTCACTACTTTCACATCACAATTCAGGTTGAAGCTGGGAGATGTGAACAAAAGTTATTTTTAAAAAGGCGGATATTGCTAATGGTCACGGTAGATGTCAAACTACTATTTCTGTTCGGTTTATAGACAGATTTTCTGCTACTGGGGGGTTTTACACTTGTCTGTTATGGGCAGAGACTGACAGCCACTGTATGACTGCAGATCAATTATGTGTCATACCTCCTCACTGTGCTTGGGTAATACAGGGGCAATATATCAACGTTTATTGAACTTAGTTATGTTCTGATAACTGTTCATATTGTTTCATTGCTCACCCTCTAAGCCATGCAAAGAGGTGTGGGACAGTGAGGACAAATGTGAATCCATGGGTGACAGACAAGCTTAGACAGTGCATCACAGTTTTGTCTTTCTTGCTGTGATAAACGTTGTACAATACATGTCCTCTTTATACAGTGACTGTGTGTTGAGACCTAATGTTCATGTGTTTGTCCCTCAGGGCTCCCCTGTCTCTGCACAGGTGTATGAGCGCTACCCAGAGGGCTTAGGGGCAGCTCTTTACCGGGAGCACTTTGACTTCAACGCTGAGCCACCTTGGGATCCTAGCTGATAGCGGGACAGGTCCATCTCCTGACTTGTCCATGTGAGTGACTGAGTGTCTGTGTGCACACATGCATACATCCCATAGCAAAGTCCAGGATCATTGTGTCCTGTGTAGAATTTGGCAAACCTCTGTGTGAGTTAACAGGTTTGTTTTCAAAATCAATAGATTTAAATAAAAGCACAATGAGGGTCTGGAGTTAACAAAAATACTAATTGCACATAAACAAATGTGGCTTTTCTTGTTTGGAGAGAAGTTCTGTGAGACTATAAATAAAAGAAGACTTTTCAAAAAATACTTGTCCGGATGGACTACAATCGTACATTGTGTAATGTGTATATGTTGTGGCAGATTTTTAGCAGGTGCTATGCCTGTGATAGGATGATTCAATATGTGACTCAATCTGATTAAAACTAAACATATTTATTGTGGTGATGCTAATGCTTTTTCTGTCTCTCTGTCTTTTCCAGTTTGTTGCATACCGGCAGGACCCCATTGGCTCAGTCGTGACCCCTTGACTTGTTTATCTGTTCTTTATGATTGTCGGATTAGCGGAATACGGTTGAGATGAAAGGACTCGCTGACAAACCCAGCTACATCATTGAACTTCTGGAGGGAGGAGTAACCCTTGACGATGTCATTGACGGACACATCTGCGAGCAGGCTCTGGTCAGTTCAGCTTGTAGAAGGAATTCCCTAAATGCTCCAGACTACTTTCGTGACACCTTCAGTCGTAGTATAATGTGCAGCAGCTTTTCTCCTGTTGAGACAATAACCCCCTTGTCAGGGTAGTTTGACCAGTTGCTTTTTTGAATCTGCTGCAACCTTCAACTTCTCTTGTGTTTTACAGGTGGAGAAGAGCGCGTTTGTGGTGGGCGATCTTGGTGCCCTGATGCGGCAGCATGCGTGCTGGCAGAGCACAGTGCCACAGCTGCAGCCCTACTACCCAGTCAAGTGCAACAACAGCCCTGCAGTCACCCAGGTGCTGGCTTCCTTGGGCCTGGGCTTTGTTTGCACCAACAAGGTAAAAATCAGCTCTGATTCATTTATTTACTTTTCAAACTGCTCAGTGCTTTATCCTCTTATGATGCCTCCTAACATTTTTGGGCCATTACATTACAAGCACCTAATTGATTACTGGTCAGCTGACGACTTTTCAACTTGCACAACACACTTTGTTTTTGATGTGGCTTTTAGACTTTGTTGCATCAGTTTATAAGCGTCCTCTTTCCCCCTCAGGCGGAAATGAACCTGGTTCTGGAGCACGGGGTGCCACCAGAGCACATCATTCTGTCAGGTGTTTGCAAACAGCTGGCCCACATCAAGTACGCTGCCAAGAACAACATCCAGTACCTTGTTTGCGAGAATGAGGCAGAGTTGTCCAAGATTTCCCGTCTACACCCGAGTGCAAAGTAAGTGATCAAATTCTGCAGCAAACGTTATTTGTCTTGCTTGGACAGATTATTCTTTCATGTCTTGATCCCTGGCTAATGAGTTTTTTGCCTCTTCTAGGTTGCTGCTGCAGTTGACCACTGAGGCTCACGCGGCTGAGACCAGCATGACCATCGGCTCCTCTCTGAAGAGCTGCCGGCACCTGCTGGAGGCAGCCAAGGAGCAAGGCATCGAGGTGGTGGGCGTGACCTTCCACATCCCCAGCTCCTGCGAAGACCTACAACAGGCTTACACCCATGCCCTGTCGGACGCCCGCTGTGTGTTTGACATGGGGGTGAGTACAGTCTAGAAAATATCTATACCATGTAATATATATATATCAATACAAGATTCTTTATTGAACTTCAGTTTCTTTTTAATGAAGGATAATAACTCAGCGTTTGTCTGTTTTGGTTTAGCTGGATCTGGGCTTTAACATGAACATCCTGGACATTGGTGGTGGATTCACAGGCACAGAGTTTCAGCTCAAACAGGTTTGTGTTAAAAGCTGGGACATGATTCATGATGCTTCAATCAGACTTCAGAGCTGAAACAAAAAACCATTACCTGAACTTTACATCAACTTTAGAGAAGATGCCAATTATCAAAGTACATATTCTGCAAATTCTTGGCTCAAATAATAAAATGTAAAACCTCCTTTAAAATATGTAAAATTACTTTCACATGGGAAAATCGTAATTTTGTTAAACCATCAACAGCTGGTAGAAGATTTAACAAGTTTACACTTTAGGCAGCACAATGACGTGAGATACTGGTACACCTGCACTGCTGGATCTCATCTTTTTTTTTATTATAGCTCAATCATTATTTCTATTACCTGCCACTAAAACACACAGAAAGTAAGTTCATGTTGCTTCCTTTTTCTGAAAACACACTCTGACTGTATTTTGTTGAACATCGTGTGTGCAGGTTGAATCTGCAGTCAGGCCGCTGCTGGATGCTTACTTCTCCCCACTGTCCGGTGTGCAAGTGTTGGCTCAGCCCGGCAGCTTCTACGTGGCCTCGGCTTTCAGCCTGGCTGTCAACGTGATCGGCAAAAAAGTGGTGACCCACTGCTGGGACAGCCTTGTTCAGGGTGAGTTGCTTAATTCTCTTGCCTAATTTCCCTCCACAGTCGGGTAAATTTCGACTTTAATAACTCTCTCTGCACCCTGGTTGTGAAAATGTGTAGATGGTAAAAGGGTTCTCATATTTGTTTTTTATTTTTATTTATTTATTTTTTTTACACACATGCTGTTACCTAATAAGTCATGTCAATCAAGGTCAAGTCTGACTAATGTTGCAGGTAATGTTCTACTTGTCTGACACGGTGACTCACTATTCATTCACAGGTGAGAACAATGAGGATACTGAGTTCCTGTACTACATGAATGAGGGTGTTTATGGCCCATTCAGCCGCAAGCTGGTGGGAAACTCCATCACTGCCCCGTCAGTGCACAAGGTTAGTAGGCCTCCCAGTCAACCCCATTCAAGAATGAATGGAGCAGCTCAAATTGTATTGGGGAAAGTGTGTTAATTCATTGTGAGCGTTTAAGGAAGTGGGATCAGTGTTGTTTCAGAAAGTGAACTGTGTAGACTTTGAGTCTGGGTTTAAAATGGCGTTGTCCTGATGTGACATTTAGTCAAACAAACAGCGGATTGATACCTGAAGTGAAACTCCTGCCAGATCAGGACCATCAGCAACTGTTAATAATTAATTTCCTCTAATGCGCTCTGTGAACCTCACATTCACAAAACAACTAAAAATAACCCTAATCACACAGCGTTATGTAATAGCAGGGCTACAGTTCGAGGTAAAATAGACTGACGTAGAAATTGTGTTGTGATGCTTCAGGGTAATCATTTTTCCGTACACACCCTGACCTCTTGTACTTATGGGCTTGCAGTTGTAGTTAGCGGTTATTGACATTGTGTTTGTCTTCTAGATAATAAGCAGTAGACAGATAATCATTAAATCTACTTTTAGCCACCACCAGGAATACAGTTAATCGTCCATGTTTCATGTAATGAAACTGGTTTTACAAAGCATAATTTCTTCGCTTGCAGACTGAAATGATTATCACGTGTATAGCTCCTCTCCTGTTTTACAGGGTATTAATTTATATGTGCAGTAGAGCTTTCTAACTGTGACAGAAGTTGACTATTGCTTTCCTCATTGCACATATTCACGACACTGTTTCCTTTCTGCAGCGTGGGCTGTGTGCTGCAGAGACGGTCTATCCCAGCAGCCTATGGGGCCCGACATTGGATGATCTGGACCAGGTGGTGGATCGCTGCCTGTTGCCCCAGCTCAGTGTGGGAGACTGGCTTCTCTTCTCCAACATGGGAGCGTGCAGCCTGGAGGAGTCTCTCTCCTGCTCTCCCCAGCTGCCTGTCTACTACACTGTGTCCACCTCTGACTGGTGAGTACGGAGTGATTCATCACTAATGCAAGCATTGGAGGAATATGAATAGTTTTCCAAGAATTGATCGTGATGCTTTGTGTTGTTCACAGGTACGAAATGCAGGAGGCTGGTGTGGCATTGGACAGTGCCATGAAGAATTTCTCCATGGTCCAGTACAGTGCGTAACTACCCTCGGCCCCTGTCCTGTATTCTGTTGCACAGACCCTCCTTTGCCTGTCCTTTCACCAAGTGAGTCAAGGGGTCAGCGTGGTATTTAGGACCAGGGGCTAAATGTGGTCAACATTCCAGCCACCTCAGAAAACGCAGCGTCCAATTATTTCTTCAAGGAATTTGACTTTCTTTGCCTCCTTCAAATGGTTAACAATTGTAGTTTGATACCTCAATTGTCTAAAATGTTATCTGGAAGAAATGTGTATCTTTACTCCTCCCTCTGATGGACTCCAAAAACCTGTCAGCTAAAAGAACTCCAGCCCATGCTCAAATGACATTATGCAACAAAATGGACGACTCTCTGGAGATGGAACCCTCCAACTTGTTTGGGGTGGTTTATTTCCTAATTATAAAAAGATCCAGTTTACAAAATGTACAATTGATTTCAATCCTGTTCTTTCTTGATTATCTGTTGACAGTCTTGTAAATCCTGTATCTGTTCAACACACATTTTGTCTGTAGGTGATTTTTGAAGCGATTCAAAGAATCAATGCCTTGTGTCCATTCTGTATTTCAGACCCCTCACTTTGCAGAGTTTAAATTAAATTATGACAATGATGTAACCTTTTTCTTTATTGCAGTTCACCTCAATGCATCTTTATTTATTGGATTCAGATATTACCGGGACATATTTAATGCTCCGTCTTTGTGTGTTTCGCCCAGGTATTATACTGTGGCCCATCTAACAGTGTTTTCCTGATAAGATATCAATGTTTTGTTTTGTTTTTTAAACGCTACATGGATATAAGTGTGCTGTGATTGCCATGTGACCTCAGTGGTTTCCCTCTACTCAAAGCGCTTGAAGGAAATGCGAAGGGAGATTCTCTTTACGCTGAGCTAGAGCTTCAACGCGGAGAAGCTGCATACACCCAAACGCACTCCTCACCTCTAATAGAGAGATGCTAATCTGGTTTTATATGCACAAGATCTTTTTGTAGGTTAAAGAAATACTGTGACATTTAACAATGCAGCCCTGTTTTTTGTTACTAGTTCATCATATCAGTGTCTCTTGAATGGGGATTGGTCCCCATTCTCCCAGGAACTGAAAAACCAGCAAAGGATCATTTTCTGAAACATGCTCGTCGAACATGTATGTTGTGTATGCAGCAGATATAGACTCACATGTCTTTATCTTTGAAATAAGGACATGTTAGTTGTACACAAATGATGAATAAAACACCTACATTTCCTCATGCCTCTCTAAAGATATGAGGGACATATTGCAGTCACTTGTACAGCTCAATCATGTCTGATGATATAAAGATGACCTGACTCAACTGCAGTTTTTAAGGAATCCTGCCCTCGTGTTAAAAATTACTAATGTATTAATTACATGCTTGTCTAAGGCACTAATGGACCATAGCCTGTTTTGACTGTAAATTGTGCTTGTTAAAGTAATGAAAGTGATTAATTTAATACATTTCTGACTGAAATCATTCATCTTGTGTTGGTGTGATCTTTGGCGTTGGATGGTGGAACAGTTGTGGATTACTACACATGCTCGGGGTAAACTTGTCACTGTTTAAAAAAAATGAGTTACAACCACATTTTTCTGATCAGCTATGAATCTAGTGAGTGTGTTCTGAATATAAGAAACAATCTGCGTCCTGAGATCTTACCTGCTGGAACCAATTTACAGCTATTTAATTTATCTTATTAATCTTGAACTACTCCAGTCAAACTAAATATTTGGATATCAACATGGGTCATTGAAATTTTTTTTCTCCACCAAAATAGATATTTAAGTTAAGCTTCCTCCCACCATCTCTCAGCTTTTCAACTCGTAAATGCATCTTGTCAACTTTTACAAGTTTTTTAGGGAATTGGGCCTTTAAAACAAATTGAAAGTGCTTGATGTTGATGTTTAAGGTTAGTGTTGGAAACCTTTCATATTAAGGGTTCAAGCTGGTTAGTGATTTGTATTTTACCAGGGTGATATTCTGTTTTAGTGTCTGTTAGATACAATGATACAATGTTTTTGATGATAGTAGTATAGAAGAGTTTTGATTGTTATCAAATAAATATTTATTCTAAGCCACTGGCTTAGTCCCTATAAAAGATGCATAAAAACACTGGACAAAAATAAGTATCCTTGGAAAAAAAATCAACTGCTTCTATTTCAGTGTTAATGAGACTGGTCGCCACTAGATGTGAGTAAATTAGTCGAGTGGAAACAACTGTTGCTGTGTTTTGTCATAATAAAAACCGACATGCCCATGGGCTTAGATTACAAACACAGGATATGCAAAACACAGTCGTTACAGAATAAGAGCTCAGCTCCACCTTCTTGCACCTGTGCATTTGAGTATCTAATCATTTATACGCTGCTGATACTCAGCACCCATTTACATCTCAGCAATCAAAGAAAAGTCGTAGGTACAATTTAGAGAACAGTGAGTAAAGTGGAGATTTATGTAATTTCCATGACTGAGTCTAAACGAGCACGTTCAGTCAGCTCTCACCTGTGTTCTCTGGCTATTTAAGATTTAGTCTTGACATTAACATATTTCCAGAGTCAAATATTGCAGCAGATGTCTTTGGCCATTACTCATTCTGAACCTCAACATCATTAGAGTAGGAAATATCCAGGCAAATGTTTGCACACGTCTGATGTCAGCAAAAGGATGCCATTGATTTCTCCATCATCTTTATGAACTATCGCCACAGAAACACTTCCTGTGCGTTATATGGGAGAGAGGATAACAAGTTAAGGAATCACTTCCCTAAGAGGAGCTGTTATAACTCCATTCATATGTCTCAGTCACTTCAGTGTGGCACTCACTACATGTCATCATGGGCTGAGTGAGCGCACAGTATGAAGCAGAGGTGGTCATTCTCTATTTGATCGAGGTGGCGATGATGATGATGAATAAAAGGTGATTTATTAGTCTGCCAGGAACAAAGCTCTCACTCACGTCACAACACAGAGGGGATGGAGTCGCAGTTTCATGATTGAGGAGTTCTTGATTCACAGCCTGTTCAGTGTGACAGAGTACGATTGCACTCAGAGCTCTGGATTGTGATTGGTGGCTCTCTCATTGGTTTAATTGCATAACCTTGTATTGGTTGGACAAGAGTGAATCTCTCTGTGAAAAATCTGCTTATTCACCACTGGGTCAACGTAATGGAACTGAGTCACCCTGACCTTTGGGAGACAACTCCTTCTGCCCAGCAATCACATCATACTGGTTTGCGTTGCCTGACCAGAAGGCCCAATGGCTGATGTGACCTTATCAGTCAAATGTTGAACTGAATCGTTGCATCACTCCCAACATAGAATTGCTTCACGCCATCGGATTTCGATAAACCTTTTCCACAGTCAAATTTAAAGTCGACAGATGATTAATGACATGTGCCTTGTGTGAAAGAATCGTGATAAGTTATGACACACAAATTCGTAGGTATGAGCGTATGTGCGTGTGCCACTGTGTAATAGCTAATAAAAGGATCCGTAGCTCAACAAATGGTCCTGTCGTTTCGTAACGCCGTACATCGGAAATCGCAAGTGCACCTCGGACAAGCTTTGGATTGGCATACCATCACACTGACGCTTTATAAACAAAGTGAAGGCTGTGATTCTAACGTGGGGCCCTGGCTTAGCAAAATTTTTTCCGAAAGTGAACATATCTGCAAGATGTCAAGCGTGAAGGTCGAGTACAAGGTTGCTGATTCAAAAAGTTTTGAATTGACTCACAAGTGGGCATAGGTATATCCGCACATAAAAATGTTAAACTTAAAAATGGCTTTACGGCCATAGCTAGCTCTTTCAAATTTTTCTGATCAATTATTGAATCAAAAAGTTCTAACTTTTGACGCTATGCTAGCCCAGCTACTTCTCACTGTAATTTCCACTCCCTCTCTGTTCAAAATGGTGGGTCGATGCTATAGGCTAACAAAATGGCATGAGATGACATCACGATGGAGGGACCGCCCATTTAGCTCAGTTACTCGACAGCTCAATGGCTGGCCTTGGTCACGTGCCACTTGACGTCCAGTAGGGGTCGCAGGAGCCACGCCCCCCCCCCGGCCTAGCCATGTGGTGTAAGAACCAAAAGCCCAATGGACAGGTGACTTATCACATGAAAGGCACCGAGTGGTGGATGAAAGGCATCACCTGGAGACCCCGGGTGAGTGTGCGACGGTGGCGGCGGAGGAGTAAAAAAGTTATTCCGTTTTTAGGCAGAGGCGCCTCCCATTGGTCAGTTTGTGCTGTATGCAAATGAGCCCGGCTACGTCAGATCCTGAACTTGTGCGCCATATTTTTTCCTCTCAATAGAGGAAGAAAGGGACAAAAGCGGCGGCGACATTAACGCAACATCCCAGGTGCTTCGTAAACATCGCGCATTCTCCCGGAGACGTGCGCGCATGTGTCTGTGACCGGAGGATGCTGCTCGGATGAGTGTGTGTGCGCGCGCGGCGGTGGCAGCGGACGCAGCTTGTCGACACACACACACACACACACACACACACTCTCACACACACTCTCACGCGCACACACACACACACACACACACACAGGCCGGTGGAAGTGGGGATCGGTGGAACCTGTCGGATCCAACGCAAACGTTCACGGGAAATAAGACGAAGGTAAATATCCGTGCGGGGTCGAGGAGGAGGAGGAGGAGGAGGAGGAGGAGGAGGAGGAGGAGGCGCCGCGTCCCGATCACTGACCCGCTGCTGTGGTGACCCCGATGTGGGCAACACACGCTGACACACGCACACAGCAGCATTAGCATAGGTGGTGACCGGGATCCGAACACACACCGTTAACTGGCTGCAAGTTCTCGTCTTATCTCAGTGAAGTGCGAGTTTCCATGTATTATTCACGCAGAGGCTCGTAGTGAAATCAGCTGTTGCAAAACAACTGTTGTGTCGCTGTGATTTGTACACAGGCATGTGTTGTGGTCTTTATTTATACAGGAAAGGGTTGATCCTAAAGAGGATGATCCTAATGCTGCAGTTTTTTTATTTCACTGATGATTTGTCTTTTATAAATCATTTTATTAGCATCTTGGACATTTAACAACGATATTTCTAACTATTATTAGATGAAATCAAATTGATGTTGCCTTCTTGGTTTACACACACACACACACACACACACGCATGGATTAACTGACCTCAGCTAATGACACTGATTGTGTCTCCCTTTTGTTCCCAGTATTTTCCGTTTCCTGTTTTATTCTAATCCTTTATTTCTAGTCTTCCTTCACCAAGCAGCTGAATCTACAGCAGCGTCACAAAGTTTAAAATTAAGTTACCATACTGAACGAGTGTTAACTGTCCCGTGACCCCACTGTCACGTGCATTTGAATGCGCCTTAAATGTGTAGATACATTATTTAGTAAACAGATATTTATCATAGCGTGGTAATAATTGTGTATTAATGCTCTGTCCCATTACAATTTGTGTCTTATCAGGCCTGTGAGGTAAAATGTATCAGGTTCCGGTGGGAAACATTGAGAAGATCAGAAAGGCGCGCAAAGCGGTGAAAAGCATTCTTTCTGAGATTGGCCTGGAGGATTGTCAAAACCTGCTGAAGGTATGTAGAGTTGTTTTCAGGGTCCAGTTGTTTACAGATGAATTATGGTAGGATGCAGAGTGCGGGTCAGGAATCACAGCAAATCTTAACCCTCAGTATAAAAGAAAGTGACGGATGGTCACGGATCAATTAATGATGATTTTAAGGTGATAAAATCCATCATGTTCCATCTTTGCGTTGATTTCAAACGTCAGCTATTAATCAACACTAATCCAAATGCAGCATCAACCACCTCACAGTTTCAAAATAATATTCAGTTTATAGTTAATTTGTTAGGGTATTTTGAATTTGATTTAATTACAACCACCAATCAGATTTTAAATTTGATACATTAAAAGAAAGATGCTCACAGGGTTTTCTGTTGGGTTGTTATGGCAACAGGAGGGGGGAGCTGGGGGATATGACGTCATGTCTACTGGCAGATTTTCCGTAGTATTCGTCTAATGTGGAGAATGTCCCAAATCCATGAGCAGGACTAATCAATGGAGAGGTTGTGTTAATGTTAATATGAAACTCGTCAGATATCTTCATGTATTTTGATATTTCCGCATATTTTTATAAGACATCATATGATTTACTAAGATAAGTTACGTCCTGAAGAAATTAACACCATCTCACACATATCTCCATGGAAACCACAAAGCCGGGGGTAGGGGTAGTGGCCAACTCCTGATTGAGGTGGGGGGTTTGGGTGGAGGTAATTAGGTCAGAGGGCAAATAGGAACATTTACCAGTCAAAAGTGGGAGCCATTTTAAAAGTGACACCACTTCTGGTTTCCTGATTTTAACCGATAGGGGTATATACAGCAGGCTTAGGGTTTGCATCCCCCCCTCTGTTGCTTTTAATTTCCTTATTAACCATTTTGAATGTTGGCTTTTCGCATGTTCTACATTGTACTGTTTCTTATGCTGAAACATTGTTTGTGTGTTGTTTACTGGGCAGGATCTTGATGAAAACCCTGAGACAAACAAAGTTGAAGACGAGGTCTTCCAGGAAACGAAGTGGATTGATTTGACAGAGGGATACAGTACGAGGCTACAGAAAAAGGTGATTGTGACACGCATCAACAAAATATCACTCATAACGGATTATTTGCTAGATTGAGTAACTGTTAAATAATGAATACCTCATGTTGGTGGAGTATTTATTCCATATTGTTAAAGATATGTAGGTTGGTGAGAATGTTATAATTTGAACTTGATTCACTGAGATATTAACTGACTTTTTCTTTCTGCTCAGTGGCCTTATCGGTCCCGCTCTCTGTGCTGTAACCTCTGCAAGTACTCGTCACAAAACATCTACAACTTCAGGAGTCACGTGTCCCGCTGCCATGGATACGTCCAGTCCTTCTGTGCGCTGGCACCCTGCTCCCAGTGCCTCTTCATCAGCCACCCCAAGGTCGTCAAGAGGCACATGCTGCTCTTCCACGTCAAACTTGGCACCCACATACAACCCGCAAGGGACCCGTCTTTACCCACACATCGCGGAAACGAGAGGTATCAGTGTCGAAGATGTGGATTTCCGAACTCTTCGATCTTTGCAATGAAGAAGCACATTATTCTCAAGCACTTGGACAGTTTGGCAGAACAATATATAGGTTACAGATTAAATATTCAAGGGAATACGTCTGTAAAGATCTACTGCTGCAAAGTGTGTAAGATGAACACGGGGAATCTAGACCAAATGTTGCATCACATGCTGGTCGAGCCATCGCATTATTCGGTCAGCACACAAGTTCAGAGCCTGATTCAAGAGAACAAGAACTACACCATCAAACCGACACCCAATGGAAATGGTCTGTTTCTGACATTCCCAAATATCTCTCCCAAAATACAGCAAGCTCAAATATTCAACAGTAAGTCCTTGGTTTTACCAGCTAATGGCCAACCTGCTGGGACTGTGGTGACATTACAGCAACTACAAGGAACTACAAACACTGCAACTCTTTTCTGTGCCCCTGGAACCAACCAAGCTTTTCTGCCCCCTCAAGCGTCGGCACTGGTGCAGCTAGCTAGTGCCGAGGCTAAAGGTCTTCTTCAGCCTGGTGCCACGATAGCGCTTCGAGGTACTTTACCCCACGGACAGTCCATGCTCCAGCTGCCCGCAATGTCTACCGTGTCTCTGAAACAGGCACCGATGGTTCTAGCTCAGGCTTCTGCTCAACCACATCAGACTCAACAAGCACAGCAGCTCCTGGTTCCGTCAGGAATGCAGGCCCACATGGCAGCTGGAGCTGTACCCAAGCCTGCTGTGGTTGCACAAAATGCATCAACAAACCAAATCAACCTACAAGGCACCATGCTGACTTCACAGTCCCTGCTGAATCACCTGATTCCGACCGGCAACAGGGTGAACGGCATGCCCACGTACACGTTTGCTCCACTGCAGGGAGCGATGCCCGTCTCGCAGAGCACAAGTACCCCTCTCAAGGCCGTAGAGCAAACAAGTAACTCCGTACCACAGACTAAGAAATGGATTACCTGTCCCCTCTGTAATGAACTCTTTCCTTCCAACGTGTTTGACATTCACACAGAAGTCGCCCATCAGGCAAAATCCCCAACGTCCAAGTCAGAAAGTTTAGCAGCACGAGCAACATTCCTCAAGAAAATGCCAGACAAAACTGTCAAATGTCTAACATGCAAAATTCTTCTCTCAGAGAAGAGTGTCTTCCAACACTTGCTGCATGGCCTGCATTGTTTGTACTGCTCAGCCTTGTTCTACTCAATCAAACAACTTGCCGAGCATGTGAAGCAGCACAATCCCGCAAGCAAAGCATACTGTGATTTCCTAAGGGAGAAGTTCAGGGTCTACTCAAAAGGTGTCGGAGGAATCCTATTCCCTTACTTTGACGTCCACACCACTGCACCGAAAGAGATCCTCGGTGAAACAGAGGTCAACCTTGCCCTGGTCACGAGTACGCTCGACCTGATCTTCTTTAAGTTGCAGCCCAGCAGCCAGTCAGAACTCTGTTCAGCTCCTGTGAAAATCAACAGCATGTACTGTCCCTTCTGTGATGAAAAGTTCCCGAATGAATCCAAACACCTGCAGCATCTGAAACAGAAACACTTTGTTGCTCCTACTATCCATGCCATCCTCAAGACGGAGGCTTTCAAGTGCATATACTGCAACGGAGTGTACACAGGGAAGGTCACACAGCAGGCGGTGATGCTCCACATTCAGCGATGCCGGTGTTCACCAAAACAACCACAGCCACCCAAACCTACAGCACAGCAGCAGCAGCAGCAGCAGCAGCAGCAGCAGCAGCAGCCGCCGCCTCCAAAACCAGCTCAGCAGATCCTTCAGCCGTCCGGGCTCTACTTTGTCCAAATGCCACAAGGGCTTACTATGAAACAGACTCCAGCAACCATAACTCCAACTCGTGCGATTCGACCTGCACCTGTGGAAACCGCAGAGGAGCAGCAGTCAAAGAAGCGGCTGGAGGCTGCGCTGAAGCAGGCCATGGAGGACAACAAACGAGAAAGAGAGGTCAAGGCGGCCATGCGCAAGAAGCGGGACCAGCAAAAGCTGTTGCCTCCGAAGCCCTCCGAGCCCGAGGTCCAGAGCGACCCCGCGGTGAAGCTGGTTTTGGAGCCGACCCCGGTCGATCGCCGCAGCGGTGACGAGCGCAGAGACTTCATATCTAAATACTTCAACTTGAACCCTTACGCCAACCGAGCGGAGACGGACGAGCTGTGCAGGAGGCTTTCTCTCACCAAGCCGGAGTTGGCGGCCCTCTTCAGCAAGAAGCGCAGCAAGTGCATGAGAAGCCTCAAGAGGAACACCACCGCCATTCTCCTGGGCTTCAACATGACCGAAGTGAGGAAACTCAAGCACCAGCTGCTCTTCCCACAGCTGCGGCCCGCCGAACCCACAGAGCAGCCGCACATCGATAAAACTGCGCAGGCGGCGAACAGTGAGGACGCGACGGAACCGATGGATGTGAGCGGAAAGGAGAAAGTTGCAGGGGAGGTGGAGTCGATGGAATGAGTTCAGAAAAGGACTCAGAAGCCGACCCCTCTGATTGAACTCTGGTACTTTACCAATGGCCTTTTGTGTTGACAGTCACTGGAAGAGTTGACCCTGGTGCGGATACAGTGTATTTCCTAACGTACACCTGAGCACTTTCTTCAAGTAGCCGTCATTAATAGTGTTTCATTTGACTTTAGAATGTTGTCAATGGCCCATAACATTATTTCCACATAAACACCAAGTCATGTTGTGATACTCCCTGAAATATAATATATACAAGCATATTGAAGATACAGGTTTATTATGGTGCAGTTCGCTGACGCTGCAATATCTCATTCAATCTACTGACTTCGACATAATCACTGACTTGTGCCTGGTAGCTGCTTTTTTCACCCTTTATTTAAACCCCTTTGTATAAAAATTGTGATTTCAGTTCTCATCTTCTAATATTAAAACTTAAGTGCACACCTCCATGTAGAGTTCAGTTATTTGGCTTTTTCTTTTGTAATTTTTCATAACATATTGGACCTATTTCATTCATGTGCACGGATTTATTGTTTTTGTTTCTTCACGCAGTTTCCCTCTTTGTATTGACACAGTTTAAGGGGGCAATGTGTTTTGCTCACCAGCTCCCACAAACTCTTAAGGTGGACGTTCTTGCTCGATTCCCAGAACACTCGGTTATTACTGTTATTAATCTCAATTGAATCATGTCGCTTGCATGAACTTTTCTTTTTTTTGTTTTACTGTCGGGTGAAATTAGGATTTGTGCCATTGTGAAGAAGTCCACAAATTTGCATAGATTATACAGTAGATTCAACAGAACATAAATGTTATCGAGTGTGGATTCTTTCACTGTAAATCTTCTGTTCTCCTGGTTTGTTTTTTTAACTTGTATTTTCAATAATTCCTAGAGGTGCAAAAGTGTAGGGAGAGGTCAAAATTCTCATACTGTCCAAGACCACTGTGTTGTAAAAAAATAAAGTGGCTTCTTTTTACATGAATCATTCATTACTTTTGGTTTTCTATTTGTGATTAAATTATTATTTTATATTTTTTACTCAGGCTGTGTTAAAGCCCTCAAATGTATCTTTAACATGAAGCTGACTTCAGGCAACTCTTGATTCATTTATCGGCAGGAACAAAACAATACAACAAAGTACTAGGGGCCACTTGAAGAGGGGAAGTCTGAGTTTAAAGTCATATATGATTAATATTTCATGGTTAATATTGTAATTTTACAGGAATAAAGTTGTAATTTCAGGATATGTGTCATTTTAGAGGGGAACTATCCGAAGATCAGTTATACTGTATTATAGGTTTCAAAAATAACAAAATACTTACATTATCATTATTATTATTATCATACATTTCAGGACTTTGAAAGATGAATTACAGCTTTATTCTCGTAATATTACAACTTAATTATTACAATGACTTTTTTGGGAATATTACTTATTATTAGCATGGTTTTATTCTCTTTTTTTTTCAATATGACCATAATACAGAACAGAAAGTCAACATAAAGTCGGTGCAATAAGAGGCTGGCAACAGTGACGTGTTAAGGTTATTTGTGTGTTTAATATTCCCCTGAGAAACACTTGTACTACTTATACCTCATACAGTTCAATCACCCTTTATCTCAGCTCTAAAAATTAAAAAATACATGTCACCATACGTCTCAGAAAGATAAAAAATTAGGTGTGTGTTGGGTCCAGCCAAATGTCTCATTATTAGCAGCATGCATTATTATCATCTGACCACAGTGCTGCAGTTGGTCTTGACCTAAAATAGTAGTTTGACAAAAAAATCTAAAATCAAGGTCACCACTGTCCAGCTTTTCCCACATTCTTATAGCCTTCATTATCCCTTTTACATTTTTACATCATTATTCTTTCATTTGAATTTGACATATGTCATGATGAAGAACAATAAGATATGGTTGAAAGCCACAGAAACTGCTGTGAAGTGAACCTCGAGACCACAGGGTCCTGTCATTAGCTCTTCTTTTATTTTCCCCCAAGTTCAAGAGTAAACTTTTAAAACGTTTCTTCCACAGCTGTTCTGATTTGATCGAGCATCGAGGGGCCACTGTAGTTGTTGGTTTGAATCCACTCCAGCCTCTTCCTGTACTCCTCCGGGAGGCCGTTCTGCTCTGCACCCAGACACACCACCTAATCATGAAACACAGCGAGAGGGACGTTTGGTAAATAAAATGATTAAAAAGATCGCACTGGTGAGCAAAGCTGTTTTCAGACATGAACTTTGGAAATGTCTTGACAATTGGGTGCGGACACTTTCCAGAGTTTGTCTTTCACACATGAAGAACGCAGCAGGAGATTGTCACTGTCCGATGCGTTCACAACAGCAGGAAAGTGTCCAGAACATTCAGGCAAGGGGGCGGGGGGGCACCTGGGTCGAGCAGCAGGAGGGAGGACCCGCATTAAGTCCGATACAGAAATCAGATGTTTTTGTTTGAAGCACATCTGCCCCTATCACCAACGATTTTTCAAATCTGTTGTATTTCCAAGTTGACATCTTTGTCTGGTTCTTCCCTCTTTCTCATCCTGAGATATTCAGTTCAGTTTTGCGTCCGTCACGTGTTAAAAACATTATCGACACGCCCACTCACAACATTTTCCCGCTCTATTCTCACATTTTTCCGACATTATACCAGGGCACTGGCAACCAAAGGTTCCCGGGAAATGTCCAGAGCAGCTGATTCGGAGATTCTGTTTTTTTACATACAGACCTTTGGAAAAATTTCTGGATAAAGTCTGGACTTCAGTGCAGGTCTGAAAGCAGCTGTCATCGCGTACAAGTACGTTGTTTTTGAACCTGTGTTTTGTGGCCACAAACCTGTTTGTACTGAGGAGAGGGGGGGCAGGCGTGGAAATTGTTCATCTGGTACGTCCTGCAGAGTATCTGCCCTCTGTCTGTCGCCACGGAAACGTTGAGTGGCGAGTACATCCCCTCGTTCACTCCTTCCTGGCTGAGGTCACAGAAAGAAGAAACTGGCAGCGTCACTTATAATGACAAATATCAGCCATCGGACTGATGTAGCAGCTGTGTTTTGATGCGTGTGTGTGTGTGTGTGTGTGTGTGTGTCTTACTTGTCGAGACTCCTGAGGTGTTCATTGCTCAAAGCCCAGATCACCCCCCACACTTCAGCGCCTGGACAGAACTCGATGGTGGCCACTCCGCCGTGCCAATTGTTGTCCACGTTTTCCTCCCACAGGCCAAAGCTCAACTTGTAGTCCTGTATATATACACACATACACACACACACACACACACTTGCATTCATTTCCTGGAGACTTTCTATAACCATAACCACTACTCGCCTAAATCCTAACCTTCCAAAAATCAGCTTTTTCCCAATTGGGGAGAGTTTTTATCTCCAAATGGACAAGCTGCCCTCAACTGGTCTTTACTCTGACAAAGGTGGCCTGTGACAAATACACACAGACACACACAACGGGGACAAAAGGCTGGGATGTGTGCATTTTAAACATAATGCCTTTTATTCCACTGTACATGTAAAGAGCTGCTATGTTTGTGTTTTCAGCCGAGTCCCAGCAGGACTGTTCTGCTGTTGGTCCCAGACCCTGTTGTTGCAGCTGGTTTAATGTTGGTGGTGCGGGGGGGGGGGGGCAATCCAGTCCAATCCAGGATGTGGATTGGACTGGGCCCGCTCCCTTCGCAGCGTGGCACACAAGTACTGGTGTGCTGAAGCGGATGCACGCAGCCACTGGTAACCAGTGAAGAGAGCGGAGGAGCGGAGTAGTGTGAGATAACTTAGGTACGTTGAAGACCAGTGGAGCTGCTGCATTCTGGATGAGCTGCAGAGGGGGGATAGCACCAGCAGGCAGACCAGCCAGGAGGGAGTTGCAGTAGTCTAGGTGTGAGATGACAACAGCCTGGACTAGAACCTGTGCTGCCTTCTGAGCGGGAAGGGGACGTATTCTCCTGATGTTGTGCAGCATGTATCTACACGAGTGGGTTGTTGCAGCAGTGTTGGCTGTAAGGGAGAGTGGACTGAGTGGTGCTCGTCTCTTTCCTGATCTCCCCTGGTCTTTAGGCCGCAGTGGAAACTGCAGCACCATTTTAGTTCCAAGAAAAAGGTTCATGCAGTAAAAGTTCCAGGCTTATGTTACTTTCACTGAAATGACTGTCAAGCAGAAAAGAGAGAGGAGATTGGGGGAGATGATGATTACGACCACTGGACAGGACATGACCTGACCAGCTACCAAGCAGACCAGTCACAGTTACATGCAGGCTACATGGCTAAAACGTACCTATGCCAACACAACAGGTGAAAAAATCATATTCGTATTGTTTTTCTTTTTCGGTTTTAGTTACAAAACAAAAGTGTCTGACTGGATAACACAACACCCAGTCAACAATGCTGTAATAACGGACATAGTGCGCATGCACGTGGTAGCCCATAGTTATGCAGTGTGTTACATGATTGCCAATGCTGCGTTCATGTCCCGTCGGGTGCTGCTCTGGCGACCAGAGAATGACATAGAACAACAATGTGACATAAAATCTAAAGCTCCAGTTTCAGTGTTAAGGATATGACACAGACATTATATGACAGTTCTGACTATTTTAGCAATTACATGTTATTACAGAAAGTCACGTAATAGTCACAGGTTCGAACCACAGCCCTGAACCTGGCTAACGATTTACAAACTATATGTATTATTAATGACTATAGACAATCTCGGTGCAGACAGATGACAGCAGCAGACCGTAATACACTGTGGAAAGGCGCGTGCACGTGGTAGCCCATGGTTATGCAGTGTGTTATGTGCTGCGTTCACGTTCCGCCGGTTAAACGGTTGCTGTTCTGGCGACCAGAGAGTTTGAATTATTAATGTTCAGTATTTAAGTATTGATTTGATTTGTGCCCTATTTGTCAGGGTTGGCGGTAGAAGACGAAAACACAATAGGAGCTCGTCGCTCCTGGAGTAAAAGGGGATTTGAGCAAAGCAGCGCTCGGTTACCTTGAGTCGGGCGGTGGAGCAGAACATGGCAGAGGGATTCGACAGTTGCAGCCTCTGCCTCAACAAGTTGCTCCCGAAGGCGAAATACATGAATTGACCGACATCGGCCATGTTAGTGTGTTTCTCCTCCGCTTGGTGACAGACAGGATGCGTCTGTGTGGAGGACCGTCAGTGGAAACAGGTCTGTGTCTGTTATGTGTAGTCAGCTCATCTACATAGAACTACAACTCCCAACAGCCACACATCCGCACCGTCTTTTAAACCTGTCAGCCAATCACAGGATAGAGTCACTGAGGCCTGTAGGTGGCGCTTTATCACTAAGGCTTCAATTACAAACAATTAAAATACTATTAATATTCAATTATACAAGTTATTTGTCTTTTGTTCCCTATAAAACTTTAGTCAAATTCTAAATATTTACTTACAATATATAAATATGTACATTACACTGTATGGATATATCATTTTATATATGCAGTTTGCTTTTTTATTATTTTGATTTGATCTTGTAATTTCTACTTTTTGCTTATACACTGGAATTGCCCAGTCAGAGATCAATAAAGTATAAAATCTATCCATCCATCATTTCCATTCCTACCCTTCTGAGTTGTTGGTTTACTTCAGGTTTAAGTGCTGCTCCCTGGAGGTCTGGAGCCTCACAGACCGTCTTGCCTCTGAATGACATGACATGACATGAACTGAATAAGACAAGTTCAGATGTGGAACAGGTTTTGAATGTCTGCATGTTTCAACAAGTTCATTTAGAAATTTAGAACTTTTGTCCTTCAGATTAAATGTTTAGACCCAGTGGAAATCCTTATTACCAAATATTTTACAGTGAATAACCCCATCTACATTTTCTACAGTCATAGGTTTCTGATAAGTATGACCATATAGACATTTAACCATGCACATATTACGTTTTTGGATTCACCCATCATTGTGACCACCATGAATGATGGTAAAAATGTACAGTAACTCCTGATGAGTTCAGTTCATTTTAACAATCATTACACTGCTATTATTTACCCCTTTGGCATTTTCCCCAGTTTTTGTAGCATTACTCATGGAAAACATTTCTATTCAAAGACACTTTATTCAATGTAATGAAAACGGTTAGAAAACAAAAGTATATGACTGGATAACAAAACTTCCAGTCAACAATGCTGTAATAACACCCAAAGTCCAGTTGATCCTCTTCATATGAAGCACTTTTAATATACAAAAAGGAAAAATGAAAAGAAAAGACACTGAAATTCAAAAAAGGTTTCCTCTGAGAAAAAAGATCCTGTACAAACAGCTGGGAGGTGAGAAGCAACTGTACAGCCTGGTGCTCATCTCCTTGGACCGCCTCGGCCTCGGCCCCTTCCTCTGCCGCGGCCTCGTCCTCTGCCTCGTCCACGGCCAGCCACTAAAAGACAAGCCAGTAACATTCAGCACACCTACCAAACGTCCACCAGCATATCAAATAAAATATCGATGTGGACCAGTTAACCTTTAGACCACAACAATGAAAAACTAGGTACCAGGGTCAATGATTCTCTAAAGTAACAAACTCAAAGCGTTTCACTAAATACAAAGACACCAGTGTGTCCTTCTCATGTTTTTGTTGGCCTGTGTCGTTTCTGCCAGACTCACCTGCTTCCCTCTTCTTGGACTTGACCTTTGGCTCGATGTCGACCAGCAAGGTGTCCAGTGGAAGACTGTCGGGCAGGATAAAGTAGCGAATGTTGTTGCCACGGATACTAAGAGACTCGAGCTGAGTGGGCTCCCTGTTTTTCAGAGTCATTTTCACAGCCTTCAGGTGAGTGTTCATGCTAACGTCGACACCTGGACGAGAAATAGAAGAGGGTCAAACATGGGAAGATGAACAAACATGTGACATGTTACTTGCATTCACATGAATCCTTTGATCACAAAGTAGCAGGGGGAGACTAATCAATCACAGAATCTTAAAAACACAAAGTTTAAAACACCAGATTGTGGTTGTACGACACATATTCCGCCTCTCTTCCTAAAAGGCCACCATCTGCTTTACAACAGCCAAACCAGGAAACACATCCAAGCCAATTGTGTTATTGCACTAATGCAAACACACAGTTGAGCTTCATGGGTAAAACACACAAAGCAAACTAGTCAAATTCAGCTGTTAAAGATAACATGAAACATCACATATGCATAATATGAATGTAAGCTGGAAACAAGGGGTTTAAGCTGTATTTTGGGACAGAGTCAAACTTTTTTTTCAGTGTTTTTTATTATCATTATTATTAGCTCCGGATAGTGATTTCACATTGTATAGACTCATTATCTGAGCATATTCATCTCTTTATGTCCCACTGACTATTGAACATTCAGTTAGATATGAGCCAGGTTCTCTCAGGGAGTGGACAGATACATCAATAATGAGAAAAAGTATGAGTTCAGCTTTATTGACTCACATTACGAATGAACGTAGGAAAGTTGGGAACATGGTTTAACCAGCGAAGACTCTGCAGAGTAACTGAGCTGCATTTCATTTCTTTACCCGTGTTTGCCTTAAAACAGTTTTAAAAGTGAAGTTTGGGCGATGGAAAAGATCGTATCAGGATAATTATTTTCACACCAGTGGATATAGATATATATAGCAATTCAAATCAGCTTTATAAAGACTTGCTGAATTCATATTTATCTTCTCTGCATTCATTGAAACAAGGACATTTACATGACGCTTTTAGCCCAAGTGTCCACTGTGATCCAAGCACGGACACGGCTCCTCGGGAGGAAATCAGAGGACATTTAGGTTAAAACATGGTGTAAATGACCTTGTTTACAGACACTTAAAGGACACCACAGGAGCAGTATGGAGGGATTCTGTGTTTTTACTTCAATTGTATTGGATTTGGCTGCAACGATGTTCACCCCTGAAACACCAAAAGTGTTTTGTGGACTCAAACACCCCCCCCCCCCCCCATCGTGGTGAGTTGATAACGATAATTGTCATTTTTGGGTGAACTATCCATTTAAATCTGAACATCACAACTACGTGAGCAGGATACTTGTTCGCATGCATAACATTTGGCTATTGCATATTAATATCAACTCTGCAAGTAAACTTTGTAAAGACCAACACATCTCCGTGCTGCAGAAAGCTCCTCTCACCTGTGATGGTGCCGTGGACCTGGGTTCCATTCTTCAGTTCGATAGTGACCGTCTCATGGCTGAGTTTCATCAAAAACCTGCGAGAGGAATCACCGAATGAGAACACAACACAACTCTGCTCTCAACTCCATGGAGTTTAACCTGAGGGCAGCTAGTGTTAGCCGTTAGCCGTGGAGCTAACAGCACCAAAACAATGGCGCACACAGGCGACGCGGGGCCTCGATTGAATATAAACAAAGAGCTACAACCTCTTTAAGGAGTCACATTAATACATAAAAACAAGCGCATTCATGTTTAAGTTAAGTTTAAAGCCAACAGGAGACGCGGCCTACAAGTGATTTAACGCTTCGTGTCGATGCTAATTTAAGCTAGTTAGCAAACATAACTGGTGAGATAAGATAGTGGCTCGATAACTAATAAAAGCACAATGCATGTGTGAGTCTGTGTGAGTCTGCATGTGTGTAACTATGCGTTTGTATCAGTGGGGTTGATTTGGAGCCTGGAGCTCAGCGGAGAGCGGCGGAGAGGAGCCCAGGAGCCCGGAACCAGCCTCCATTCATTCCGCTTCCCGCCTCACTCCAAACATCCGCATCCATCCCGCGGCGTCTCGGCACTTTTCTCCATTTTTAACCCCGGAGCTGCACAGACGGAATCTCTCCACGTCCACGTACCTGACGAGTTTCATGATGGTGACGGATTGAGACAACGAATCCTCCACCGATGAGAAAAAAAAATTAGGGCTCAGTTTTTACACTCGGGCCGCTGTCGTATTGTTCACGTTTCCGTCGCGGGGATGTGACGTAAATACCGCGACACGAGGAAGAGGAGGCGTAACGCCGGACCACACCGCCGCCTACTGGTGGAGTCAGGAAGTTTCACCACCGCTTTCTTCACAACTACTACATACTGTATTCATAACTATATTTTTCCTGTTTCAATAATTAAAGACACTGTAGCTCTGCAGAAATATTATGAAAACACACATGATCAAACTGTGTATGAGGGGTCACCTGGATCAGTTTGTACCTGCTGGAACGTTAATATTTCATACAATGTTATTCAGTAACACGTCGTTACAATGAAATCACTCAAGTTTGAAGTTCTTCCACTGCAGCGTTTGTTTTAAAAGGACAGATGTTAGCGAAAGACACATTTTGGAGGGTTTGTTATTAACTAACAAAATTAAAGACCTGTTCGGAATTGTTAGATGGAATGTCCAACAGCTACGACGTGAATACATTGTTTATAGATACAACTTTCTGTTAATTGACAGTATTGACAGTCAACGTTATCAATATTTAAACAATGCTCATGTTGTCTTTGACCAACAGTGAGTTTTTCTCCTCAAATGCCCCCGAATCCACTGACCCAACTGTTTTTACTCCTGCAGAACAAATGTGAATTTACAGAATATGAAACAACTTTACTTGATCGTGTTTGACATGTTGTTGATCGGCCAGGAGTCAAGTAGGACCCGACTCACAGCGCGGACAAGTCGTCCATGTCCGGAATAAGATGCTCGATTGATCGTGTGGATCAGGGGAAGAAGAAGAAGAAGAAGAAGAAGAAGCGACATCTGAAGCAGCCTCTTCTTTCCTCTGCAACAGACAACTTGACACCGAACTCGTAGCGACACGCTTTCAGTTCTTTTTTATTGAGAGTTAACTTTGCACTGACACTTTCATTTACAGTTTTTGGCCACACATCAAACCGCTCTCATGGACCGACTGGGAATGTATCAAGTATTATCAATGAGAGTGCAAATTTCATTTTTTATTTCATTGTTGAAGTCTGATGTTGTTCATTAATGGACCATTAAAATAGACAAATTATATATGGATTACAAAATGCCACAGGACCATTCCCCTGATGCCATAAATCCAACTCTAATAAGGAAAACAAAAAAAAGAATATAATAATAATAATAAAAGCATCACTCATCAGTTCTTCACATCTTGCCTGTCAGCACTGGATTAGTGCAATGCATCAACAGCATGCGTGTGCAAATTAAAAAGACCCCAGACTCTGTGCTTCCTCCGTAGCACCATGCAACCGTTGATCGAGCAGTGAAAAGAGTCTGAGACGTCGGCAGCAACACCGACGTCTCCATCAGAACCTACGCCCTGTTCCAGCACCTTCACAGCTTAATGTTCCACACAGAGCGGAGAACATTCTTTTCTGTGGAGGATTTCACCTAAAAACAAGCCTCAAGCACATGATCCGTTATAAGTGATGCATCCATGATTGCATGTCACGTCTGTTTGGGTAACGTAGAGCGAGGAATTTCAACAGAAGTCCGATTTCTTTCCTCTTGGACAGGATTTGATTTCTTTTTTTTTCATGCCACCAGATTATAATTAAAAACACTCCATTAATATTACCATCCCAGTCCCAAAAGCACCATATCATATCTCAACACAAAAGGCAGTGTTCAATTCTCTTGTAAACATCAATGTGGGGCGGTAATGTTTAAAGATAAAGTCTGAATGACCAGCCAGGAGTCAGAGTTCTACATCACGTTTGAAGAAGTAATCAGAGGGCGACTAGACTTGAGCAACATTCAGATAAAGTGGTTGTTAATTATCGTGGAAACTCAAATAGGTGAATAATTAAGCAACGAATTCATTAATAGAGCCTCAAAAACATTTCTGAATAAATAAATTGGTCGAAACATGAACCTGTTCTCTCTGGGGATGAAGTGGAGTCAGTTAAATCAGGGCGCAAAGGACAAACAATACTAATGTGCATCAAGAACCTCAGTGTATTTGTGGCAACAGCCAGAGTGGTGTGTCCTCCATTTATGTTCGTCAGCAACTCCTTTTAAAAAGTAATGACACGAATAAATACAGACAAATAAAACGAATACGATTAACAACCGAAAAAGGCACACGGACCCAACGACTCTGGTCTCAACTGGAAGAGATTTCATCTCCGTTATAAGGAATAAAAATGGATAAATTACAGTAAAATCCCAACGGATCTGCCAACCAACAGCAGCACTCTACTCGCCGTCAGTAGTGGGAAAGATATGAGAGAAACAGCAAACGTCTGCAGTTAGAAACACTTGAAGGATTTTTATTTACAGCATTTTTAGCTGCTAAAGCTCAGAATCAATGTGAAAACAAACTCGTACATTCTAACCTTGAACACATTGTGGTTTAATGTGACGCTTCCCAGGAATTAAACAAATTGAAAGAATGCAGTTAACTGTTGTGTTAAGTCTGACTCCAGACTTCTTCATATGTATTAACATTTAAACAGAATTGTTTAATAGATACATTTTTTTGATGTAATTATTCTCTGAGATATTTTTTTGGAAAGTTAATAATTAAAGGACATAGGATAGATATATTTAAAAATGAAACACTGATGAGAATCTTTTCATTGTGTACCCATAAAGCATTTTGTGTTTTGAAAACTGAGCCAAAGCAGCTAAAATACTGAAATATTAATATGGATGAAAGCTCCTCTCTGATAAAGACAGAAGTTTGTGGAATGAGTAGCAGGATGTTGCACCGAGCAGGAAAAATAAAGGCGATTAATCCCCCCTGGAAACAAGCACCCATGATGCTGTGGTTCTTTTGAGCAAGACCACGAATTCCTACTGCTGCTCTGAAGCTTAGAGCGACCCCTGACCCTGCAGTGCAGAGGGACAAGACAATTCATCCTCTGTGATCATGTCGAGTATTACAAAAGAATTGATACCATCACAACATACAGATAAAGCCTGTCGCACCAGAGTGAAGTTTACCGAGCAGACGGGCGTATCGTGGTTCTTGCGCGGCCTCCCGAACAGCAAAGATCAGTAGTGTGTTGGCTCTCGTAAAGCAGGCACAGTGTGCGTGAAGGTCCAAAACTCTGAATTAGGCCCCTCTGATTGTACAGTACGCTAACAAGCTCCAAGGTTACAGGTATCACTGTGTTTTGGCTCTTGGGGCTCGGAAAAAGCTTGTGGTTCGGGTCAGTGTGTGTGTGTGTGTGTGTGTGTGTGTGTGTGTGTGTGTGTGTGTGTGTGTGTGTGTGTGTGTGTGTGTGTGTGTGTGTGTGTGTGTGTGTGTGTGTGTGAGAGTGTGTGAGTGTTAACAAGGCAAGTTTGGATTTTCAGCAGCACCAAGACTTCACCCTGAACAAACTGAGGAGACAAATATAGTTGGTGTGGAATAAATAAAAATAAGAAAAAAAACAAAAAACATGTGCAGCATTTTATGTCTTATGTGTGATATCAGTAGCTCTCCATTGACGTAGTCTGTTTTAAACACTTGGTTTCAAAGAATAGTTTGTCTGTTTTCAAAACAGACAAAAGCACTTAAAAAATAATAATAATTATAAATCAAATTGCGTATGACATCATCTTTACTGGACAGAGTCTGCAGGGCTTCATGTCCTCTCTAGATACAGTATATTACATACAGTAAACACTCAAACTGCTAAGACCAGCATCTTTCAGTGAGGCCTCTCTGACCAATGTGTTCTTCCATTAGTGCTTCGCTCTCTATGATGATTTTCTTTCCTCTTTTACTTTCATCACTCTCTCATCTCTATCTTCCTCAACTTTCTCTCTACTCCATCACACCAGGTGCACTTGCTCCTCCCACTCCTCAGGTGATTGGTCCACCTCCAGCTGAAGAACGAGATCTAAGTCTGTCTCTGTGGGCGGGGCAGTGTGTGCGGGGCTGATTCCACGTTGGGAGTGTGTGCATGGGTGTGTGCGCGCTTCGTCCAGCGACAGGTCCGCCACACACCCTTCGTGTACACCCTCCATTCCAGCCTCTCTGTGTTCCAGCTCTAGAGTGCTCGGCCTCAATGCCTTCGGGGCCTCCGCCCCAGCAGCACCTAAATAGGGACTCACCGACTCTCCGTCCGCTTCTGGCTCGCCCTCCAGGGGCTGCCAGATCGGGGCGGGGGTCACGCCCCTGGAGGTCTGGCTCTCAGTCTCAGTGTGTGTGTCAGGGGAGGAATCGGTCTCTGTGGTGGGCGGGGAGGGGATGAGGGCCAGGCTCTGGGGGTTGTTCTGCGGGTTGATGTTGTTGTTGAACCAGGCCATGATGTTGTCCAGCAGCTGGGCACTGGCTGTGGGGTCCAGGGCCTCCAGACTCTGAGGATCGCTGGGGGTGAAAGGGCCCCCCGGGGGGATCACTGGTGAAAGCAGCAGCTCCGGCTCAAGCTCTGGAGACGGGAGGCACAACTGGGCAGGGTCCTGGGGGTCTGTTTTGGGTGGGCGCTCAAGAACGTAGGCAGCGGGTCGCTCCTGAGTGTAAGAGCTACTGTGTTCTGGGCAGGGGTTGTAAGAGCTGTCTGGTTTCAGGGTGCTGTCGTAGGTGGCTGCATGTTCCCGGTTATATGCACAAGGAAGGGCGGGGTTTTGTGTGGGGATTTGGGTGTGATCTAGTGCACAGGAGGCAGTGTGTTCAGTGTCAGCCAAATAAGCACTGGAGTGGCAGTAACTCTGATCTTTGCCATCATAGCGAGGATTTGTGATGGTGATATGGTCTTGTCTATGGCTGCAGTCGCTGTAAGCAGGTTCAGCGGCATAAGGAGCAGTGAGAGCGCTGTGGTTGTATGTGTGGTGCGAGCAGAGCTGTTCCTGCGTGTGTGTGTTTAGGTCGTAAGGAGTGGTTATGTTCCCCAGTTTCATAAGGCTGTCTCCCAACTCCAGCAGCTCTGCGCAAAGAGAGGGAGGCGGGGGCGGGAGGGGGATGGACGTGGGAGCCTGGGAGGTGGAGTCTGTCCTGTGAGGGGGCCGAGGAGGATCAAGGAGAGAGGCGGGGAAGGACGAGCGCCTGGCTCCAAGAGGACCATCAGTGTTGAGGGAGTGCAACGCAACCTCTCCCAGGTCTCCCACTGGACCCGACCTCCTCTCCTGTCCTCTGTCCAGGGCACGCTCCAGCTCCGGCCGCCCGTCCAGCGCTCCCTCCAGGCCTCGCTCTCTGCGGGAATCCTGCAGCGACAGCTGGATGGCTAGGAGGATGTTCGGGTCGTCTTCATCCAGCGAGCCCAGCACTCTCCTACGTCCCTCGCTCCTCTCTGGAGCTTCTGGAATAGAAAATGTTGCTTTAAAACAGCGCCACTGTTTTGTGGCTTGACCGCCAATTGATCCCAGTCATTAATGCCTGTGTGTGTTTGACAGACATGATTCATGGAGTAATAAATTCAAATCCCATTAGCTGGTTGTCTGGTGCAGTGATAACTCAGAATTTATAAACGAGGCAGGGAATGGAGTTGGACTGGGATGCCATGTCCACACAAATACACTGCTGTAAAAAAAAAAAACGGATGTATATGGTACCATGCATGTGTAAATGTTTCCTGTGTATATATATATATATATATATATACACTTTTTAATAATAAATGCGTCTATATAAGAACATGAAACTCTCTGTTTTCCAGACCTGTGTTGTCACTTCTCCTGCTGGTCTCTGGTGTGTTACTGTTGCTTCTGAGGTTGTGCAGACTCAGCATGTCTCCTCTGCGCCGCGGCCTGTGTCTACGACGGTACTGAATGTCAGCATAATCCTGCAGAGAGGGATTCAAACTGGGTTACTACTAAAGCAGCTCCAAGCAGCTGTGTTGCAAATCAGAATTCAGTCCATGCACATGCACAAAATGCCAGGAAAATGACGGTGCGTTACCTGTGACTGTCTCTCTCTTTGATCCGCTCCCAGCACAGAGTGACGACTCCCCATCTTAAAAACATACAGAAACTAAGTCAGACGCAGCCGTTTTCATGCATTATGACCTCATAAAGAAATACATCACCAACTGTACCAGCATGTATTTTTAGAATTAAAGTAGAATTATCTTAGTAAAATGTAAAGGCAGTGTTTGAGTGTGTGGTGTGAGATTCTGTTTACCTCAGGAGAGGCAAAGCCCAGGTACTCCCAGTCCCATGATCCTCCAGGGTAGCTGAAAGAAAAGCAAACACAAACTTTTCTTATAGGTATTTATAACCCCACTTTGTCTCCTCAATTCCTCTCTTCTGTGAATTTCTTGAGCAAACCTGAGCAAAGAAAAAAAACACATTTTGTTTATGTATGATCATGTTTGTCCTCACTTCCTGCGGGGGAGCTCAGGAGAGTCGTTGGGAGCCACGCCACGGGCTACAGATGCCAGGAATTCCTGCCTCTTCTGCTGGACCAGCCGGGCTGCACTGATTATCTTATGGCACGGTGTCCTCAGGTACGGCCGGTTCACCTTCTGCGCCAGATCCTCCACCACCATCTCCAGATCGGTCTGATGAGGGACAAAATATCTTCCATTTAGGCAAAGAAAAGGGATTTGCATTACATTTTACACCGCTCTTTTGAAACATGGCCATAAAGGAAGTTGCTCTGCCCAAAATTTCTGAAGAAAAATGATCTATTTACCCAAAATGCATATTTGTTGGTAACTTTCCGAAAGATGCCAGTAAAGTATCTCAACATCTTGTCAAACTTCTATACATTTTTCTTGGAAATTTACCATCCTCAGAAGATGACAACGATGTTGTTGACAGTACAAAAAGTACAAAAACAAACTACAAAAACAAATCAACAGGCGTCTTTCTAGATCACCTGCATGAGCTCAAATATCTCTTTCTGGGTGCTGCCTGGCTGCAGGAAGAAGCCGTACGGGTAAGAGCACTTCAGCACGCGCCGCGTCTTCAGCAGCTCGCACACACCGTCCTCGATGAACCGCGTGTCTGGAGGAGTGCCTTCACCTGCACCAGAAAAGAACCACACAAACGCACACTTATCATTACGACTGGATGCATCGTCGAGGAGGAGAGCAATGTAATAATGATTACATTTATTCTGACACAGCTCTTCCCAACCACAGGATGAGGTCAGTGTAGGAGAAGCTTACGGCAAATGAAGGCTCTGCTCAGCTGCTCCATCTTCTCTTTAGCCGTTTTCAGCAGCTTCTGCTCCAACTAATGGACAGAGAGGAGACGTCTGATATGCAATGATCATGATATTCAGAGTTGTCCATTAACAAGTGCTTTAGAAACACCAAACAGCGCTTAACTATTACAAAATTGTGCATGTGAGCGTGAAGAGAGAGTTACCTTATAACTGTGTTCATGGTTCTTGAAGCGAGTGTAATAGTGCATGAAACGGTCGAGCTCCTGAAAACTTTTGTGCTTCTTTTCTGCCTGTAACAAAATCAAATTAGGTTTTGTAAGTACGTGAGAGTATTAAATGTACAATATAACTTCTGCCATTAGGGGTCTCTCAATCGGAACAATAACAGAAGACCTATTTGATGATGTCGTGGTTGTCTTCACCACCATTGCAGATAGAAATTTACCTGACGTGACTCAGGCGTGGAGGAGGTAATGTTTCACAGTTTTATTCCTGTTACATTTAGTCACATTAACACTCATCAAGTGATACAATGCAAACAAGTAGAAGAACAAAACAGCCAACTGGTTAGCAGTGTGTTATTTGTTTTGGTAAGGCGGATATGACAATTAACAGGCGACCAAAGTGAAACATCCCGTTACCTTGAATACAATTGGGGATTTCCCTGGGTTGGAACATTGTTGAAAACATTTTGGATAATGTGAGTAGACAAGTCAACAAAACAAATATTATAACATATGTCTAGCTCTTTTTTTTTTCCGACATTTTAATGAAGAATTGTTCCATAATAAATCTTTAAATGCTGTTGGTCATATAATCGTATTCATGTATGTAATGCAGTAGGGGTTATGAACATGTTACTCATCATGTGACAGGGGATGGCAAAGATCTTGCAGGTGGAAATGTGTACGTTGATTATATTTCATGTGCTTGTGAGGGATTTATGTGATCATCTGAGTGCTTATTCTGTGTGTTTGTACCTCTACAGTCATCTCCTTGGACTGCTCCTCTAGCTGTTGGATGACTTCATAGCGAGTGCAGCGATAGTAGCCTCCTGTCGACGAGCTGTGCTTCTTCCACTCCTCCAGACAGATCCAACAGAAATCATACTTACACTACAGAGAGTGAGAGAGAGAAGATATTGTAGTAATCATAACCAAACACGGTGCACAGTATGATAAAATACTCAGTGAACAGAACTATCTATACAAATGTTCACACATGTTCGCAGTTGACAAAGAGCTTAGTGCATATACCTTGGCACACTGCATATGATTGCAGCCCTCATTCTTCTGAATGGGCGACTTGCAGTTGGCACATGGTTTGGAGTTCGGTCAACAGCCACAAACAGTTTGCAGCATCCTCATAGGCCTCGCTCACACCTGCCACTGTGGACAGTACACACAAACACACACAGCTCAGCTAAAGCTCAATTGTCCAACACCTGCCCTGCAGATACACCCTCCGGCACACACCCACACATTTGGCAAATATCACTGACATGAACACCTGCCACTATGTTGTAAATATAAATCAAACACATCCAGTTAGGCAGCTCTGACAGCTGCTGTTAACTGTGGGGCTGGCTCACTGAGACACAAGCTCAAATGACCACTGGCAACACCAACAATTCCTGGGAAGACAAACAATAAGAAGGATAGACTCACACTCCTCAGGCTTCATCTCTGTGACTTTCTGGAGCCAGTTCCTCCACATGTGACAGTCACATGGCTCGTGGGCCTCGCCAAGGCACTCCCTGTAAACAGGAGAAGTTGTAAATAGAGAAGAAGGATAAAGTGGATGACATATTATATTTCCTTATACTTGCCGAAGGGAGACGTGTATCTGGCTTTGCTTAGTGACACATCAGCAACATTGATATATGTTTTAACAGTTTATATCAAGAGATGACTGTGAGCATCATAACTGAAAAACGTGCCGTACCACGTAATACCATGAAATTTCCACAATTCTCGATACCCAATTCAATACCATGGAAAAAAAACAAAAAAACATTGGCTATGTAGCCTTCAAGTAATAAATAAAAAGAAAAGACTTGACACTATTAACTAAAACTGCATTATGTTTTTAGAATTTTAGCATCGACATGGTACCGGAATATCGGTTCTCGTGACATCCCTAGTATACAGCTCTTAACAGCATCATAAAGCGTACCAGCAGAAGAGGTGACCCTTGCCACAATCGACAGCTGGGGAGGGAAGTAGGGGGAAGCTGTGAGGGTCACTGTCCCCGGGGCCCGGCCGGGTGAGCCTCACTGCTCGCTCACAACGCGCTGCAGGACACCAGCGGATGGCAGGATTGTTCTCCACAAATGCCTAGGAAAAAGAGAAAGAGAGCGAACAGAATAATAAAAAAAGAACTGAAGGAGGACAAATAGAAGGACCTCAAGGAGAAAAAACTAATTTCATACAAATATGTAGCAAGAAGTTAGGCGAGGGGCAAGGGGTTGTGTTTCTACCTTGATGTCGAACTGTAGGTACCGCTGGTCCATCTCTCTGGAAACCACACTCTCTATCACATGCACGGGCACCAACTGGTAACACTCGTACTGCCGGGCAGAAAATATTGTGTGCATCACCCTCCTGAATCTTCACGTTGAGGAACCTGAGAGAAAAACACACATTTAAGAAAACTGCACGCAAATGCAGACGTACGGTAACACACTGAAGGATGCAGGAATATTCCCATGCACACAAACACAGAAGACCGTACCCCTCCCAGCAGGCTCTGCAGAACTCATGTCCACAGGACATGTCCACTGGGTCCTCAAAGACTGAGATAGAGCAGAGACAGATTCCACACTGCAGGGAGACAAGAGAGACAAATAACACGATTTACATTATATAATGGCATAATAACACCTATAAAAATTATATATATTCCATTTTGCAATGTCACCTCCATCATAACGCACAGGGGAAGGAGAATATAAAACAGACTGCTACAGTGCGAGACAAGATAAAGTAATTTCCATCGAGATAATCCCATCTTTTACCTGAAATACACCCACATGTCCTTTATGTACTATGTTTTCTAGTAGAAGCAGCCTAACAGCTTGATGTCTGAACATCTTGAAAGTTTGAGCGTTAAACCACAGCCAGGTTTATCAGGCAGACAAATTAACTGAGGGTGTACAAAGTACTGGATGTGTAATTAAACCTGCGTCAATGGAAAAGTAGACAACAGGCGGTAATGTGCAACAACAAAGAGGAATTGCTGGAAAGATGACCGATGACCTTCTTTTGCGCTTTTAAGATTAGACATTAACTTCCTGTAATCAGGCAAGTGAGACGCTTGGTATTATGTCTAAACTTTAACAAGACTGAATTTTTATTAGAGGTTTGTCTATTCAGTCTATTCTATAACACATGGCTCCCATTCAAATAAACGGAGACTGAGATCTAACCACATAGTATCTAGGATTTTTAATAATCCTGTCACCACAACCTACCTCACAATCCCTAAATAATAAACTAAACGATTCCATTCAAAAACACATTTGTGGAGTAATATAAACATAGATGCCACATAAATCACTCTGTGTCTCACCGTAGCCAGGCCTTCCTCCCCAGGTGTGAGGCAGCTGTCGGTGGGAGAAGTCAAGGTGAGCGTTAGGGGTGAGCGCGGGGTCCTAGGGGTGCGGGGTGAGGGCAGGGTGTCCCAGGCGTTGTAGCCGCTTGGCGGTGGGGTGGGCATGGCCACACCAGAGCGCTGACAGCAGCCCTCGGCGTCTGACATCCAGGCCTCCAGAAGCTTTTCTCTGTCCCAGTCTGGCAGAGGTAGGACATTACACAAAAGTTTAGACAGGGAAGATTTTTTTTATAAATATTGAAACCACAGTGGTGTGTGGTTTAGTGAAGTGGTTTACGAACATCAACTTTCTCTAAAAGACTAACGCACCATGTGCTCGGAGCAGGGCCTCGGCGGTGAAGAGGGGGGCTTGCAGCATGTCCGCCGTCTCCACGATAAGCATGTCCTTCAGCCTGCGCAGGTCCTGAAGCTTGAGTCCCTCGTAAGGCTGAATGGACATGAGCAAGAGAGAGGAGAAAAACTATGTCAGAAGGAAGGTAATTATGAGAAGAAATAAAATAAGTTCAGAAGAAAAAGACACCAGACAAACACAAGAAAGGTAGGAGAAGTATGAGATGTGTTTCGTGTTTTGATAGTGAAAGTGAAAACGGGAGAAAAATGAAAAGGGCTGGGATGTGAGGCAGTGATCATGGGGGGCTCGTGGTGGGAAAGAGTTTAAATATTAGCATAGTTTTGGCTGCAGGATGAAAACATCAAACTGCTATCAGTTGGCATCAGCCACTGCACCACAAATGTGCTGGTGCTCCCTGCTTAACTAAGACCATGAGAAACACGAGGTGTGTGCGTTCTCATGTTACTATATTTGTAAGAACCAGTTTTGACATATGAAGAGAGAAGTTTATGAGAACAAAATGCTTTTTTATTGACGAATTGGTGACATATCTCTTAATCTGTTGCTTACTTTATGGATTAATTGAGTCATTATTTAGTCTACGAAACTTCAACATGATATTAGAAATGCCGACAACAACCAGGAACGACAGTCAAGCTCCACATCCTCATATTTGAGAAGCTGGAACCAGAAAATGTTCATCATTGCAGCTCTTGTGTGTGTCTGTGGGAGGTACCTGCATGTAGCTTGTTACTCTCTTAGGTTTCTTCCTTACACTTGTGTGTGTGAGCTTGTTGTTGTGTTACTTTGGTGGCTATATCTAAAATATATTTAAAAACAGTTGCTGACTTACTAAGATTTGTGATTAAAAAGCATAGAAATAACACATTCATTATAAAAGTCGCGCCAGCAAGAACCCCCCCCCCCCCTCCAGATCTCGTAACTGTTGTCTCACCTCCTTGAATTGCAGCAGGTTGGTTTCACCATGTGCGTCTGTGTTTGACTGCTGGGCTGTAGAGGAGGAAAAAACCATCTGCGACTCCAGGCTGAGGGCCAGCTCAGTGTGGTGATGCCGCTCGGCGTGGTCACACGGCGTCAGCTTGTCCTCGTCCTCCACAAAAAGGTCTGCCTCACTCTGGATTAGCAGCTAGAGGAAGGGATAAGGAGGGAGAGGAGAGAGAGAACAAAAGACATTAGAGAAAAATAAAAGGGGAGGGGAAGAGAGAAAGTGTATAAAAAGATGTGATGGCAGAAAACAGAGAAACATGAGATGGGGAGGCAACATTTTAAGAAGAGGGAAGAAAAGAAAAATGACTAGGCCAGGAAAAACCGAAAGTGAAGGTGAGCAACTGCAACGTTATTCAATAAATACAACAACCCTCCAAAATGTAAGATGGAGAAAAAGGGGTACAAGAAGAAAGAGGAGTAAACACACTTTATGAAAGGTTGCACAAACGATGAAAGAATAGAACATAGAAGTGAAAATAAACTTGTTCACTTGTATTTTATTTGAAAAAGGGGGGTTATGTGGGTTGTTTTTTCCCAGACCGAGCTTGATTGTTTTTTTAATTCAAGATGCAGATTTTCTCCCCAATTCAAAAGCTGTAAAATCTAAAACAAGAGTGGAAGCACTACTTGGGTCTGACAGTAATGTAACACAGAACAGACATAATGCTCAGCCTACTTCTTTCACTGGCTGTAAAATCTTTTGCCAAATCCAATCCTAAAGAAAACAGAGACAGATCTGCCGCACAGAAAACGATCGCTCGTCCTAATGTGGGTTTGAATTTCAGAGCACTTTCTCTCACCTCCACACAGCTCTTCATGCCTGCAGCCGCAGCGTAGTGCAGACAGGTGCTGTGGTGGTTGTCGGTGGCATTGACGTTGGCTTTCTCGTACTGGCCTCCCTCCAGCCTGGCTCCGGTCCAGCTGAGGATCATCTGACAGCGGGGGAAACCCACAAATACACGCACACAACATTACTTGGATGTCAACTTGAATGAAAGCAATGATGTTATAGGATACAACTTTTTACAAAGCAACTTGCAAGTGTGTACGCTGGAGTTTGTACCTGCAAGCTGTCTGCACGGCGCTGCTCGTCCCTCTGTGGCCGGGCCAGTCGTGGTGACAGCGCTCCCTCTGGAAGCAGTAGGATCTGCGGCCCTTGGCACAACACATGGAGGCACGTCTCATTGTGCACGTTACGCTTGTTGGGGTTCCCCTCTTTGCTGAACAGGAACGACCTACAAAATGCAGGCAAGAAAGAAGGGTACTTGACCAAATGACAAGCTGGACAAAGTTGAGGACACCAGCGTTGGCCCTCATCACTAAACGCTCTTTCATCTTGTTGTATTTCCGTCTTCTACGTGTACAGCACCTCTTTTTCATCCTGAGATGTTAGTATTTCCTTTTTTTCTGTTTTGTGTCTGTTGTATATTGGCAATGTATTATCAGAGTTCTTACAAAGGGGCTGGCAAGAAAAAAATCTGCAGATTTGTGTTCTCACATACGGCCCCTACCCATAATTTCAGAAGATTATCCAGAGTTCGACGCAGCTCTAAAAAGCAGCTACACAAAGATGTGGAGGAGGAAGAAGAAGATGGATAATGAAAGTGAGGTGGCCTGTGAGATGAATGTTGGTGGGGAGCAAGAAAGCCAGAGAGGGGGGGAGAGAAGAAAGATGGCAGAATATTGACAAATTCTGTTTAACATCTCTGAGATAATGGACATGCTGGCTGGCGGACGCGAACACACACATACACACAAACACACTCTGATGGTGATGGATGTGCCAGTTGCACTGGGAGCCCAGCTGTGGTTGCAGTTTCCTCTCTGCTCTTTGTCTTTCAAAACGTCCATTTGCTAATTAGCTTTTCCACTTTTTATAATTTGACCCCACCTATTCTGTTTCTCCCCCTTCAAGTTCTTGTTTTTCCTTCATTTCCATTCGATCCTTTATTTGATTTTCCCACCTCCTCTGCAATGTGCTTTTTTCCGTTGTCTTTTGTCTTACTCTACGTCATGGTAGTTTTGTATGTTAACATGCAGAGAAAAAAATGTTTCTATAACATGAACAAATGCACATTGGGTTACTAAATGTTGTAAATCACATTTGGAACCAGCAGAAGCCACTTGTGAAAGTGGGCCTGATTGTTGCCTCATTGTGCTGCCCTTCAGCCTATTCTTCCACCGCTGTCCTGCTCTTGTACTCATGACCTTCTTATCCTGTCTACCACAAGCCACCGCTAATTTACCCTCACAGCAATAATCACTTAACTACAACTGAACAACCCCTACGACCCCACAAACACACGCGCACACACACAGACCCACTCACAAAGCGGCCTGTTCAGGATGGATGGCCCTAATATCTGTCTACGAGAAACAACAGGCGAGGGGTTGTCACGTTGTGCTGCAACAGTCGAGCACTGAAACTGTTCACACGGTGCAATGATTTGACAATGGCAGGAAATCTCAGAGGAGAAACACAAAACATTTAAGGGGGGAATAAAAAAGGGAAGAAGAAGCTGCACAAGGAAGAATAAATTGAATAACTTTGTTATTTACATGTTTTTGATACTGTGTAATCACTTTTTGTGGAGGAAGCACAACACTTCCTGAGCTACACCCATTTTTCCCAGTAATAGATCTACTTCTTATTTCCCAATTTGCACATCTCATGGGATTACAAGCCAATCCAGCCCACAGAGACGACTGGAAGAGAGAGAAATAAACATGAGGCAGATACACAAAACAAGACTCTGCATCCAGCAGCCCACGCTCGATCTTCGTGAGTCTTTATTTTGTCTGAGATTTCTCCGTCGTCTCTCTGCCTGCCTCTGTCCAATTGTGAGCAGTTGGAACAAAGGAGCATTTCCTCTTGATGCTTATCAGTGGCCGAGAGCTACATTCAGCACGTCTCTGACCCATTATAGGTTAGTGGGAAGGGACACAAATAGCACACCAATTGATTCACTGCATTATATCCACGGACTTGGTCACATTAAGCAGATGTGGAGTCACAGTTGCCCTCTCTCCCTCCTCAGAACACATACGCACATGTACGCACATGCACATATAATTGACTGGCCTTTTCAAAACAGCTTCCTCCGACACACCCCTCCTCTTCTGATCATGGAAAGAAAGGGCAACAGAGAGGAGGAGGAGGTGAGGACGGCTATTGAGTCACTGAATCAGCTGTCTTGGTCATGGCCAGCAGCTAAATTATCCCTGCAGGGGGTAAAACGACACACTGATGTCTTGCCCTCCATACGTTTTTCAGATTGACCCTTTTCTTTACGGTTATGTTACACTCCTATATAGCTCCTCTCATGACATTTTCCAAGGAAGAGTATGTTGGTTTGTGTGTGTGCGTCATTACTCTTTAGTCTGACCTGCTCGGTTTCAAAAGGTTTCCACATCTTACTCCACATGCCCACGTTTGAAGTCTAAAGCCCAGTTCAAGGTAACCCTGCTGACATCATTAGAAAGCCCCCCCCCCCCCAGAGCTGCAGAAGACCCCAGCACAATGTTTGAAAACATCATGTGTATAAACACAGTCTATAAATGAGTGTTGAGCTCCTCTTCCACTTGTTTGAAAAACCCATCAACATCTGGCTTTTGTCTACACTGGGAATGGATACAATTAGCATTCACTCCCGGGTCAAGTGACTCGCCAGTAGGAACAGGTTTTTAATCATCTTATGCGGTGCACCTTTTCCGGAGTGACACGTGCATTGAACTTCAGGTTGTTGGCGCGTAAATGGCCATGAACATTTTTGTGTACACTTTTTTTACATTTTGGAAACAATGTGCAACAGCGATTTCGTACAAGATGCAGCACTGGCAAGAGAGCTAGGTTTCCGACATGATGGTTTTGGGCGTGTTTAACATGACTCACTGGGGGGGGGGAGACGACACACAGCTCTTTTACTGGCAAAGGGACAGGAATCAATTGCCTTTTGAGATTTACTCACATTTAAAAAGCCTGCGTATAGTATACCTGTTAATATTGGTGTAAAAGAGTACAAGTGATGGTGCAACTGCCACTGTTCCCGTGACTAATAAACTATTTTTGCCTTGAACATCATTTACATTAACAATATAAGCAACCGGCCTTCTTGTGCATCATTATAGCGAGTAGCCTTATTTGCCCTAAAAACCCAATTACAAAAATGGTGACTCTGAAAGCTGACATTCTGCTAAGTATTATTCAATTTAATATGACTCACTGCCTTCGTAACTCTATTAGACAACTGCATAACAGCATTATAAACCAGGGCCTCAAGAATGATTCAATTGTATTCTCAAACAAATCCAAACCCAGAAAAAAAGAAAAAAGCCACGAGTATTACCTGAGCAGACGTGTCATGGCGTGGCGGCAGACGTAGTGCAGGGCCGTGTTGTGCTGGTACTGCTCTCCATACGATGCGTTTGGGTCCAGGCCATCCCTGAACTGAGGGTTGCCCTCATACAGCTGCCAGGCCAGGGCCTCGTCGCCACCCACCAGGGCCTTGCGGAACTTGGTGGCTGTGTTGCCCATGGCTTCAAGCTTGCGAAAGGCCGCCTAAAGGGAGCTGTGGCAGATGCCCGTCTGCCTGCCTGCCTGCCGGCCTACGTCTCCCTCCTCCTCTTCCTCCTCCCCCGTTCACCACAGGTGACAACTTAGAGCAACATGGTTCAGCGTTATCCTGCCCTGCAAGTGAGAGAGAGAGGGCAAGATTGATTAGAGGAAAAGAAAGGTGGAGAGACAAAAAACGAGAAGAGGAAAATAATGAGGGGAAAATTGAAGGTATGAAAAAATGAAAATAACAACACAGAAGACGGGAGCTGGAGAAGCTGGGAGGGAGGTGGAAGGAGAGAGAGAGAGAGGCTCAATCAATCAGTCCATCCATCGATCAGTTGATGTGCTGCAGCAAGGATGTTATCTTACCAAAAATAGAGGGGGGGGGACAGAGGGACAGAAGAAAGGAGCTAGAAAGACACAGAGATAATTATACAGCCGGCAGGCCAGAGAGGAAAGTTAATGATATCCAAGCCATCGATTTGGTAGTCAGTCAATGAAAAGCATGGTCAATATTACCTCAGCTGGCCACTGCGAGTTCAGTAAGGTTTGGAGTTAAGAGTTTAGACGTACTGTATCACTGAAGAGACGAGTGTGAATGTGTGAAGCCGTGCGGCACTAACAACGGGGCCAAAACCAGTTTTACTTTGCCTCCCAGGTGCTAAATCAAAGAATCACAAGAATCACAGGTTGCTGCAGCTGACTTTACCTGCCTAGCAACAGCTTATAAAGCTCCTGTAAGTTATCACCATCTTTTCATCATCTCCCTGTGAATTTAACTCACTAAAAAACACAATACGCATTATTTATACCACAAAACAACACTCCAGAGCGCATAAATTATTCCCCAGAAATAAGTGAAAATGTCAACAACTAAAAAAACACCCTATCTTGCAATGTTAAAGACAGTGAATAAATTCTGGATCCGACCCCTGATAAAGATCTGAACGAAAATTTTATGAGTCCCTCCTTGACCCATACCTCAACCATCAGGTTTAGTGGTAATCCAAACAGTAGTTTTTGCATAATCTTACTCACGGAAAAACCAACAAACAAACAAACGGAAAGGGGTGAAAACCACAATCTCCTCGGCTGAGGTAATAACAAATGCGACACTAAAGTGAAAACAGTGCAGTAAAAAGAAACAGGTGTTAAACAAACACACAAACTTGCACTCTGTCCTGTCATGCATTGTCCATAATCGCCATCGTTATCAATGTGTTCGGCTTCATTTCCTTCCGTCTTTCCTTCTCTCTCACACGCACAAACATACATGCACATATGTCCCGTCTTTAAACACACACACCATTACACCCTGTAATGAGTTGAGTCAGTGGATGTGCCTGCGTGTGTGTGTATTGGGCCGTTGAGAGTATCATTACAGTCTTCATTCTATGGCCATCTGTCTGGCCCTCACAAAGAGCCTCTTTTAGCCCCGGCTACAGTTGGCCACTGGCTGGCCGGGCTCGAGAACATTTGAATAACGCGGCTGGCTGCCTCCCCTCGTCTGCCTCCCATTTCTATGCAATGACAGACAGGGAAAACACACACTGACAGAGGAAGACATACGGGTCGCACAGTAGCTGCCACCACTGACAAATAATAGCCAATATTTTGTGAGTTGTGCTCCTGTGATGGATGCAGTGGACTGGATATTGTGTGTGCGTGTGTATATCTGGAGGGGTGGTGGTGGTGGTGCTGATGGGAGTTTACTATAGTTAATAGGTCAGTCTGTCTGCTTGTTCCTCTGTTTTGGTCACACTGGTTTACTTCCAGCTCACTTCACTCCTATGTGCATCTCTGCCAGTCTCTCTTTCTGTCTCTCATACTAAATAAGGACAGGAAGTCTGGACTGGTGTTGTGCCAGTGAAAAAAATGTCCATACCGGTTTGGTATCAAGCCAAACACCAGACTGAACCAGGAATTTGACCACGAGGCATCGCACTTGACTCCCCCCCGAATGGAACATGAGTCCACGAATAGTGTGTGGCAACTCCAGTCCACTAGGTTGCAGTAATGCTACTCAAATCTCGAAATAAACATTAATGAAGATGAAGCAGAGAATGAAGCGCGGCCAAGATAAGCAGGACAATTTAGTGTCATGTTGGCCAACGTCAAAAATTATTTTGTGCTTTTTAGTGAAATGACATGAAATGGCAGCTCTCTAAATGCTAGGAGGAAGAGCTTCGCTTCTTCCTGTTATTTCCTTTAGCTTCAAATCCATTAATATAGTAATGAGTAATGTTGAAGAGCAATTTCTTGTTCACAGTATTGTCACCTTATTAATTAATACGATGCATCAACGTTTCACTAACCCCTGTGAAGCAAATGTATATGAAAAAGTCACGAGTGACATATACTCACATTACTCTGGCCTCCAGCACAATTCCTTAATTAATTCAATCATTGTTTTAATGACTCGAGTTTTATGTTCTTTATTAATTTAACATCATTCCAATGTTTAAATCATGTTTGTTATAATTTTCAACATCTATTTTCTTTTCGTTTCCTTTAAGCAAATGATAATTAAATGTATCCAGTTCAAAAACTCCAGGCTTAGATGGTGTGAATCTGTTTGGGACATGAAACCTGACTTGAACTGTTATCCTACAGTATTGAGTTTGTCACTGTACTTATCTTACATGCATCATAAATAAAGTTGGTTTAAAAAGAGGACCCGGTGTGAGAACAGTCTGATTTTCTTAGCACCGCAGCTGTCGAGTCTAAGTCCTCATAAAGTCTCCTTCACTTTCATGACATTTTCCAACGAGCTCGTGGACATTCTTTTCAACCACAGCCACCGTGTTTTTTTAATTTTATTTCTCACAACCACTTAACTCTTTGCACTGAAGACATAAATCCTGTCTGGAAATCTTGTCTGAGGATTCCTGTGTAAAAAGTCTAAAGTCATGGCACCTATTTCTAATGCAGACAGCAATATACGTTATGACAAGATCACACAACACATTCTTTTACAAAAAATATGGACATTTATGGTGAAATTTAAGTGTGACTGGGATTCAACCAAAAGATTAATAATGGATTAACGATTTGTCAGGAAAACAATCTGAAACTTATATAATGTTCAAGCAAAAACAGACTAGTGCTGCAATTAGTAACTTAGAATTAAATCTAACTTTTATTTTTCAATAATTAATTCACAGAAAATTGTGAAAAAAAGGCCATCACAACCTCCTAAAGCAGAAGAGAAAATCTTGCTCTGTTTGGGAAGCACTCTAAAACACAACTATTTCCTGTTTGCTGTGATATAAGAACAAAGAAACACAGCAAATCCACACTTTTGTGAAGATTGATCTTGGGAGTGTTTGGCAGTTTTTCATCAATGACCAAAATCCCTGTTAAAACATTGTTGAACGCAGTCATTGGTTGCAGGCCTGCAACGGGGAGAGCCTGTCACACTAAGACAATAATATTGTACTGATGAGCATCTCCGCTCTGAGATTTTACTCGCAGACTTTACTGAAAGAAATCCAAACAAGAACATAGCATTTCAGCTCCGAAGCCTCGAGAGTCAAATCAACAGTCACTACTCTGGTGATATCAGCACATTGGTCTGTTCTGGAAAGCACGTTTCAGTTATTTTGACACCATGTGTGCCCGGTCATAACCTGAGCCAAGACGCCACATGCCATTCACAGTCCCGTCTGAGCACCAAAGGTGACACCGCCCTTTCTGTCAGGGAACCTGCTGTCTGAAACAATCTCCCTGAGGAGATCTGTCCATCAAACGCCATACCATCTTTTAAATAACTCTGAAAAACACGTTTTCTAGGGTGTGCTTTCTCAGGTTTTAATCTAGTTTTGATATAATTGACTACTTTAATCATTACTTCCGCCAAGGAGGTAATGATTGAATGATTTCACCCCTGTCTGTTAATTTGTAAGCAACGACCGGGCGGATAACTATCCAGATCCAAATACAATGTATGCACTACACTGAGTGTTTTACTTAGAGTCTATCCAAAGAATTTTGTAATGTTTTATTCTATTTGGTTTTTACAGTAACAGTAAAACATTTTGTGTCTGTGCTCTCAAACTGTGTGATCTCCAGATTGCCTTTGATCGTTTCCAGTTGTCTTCACTTTTACCTTGTACAGCAGCATGCAACTGTGTTGTTTTAAAAGGTGCCATATAAATACAGCGTTTTACTGAGTGCAGCATGTCTCTGAGACAAAAGCCAGCCACTGTGGTGTGTGCTCACATCAGAACTTGCGGTCAGCTGATAAACATTAACAGCTTAACCAGCAGTATGGGTGGATCGTGCTGCTGCTGCTGGAGGGACAAAGTCAGGTTGTCAGAAGAGACATGAAACTTCTGTGGGAGAGTCCGGCGAGAGGCACATTAATGAACCACAGAGCAACTTACCCCGGCATTTAATTAGCTGGGTCACCGTGTGTGAGCTCAGCATCCAGGTCAGACCTCGTGTGGTTATCCCCGAAGAAGTGTGTCAGCGTGAAATGGGGCACAAAACAAACAGCAGCCGACTTCTCTCTGTGTGTTTCTGTCCACTGCGGCCCCTCGGGTTAAAGCTCCTTTGTTCAACACATACTGTCAGCGCCAGTGAATGAGCAAACCAGCTGGACAGCCACCGCTGGGCGAAGCGCTGCCCATAAAAAAGAAACCGCTTCACCTCGGGTGTTGCCGCCGCTTCTCCTGTGCGCCCGTGGGAGAACGTTCCCACCCCGAAGAAGCCCACCTTCCTGCGGGTACCGAAGCTAGCCACACCGCCTGTGTCAGGTTAGCGCGTCGCGTTAGCCTCAACTACCTCCGGCGGGGACAACACCGAAATCACCGTTTTACTCACACGGTCGTTTCACTCGGTCACTGGTCGCACACTCGGGAACCGGCGAACGTCGAGGGCCATCGTCCGTATCGCTGTCACTCGCAGCCTCGGTGGCTTTCCCGCTGGAACATCCTCTCTGCCACCGCCGGAGCCGGCGAGGACGACGGTGATGCTGCCGCTGAGAGCGAAGAGGAGCCGCTGATCTGCGCTGACTGTTGTTGTTGCTGCCAGAAAGGAAGGAGCCCTGCGCATGCGCGGACGCCAACTGTCACACCGAGGGCTCTCACCTGATTGGCTCCTGGTTTTGGTAACACGGAAACCCAAACTCTTTTATTTTTTTTATTTGGTAAAAATGAACAAAATACAAACCACTTTTGGCAGAATTTAAATCTGAATAAACATCTTTGAAGTATGTCAACACAAAAAACAGCTGTACCGATCCACAGTAGTAAATCTTATCTTATCTTATCTGCTCATTTGCTTTTATTTATGTATGAGTAATTTAATTAATTTATTAATTTATTTTTAATAATTTTGTTATGTCGCTGAATCGCACTATTGTCTACTTATTTTTCTCAATTTTCAATTTGTATTTGGTCAGTTTTTGATTTGAAATAATGTTAAACGGAAACCCAAACTTTTGAAATTAAACATATTAGATACATTTTAAAACAATAATGATGTCAGTGGACACAACAACATTTCAAATGAACTAACTATGACATGATACAAAAATATTATTTATTTTGATTTATTATTCAAACTATTAAATATTTGAATTTGTAGTGTTTCTAATGTTAAGTTTAATGATATAGCAAGTTAGTTATTCATTGGTTATTTTTTAAGTTTTGATTTCATGTCACTATTAGTTTTGTAGTGGTATTTTTTAATGTTAGTTCATGTCATGGGTCTAACTAGTTAGTTTTATAGTGATATTTATTTTATTTTATTTCATGTCACTGGTCAATGTTGGTTTTAATTTCATGTCACTGATCTAGCTAGTTAGCCAGCTATGTAAGCGTCTTGTGCAATGTTGTTAGGATAAATTCCAATTTTGTGTATTTTGTGTATTAACAGCAGAAAGATAGATGCTTGAGATGAGATTTGTTTTTATTGTATTTTTATTTTTTTAACTTGGCTGTACAATTTCATCCCTTACAATTTTGTTTCTGTTTTAATGGTTAACCAAGCACAACAGTAAGAAAATGAGCAAATGTATGATAAAGTTAAAGTACTTTTTACCACATACTCATATACAAAACTACAAAAATATATATTAAATCAAACAAAAAAACACTTTATTTACAACTTTTTAACTGCCACTTATAATATATATGTGGCTACATTTGACTGATGATGTATTAATGTCATTACAGTTACAGTTACAGAAACTCCACCAAGACCAAAACCCCATCTGTCATGCTAAAGAAAAAAAATAACAACTTCCTGCTGATGTGATAAAGAACATGTGCACCTGCACAAAACTGTCAGTCTCTGCACCTGTCATCCTAAGACTTAGCCACTCTCTCTCTACATTACATTACATTTCATTTAGCTGAAGCTTTTATCCAAAGCGACTTACAACAGAACAACAAGAATCAAGAAAGGACAATTTTCTTCAAGAAAGCCAAACTACAAAGTGCTATAAGCAAGTGCCATTTAAGTGATACTAAATTTTTTGTTTAAACTAAAGTTTTTTTTTGTCGTGTTTTTTTGTTTATTCAAGGTATAGTTGGAACAGATGTGTTTTTAGTTTGCGGCGGAAGATGTATAGACCTTCTGCTGTCCTGATGTCAATGGGGAGCTCGTTCCACCATTTATCAGCACAACTGGTCCTTATCCTGAGAGCAAATGCCCGCCATGCAGGCCTCACACAGGGTGCTCTCATGGGGTTTGGTCAGCTTTTGTTTTCTCGATGAGTCACCATTATCATCGTCCGACTCTTCCCCATAGCAATTCTTCCGGATTTTGGAAAACAGCCTATTTAAAGCAAGTTCAACCTCATCCTGGGGAAAACCAGGTTGCTCAAACTGCCCGTTTTCGCAGCTGCGACAGGTCTGACCGAAGGGTCGCATGATCACTGTCCCCCGACTATTCTGCAGCCGGTAACGAAACAACACCACTATCCTAGCCGAGTGCCAGATCTTGGAGCAGGATTCACACTCGAAACTGAGGGATAGAAGAAGACAGGCAAAAGTCAGTCTCAGCTGTTAATCATGACCTCTCACCCCATTTTTATCACATCAAATAAGTGATTGAAAACAAACTTGATGGGAAAATTATCACTTGAACATACATCAGTGTAATAGGAACAACCTGACAGAAACCATGTTTGAGAAAAATGTGTAGTCCATGCCCTATCAACTATGCTGCAGTCGGCCACCAGGGGGCAATCAAGACAATTAGGGGAGCTGTCATGTTGTCCATCTTTGGTATATGATATTCTGTAAAGTTATATATCTTGAGAATATAGCTGGATACATACTCTCCATGGGCCTTGTGGCAGTAGATCCTCCAGCCTCTCCTCTTCTGCTCTTTGGTAACTATGTCGTCCTGACTGTAGTTAAAGTTGAGAGTCCACTGGTCATCATAGTCCAGCTCATTGTCATCACTCAGCATCTCATCAAAAGTGTCCCGCCATAAGGTTGGAACCCATTCTGCAGGGATGTGAAAAAAGAAACAGGTTAAAGTACAAGTCAAGGTGGTAGTTATAGACTGTTTATAAAGATGGATGGCAAGGCAGCTCCCCAAAAGTGAAGTCGTTTGCCACCTTGTGGCTGGCTACAGTATTAGGCCATAAACCTCGCCTCCCTTATGTTAGTGGATGAGACAAGGACAAAATACACATGAAATATTTTTTCCCAGGGATGGTTTTTAGCATCTCAGGTAGTTCTTATAACGTGTGAAAACATGTTAATTTTCCGTCTATGGTGGTAGCTCAATAATCATAACAAATATGTGTCTCTGTGTTACTGAAAAAAATAACAAACTGTACGAAAATGAAGCTTCAAATAATTCCGACAATTCAGCATTTAAAAAAAATATTGAACACCCTTCAAAAATGATCTAGATCTAACATATAGGAAACGCTGCAAACTACAAACACTGGAGACGTTGCACCAAAACGACCATAACAGGTTGAAGACTAAGAAGAATATTAACAAACTATGCAAAAAGTATTCAGTGTTACCTGTAGATCCCGCCATGGTTCGACGATGGGCTATCTGAAGAGTTTCTGGTCTCTGAGAATCAACGCTGAGACGAAAGGACGCTTCAACTTCTGCAGCCGTGTCTGTACCGTCCTCTGCGCGCAGCCTGTATTTATTGTGTCTCAACAGCTGATACTCCGGAAAACGAAACTTACCATCAAAGTTTCGTTTTCCTTTCCCCAAGCCCATGGTGCATCATGTGACACAAAGATCCCCTAAATACATTGATGACACGTGATGTTATGAATTTAATTTGTGCATTCAGACATTAACCTTTAGCAAAAAAACAAAACAAGTGAGCACACTGTTTTACTTTGAATAACTATTTGTATGTGATTAAAGTTAGTGTCCTGTTATTATTGATCATATTCTGGTATTTAACTTATTTATTCTATATTTGATAATTAATTGAACTTGTTTGTTTTTATGTTATTTTACTGACATTTTAAACATAATATCTGTCTGTCCTAATTACTTGTGTTTGGCTGCAGGGATTTAAATGACAAAAGTCAATATTATTAAAAAGCCTGCCAAGTGACTCATCTCGAGGACATTTACATTTTTTCAGCTGTTATGTTTTCATATTCATATTTTCCCCAGACATAAAAAAACATTTCTCTATTTCATATTTTCTCCCAGCAACTTTTCTCATTTTCTTCACCACAGTTGTTTTCCTCATACTCGTATCAAAATGTGTCCTTGCAGCACATTAACCTTTTTTCAGTTCTGTTTTGGTTTCATTTACAGAAACTGCAGTAATCTTTCGAAGTGTGATGCAAGAACTCATTCCACACAATCCAGTTCAGTGCACTAGGGAGCAGTATGACACAGCAGATGGTTTTCACACGGACCAAACGCAGAGGGGAACATAATAGCAGAGTGGCTGAACACAGGGGTGGAATACTCTGGTGCACAGGGGAAACATTTATTTTGGGAATCTTTTAACGTTTCTATTACTTATACTTATTACTATAAGTTACTACAGTGACTCAGTCCCCTTACAAAACCACCATGCTGGACCAGATGAACAACTTTGCCATGCCAGAGGGAAACTATGAATAATATTTACAGTGATAATAGTGTCATAAGACAGTGGTGGTTACCCAGCTGATAAGAAAGATAACAAATAATACAACAAAGTTAAAGATAGGCATCTTGTATACACCGTATTTAAGTTCAGTAGGCTCTTCACAGTAAACGAAATATACCGGCCTACACCGATTTAAATGGCAGGTTAAACAAATTGTCCTGAACTAATCTCTCAACACTGTGACGTGGTTGCAGACAACATCTGCCCCCATAAGGCTGGGTTTGTACTGCCTCGTTAACCTGTTTTGTTTGGTGACTGATATCCATCAGCGACCTGCTGCATGTTTATGCCACTATCAGTCCCGTCCGCCTTTCTCATCTAGAGCCACTATTTCACATTCAAGGAAAAATAAATAGCAAGAGTCGTTGCTGCAAACACTGATCTGTGTCACATCTCCACTTTGGATGTTTTGGGTGTGCTGCTGTCTTCTATTATTGAACCTCTAAAGTGCTTTTCACACCTTAACCTGAGAAGCATGCATGGTTTCAACCTCAAGCACATTATCAAGGCTCGCTGTGGTGCTCCTGCACAGCTGATCCCGCTGAAGGAAAGTCCAAAGGTAAGACCAAGCCTTCACAAGGATCTTTGTGGGTGTGTAAAATTCTGTTATTTACAATGGAGGATTTCCTGTGAAGATATTTTAAAAACAAATGGAAAGTCTTGTTTAAGTCTGTGGATTTCTTCATGTGCTCTTGAATGATTTACTATTCAAAGCTTCTGTTATTATTAATTAGAGCTAGTAACACTAGTAACAACGGCTCATGCCAGAGTCGAGCTGGTTTGATAGATAGATCCCTTATACACTCAGACATGCATCCTGTCTGTAAAGTTATGTATAGTGTTTTCTAAATAATCATTACTGTGTTCATTCATGAGATATAATTATAGATGGAAAATGACAACACCTGCCACAGGTATGCAGTGACGCTGCAAATGAAAAAACTCCTTCTATACCTTGAGCTGTTCGTAGTTCATAATGACGCTCCAACCAACTGTGGGTAATGTATGTTGGAGTATCCTGCTAAACACACACACACATCTAAAAAACCCTAAAGTACAAACAAAAATATACACACAACATACACACATGCTTACACATATACGTACACATACACATACACACACACACACACACACACACACACACACACACACACACACACACACACACACACACACACATACACATACACATACACATGCACATGCACATGCACATGCACATGCACATACAAAATTCTCATCTAACTATAGTGATTCATTAAGGATCACACTTTACTTTCTTGCTTGTCAAGGAAATCCTTTTGTAGGGTCTCAGTCACTAGACCCGATGCAGACTGGAGAAACATACCGTGAAATGACATATTATTATATGGTGGGTGGTAATGAGGGTGTAGTGTCTCATTGGCATGTGACTGTGTGCACACACACTCAACTCAAACACAGTGTAACTCTTGCATATAGCCACTGTATAGTGTCAAACTGGCCATTCGTGTGCACCTCTCCTCCAGGCAGGTTGGTGTAAAGATGACCTCAAAGCCCCAGGCTCCAGAGAGTCACCTTATACTCGGGTGTGACATTACAGCGTGAGAAAAGCATGCTGGGAAAACACACAGGGCCGCAGAGATGCAGGCCCCAGACAGAGAGAAGAAAGAGTGACCACACAAGAGCCCACTCACAGAGTAACCTCTTTGTATCATCTTTCTATGGAGCAAATTTCTATTGATCTGAGGAAACGCTAATTAAATCTACTTAGGAACAAAAGTAACATGTCTCACTGAGTTAAATGGAATGAATAAAATATTAGAAACATTATAACATGTATGACTTTAATATGTCACATTCATTCCCATTATTAAAAACTGTCTATATGGTGATTGTACAATTGGATGTATACAACATCATCATTAGACTAAAGTTGTGACTATGCAAACACCACAGACTTCATTCTCAATGTTGACATAACTATCTCACCACATGTTCCATAAGTTGCTTTCAAGTGTATGTGTGACTTTCCTCGGCTGATAGATATTAAACTGGAGGACTAATAGAAGATGGCTTCAGCTCCCCACGGGACCATCAAAAGAGAAGCAGTAAAGATAATGGATGTATGTATGGATACATGAATGGATGGATGGATGGACTAATAGACAATACAGTGGGACTGTAAACAAGAAATGCAAAAATGAATAGCCTGTTGAAAATATCTACATTCTCGAATCTTCAGTTGCGCAGACAATATACGAACCATTCCATGCAATGTATTTCTTCATATGTTTAATTGCATTATACCGGTTTCAATTCACTATTACCATTACAGGAATAGTTTGACACTTTGGAAAGTGCACATGTGTTTTCTTGCTGAGAGTTACATCAGAAAATTGATACCTCTCTCTTGTCTGTTCTATAAATATGAAGGTGTGGCCAGCATCCACTTAGCTTAGCTTAGCATAAAGACTGGAAACAGAGAGAAACACAGCCTATTTCTTTTGAAAAGTGACAGAATCCAAAAGCCAAACTATGAAAGATGTGCTATAAGATGTTATAGTTGGTCTGATGAGCATTAAAATTACATAACTTTGCCGTCTCCAGATCTGAACCCGGCGGATCACTCATGGCAGATTCTGAACCACACTATTAGATAATGCTCTGCACCACAAACACCAAAACAACTAATGAGGGAACATGTTTTAGAAAGGTAACGATCATTCATCCAGTAAAGTGTCAGACACTTGGAGAGTCAGACATGTAGACTTTTATGGAGGACATATGCATTTGTGCTCTTGATCTATGATACATATCTCTGGAGTTTGTCCTCTGCTTGCATAAATCTGCATTGTTAACATTGACCTGTAACAGCAAAGTCAATAAAGCTTGTTTGAATTCAAATAGATCCAGAGTTCTCAGCTGGAGGCATGCTGAGATGCAGGCCAGGATTTATCTGCTGCCCCGGACTCTGCCTGGACCTGCAAACCTGTTCAATGGCTGCCAGGTGGGGGGAGGGAGGGAGGATGGGGAGAGAGAGGCTGAGTCAGTAGGACAGAGAAAGAGAGAGAGAGAGGAAGAACGAAAGAGAGAGAGAGAGAGAGAACGAAAGAGAGAGAGAAAACGAGAAAGGGAGAGGAAAGGAGAAGGAGGTTGGGTGTGGTAAGATGCCTTGAGCACATTCCGTTGAGTGGCCGCACCCTTCGTCTCAGTGCCTGTCTACCTGCTACTATTTATCATCAGAGCTTGTTCGTGTAAGCAGACTTTCTCTGTTGGCACTTGCAATTCTGTCACAAATCATTTCACACACTCAAAATAACTTTGTGTTTTATTGCACTGTCATAGTCGCCTGCATGCAAACTCTCGCTTCATATCTCTGTCACACAGAATGTTGCACATTTGCATGAATAGAAAAACAGGCACAGAGAGACCTTGGAAACATGGCTCCTACTATGTGTGTGTGTGGGTGTGTGTGTGTGTCCAACAACTCAGTATGAAATAGGTGCTCAGGCAGACATTCAAGCAACGGGCACACCCATAGGAGCAGGACTGAACACAGTCACACTCCCAAGAGAGTGTGGGTTGTTATCAGAGGCCACGAACAAGGTGTGTTCTGTCTGATAGACACGTTTCAGGACAAAGGACAATCCAAATAAAGTGCAAACACACTGGTGTACATTTTTACCCATATTACAGCTTGTGTTCGTGTAAGGATTGGTGGCGTATTGTAATTTAGAACAACAGAAGAGAAGTTGTCAAAAGAAAATAAGGGGGAAGAGAAAAGAACCGATAAACACAATACACAATCAATAACACCAGAAATGAATTCACATGAAATAATCATGATTCTTTTTGGCCAAAACTGTGACCAGTCTGCTAAATCTAGTACAAATAATGGTTTATATACTTGCACTGGGGACATCCAAGACCAACAGTTGAACCCTGGATCTACTTGACTTGCACAGTGTGTTCATGGACATTAGCCATGGGCTTCCCAAATCGAGCCCTTATTATTAGAGGAAGGAGAAAGTGAGCGGTGCAGCCTGCAGCGAGGAGGCAGGCTTTGCAGAGGATTCATGCACAGCACAAAAGGAACTGCCGGAGTCCTGCTGATTCAGCACAAATGTTTTTTCTGTGGAGAAAAAACAATTGGTGACGGATTTACACAACGTCTGAGACAGGAACGTGACCAGAAAAATATTTTTTGGGGGGTTTCAGAGAGAGTTTGTACAACTAATGAGAAGCAGGATCCACTGTGGGTATAATTGCTGTTTATAGTATCATGGAAACTGTCAAAAATATTTGTTGGTACAACAAGTCTGAAGAAAACTGACTCAGAATGTTCTTTATATAATAATATCCATCTAAAGTCGCTAAAATGAGACAATATTACCTACGATAGGCTACTTGTCTTACCTGAACAGTTACAGTCAAATACAACAAACTACAATTTCACACACGCACAATTTCCAGCACTGAATTGGGAAATTGTGCATATTTGCTATTGTGAATCCAACTTTGCATTTCTAAGTGACAGATTTGTGTTATTTCCTCTTTCATAAATCGTGCCGTGCAGCTTGAACCTGGTGCCTGACGCTGATAATCCTCCAGGGACTCAAGACTCAACAGGAGTTAAATGTCAAACAAACCATACATAAGTACACATCAGGGATGACCTTTTGTTTGTCGGGGAACTACAGTGAACCCTTAATCAGTACAAACACAACGGTCAACATAGGGAACAAATACGTCTTGGTGATGTAAATTACCCAAACAAAATGAGCAAACGGCCAAAAACAAACAGCCCTACACATGATAGAAAATATAGAAGAACAAAAGAAGTGGTCTGATAACCTAAATGATATATTTGTCAATTCAATTTAATCTGTAATCCACAACCACAACAAATTGTAACAGGCTCTTCCTTGGCCCAGGCCCCAACATTTGGGGGCGGCTGTGCCTCAGGAGATAGAGCAGATCATCCACAAACCATGAAGGTTCGGTGGTTCAATCTCCCGCTCCTGCAGCCTGCATTCCAAAGTGTTGTTAGGCTAGATACCAAACGTCAAATTGCTTCTGATGATTATGCTGACAATGAATGAATGTGCGCGATAGTAAAAGCGCATAGTAGCCCTGAAGCTGCTTTCAGACATGCACTGAACTCCGGAGATTCTCCGCACTTTCTCCCTGGGGAAATGTGAGAACGCAAATGTCCAATTGAGAGCCTCCGGATAACCTGCACTTTCCCCATCTGGCCCCCTAGTATAAAGTCTGCAGAAAGTCGGGAGAATCCAATGTGAGTAAACAACGAAACTCGCAAAAAGGAAGAAAAAAATCAAACATAAAGCAAATATCTTCGACTATATAAAAACAGTCAATTTACCAAGTTGGCAATCTTGTTGGTGGATATTGGTTGAGCCAGTTTTTACGTAATCCTGCCGACAAATGACCCAACAAACTGACAGCAGTGAACAACCGACCTCTTTGCACAACCAGGACAAAAAGTGCTGGGACGAAACAGTGTAAAGAGTCAGTGGGTCGGGGTGAAAACCTCTGATTTACTAGAACACAGTTGGCTCAGAGCCCAAACTGTCCCATCCAAAAGAAACAGGTCTCCTCCAACTCCTGCTGGAGGAAACACCAAGCAGCAGCCATGACATAAAGGCCAGCACATTTGAAATATGCCACTGGGAGTGAACTTCCAATGGGTTCGTTGTTTCCAGTGATGCTTGGGAGGAGTCTCACCGGTGGGAAAGCCCTGCCTTCACAGACAGGAGCCTGCGCCCTCTTCTTCCTCTTTCAGCTCTGTGCCTTTAGTGGCGGCGGCTCCCGGAGGTTCCCGCACCGCCGAGTGAAGCGCTCAGCCCCGGGCCTGGAGCTCAGGAGACCCTGGTGCCGGTGGAAGGCTGCACACACATCGGGGGAGGGGGGGTCAGGGCGGGAGATCCGACCCCGATCCGAGGAATGTGACGCACGGACGCAGGCGACAGAGGGAAAGAGACGCCGAGCTTCTCAAGACACAAACACAAAGAGTGGACGACTTCTGCAGCGAAGTTCCAGGAGGTACGAAGTGGAAGTAAAGAGTTAGTGTGCAACCTGGGATAAAGACATTCCATCACTATTATATTATATTCTAGTTGTGTTCAATTATTTTCCATACATGCAGACTAACCTCCTGTCCTTTTATATTCAAACAAACACTATTCTATTCTATACACATTCGACTATCCTTCTGTCTTGATCTATTCCAACAAACACTATTCTACTCTATTCTATTCTGTCCTGTCCTGTTCTGTTCTGTTCTGTTCTATTTTATTCGGATCTGTTCTGTTCTGTTCCATACATGTAGACTATCCTCCTGTACTGATCTATTAAAACAAGCTGTTATTCTATACAGTTTCATTCTATCCATGCAGACTATTCTCCTATGCTATTCTATTGTGTCCTGTCTTCTTTTAGTCTCTGCTAAAACTGTGTCCTGCTCTCTTCTGTTCCACTGTATTTGATCCTCTTCCAACTGTCTTGTCGTGTCTGTTCTATTCTTTTTCTATCTGTCACTCCGGTAATGTGAGTGGTGAGCAGGTGACTTTCCTCACAGGCAGCTTGTTGTTTTCGGAGGATTAAGTCATCCAGGTAGCTGCTGTGAGGGGTAAAAAAAACCCTGATCAGCATTGTTGAAACAGACTTAAACACACAGAAGGCTCCATGTTGGCTGGCTCCGACAAGCTGTGCTGCCCACTTTCCACAGTGCTCTGAAGACACTGAAGAGAGAGGGGGGGGAAGGGGGGGGGGACTGCCACTTTGAGAAATAACATGGTTTGAGACTGAGGAGGGCTTTGTCTGTGTTGTGCTGCAGGGGAGCCGTGGGTGATGAGTTGTCTTTGAAAAGACATTTTTACAAGCGTGTGCAATGGCTCGGTTGCACAATGCTTTGTGCGCCACTGTCATTAGGCCAACCTGAGGATAAATGGTGAGATAATATCCATCCCTGGCTTTCTAATCATACTATGTTGAACGAGGAGGAGAAGAAGAAGCTGCTGTCGCCCAATAGGCTCTGATTATAACTTTACAAGCAAAAAAGATCAAACTGATTGAACTTTTTAAAAGCTGTGCCTAAATTCATTCAGTGAGTCACTGAGATGGAATAGAACAACATGTGTTTATAATTTGGAGGGAAAAGTTTTTCGTGCCAGCTTTTCTTGTGGTGCATGTGCGCTTCTTATTACAGATTTCACCCTGTCACACTATCCATATGGCCAAGGCTGCAGGCCATTCATTTAGGGGTCAGTATCTCTTTAGAATCGTGCAAACAATATTGAATGGAAAGCAATGTGAAAACAATTTGGCTTTCCTTTCTGCTCAAGCTGACCGCAGACATTTAGGCATTTGGAAAAAGTTACGAGGACGTCAGTGGACCTGTTTTTCTTGCACTGCTGCTGGTTAGAAAAAAGGGAGGATACACTCCAACGTGTGTTTTCACACATGACCTTGAGCTGTCTTTTGTGCGGCATTCATCGGTCGCATTGATGTGAGATGATACACAAGCTTCGCTCGCTGCTCTGTTTGCTCTTATCTCATGTTTGTGTGTGTTAATCTGACAAAACTGAAAGGTTGTGAAAGGAGCATCAGGACGCAACTGGCTCTTCCTTCCAAACCTGTTCTCAGGTATTCTTACACCGAATTATCACACAAAACGAATCGACTGAAGGGGAATGCCAGATCAATCTAAGTGTTTGTTTAGTGAGGTGTGTTCAGATACGTGTGTGACGCAGAGAGATAGGTGAAAACTGTTTTTTGAAAACTTTGCGCCTCCTCAGGCTTAATTCTCTCGATTCACATGTCAAGACATTAAACTGTTCCTCCCTCACCTCTCCTCATGTCGGAGTTTTTGCAGGAATGCTGGGAATGAGCCGTTAACACGCTCGGTGAGCAAACCTTGGCTGTATCTGAATATTGGATTTTTCAGACACCAGTATCTGCAGTTGGTTGCCGCCCACCTGTCCTGTGGCGGTTTAGTGTTTCACTGCGGTTTAGTGTTTATGGGCTCATCCTTGTGCGGGCAACAGTAAGTTTCATAACTAAAGGCGGAAGGTAGAGAGAGCGAGGAAGATCTCCACCGTCATGTGTCACTTTCTTCAGTTTGATTCAGTTGCTATAGGAACAAACAAAGCAGACATATTTGTTTGAATATCCTACCTGTCGGCCAGGTGAGATACAGAAAGTCGGCCGGGCCTCTTGCGTTGTGCTGTTCTCCTTCATCCTGCTCTGACCTATAGGTCAGCCGGGTGAATAAGACACCCCTGGGCTCTGCTTATTGCTGCTGTGCTCTTGAGGTCTCATATTCCCCTACAGGGCTGATTTGCGCTGGTCCCTGACTTCCTGTGAGCTTTCCTATTTCCTAACTGAAAGACAATAGCCTTACTAGCCGCTTCATGAACGCACTTGCAGGGGTTTCTAGCTGCTTTTGACAGGCAGGTGCACATCTCTCAGTTTATGACATCGCAGGTATGTGATTCTGTACAGATAAGTCCCCAGGCGGTTTGATTTCTTTAAAATAAAGAAGTGCTTGTGACTTGTAGAAACTTGGCGTGAGTCAAATGATTCCCTGCATGCATGGCTAGCGTGGCTTCAAGTCCACCATGAAACAGTGGAAAGCAGAACAGCACACCACAAAGAGCTAATTACGATGGCTAGAAATGAATAAGGAAAACAGGATGTCAGCCATTTTAGCCAGCAGATGAATCACCACAGAGCAGTGTCCCCAGGCGAGGCCAGGCCGGCCTGCTGGGTGACTCACAAGACCTCTGACTAAACCGGGTTGTCCCAGTGATTGCAGGTCGTGACTTAGACGCAGATTACCAAAGAGTGTGTGGAAGTTTACAAAAAACATGTTATACACACTTTTAAATGTACTTAACACCTTAAACTTAACTCCTACTCACCCTCCCACTCAGACCCCAGGTCACACACACACACACACAGACACACACACCCTAATGTGTGTGTGTGTGTGTATGTCGTCAGTCAACTACAGTTCCTGAGACATTCCTCAACAAGTATCTTAACCCGCAGCACTAAATACGTCCAGTTTGGTGTGTTAACCCCTCAGATGACCCATCCACTGTGCAGCTGTCAGGACCACATGAAATATCAATGAGAGGCTTGTCCTGGTTGGCTCAGTTGATGGTGCACAACACCTTGGTGCTTATAAGTCAGATCCACCACTGAGCAGGCATCTTTACTGTTATGTTCAGGATAACAAGGTCAGGCCCCTATATCCAGGCCACCAACACAAAACAACTATAGAAAATCGCTTTCAAAGTTTGATGAGTTTGCATCAACAAGAGGCTTAAAACGCTCTTTTCTCCACTACGCAGGTGCAAGGTTTCACAAAACCAGCCTCTTTTACGAACTAATCCAGAGCCAATGAGAAAATGCTCAATTTAATGTCGGATGTTTTTTTGTTTTTTTTAATACAGTTGATGCATCTCACTTTTCTTTGTTCTCCTCCTCTTCCTCCCACTTGCCCCCAATCGTTAAAACTGTTACCAACTTCAACCGCTCGCTTGCATCAGTAGAACAACACGGCCGACTTGCAATGTTTCTTTGCTCAACAAGCTGATCTGCTGAGTGAATCCTAAACTCACCCTGCTCACTAATCCACCCAAACAATCACACATTCATAAATTCTTACGCAACAGTGTTCCTTTCACTCCCTTAATAATGTTCAAGTGATGATGACATAACTAATAAACTCATCTTTCTCTCCTCAATCAATTTGTTGGCCATAACTGACATATATTTTTGGGGGGATAAGGGCCTGAAGCAGCAGCTTGAAGCATGACGCACCAGACGAGTTCTCTGATTGAAGATATGAGAGAACCTGTCTTTACAGCTCTTCGTGCCGTTCCCACCTCTCCCTTCACGTGTCCCTTTTCTCTCACTTGACATTCTTCTTTCTCTTCCTCCCACATTGTTTATTTCTTCCGCTCTCATCTTTAATGTGGTTTTCTCAAAAAGCCAGATTGAATTTCAGTTAATCGCTATCACAGGATATTTTATTGCTGATTAAAGTTTTAATGTCATGTCAAACAACATCTAATTAAACTGCGTTTGTGAGGCCGTGAATGAGAACTAATACAAATACAGACTAGAATACAGAAAACAGACATGACACTGCTGGAGTGTAATCATGTGGTGTTGTTTATTGGTGAAGGTGTGTCTGATAATTTGAAAGGAGTATTCGTTAACTGACTACACAGGCTTTGACTCAGAGACAATGGACACTTGGAGGTCAGCGGTAACCTGTCTGCTTGTGTATCTTCACACGGGCTGTGCAGCTGTTGGGGTAAATTCCTTGTGCATTAACCTTTTCCTGTTTTCTGTATTTTTTTTGCACAGGTTAAAATTCCTCTTACCTAACCTCACCTCATCTGAATCCCCCCCTTGGGTAAATTTTCAACCATGACGCACCGATCTCAGTGTTCCTCCATAGGCGACAACCCCCTTGATCCGAACTTCCTGCCCCCCCACTACCGCGAGGAGTACCGCCTAGCTATCGATGCCCTAATAGAAAACGATATACAGGTAAGACTGCAGTTTCCAAATTGTGCCTTTTTATTGGTGCATGATAGTTTTAAATGAAATGCCATGTTAGAATTTATGATGTGATCAATTTGGATGTGTCTCCTGTCACACCAGGGGTACTATGAGTTCCTCCAGACCGCAGATGTGGTCAGTTTCTTGGCGCAGCCAGAAATTGAATTCATCAAGTCCACAATCCAGGTGCCCAGTCAGAGCTCCAGCTTACCAGAGCTGACATACCATGAGGGAGGTATTGAGCCCGATGGCTCCTCCGACACCTACTGGCCCATGCAGTCCGACCTGGCTGCCCCGGGGCTGGACCTGGGCTGGCCTCAGCCCAGCTTCGTTGGGCCCACAGAGGTCACGACTCTGGTCAACCCCTCGGACCCAGACATGCCAAGCATCAAGGAGCATGCCAGGAGACTCATCAAGAATGCACGTCAAGTGAGTAAAAGGGAGGGGTACGTTTGAGACTACAGACTTGCATAACCAGTTTGCTTTCAACAGGTATTCCTGATCAAAAGATGGCATCTGAAGTCGAGATCAAAGTAGTGAACTTAAATAAATACAAATTTAGACATGCTTCATAATGTCTGTTTTAATGTGTAGGGGTTTGTCCACTTCTTGTTATGTCTGATCTACACGGATGGGTGGGAAACACACAACATAGTAAATCAACACGACATCCTGTTTCTCTGTCTTAACAGTATGTACTGCACACATCAGGTTTTAACTCTTCAAAAAAAAGAGATTAGATAAATGGCTGCCAGTGACTCTTTAGCTGTTTTCAGACATGCACAACGCAGGGGGAGGTTTTCTTTACAGACACGTTCACTACAGCAACAAGTCCTCCACATATAACACCCGAGAGCAGCCACGTGCAGCAGACAGAGACAGGAAGCGACGTATTAACTCTGCTGTGACTTCCACACAGACACCGGTGTCATCTCTAATCACCACAAACTCTCTTTACATCTTCGTTGGTGTCTTCTACGTGTGTGACAGCGCTTTTTCACCGAAAGATATTTGTTTTCTTTTTGTTTATCGCGTGTTAGAAGCCTCATCAACCCCCCAACTCATTCACGGTGAATCCAGCAGGGATCCCCTGCTGGATTCTCACAACGACTTCTCCTGGATTTCTGCAGAGACTGCGGGGCGTCTCACTCTGAAATTTTTTTGCGTTGACACATGCACCCCCTCCGGAGAAAATACAGAGGAACTGCGCAGTTCAGTGCATGTCTGAAAGCAGCTCTTGTTTGTTTAATCTTACTTTTTATCTGCCACTGCCACCACTCCCTCTCAGATGAAAGTGGTTGGCCTTTGGCCTTAGCCTTTGGCTAAAAAAAAAAAATAAAAAATGCCAAATGTCACGAGCAGTCACACCTGTCGGTGTGGTGGGTCATGTTGCTGTCCTTCCTCCATGTCTGTCTGTGTCTGGATTTTAGGTCTGACACTTTTACATTGGAAAAAATTTACGAGGGTGTCACTTACATGCACAAAGTGAAGTGTTTCAAAATAGGACAAACAGCTTCTTAGAGACAGGAGTCATTAATCCTAAAAGTATTTTGTTTAAGTTGGTAAATCATTTTCTTTTATTGCCGAAACGTACACTGTCTAACTTCTCTCTGAAATTCAAACAAAGAACAAATAAATAATACATTTAAAGACGAGGAATAAGGGCATTTTAAATCCTACATTGCTGCTGACTTTGCTGCTGGGACCTTTTGAAGTCACCATGTCATTCTTCTCTTCTAATGTTCGGGGTCATTATGTCACTGCAGGCTGAAGCCCTGACAGACCAGTCTGAACAACCAGTCTTCCTTTGTGTCTTGTCTTTGTCCTCACAACACTAGTGTAGCAAGTACAGTGGGGTTGTTAGTCACTAACATATGTTGGGGCACCTGTAGGAATTGTTTGCATTAACTTTCAAGGCAACCAATTTGTTAATCCCTGAAAAAGGCCCAAGTTCTATTAAATCTACATGATGTTTCATTTGTTGATCTTAACCTTTTTTTTATATTGCAGTTAACAGCTTACCTTTGTACCATTATTCACTGGACTTAAACTGCTGAAAAGCCAATAAAAACTGGAAGAATTGGGGTGTTGTAAAAAACGTATGACTGATACTGTGTTTTGCTGCGAGATGTTATTCATTGATTATAAAGGGCTAAACTTAATTTCTTCTGACCTTTGTACAATATGTCGTAAACCTGTTTATACTATATTGTGTAAATGTATAGCCAGAATACAAAAGATCATATTATATTGAACAAACCTTGACTAGTTTGTTTGCTCTTCTGTTTCAGGTTATTGCCGTGGTGATGGACATCTTTACTGACATTGACATTTTTGCTGACCTCTTGGACGCAGCATCTCGCCACGTTCCTGTTTACATTCTGCTGGATGAGCAGGAAGCCCATCACTTTGTGTCTATGGTCATCAACTGCAAAGTCAACCTGGACTTAATACCTGTGAGTTTGGCTTCACGTAACAATTTGCCAAAAGATTTTACAAATACCTGGCAATCCTGTGGCATTTATTGTTATTTTTACTAACTTGGAACACATCATTTTTACTAAGGCTTGTATGCATGATTTTGTTTTTTTTATAGATGATGCGTGTCAGGATTGTGGCAGGAACAACCTATTACTCCCGGACGGGCAAATCATTTAAGGGACAAGTGAAAGATCGTTTCCTGTTGGTAGGACTGTGGGGCTGTAATCTGTGGGAACTACAGGTGAGTCAGTTAATTGTGCTAACAATGAGTCTAATCAATTGCCAAGACTACCATGCACTTCAATCTGTAAACACAACTTGTTCTCCGTTAGTTTCATGTGGTCCTATGAGAAGATCCACCGCTGCATTGCCCACCTCTTCCTCGGGGAGCTGGTTTCCACCTTTGATGAAGAGTTCCGCATCCTCTTTGCTCAGTCAGAGCCTATAGTCATTGACCCGTCGAATGGAGCACTTACTAAACCTGACCCCAGCAGTTACCTTGGCAGCCAGTTTGGTTTGAAGAGGACCCAGTCTTTGCGTAACCCAATAGGTTTTCGTAGGCAGCCTGAGCTTCCTTCTACATTCCCCTATGGAGAATCTGATCGGAACCTTGCACTTCCCTTCCGGAGGAATGACCCATTTCGTCATACCGTTGAACCTGGTGCAGGAATTACAATTGGGAAGTATTCTCAGCAACAGTTTCGTATGCAGCAGTCCTTCCTGGAGCAGGGAAGATCCATAGTTTCCAAGCAGATGGAGATGAGTGCCACTGGCTTCAAGAGGCACAGCTATGCAGAGGGAACCCAGGAAAGCTACACATCTTCAAGGCAATACATGAAGAGCAGGGTCATGAATAATCTGGATGAGACAGACTTTCACAGGTAGTCGCACTTTAATACCTAAACTGTTTTGTATCTGATCACTTCACAGTCGTTCTCTTATATGAGCACAATTCATAATCATACAAATAACAATAACTGTCATTTCTTTACAGGGAGCATACCCAAAGTAGCCATTTCTACAGTGAAGGGCCTGGGCCAGGTTCTGGCCACGGACACTACGACAGACTCCTAAGGCGTCCTTCGAACCTCTCCATTGACCAGTATTCAAACTCAAGCTATCGCTCAGATCAGGAACCTCCACCGGGAAACTATAACTACTTTTCATCTGAGGACTTGAAAGGATCTGAGGGTCACCAGAGGCCTCCATTAGCTGGAAGATATGGAGGAGGCTCTGCCCATAAGAGGCCAACAATAGGTCAGGCGTATGCCTGCCAGAGCTCACCTACACAGGCCCACCCACCAGAAAAGAAACAGTTTTTCAAACAAACTGATCAAGAGCAGGATGAAGATCCAAGTGTTAGGCAGGGCCTAAGGAGTTGGAGAATCCACTCCTATCTTAGTGCGTATGAGGATGGAGGAGAAGAAGGCCTGCCTCAACCACTGGGGCCTGATGCATTTGAAGATCAGCAGCCCACCGCTGCTGCGGAAAATTCAGGTCCTCGCTCTGGAATAAAGGAGCCACCTACCGTTCCTTCTAAGCCAAGACCAGAAATCCTGAGACCACGCTTTGGAAAGCCCAAATTACCTGAGAGCAGCAACAAAGACTCAACAACAACCAAGGATCCGAACCCCTCAGTCAGTGACTTGAATCCATATGCACAGGAGGTGGGGAGAGATCCACAGAGGGCAAGGGAGGTGGGTGTGGATGTTGAGGTGAAAGAGGCTCCAGATCTTTTCCTGTCCAAACACGAATCGTTTCGTTCACGTGTCAATCCACTCCTTCAACGTAGCTCTCGTCTCCGTTCTTCGCTAATTTTCTCATCTTCCAAAGCTGAGCTGCACAGTGGTAGCCTGGGATTAAAACCAGCCACAGAGGCAGATGAGGAGTTAGACAAAGTGCGCACCTCCTCGATTGTGGCCCAGATCCTTGAAAAGAGAAGGTCATTGTCTCGTGAGCCTTTTGAATGGAGAAAGAAGGTTGAGGAAAAAGACCAGGAGAGGGAGAAAGAGAAAGAAGAACAGAAGAAGAAAGAGGAAGAGGAGAAGGAGATGCGATTGAAAGCTGAGATTAAAGCAAAAGAGGAACCTCAGAAACCTAACAACGATGTAAAGACAACCACAACCAATGAAAGATCTGAAGTCACAACATCATCATCCCTGAACGTTAATGACCCGGCCAGTCGACTACAGTATTTCAAAGAATTAGCTGCCAAAAGAAAAGCTCCAAAGATGGATACAGAATCAGCACTAAAAGCCCCAGAGCCGGCTGAAAAGAAGCCAGACCTCTCTGAAAAACCTCAGATAAAAACTACAACTACGAAAATCTCAACCGTCTCTGTCAGCTCAGCAGAACCTGAACCAAAGAAGCCAGACATCTCCTCAAAACTAGCAGAGCTGGCTCGCAGACCCTCAATTAGTTCCTTAAAACCTTCTATAATCTGTCCCAAGCCTTTTGTCCGTGTGACGACTTCAGAGACCTCTCAAACCCAGAAAGAGGAGAACGGCTCAGAGGGTCAGAAGAAGGATATATTCAAGTCACTAAAGCCTCTTCCTTCACCGAAGCTCTTCAAAAGGGATCAGCTGAAATTCAAAGGACTGAGCCATCGTCGCGTCTCCAGTGGTGAGGAGGTTCTGACCACAGACGCCACAGATGCAGAGAAGAGTGAACTCAAAAAGAGCCGCTCTCATAGTTCTTCAACTCTAACACATGGTGATTCCAAGGACGGTCTCCATAAAGTTATGGGATCGAATACATCCATCAACACACTTGGTGAGGGAAAGGGTGAGGGTAAAACACTCGACTTCCTCAAGAAGCAGACACAGAGGCTAAAGGGTTTCCTTGGGCCGAAGGAAAAAGAGAAGAAATCTTCAGGAGATGATAAGGGCATGAGCATAGTCAAAGAGGTCACTGAAGATTCAAGCACAAAGCAGAGTTCATCAGCTCATGGCACAGCATCTACCACTACCGACCAAACTACAGCAAATCACAAGACATCGACGGGGACCTCAGGCTCGTCCCGGTACCAGGCCCCTGCCAGCTCTGTTTTGTTCAATAGCAACCTACGAGACGACACCAAAGTCATTCTGGAGCAGATCTCGGCCAACAGCCAGAAAAACCGTCAAGAGCGGGAAGAAGCGCAAGCAGACAGAGATAAAAATGCCGCGGAGAAGGCGCTGGAGAACTCCGCAAAAAGGAATCGATTTCTGCGGCCTGCGGGTAACGTCCAGGAGCGGGAGGGATTGCTGAAGAGGATAGAGAGTCTGAGGAAGGAGAAGAAGGTCTACAGCCGCTTTGAGGTAGTCTATCACTGCAAGGATGATGTTTGTTGTGTAGAGGGATAGTGTTGAAAGAAATATGACAAATACGTTAAGTGTAAATGTAGTAGTCGGATTGTGGGTTTAGACTGAATCATGTTACGAAAAAGCCACATATTCAAAATACAGACACTTCTGTTTTACTACAATAATCTATTACAGCAGTATAGTATTTGGTGCTATTAGAGTAAAATGTGAGAACAATGTCTTTGCTACTTATGAGCCATATGTGTTTAAAATCACATTTAGTTATGCATATACATTTTGCCTTTGAATTCAGAATTTAAGCTAGTTTGCTAGTAAGCTAAGAGAAATCCGACTTTGAAATGTGCACAAGAAATCATGTGTTTGGGAAAGCCCATCATGTTTTTTAATATGTTTTTTGTATAGTTAGAAAATTGTTTTTATTCCCAAGTAATGGCGGATGAATGTTTGACACAGTGTCGGATTATAAACTGTGAAAATAAATTTTGATGGACGAGCTAATGTTCATTGTTTTATATATGCATATATCATTAGTACATCACTTTAAATTGAGCATTGTATATTTGTTAAAGTGTCACTAACCTGAGCAGAGTTTCCTCTGAATCCCGACAATAATGTCGATAACGAAGAGGAGGTGGAGGGTAAAGAGAGACAAACGTTGGTTCATTCTCTGTGTCATTTACTGTTATACCTGTTGTTCTGTTAACAGATGGGGAATAACCTGGGTTAACGAAAGATGGAGGAGCTGCCCTTTTAAATGGAAACTATTTATGCACGATGATCAAAAAGACCCATTGTCCATTTGTGCCAGCGACACTATCAAAGTACCTCTGTGGCTCAACACTGCAGCCTTTCCTGGATTTTCACACTGAGTAATAAAACTTGAAAAGACTACACGTATGTACACAAATGCTGAAAACAAACTAAAGTCATTGAGTTTGGAATGTGCCCATTTGCCAAGACTGGGTACTACTTCAACCTTATATGGTGAGAGAGAGAGACGAGCCACTCTCAAACTGACTGCACGGGCTGATGTTGCATCTACCAGAAAAAAGGTTGGGCATTTTACTTGTAACTGAGCTTGTATGAACGTGACAGAGGGAGTCAGAAGGTGAGGGAAAGATAGTACATATTGTACCCTGGAAAAGAAAATAGATACACGTCAGTCAAAATACAGCAAATCACTGCACAAGTGTGGTACCAGTGTTGTGTGTTTCTGTGTGTGTAAGTGTAACTGGGACTTGTTTGAACCTGAATGTGAGAGAGTGGATTCACCATGTGCCAATAATTACCATTATTAACCCAGCCAAGAAAGTCAAGAAGAGGGTTGAAGACAAATTGAATAAGAGCTGATGAAGGGTGAACGTTTAAGGGCAAGTACGTGAAATTATAAAGTGTGAGACCGAATCAGAAATTGAGAAAATGTGTGTTTTCTAATGTGTAAATCTAATGCTGAGGCAGCAGCAGCAGTAGTCGTTTTGATTGAAAGCCTCTGATGAACCTTATCCTCTCAAGAGAGCGTTATGTACCTTTCTATTAAGGCGTGGGCCCACTTCTCAGGGTCCAAAGTGTCAAGTAACCATTTAGAGAGGGAGCCTCGAAGCTTGCATCGAGGGGGGGGGGGTAATAATACAATGTGTACACTGGTACACGTTTGTGTTCCAGTCTTTGTCTCATGGAATGTAAATAAAAATATTGAGTACTTACCTGTGACATGAATCTGTGTAAAAAAAAAAAATAGACCATTTTTACATTTTTCAATACTGTGCCCGTTTATCTTTCTTTCCTGGACTTCAGAGTTAGTCATCATCTCTTAGGAAAGGAAGAATAAAAGGCCAGGTACATTTGCATACTGGAACAGGGCCATGCCTCCTTTATATAAGACATCAGCTTCTGAGAACTACGCCCTGCACAGGACTTTTAACTCCTTTGTTGGTCACACTGTTAAACCAAAGATTTACTTTTACTATGGTGCAGTTCCCAGGCTGCCCAACAGCTCATCAAACCGTGTTGCGGCGTGTTTCTCTACTGTAAATCAAAAGTTAGGAGGATCGATTTCTATATTAACACTTCAGGGGTTACACTATTTACCATGCAGGATTATATTGTACATGCAGTATTTATATAAAAAGAGCTTGTGGATATTATGAACAACAAACTTGATTAAGATCACCATTGCTGTAACTATCCATGTGCCTTATGTCAGTTTTGAACTGGAAGCATGTGGTCTTGGCTGTAAAAAGTAATTCATTAAGGGAAATCAATTGTACAGGGTAAATGTGTTTTTAAAACCTCAGAGAGTATTACATTGTATTTGAAATACTGCAAAAAGTGTTTTATTAAATCTTTTTAAATCTGTCCAAACTGAAATTGAATGTGGCTGTGTACACATGTGCAAGGTAGGCAAGTGTGTTGTATTGAATGGCTTTACTGTTGTTTTTTAAGATACATAAAATAAGACAATTTTAACAAAAATGCCTCAACACTGAAAAAAACAACAGTTTTTATATATATGAACACCTGTATATTATATCAACACACAATATTAAGAGTAAAATGAACATTGTAGCAACCAGGATACAACTACTAGCATCTATCTATCTGAAAAATCAACTCACCGGTCACAGAATGTAATATTTCACGTTATAAATTCCATTAACACATGAAATTCTCATATATTCCAACAACAAACTGGATCTTAAAACAAGCACAGTGCTTTACAGAACTGTGAATATAAAACCAGTAACTACTCTACGACACAGGAATGAATAGAGTTAAGTAGGCAAACATGTTAATTTGAGGTCAGTGGTATAAATCCTACAGTTTTCGGTGGGGATAAAACAAGTCACCATTCCCTCCGATTCACTAAATGCACCACTGCACATGTAGTTTTACTGCTCCAGTCTCGGCAGCTGTTGCTCCCAACTGCTTCTGTTTCCGGACATCCTCAAGTTCCTCGTCGAGGTGGAACAGCTGAGCCAACTTCAGCTGCTCTACAAGAGTCACAGAACAAGACCACATCAAACAGACTGGACACAGTTAATACTATATGCATGTTCAAAAGGAAATGTTTGATTGCATGTTCACTCACAGAAGAATGTGCATGGATATTGAGTGGGTACTTACCAGCTGATATCAGTTGACTTTTTGTGCTCTCGATACTCTGTATTTCATCTGGGAGCCTTTCTGGAGACTATATTACAATTTGAAGGAGAATAGAAATTAACAAGTCACATTTTCATTGTTTCATTCGAGGTATTATAAAGGGGGAAGGCACTACTCATCCTACAAAAACTTACAAAGATGGAGTGCAGATTCTTATGCTGCTCTATCAGCTGATGAAGTTGCTTCTCAAACTTCATCCTGCCGTGAAAAAAAAAAGAGGTATAAACATCCCATATTCAAAACTCTTCAATGGGTCTTTCTCAAAATAAAACAATTAGCTGCACCAGCCATTAAATTACCGCTGCTTCCGGAGTTTAAGTTTGAATTCTTGGATTTCACATCTGTACTGTTCCAGCAGTTCCTCACTTTTCTTGTTCTGATTTAACTGTCTGCAAAACACATGATTAATCACCCAATGCAATATATAAATACAATGTGTACACTACACAGACACTGTACAGACACACATATACATATATTATTTTTAATATCCAGCTTGGATTGTGGATATGCCACTGAATAAAAAAAATATTATTACAGTTGTTCAATATCAAGCTTCAACATAAGCAAGATACTGTACAATTATTAAAGGAAATACAAATCTAAAAGCTGACACACCCAAGAACAGGACTGGTTTTTTTTTTCAATAAGTCTTAATATATTAATATTTCTTCAGGAAACGTCTGACATAACGAAGAAAAACAAATCTTCAGGAAGCTGCCCTGACTCGTTACTGCCATCTAGTGTTATACACCGTAAACACACATTTAAGGCCTAAAAACATGGAGAAGGGAAAGTGAGGAAGGATCATGTTCAGACTTCAGCAGAACACCGAGTCACACTCGTCAGAGCCGGCGACATGAAATAATCATCTAAATCTGGCTGCTGCGGAGCTCACCTGGCAGAGTCCTGCTCAGACTCCTCACACTGGAACTGCAGCTTCCTGCACAACTCTGAAGAAAACATTAGCGATACATGTGCTCATACATCTATTGTTGGTGCATCTACAAAGAGATGAACGGCTTGTTTTCATACTCAACTTCAACCTCGACTAAAGGTATGACCTCTGAATACTTCCTGGACTGTCGGGACTCAACTACACACAAGCAGTTTGTAACCCGTACCTTCTTTTTCTTTATGGATTCCCTCCAGTTGGTAAGCTTCAGTTTGCACTGCAAAAAAAACGACCAAATGCCATCATACATGGCACATAACAAATTGTGTAAACGGGTCGACATCTCAGCAACAGATACAAACAGTGGGCACAATTCATGTGGCTCAAACCAAAGGATAAGTGGTGATTGTGCGTCTTACAAGCAGCCAGTTCTTTCTGCAAAGAGTCACAGACTGATTTCAGCTCCTTGAGTTCTTCTTCCAGGACTTGTTCACCTTGAACAAAACACAATGCAAATGAAACACGCCGACGCTTATTAGAGTTAGATCGATATTGTTGCAATGAGAACTTATTTAGTTTTCAGTGTCACCTAATTTGACATTGTTGAGTTCAGATAAGATAAGACGAACACTGTATTGATCCCCACACCGGGGAAAGAGAATACAAGTGTAAAAGAGGCGATAGAAGAAAAATAAATAAGTAAATGCTGAGTATGTACCCTGTTGTGGTTTGTACATAAATGTGAAGAGATATTGTGACGTGCAGGAAAAGTAGTTTTCAGTTAAAGACTGGTGGAAATAGTTTGAAGTGAAGTGAAACTCATGTTGAGTTGATGAGTCGTTATTTACTTTTAGACATTGTTAAAAAGGATCAGAATGGATCTTGTAGGGTGTTGCAGTTCCCTACAAGACGGAGACATTAATCATATCTCATGGTTCTCCATTCATCATGATCTGATACTCTCCTTAGAGAGTAACAGGTAAGGATGTACCTCACTGAAGATACTGGTTCAGCGGCGCGTGTTCCTCTATGATCGCTGCGTGTGGCGACCTCACTCGCGGTTCAACTCTCAGTGGTTGTGCTGAATCTTTACCGGTTGCGTGCGCTTAAACGCGTGTTTCTTTGGACCCAGGTCCTAGTAGTTACATTATTGTGTTTGTCTTCAATATGCTGTTATTTCGCTTAAACCGTAAAAGAAAGTGCGTGTTCATTAGCATAACGGAAGCTCGACCTGCCTTGTAATTGGTCCATTTTACCAAAGGCTTAATTCGAGCTCAGACCTCCGTGTTTTACGCGTTTTCACTGTGTACGATCGAGTTATGTCATTAGAACATACGACACGTGGTTCGTGTGGTCGGTTTGCACAGATTTTCACGTAATTCAGGAAAAAATAAGTCAACGCGATTCAGTAGCGGAAGCGGAAAGGCAGCTCCACCAAAGACTAACCAGTGACAAGATAGAAATCCCACATCCCCATCTGGCTGAGTTAAAATCTCATATTTAACAAGCCGCCGCTAGTTGAGAAGCAAAATCGGGTCATTGGCGACTCGGTTCCAAACTGCAGCTGGTGGCTAAAGCTAAACGTAAATACAGTAAGATCGTAATTCGCGTCGGCAGCAACGACTCCCGGCTCCGTATGTCGGAGGTCACTAAAGTTAATGTTGAGTCGATGTGTGCTTTTGCAAAAACGATGTCGGACACTGTCGTTTCCTCTGGACCTCTTCCTAACACGACAGGTGATGACATGACGCACGTTGTCCTTTAACCGCTGGCTGTCGAGGTGGTGTCCTGTAAGCGATGTGGGCTTTGTAGATAAGTTGGCAAACTTTTTGGAGGAAACCTGGTCTTGTTATGAGAGACGGTGTTCATCCCACTTGCTATACACTTCTCTGCGCTGCCTCTGGATCAGTCACACAACCACAACCCCGTAGAGACTGTGTCTGTCCACCGTCCCATTCAATTATTTAAATCAAACATTAACAGAGGGAGAATTCTACACAAAAAACTAATACAAAGGAACACAACCTCTGCAACAACTCAACAAACAAAAGACTTTTAAATGTGGACTTTTAAACATAAGATCATCAAAGGCTATTTTAGTAAATGAACTAGTCCCAGATCAAAAAATAGATAAATTGTCCCTCACTGAGACCTGGCTGCATCCTGATGAATATGTCAGTCCTAAATGAATCTACTCCCCCAGTCATTTAAATACACACGTTTCCCCCAAAACTTTGGCAGAGGAGGTGGAGTTGCTATTATCCGTTGATATAAGCAAGCAATTTTATTCTCATTATATATGCATCCACGAGGAAACATTATCAGGACACACTCTGTAAATTTCCACTGCTATGTGGATGACACCCAGTTATACTTGTCAATCAAACCAGAACAGTTTAATCAATTAACTAAACTTCAAGCATGTCTCAAGGACATAAAAACCTGGATGACTTGCAATTTTCTCTTATTAAACTGAGATAAAACAGAGGTTCTAATACTTTGCCCTAAACACCTTAGAGACACATTATCTAATGATATAGCTGCGCTAGACGACATTGCCCTTGACTCCAATGAAACAGTCAGGAACTTGGGAGTGATCTTCGATTTGTCCTTTAATTCTCACTTAAAACAAATTTCGAGGACCGCCTTCTTTCTCTTGCGTAACATCTCAAAAATCAGACATGTCCTTTCTCAAAAAACTGCAGAAAAACTAGTTCCACGCCTTCGTTACATCCAGACTTGATTATTGTAACTCCTTATTGTCAGGCTCCAGCAGTAAGTCGTTAAAGACTGCCATTTAAAATATCTGATTTAATGGCAATTGAATGAATCCAAAGTCAGTGAAACTCTACCTTGTTGGAGCCGCCTCAGTTTGCTCATCAGCTGTTCCACTTTGGGCTCCTGTGGTTCTACACCTGACACAGCAGGACATAAAAACCGATCAGCCTTGTTTAAAACGTTTAATGAGCAGCCTACTTCATTCAGCTGGGACTGGTTTACCTGTTTTCGGTGGTGTATCATTAACCATGTCCTCAAGGTTGAATCCTAATGGTGAAACACAAAGAAATGTCAGAGGAGTGAAAACTACACTTAAAAACTTGTAACTAGCTAATGAGACATTTCTTCTGTGGCCGAGAGAGCTCAACGCACTGCAAATACAGAAAACACATGTAAATAGAAAAAAACACATGCAAATTAAGAAAACAACATCGATTTGACGACACATGCGCTGCAAAAAGTCACAACACAAATACAGAAACGCACTGCAAAAAGCAAAACGACAACGAAAATGTCTCCAGGGGACCAAAAAAGTGACGAAACTGGCTAAAGTTCAACGCTTTGTGAAGTTCCATCACGACTGACGAGTAGCTGACTTCAATAACTTTATAAAGCATTGAACTACAACCAGGTTCATCACTCTTTTGGGTCCCCTGGAAACATTTCGTAGTCATTTCGTTCTGTATTCGCTTGCGGTGTGACGTTTTGCCACACGTGTCATTAAATTGTTAGTTTAGTTTTCTTAATTTGTACGTGTTTTCTTAATTTGCAGCTAACGTGGTAAACAGTTAGCTGGGCTGAAGTTAACTCACAAGCTTTTCTGTACAGCTACGGTTTTTTCTCGGCACCAACTGAGCGACCACACCAGCGTTAGCTTCAGGCTAACTAAGATGAAAACCCAGCTAACGCTAGCTTAGCTTTTAGCCCAAACTTCTGACGTTTTCCACTAAGGTAACATAAATTGTTTAAAAATAATAAAATGATAAGATTGTGCCACTTACTAAACAGCTACATTTTAGCAGTAACTATGGACATTTCTGCCTATTCTGTCTCACTGTTACCATCGTTTTGTCAAGTTCATCTTAGCAGGTGATGCTACAGAGCTGAGTTATTGATAACTGAATCACCTAAGATTTCTTTATATCATTTTAAATGGATGTGAATCAGCCGCAGTCTTTGTACAGGTTTGTAGCTCAAGGTACATTGAAGACAACTAACCTGAAAACGTGCTCATGTTGATCCACCTGTTTTCCTGACCTGACTCAGCAAGTTCACTTCCTACTTCACCTGAGCTGTGGCTGAAGGGAGGTCGGCAAGAGGAAGTAACGTTTGGCGCCAACAGTTTCTAACGTTCAAACGCACCACAGCAGCACAATAAGAAACTAATATTCATTTATTTAAAGTTGTAAAAGTTACTGGTTACAGATAAATACTGTAACTGCAGCTTATAGAGAATTAATTATTGCTTCCAAATGTGTTATAAACAGATATGGATCTAAGTCTGAATGTGATTCACTGTTACTGCTTGTAATTTAATGTAGAACATATAGAAGGATGTTTTTTGCTGAGTGGAAATGACCATCATCTTTCAGCTTTTACTTACGCTTTCTATATAAGTTGAAACTATTAAAGCTTCTATTTCAAAGTTTGCTTCTGATATGTATGGCTCCCACAAGTTTTAAACCTGACTAGTACAGGGCTTTGAAGATTTAATCTTTATTTAAGAGTGAGAAAAGAAAGAAGAAGAACGGAGAACACTTAGGTTTAATTCATGCAGTCTAACACCAAAGTCCTGCACAAGTTCTCCTGTGTGAAAGAAGCAATTATTCATCTGTATGATTGTTATGGAGGCTGTAGTTTGTGGCGTGGTTGACTGGTTGACCTTCATGAATTTAATTCAGGACTGTTGTGTTTGACTGCATTAGTTTGAGCTGGGTGTTCCTAATAAACTGTCAACTGAGCATAAGAAATAAACACTTTAATTTAGACACGGGTTATTTGTACCTTACATCTTATGCAAAAGTGCCAATACTTCTGAATCAACTAAACTATATATTTTTTACAATTTATAGACACTCTGATTAAGTCTTCTAATAATAACCATCAAAAGCACAGCCCCCAAAAGAGCTCTGGATGTTATATGTCCTTTATCTGATCGCTTTTTTCCTGTTCACCAACACAAAGTTAACACCTTTACATTGCATCTGCTTTGATGAAAGTCCAATAGCTGTGTTGAGGAATGTGGTTCCATTTGGATTTAATGCAAATATACAATGCAAACAGACCTACAAAGCCCAAAACTTACTTTTATCTATACACATCAATTCACTAAGGGGTTGTATATACACACATACACGTTAGTTAGATACAAACACAAGATTAAAAAAACAGAAAAGTCTAACAGGGCTGTCAAACAACAGTGTCTCTGTAATACCTGTACAGTGTGCATCATCAGCACATGCAAACGGGAGGAAAGAGTCATGCAATTAGTGAAAATTCAAAACAGAAGTTACAGAATTAAAAATCTTCATGTTAAATATATTATTCAAGTTGTGTGTTTTTGTGTGTAGGAGTCGTTTGGCTTCCAGTGCATATTGATTCCTTCAGCCTGCTGCACTTTGTATGTTATGCAACCAAAATGCTATGGTCTCACAATAAACTAAAGCACAGTCACATTTTAGTGTTTTGTTTTTCCTTAACACCACTTATAGCAGCTTCAAAGCAACCCTGCCATCTATATCAAGCTTAATAAATAGAAAAGATATAAGTACCATTTCCTACAAGTTCGGTGTCCATCGGCTTCATATTAGCTGTTTTAGAATATCAGAAGTGCTGAAACCTGGATTAGCTTGGTAGAAAAGTGGCCAGAAATTCTAGCACTTCAATATTTCACATTTGCAAGGAGAAAATGAATAAATACAACACTAAAATGTTACTTCACACTGCTGAACAGACAAGAGGGAGTTTGTGAGAACAGTAAAGAAAAGAAAAGAAAAAAAAAAGATAGAAGAATTTTGAAGAAAGTTGAATTTTCCTTCTTTTTTAAAAGATAGTAAGAGAATTTACTTCCTGAATGTTAGTCTATGTTCATGTTTGTCGGATACATCCAACACCGATCTTCATTCTTATGCCATTGTAAAGTTTTAAGTGACTATAATGGGTCAGCAAAGTTCTGAGACTGGAGCACACGTTTCCCAAAAAGCAGCACATCCATATGAATCGCCCCAGAATGCCTTTCAGTGGCGGGGGCAGAGTGGCATCTCATACAGTAATACACGCAACTATTTACAGCCGTGAAAAGCAAGCTAGAGATATTCCTCTTGTCTGGTTAGAGAATCATAACAGAGCTTTAGTTGTGTTTCCAGTGTTGCCATGCAGAGTTACTTTACACCAGCAGTTCGAAAAAGGGAGAGGTACTTTTGGGGAAACAGACAGATTTAATGAAGAGGTATTTCTCGCACTAATTTCAGTATTGAAGGTTACAGACGCCTTCCCCACTTGTTCCCCAACCTGTTTTATCTCCTTTTAATGCCGAGCACTCACAGGATAACAAGTATTCTACTGTGGTGAAGGGGTTGGGTGGGATTAACATAGACACTATGTTGTGTTAGTGAAAGCAGTTAGTTGGAGCAAGCAGTGATCTCTAACTTGAGGAAAAGACAGAACATCGCATTCTGTCATCAACGGCAATTTGATAAATAGCGTCCCGCTCATCTGCCTTTTATGACCAGCTGCATCTCCTCCACAGCCCTACTACTTCTTTAAAAGAAGTGAGTGTATGAGGAAAATTAGGAGTCAAATGCAGGAAAAAGTAAAAGGAGTCAGAGATAAAAGGGCATGTTAAAGACATTTCACAATAATGGGAGAGGTGCTCTCTGTCTCCGGCTTTTTTTTCTCTTCTTTAAAGGTGCGGCCTCATTCACGGGAGCGTCCCACGATAGCCAGGATGTAGAGGAAGATGTTGATGATGTCAGTGTAGAGGTTGAGGGCAGCAAAGATGTACTCCTCTGGACTCAGGGCCAGCTTCTTGTTGCCCAGGAGAAGCTGAGTGTCAACAGCCAAAAACTGCAGAGAGGAAGGATGGAATAAGTCATTTCAAAAGGTGTAGAAACCTTGGATCTAAAATGAGGGACACAAAAGTTCTATATATCTGCAATTATGTTAGATATAGTTACATATATATAGCTATAGTACCATCTACCAAATATATCCATGTATTGTCATAATCTATGGCCATAATACGGTCAAAAGTGACATGACAAATACCCTCATTATACAGTGTTATTCAAGATAATATTGTCACACATATCAATAGTATGCATACTGCGTGGAAAAATGCAAAAGCGATTCTTAAGAATGCTTTAGAAGTTGCTTTTCTACTTGTTACATGGCATGGAGCAAAGGCCAGAGCTAGCACGAGAGGGCAGTCCAGCACCCAGAGAATCTACAGAGTGGAAGTGCCAAGGTTTTAAGAAAGACGTAACACAACTGCAACAACAGTTTCTGCACCGTCATCCAGACACCATTAGAGTGGCACAGAACAGCATTAACAAAGACAGGCACATTTTGAACGGGTACTGCAGTAGTATAACAGAACTAGGCTAAAACACAGCATATGACTGGACTGTGTATGGTCACTGTGGGAAATACGGGATGTTTTTTAAGACTATTGTTGAACAGCCTTTAACAAATGCTTTCAATGGAAAGTAGCTGAAAAACGTGCCTTCTGCTTTACTCTTCTAACATTCTGTCGATGTTATTATCCCTTATTGAGCAGATTAAACGTCACCAAACTGATGACACATTATAAGTGTGATACGTACGCAGGTGAAGAGCAGAGCCCCCAGTGAGGAATAGACAATGTGCAGGATCCTGTGGCGGATGAAGATGCAGAGGATGGAGAAGAGCAGCAGCACGATCAGGCACACAAACAGCACACCCCGACAGGAAGTGAAGTCATACTTGCTCTGTGGGAAAGAACAACAGAGGAAAATGTGCTCAGAAAAGACCAACGAAAGTAAGGTATTGTAAAATATGAGCTATGATAAAACAAGTAAGAGACACACAAATCTGGATTACTGAAAGAAATGTTCTTCAAATGCAGCCTTAATAATTCATAAGATTCTAAGCTAGTGGTTTGAGTACTTGTGAGTGGAATGACTGGTCTGAGCATATCACTGGGAATAACTAATCAGAAGGATTCCTCACTTCTGCTTCCCGTTCAACTCAAGTGACAAAGAACCAGACCATGATGTTTGTTTGTGCCAGTGTAGACATTTAAAATACATTTATTCCAGCGGCAGTCTGTGTGTACTGACCTGTAGCGAGAACAGGACCACAGTAAAGCAGACCACTGCAGTGATGCCCACAGCCATGATGACGGTCTCTGTGTCATAGAAGCTGGCGATCATACCCACCATGTAGGAGAGGCTCAGGGTCAGGATGGACTGCAAGACACAGGAAGGTATGCAAATGAACACAACTCATGATACACTTTCAATGTGGGAGATTATGTGCCAGAGTATACTGGATCAGAAAATAGTTCTTATGATTATAATTATTATAATATGATATTATTTGAGTATGAAGATTACACTTTTTTCATCTCTCCAGGAAGACAGTATACTCCAGTGTTTACCAGAAAAGTTACAAATATGTGTTTAAAACTGAGAGCTCCCATTCTCACTTAGATAAAATGGTTTTCAACTGCAGGAGCAATACCCAGGAACTAGAAACCATTGGAAGGTCCACAGGGACCACAGCCTTAAGTAAATTCAAGGGGAAATGTTTTTTACCATCTCCAAAAATGTCCTGCTCAAAAACTACAAGAAGTTAAGGGGTGGGGCTTGGAGCTCTGAACATTTGTAATTATTCGAGTTCTCCAGTACTTTATTTCATTCACCACTCTTAAAAATCTGCAGCTGCATATAGAGTTCAATTTACAGAAGATAGGGGAGTACATGTGAGCCAACCCCTAAGTCTGTGCCTTAATGAGTATTTATGCTCATTAAGGCCCGGAAATCAGAGGAATTGGAAAGAGTGTTATTGTTAGTATAGTCTTCTCCTTTACTGACCCCTGCTGGAATGGTGTGAAGTTCTTACCAGTGCAATCAAGTTCCAGGGGTGCTTGCGGCGGAATTCTCCACAGCAACTGAGGACGATTAGTGACACGAAGAAGATTGCGTAGGACACATAGTATGTCCACTGGATTATGTCGCACAAAGGTCTTAGCTTCATCGACAAAGGTGAACACGGCAACAAAAGAAAAAGTGACCATCAGCTGCACTGTGAGAACCAGGAAGACCTGAAGGGAAAAAGAAATTAGGCACATTTTAGAGATGGAAAGTATATTTTGTTGGTATTTAGTAGTAACATCACAACACATGATATTTAGTCTTATATTAGATCCATTTGATCTCCAAGAAAAAGGAAGGTAAAGGACCTACCTTTCTGATGAAGGCCTGTCGGATGGTCTTATCTTCAAAGCCAGAGTTGGTGAACTCCTCGTTGTCGTAGTAAGATGGAGGCCCATCACCATGGTAACCAGGGCTGCCAGCAGGTACTGGTGAACAGTAACATGACAACAATAAGAGGTTAACAAATAAAACACAATTTGGCCACAACACACTTTATGACTTCTGTGGCGTATTCATGTATCAAATAACAAAAATACCTTATATGGTAAAATTCTACTCATCGATGCCTCAAACCTTTAGTTTAACTACTCACCAGTGGGGTCTCCGAGAAAGCCTGGCTGTGGGGGTCCTTGCTGGTAAGGCCCCTCAGGGTAGGGTCCCTGTGGGTAGGGCATCTGAGGATAAGGCATCTGAGGGTGAGGACCTGGGGCAAAACCTGGGCCTGCCTGAGCGAAGCCTGGCTGCCCATAGCCAGCTGCTGGTGGGTAAGGTCCCCCTGGGGCCTGGCTGTAGTTGGGAGGGGGCATGCCGAAAGCTGGCTGAGGGTGTCCGTAGACATTGTTATGAAGAGGGTTGGTCTCACCCATACCAGGGTATCCAGTCTTGTCCTTGGACATGGTGTGGGGTAAGGCTCACTCTACAGTAAGAAAAATCTGTGAACACAAGAGAAATAGAATTATTCTTAAAAAGCAACATCCACAATAAACAAACATTTAACAGGTAAGGGGATTTGTATCTGCATATACAGCATTGATGCATAGTCCAAGAGGGAAGTAGAGAAAGGAAAGGACAGCACAACATCTAGGCCAAACTGACAAAGACACAGTCATGGTCTGGTATTTTCTAGTGTTTTGTTTTCAGTTTATTAGTACCTCGTGTTTCATGTATATTCTTGTGTTTATGTTTGTATGTGTTTCTGTCTCTGTTTTTTCCACTCTGTGTTATGTTTCCTGTTTTATTTTGTAGTCTCTGTTCCTTGTGTGTTTTCTTTCTTCACTTCCTGTCTGTGATTGTCTGCACCAGTCCTCATGTGTTACACCTGTGTCCAATTGCCCCTGCCTTCCCTGTGTGTGTATATAAGCCTCTGTGCTTCCCTTTGTCCTTGTCGGATCGCCGTTGTCTCCGTGGTTATGTCCTGTCCTCCGCTCCAGTGTTTTTTGTATCCTGTGTCTCCTGAGCTCCCGTCCTGATCTCCTGTGTAAGCCTCCTGTGTTTTCTCCCATGTGCTTTTGTTTTTTCAGTTTTGACTTTTGAGATTCTGGTTTTTGTTGTTTTTCTGTTAAAGACTTTTTCATTAAAAAGACTCTTAGTTTAAACTGTGCCTCCTGGGTCCATCTGCCTCACAAACCCTGACACAAACACTGCATCTGCCTGATGCATATGTATATCTTTGTTTTTGAATGGGGAAAATAAATCTACCCAACCGTTAATTCAACGTGGACAATGGAGTTACTTAATTGCCTGAGTACAACCCAACTAGACCTCAGTGGCTTTTTGTTAAGTTTATTTTGACAAAACCTCAAAAGGGAACATTTGTTGGCTTTTGTGGATTTCATGTGGATGTGCATTCTTCGTTATGAAAGGCAAGCTTTCACCGACACATCAAACAATGAACCAGGAGAGCCAACGTTTATTTTTGACTGAAACATCGTTTAGACAAATAGCCACTACAACACCAGTGAGAGAGAGAGAGAGAGAGGAGAACAGGCCCTCAGGGGATGATGAGCAACAAGCTGTAATCCAAGCGTTGAAGACCTTACAGGTGGATCAGGAAGTGGCAGCAGAGAGTAGAATAAAACAAGAGGTTTAATTTAGGCAATGATTTTATAAGCTAATGGAAATGCAAGTAAAGATTATTACTAACTGACTATACAAAATTGATCATTGTGATATCTTTTGTTGATGAGCAATGGTAATATAATGATAATTACTGTGATTAGGAAATAATAGAATGCGCTGATAAAATTAATGATTACGAAAGAGTTGTTTTGATAAGCATCATGTAGCTGTGACATCTATCATGTGAGAGAGGCACATTTCTTAATTACAACAACTGAGAATGAGGAAATGAGCTAAATGTGTCAATGGCAGCCACCACAATTCCCACAAAGAGCAAACTGCACAGCAGACCTTTAGTGCATTTACACTATATTTGTGTAACCCTGCCTGATGGTTCATACTAGGTATGAACAATTTTCCTAAGGCTTAACCAGATAAATATAATTGTCACAGGGCTGCATCAATTAATTTGCTAATATATTCTATCAATCATTTATACTATGTAGATATTAGGCCTTAAATTATTTATTTACAAACTTGCTGTTGCCAATTGATTTTCTGCTGATTAATTTAAGATTCACTGATTAATCATTTCAGCTCCAATGTCTATTTTACTCACCAAGGCGAGATTGTATTTGGTAGCTTCAATGAATCAGCCCCTGAAGGTTTCAGGTGACTCCTCTAGGAATAATTTTTAAATTACTGTGTCATTCTCAAATTTATATGACAATAACATTATTATGAATTAACCTGATGTCAGTAGGAACCGAAACAAGAAATCACAGGAGACATTCACACCACTATAAAACTGTCAGTTGAAGACATGCACTTAGCTGGAAAGAAACATGGACCCGGGACGGATGGTGCGAGAGAAACGAGGGGACAAACGGACCAGTGCGGACAGTGTTACCATGGACTGCAGGTGGTGTCTTGGTAACCAAATGTATTATTAATCTGCTTTGTTTCAGGAAGAGACCTGACATACTGCCCATTACCGCAGTGTCCCTCCCCACACTAGGCCCTAGTATAACCCAGGTTAACAGGTTTCTGTGCTATTTTCATTACAATCTATATAATGCTAATGATGCAGCTAATCACAGAATGCAAAAGTAAACATAAACGTCTCTGCAACAGATGTCAGACTCAAAAGGTTGTTTAGCGTTTTCGAAACTTCTGGGCAGGTTTCATATAAAGGGTTAGTCCAGTCCCCTGAGGAAAACAAGTTGAGCTGGAAGGCAGCCAGACACTATTCCCCTAATTGCTGACTTCAAGAGAAGAGCTGGAGTGGGCATCGGTCTGACTCTACAGAGGTGCAAACACACTCCAGTCCTCAAAATGCTTCTTTCCAGACACTGCCACCGCTTGTCATATTAAACTCTATCCCTCTCCTCCCACACTGAATTACACACGGTGAGCATTATGCAACACACGTCACATACCAGCATGTGTCCTCATGATCCCTGACTGTTAATCATGGGGACAGTGCAGGAAGAGACTGCGAACATGGTGCGGGCTGGCTCTACTTGATAATGACAGTCTCCATTAAGATCATAACAGATTACAACAATTGTCTGGATGAGTCAAATCCCTCCCGGCTTTCCGGACAGCAACAGTGGTTGTGTAAGCGAGGGGGGTTGTTCTAAAGGCTTTTTATTTGCTTGTGTCCCACAAGACGTCTGTAAAGTGAACAAAAGTGAACCCAAGCGTTCCTTAAAAGATAATGTGATATGCAACGTCGAAGCATGTGATCCACTCCCTGTCCAATGTCCATGTAAAGCATTTAAAACAGTAAATCAGGAGTTGAAAGAATCTGCCATTCATGTTAGGCCTGGTCAACAGGGCTGGAACCACATGAATTGCTATCACGCACATAAAAGAAATAAACTTTGTTTTTCATGATTTGATAATTGTTTGGCCTTAAGCCCAAGGGGATCAAATCAAAGTGTTTGTTTTACACAACTGCAAATCACAATGATGGTCAATTAGTGATAAGAAAATACAAACAAATACAATTAAATGTAATCAATGATCGAAATAAGTAGATTATTTTGATTTTGATATTTTTAACACGGTTTATATGATGATGTCACTGATCCATGTAGCTGTAAGCACTAAAGAAAGAAGCTGGTTTAATGAAACCAGAGGCTGAAATAAAAGTAAAAGTAAAAAAGGCTCAGGCACATCAGTGAAAGGCATTACAAGTTACTGTCCTCTCTGCCAACCATTCATTTCTCAAGTACACAGGGTCAATTCCACTGCCACAATAGTTTCACTTCCATGTCTGAGAAGCTGTGAGACTGTTTGTACAGCTTTACAAGCATTACGTGGGAGATTTCAAATCCTCTTGGGAGATTCCCCGACACTGTGGATAAAGAAAGTGACACTATCTCTGGCTTCTGCTGATAGCTATCACTGGGGGAATTAGGTTAAAGGGAGGGATTCAGTGGGCTCGCCAGAGAGCCACGTTAACACAATTAGGCTAGCACAATACCAACATGCTATGTGCATGCCTGAACAACACCAGGAAACGGTGACAAAACAGAACAACCACACAATACAGAGGAGGGGCCTACACAGAGGTCAACATGTCACAATATGTGGCGCCAAAACAATCAGCAGTGATAAGTTGTGTTCTTTGATGGAGGATGTGTGAAGAATCCCACTTGTTTCAAAGATTGAGTTTTCAACTCTTTCTAAAACCAGCAGCATCAGAGTGGCATCATCAAAAATGCTGTTTCACAGTCACATGATGAAAAAGTCAGTGGGGAAAAGCAACACAGTTTTGCAACCTGTAGGGAGAACTGTTTCCCAAGGTTGCTTCTCTCTCTCTCTCTCTCTCTCTCTCTCTCTCTCTCTCTCTCTCTCACACACAAACACTGCAGTAAACACAGAACCAATAATATAAATCCAAACTCCATAAAGCACTTAGAGGATAATAATAAAATCTTGTGTCTTGATTTAAATTTGACCACCAGGCAGATAAAATCCCTCTGCTGTGTGGCTGTCAGCCTATCTACACTCCAATGCAGCAATCTGGCTAGATATTGTCATCATGCCACACCGTGTCAGCAGCATCTCTGGCTGTGTCAACCCTGCAGCCGCCTCACCTTGTGACAGATGGCTGCACTTTGTGTAACGTACGACAAAAACACTGCTGCCACAGTGAATGATATGAAGAAAAAACACATTTAGATACAGTGACTTCTCATTGTTATTCTGTGTGTCCTTCTCTCCTCCCATGTGACAACAACATACTGCCGTAGCGAAGCCATAGCTCTAACAAATCTATTTGATCATGAGCTTGGAGCTGAAACCGCGTAATCCCTATGTCAAAGCAGTTGGCAAGATGTTGGCAAAATAGCTCATCTTCACTGTATGGTTAGTGTCAGCCTTCTCACTTCACACACTCACACACTGTTGATTCCATTTTCAGGGGAAATCCTGGACTTTTAAAATCTATATTATAAGGAGATAAAACTAATCTCTGACTAATCACAAAGACATGCTTGGGTATCTGGCCTTAGCTTCACTCCACACGTTATAAAAAAGAGAACTTAAACAACCCTTTCGACCTGTAAATAGGGACCATTTATGGAAGAGTTAGTAAAGACAATAGTGGATCTGGACTATAAACAGCAAAGGACAGTTCTGGACTAGTGAAGACAGTTTATATTTGGGGAAGTGTGGATTACTCATGGGGATGGCCTTACACCAGGCCAGCATTAACACATACAAACAGAAAGTAGAAATCGTTCAACGGTAATTTCATGATAAAGGCTAAAAGGTTTTCCTTTCTGGTCTTAGAGGCTGACTGTGTCTGATCCATTTAGGAATTTGCTGATTTGTTATTTGAGTAGGCTGGAAGATACGGCCAAGAATGTTATCAAGATAAGAATTTAAATGCCAAACAATGTTAAATATGTATCATGATGAATGCATTAGCAACATATTGATACATATATATCAATTGAACTTTTGTTATATTGCTATTGATAAAAATTATATTGTGATGTTTATTGTTACCTCTGCCAATCAGTGTTTGTTTGTTGGTGAGAAGAATTTAACAAAAAACTACTGAACGATTTACCATGAAACTTGGAAGGATGTGGTCTTGGTCACGGAAGAACCAAATCAATTTTAGCACGTGTTCAAATCAGGGGGTGGATCGGTTTTTAGTTTTTTTAAACTTACTTTAGTTCTCGATCTTTAGTTGTAATATAGGGTGTCTTTCAACTTTTTCCGTTAATTTCTCCTCAGAAAATAATCCCATGAATTATAACGAACAACAAGGCTTGTGCAGGGGACTGATATTCATGAGTGTGTGCAGTTTGGTGCGGATCCAAATAAAAATCCAGACCTAGCGAGTTTAAATGTGGTCGTAAGGGGACTGTTGGGCCTTGGGGGAGTTATATGCTCTACTGAGTGCCTTTGAAATGGTTGTTTAATCATCAAGACCTAACTTTGAGTCAATAATACTTTTTCAATCATCAGGCAAAGGAGACCAGAGACATATCATCCACATCATGGTGATTATCCCTTTAATATCTGAGGGCCACAAGCAAGGGCCCTTGTTAAACAATATTGCAAATCAATGACTACCACTGCTGCATGTATCATTTATTAAACATTAATTATCATTACACATGGATCACACTATGGGATAAGACAGCAATCCGGGCCTACATGACAGGAGCTATATTCGTTGCTCGTGCAGGACATGAAACCAAAACAGAAACTCGATCCCGTTATAAACACTGAGCCCCGCTGTCATGTTGCACCTGCAGCGGGCGCAGGCAGCTCCATCTCTGGGCCTCAGCGGGGCAGGGGTTCACATGCGACACCGCGATCATCTGCTCCATCAAACTCACAAACATCACCGCCATTGCTGCAGAACATGGATCAACCCGACATCGATCGGGCGCTGGATGTCCAGAAGCAGCGGGCTGGCTCGCCATGACGCTTCCACTCCGCTCAGCGGGTTTCATTTAGGACGCTGAGCAGCACTCCCCGCGCCCCCACGTTTACCCAGCTGTCATCTCCTCTCGTAGCCTCACTCGTTTACTGACATGTTGACACATTCAGTAGTTCCACTGTTACCTCATCGCCTTCTGTCCCCGCTCACGTGAGGTGACGGCTGGAGACAGGCAGACGCTGGACGTCAGCGGCTAACCTAGTTAGCGCTAGTTATCCGCGCTGCTAGCATACCCAACGCTCCAATAACAACAGTTTTCCACAGAATAAAAACACACATCCCTGATATATTCTGTGTAAACCTCAACACTCTCACCTTGAATGTGTTTGTTGGAGAGTAGCTGTCGTCACACACCGTCTCCTCCTCCTCCGGCCGATCTGAAAGCGAGCGAAGCGGGGACGACGCAGACGACGGAGCCTCTGACGTCACCGCACGACGTGGCCACGTGACGTGTGGGAACCTCCGGAGGTCACATGACGCAATGTATTTAAGTAATGACTGTGTATTTTGTTGAATAACGGTGACATGTGAGAGTAACACGCGCAGTCACTTTTACATGTGTAATACAACACTGGGAAGTTCCACACAGACCAGTTTCACATGGTACATACCAGTTCCAGTCATGTTGTCTGGTATCATGGGTGTAAAGTACATTACCATGGTGATGTAATCACTAAAACGGCAGTTCTCAGTACACATATCTGTGTAACTTGAAACCCATTACACCATCCTGTCAGTAGTTCCAGCAACAACCTCTTCAGAACTGCTTCCTCATCTCTGTTAGTCTTTGAATTCCTTCAAGCATGACACAAATAAAATGTATCATCATTATTATTAAATAGTTATGTATCCTCTAAGCTCTTCGTTGAGTCTGTCTTATAATTGTGTTAATGCCAATCAATATTTTACAATATCTATGTCTTTTTTAACTTTAGCTCCTTTTACAGTTGTTGTTTTGTAGGTTTTTTTAAACTTGTCTTAGTTGCCTTTTACTGTATTTGTCTCTTTTGACTTATCGTCTATCCCTTTTAGTTGAGCCTTTTATCTCTGAGTACGCCTCTGTGTCCCTGTGTGGACTGAGCAATAAAAGTCAAAGGTGAGTGATTATATCAATTGCACTGCAGCGTGTTATTCATAAAGTGAATATGTATTTGCTTTGTTGTTTGGTTATATGTTTTTTGTATGTGAAACAGTGAACATCTGGGGACACAAGACACATTTCAATAGTACATTCTGACAATAAAGTGTAATCTTATCTTATCTGAAGCATTTTGGCTGTGGTTTTCAATGTGCTGTATAAATATTCTGTTTGCCTCTTAAACTCACTGACTTCATATAAACTAGAAAAGTCTAGTTTGGGCTCCTACAGCACCCTGTTTGAGATCTTTGGATAGAATAGATGTATTTGTCATTTTGACACATGGTCCCTTTTTACAGTCCGGTAGAACAGGCAATATTTCTGCTGATACTATGTTAAAGTTGTGCTTGTTCATTTGTATCGATGAAATCATCATAAACCAGCTCACAGTCAATGGAAATTATTCCCTCAGGGTCTTATAAGAATAGCAGCTGCGTAAAACAATTTATAAAATTAGTGAAATTTGCATAGTTTAATTTACTTCTGGTACAGTTTGATAAATGTAATAGGAAGTTACAATTGATTGTAAAAATATTTATTCACTGTCACAGACAGAGAATGAAAATCCATGTTTCCATGGTTACACTCACAGTACACAAGATGTGTTTGACCTAATAACTGTTTCTTCCAGTTTACCTCACGCCTCTATCATCCTATTACAAGACAGACTTTGTTGTGTGTTTCCACCCAGGCTCTATGCAACCACTGACACGACAGCAGTCACTTGTTGGAAGGACGACTTCGAAGCAGATTGTCCAGTTCAGTCTTATTGATCGTACCATAGGCCTGAGAATAACTTCCAAGCTTGGCTCGAGGGTCACCGGCAGCGGCCACGTTACAGTTACTCTGAAATACTTTCTTGCTGAACCGCGCTGGGGGACGAGCCTCATGAACCTGAGGGTTGGAGCGTTGGTTCTGCATGGGAATAAAAAGAAAGTTAGACATGTTAGAACAGCCATTCCATGTTAAGCTCCCAAACCTTTAAAATAAAATAATAATTTCATGCATGCAAATAGCCTGAAACTGCATCCTGACATTGAGTCATATTTTAACTGTCCTGAGATGCAGAGAACTGACCAGACGTGCAGATGTGACAGATAGCCCGGAGGTCAAAGGTGACTCATCCTTACGCACCAGCAGGTTGTTCTGTGTTTGGTTGAGGGTCAAGGAAAAGGAACGGTTATGAGCCACAGGGGCTGAGCGACCACGCTGGAGAATCTGGTCCATGGACTAATGAAGGGATGGAGAAAAGACACCATGAGAGCATGGAAGCGAAGGATCAAAAATAAAAAGGGTGTAAAAATAACATAAACCAAGATTACATCACAGCAAAAGAGTGAACGGCGGTCTGGTGCTTACTGCGTTAGCGCCCTCTGTTGGTGATGTTGTTGCACTTTCATAACTGGTCTGTCCCAAAGGTTTCCTACTGGCTGCAGTGGAGTGGTGGTACTGCGGAGGAGCAGCCGGACTCCTAACATAACCATCTGAATGAGGAGAAGAAGAGGTTTGTGTTTTCTACATAAGAAAATAACAGATTTATGTCAAATACGTGCAGCTGCATTGGTTTTATTTTATTATTTTATTATTATACTAGGGCTGGGTATCGTTTTATGGTATTTCTTTCTGCATTGACACCTAAACAATGCTTTTTCAGTTCCTTAATTTGAGTAATACAACCATTCATACAATTTTATTCATTTAAAAAGAAGCAAGATTCTCAAATGTTATGTCTAAACATTTCTATTTAAATTAGAAACTATCTAATAAAGGAGCAAACAAGATTGAAAATGAGTAAAAATAAATACAAAGCTGCAGAACTTCCAACATGCTACATTTATATATTTTACAGTTAAAACTAAAACAAAAAAGCTCTACAGTTTGACACCAAGCCATGTGTGGAACCTGTAGAGATACAGACGTACTTGGGGCATGTGTGATGGGATTATATGTGGGTTTCCCTAACGCTGGGCTTGATAATGGACTCTTCTCCGCAGCCGGCTGGGTAGATACATTCACAGGTTCGGGTTTGGCAACGGCCGCTTCCGAAGGCACTTGTTTTTCTTCATCAGACTTTTCATGCACTGGTTTCCCCTCATTGTCGCCATGACCATCTCCATTCACTGCCACCGGCCCCTTCTCCACTTTATCATTCACACCGGGCCTCTCCCTGCTACTGACACACTCTCTGTCCTTCGGCTGGATCAGTCTCAACATCCCCTGATTGGTTCTCCTCTCCAGCATCATCTGCAGGTAGAGACGAGGAAAACACAGAAGGGTTTCATCAGTATGATCAGATCAGCGGAAACAATAACTACTGACTAATGGGGTTTATTGCAGTAAACCTAATGTAATGTGATCTACTGTGTTAAAATCAGTTAAATCTTAATTCTTTCTGATCATTATTGACTCATTTCCTACCTCGTAAAGTTTGTTGCGGTACTGAACCACAGATAATTGTACGCCATCGTCCACTGGCAGCACTACATCATAGTAAAAAGCTGGCTCCTTCGTTGGATTATGGAACCTCAGGGACAGAAAACAGTTAACGATAAATAAAAGCACGTAATGGGGATAAAATGACATAGTGATACACATTTACTCATCCTGATCCAGTACAGGCAAAATTCATAAATAACAAATAAGAGATTGTCATAAAAGACATCTCTACAATAATCTGGAAAACCTGACCACAGTTACTCGTCCATGAATCAGTCTGAATGCATGCTCCTTGGTACCTGGCTACATATGGGTGTTGGAGGGCTTGCTCTGCAGTCAGTCGCTTGTCTGGGTTGAAAACTAGCAAACCCCTCAGCAGGTCCAGAGCATCAGGAGGCACAGACGGCTGGAGAAGATCCTCTACAGGAACCTGTGGTCTGGCAAAGAAAGGAGAGGTGAGATTTAAATAGAAAAGATCGAAATAAAAAAAGCAATTTACAATATACAAACACACCATCTTATGCAAAGATCTGAAATACAGCAAAGCATGCAAGCAGAGTATTTGACTCTTCACGCGATCTCAAATATCTCTTCTACAACAAATAACAAATGTATCCTTTGCAACAAGATGGCCTTTTTAAGCTGCCCTTGCTTTGTTTATGATTTTGCTTTGTCACTGTTATGTCACTGCATCTCTGCATTAATCTGTTCCTGCACCGTGAGCATGTAATAAGCCCCAGCACCTCCCCAGTGGAGGGGAAGTCATCTGTTATCGTCACTCCTCCTTTAATTCCCCTTGCACCAGGAGTGACAAGGTCAGAAAGAGGCCAAGCATGAACTGTACACAGTCTGCATTCATGTATGAGTAAAAAAATATATATGTGAGCTGACTAAGTGAAATGCAATATCTGTGTTGGTTACTTAAAGATTTACACGACCTTATAAACAAAAACATATGCAATGTACAATAAAACAAACTCCACAACAGAATATTTTCTTACTTCAGTAACATTCTCTGAATGACAGAGGATCCATATTCAGACCTGATTGCGAGAACATCTGAAAAATAAAAAGTTTAGAATTAATCTAAAGTAAAAGGAAACTGTTAATCATTTTTAATAAATTGAACTTTGAGGTTCACCTTCTGGGCTCGGGTGCGGTATGGCACTCATGATCTTCTCTATCTGGTTGATAGTGGATGTCCCAGGGAACAGGGCTTTTCCCAGCAGCATCTCTCCCAGGATACAGCCGAGGCTCCACATGTCCACACCTTTAGTGTACCTTTGGACGAGACGTACTCCTGTTACAGCCTCAAAACAAGCACCGTGTTCCTCGAATCATGATGCCACGTTGAAGATGCGGTTACTGTCGGCAGATGCTCAGAACATTCGATACCTTGTGGACCCCAGCAGGATCTCAGGGGCTCTGTACCACCGCGTCGCCACGTACTCTGTCAGCGCAGGATTCCCACTGTCCTCCTGGATCTGGTTGAGTGATCTGGCCAGGCCGAAATCACACAGCTTGACCACACAGTCAGTGTCCAGCAGCACGTTGGACGGCTGTGTGGGAAACACGGGCAAGAGAAACAATCTTCACAAGGACAACAATAGTTCGATTTTCACATATCAATGCAAAGGTCATTTGTAGTGCCCCACCTAAGCAAGGTAGGAAAACAGACATTTTACAAGGAGTGAAAAGAATAAGATACATTTTTGGGATGCCATGTAACAACCGTTGGTGCAGACATGTACATGCATTATAAATGTATTAACATAAACACTGTACAAAATAAATGTTTTATTTGAAATAGTTTCCTCCGTCACCGTCTGTCTGTTTGTTTACTGGATGAATTAGCATGAAAACCTGGTGGAAGGATATGTTATGGGTCGGAGAAGAACCCATTCAATTTTGATGTGGATCCGAATCATTGGGTGGATCCAGGGATTTTTTTAAATGTCTTTAACATTGCAAAATAGGGCTTATTTAAAAACCTTATCCCAGGGAATAATTTATGGATCTTGATGGAAAATAAACAGGCACATTTAGGGAACTGATACTGTATTTATGAGTGTGAGCAATTTGGTGCAGTTTGATTGAATTTAAGGGGACTAATGGTTAATATGTAATCATATGCATCCATCCATATAATATAGTATCCATTTGAGAGAGGGATTAGCAAACCTTTTGGTCTCGGTGGATAACGTTTCCTGAGTGCAGGTATTTAACAGCTTTGAAGAGCTGGTACATCACATAACGTTTATGGATGTCCTTCAGGAGGTTGCCTTTCTTAATCACTGCATGCAGGTCAGAATCTGGATCAGAGCAGAGAGCACATGTGATTGTTAATATGGTGGCCACAGGAATATCACTCCATGATTGGAGTGCAAGTCCTCCTCAGTAATCACACACGCAGAGGCACCCAGGAAACAAGATGTTAGGGTGAAACAGTGGAGGACTGTGCTGTGACGCTGGTGCACACTCATGGATTAGACTGCAGAGAGGGGGAGGCCAATGTGTGGATTCAGCAGTAAGAGGGCGCAGGCGGCCGAGGGAAGCAAGAGGCACACACACACACACACACACACACACACACACACACGCACACCTCAGCCTTTTTTCAGTGCCAAGTAAAACTGAAGCACCACTGCAGCCCTCACCATCAGCACTGATTATTTGTGTGTCACAACTGAGCAGCTCCGCATGCCGAGCAATAATACTCACCCATGTATTCAAAAATGAGGTAAATGTCTTTGTCGTTTTGCGCTCGGATGACATTTAGAAGTTTGACAATGTTGGGATGATCACCAAACTCCTGCATAAAGAATAGAGAGTTTAAGTGAGGGAAACAACAGAGAAGGTGCTGTGCACTGTGGCTACTGTTTGACCTATAATAACTGGCAGGTATTGGCTCAGGGTTGGGTAAACAACAGGGACAGTTTCAACAGAGGTTACATAACAGTCACTCCAAAACCTAAAGCTGGCGTTTCACTGGAAGATGACGGCGGCAGATTACGGGGCAGTGCCACACGTATGTAGGTCAGCAGATAAAGAGTGAGACAGGAATATGTAACCCAAGAAAATAAAAGCACAGTGAGTTTCTATGACCTGTGTCTAATAGCTGTCTGCAAGGCAAGGCTCATTCAGGATACAAAGCTAAAGCTGAATGAAAAAACTGGTTTTAGTCATTTTGAATTTTCGATACTGACACAGCAGCGAGCAAAAGCAGCCAAAGCCTAACACGTCACATGTGAATCTTGATGCAGGTTTTAACATATCAGAGATAACTCATAAAAGTTTTATGGCCGAAAGATTTCAACAAATGGACTTTGGCCTTTTTTGCCTATTTTTCTATTCATTCTTTTTTAAAAAAATTTTATTCTATTTACTTATTAACAACATGATGAAACACTCAAGGAAGAATAACTGTGCTGTGTCCTAGTAGGAAGGCCAGGGTACGGCTGCTGCAGTATATGAGTAATAAGTACAGCAATTAACATATAAATACTGTTAATGAATAATAGGAGTATAAAGAGCATTTCCTTGTGGTTATGTGGGCTTTTCCTTTGTAATTCATTCAAAGGTTTTATGGCAAATTACTGATGGAGCTCATTGTCATGAGAAGTTTGTCTCTCATACTTTGTACAATTAAAAACGTGCAAAATAAATTATGGAGAAGGTAGAGAGTGGGGCCGATATTATTAATCTGTCAGTCCTAAACTAAGGAAATGATCAGATTTGTATCATTACCTGAAGGAACATGATTTCTCTGAATGTCCGCTGCAAAACAAAAAGAACACATCAGTCATATTATGAATCAACCTGCAGCAATAAACTCTGCAGCAATAAACTCTGCAGACTAAACGCTCCTGTTCCATGTCATCATAAACCAACCACCTCTTTTTATTGGGGCAGGTGAGTAAGCTAATTCATACAAGGTGGCTCTGCAGTAAATACGATCAAGGTTTATAGATAACAATAATATTAGCAGAGAGTACACACCTGGGCGTCAGTCCTGTTTCTGAAGGCATCAAAGATCTTTTTCACAGCCACGATCTCTCCGCTCTGTCTGTCGACTGCCTTCCATACGATGCCATAGGCCTGAGACAGACACAAAATACTGATGAACAACATCAGGTAACTTGTTCACCCTGCAGGAGGGCATGGGCTTATATTCCGTACCACAGACTGTATATAAAGATGGCCGACATGACAGGTCCCCAGAAGTGAAGCCAAAGCATCTTGATCTGGCTGGCTACAGTATAGGTCATAAATCCAGACTCTATGTTAGCAGAGGGGAAAAACTAAAAAGTCAACAGGTCAAATAACTTTTTCTCAAAGATGGTTTCTGTCATTTTAGGTACTTCTTAACACATAGGGTATTTTTGGACCAAGGCTGTAGCCAGGATTTTAGAAATACTGATGTTATACATAGCCCGATAATTGTAGAGAAAGCTATATTCACCTATTTTTTACTACCTTGGATAATTAACATTTAACTGTAGGTAAATAGTAAAACATACCTTTATAAAAAATATTTTAAAACATCTGAGAGTTCCCCTGTACAAGCATATTCTCTACTCTGCCAGGGAACAGTGATCCTAAAGAATATGGGTATATATTTCCATTTCCAAAAGCCTGAACGGATTATTTGAAATTACAAACATACACTGCACTTATGACCACCGCATTGTTAGGGGGAAATTTTTGTTGTCTATTGTGAAGGGAGACAGTGTGAAGTCAAGCATCAGAGCATCAGAGAATACTGTTATTGTAACGACACAAGGAGAAGGAGGAGAGTCATCAGGGACAGTGGATACGATTTAGACAACACTGGTTATTCTCTGTCAACACAACAGAGAGGAGAAACGGGCTAGAAACAAAACAACAGAACAATTTAAAGCAATCTTCTCCTGTGAAACCACTTTATGACGTTCTACAGTCGTTTAGCACCAAGCCCCTGTGTTTACCACCGCTCGGTTTCCTCAAGCATCGCTGCAGAGGATGCAACCAGCCCATCGGTCAACTGTGAACAGGTCGAACAGCTGTGTAACCTGAGTCACGGTCGCCCTCAGGTACGCTTGGTGAGCCTATATGACCTGTCTACGTGGCAGCAGTTCCCACCTGCATGTCTAGAAACCCCAGCACCAATTTGTATGGTCTCTGTGGAGGAGGAGAGGCTGTGGAAAGAAAACCAGGCTGTTTTTAGCCCTGCACGCTGTGATTGTGCCAGGAGAGAGGAAAACAAAAGAGGCTGGGGACTCAGAAGGGAGCGAGTGTCCTCACACACACACAAACACACACACACACACACACACACACACGTCAGCTGATCTGCAGAGAGAAAAGTTTGTCCTGCCAGAGTAAATAAACCCCTTTGCTTGCAACACTGGTTTTAACTGAGGACCTTAAGTCTGGAGTATGTCAGGAATTTCTTTTTGAGGCTGTAGCACAGCAGAGGCCTGAGCATGAATGCGCAGGTAGAAATGTACAGTGTGAAGCTAAATGTGGGGTTTGCAACAGTTGACGTAAGCCTGAAAACTGAAATGGAACTGAGAGTGATTGGCAACTTTAAAAAACAACATCTTTTGTACACGTATGAGAGAGATATTCATTTTGTTAAGTTATGAATCATGTAGATCAGTGACATTCAATATTCAACCATTTAAGTAGTTATACATTTCACTCACCCCCTTCCCAAGTCTCTTCTTGATTTCATACTTCTGAGAAATGTGCTCCTCCACCTCAGACACGTTTGCTGATTCATATTTTTTACTCATTTTTCCAACAGCTCCTACTTGTCCTCATGCAGAAGTCTCCGCCATTCTCTCTGATTCTACCGACAGACTATATATAGAGGTCGACAGACTTTGACTGTCCAAAAACCAGGTCAGGAGTCAGGAAGCAGCAGGTTAGTTTCCCACCTCCCTCCACCTGCTGGAATGTGTCCAGCTGAGATGCAAGTTTGGAGGCTTCTTTGCTGAGGTGTGAGTTTTGAGTCTTCCTCTCTGATATGAGTCCAGCTGAGATGCAAGTTTGGAGTCTTCCTCTCTGTCCAGCTGAGAAGTAAGTTTGGAGTCTTCCTCTCTAAGATGTAAGTTTGGAGTCTTCCTCTCTGTCCAGCTGAGAAGTAAGTTTGGAGTCTTCCTCTCTAAGATGTAAGTTTGGAGTCTTCCTCTCTGTCCAGCTGAGAAGTAAGTTTGGAGTCTTCCTCCCTGTCCAGCTGAGAAGTAAGTTTGGAGTCTTCCTCGCTGCTGCTGACAAACAAACCACACCACCCGAGGAGTTTTGTCATTTTTTGTCGTCTTGGTAACGAATACGCTTGCTTCCTGCCTCTTAAAGGAGCCGCAGCACAAACGCAGGCGGAGGTTATGGAGGGAACCACGGTTCCGTGAGTTCCTGGATGACAGTCCGTGTCGGTGGATGAAGGTTTTTTTTTTTTCTCGTTATCTTTATTCAAGAGCAGACTTATTGATTTCTCCTCACACTCACGCCACTTCTGTGGTCATGTGAAATGTCTGCTCTCTGATTTCTGAAGTCCCCAACCAATAGGTTGCCATGTATAGTGATTACAAAATCTGAATGTGAAATCAACAAGTCCTGCTCTCAAACTAAAAAAGGTACGCTCTTGAATAAAGATCAGGAAAGAATCTCCAGAGCAGAAACCAGTACGGCTCCTCTATATCCAGAAGTAAAGGAGTAGGCGGCAGTTATCAAACCTTCCAACCCAGTAGAGACAGGAGGTCTGTCTGGAAACCAAATCCTCCATGGCCACTTAGAGCCCACCAGGAGGACGCTGTGATTTGACACTCTCACCATGTGAAGTGTGGGTATTATAAGCTGGGTTTGAGGGAAATCATTAAGATGACCCCTCAGTCTGCACAAAGGAAACACAGAGAGGACAATGGGTCATGCTTTCCCAGGTGAACAGATCCACACACACCTCTTCAAATATGCTGTATGTCAAGTCCTCTGTAAAACCCAGGACTCCCCAGAAATTAATAAAAACCTCAACACTGTAAAAGATTATCTACAAAACAAGCATGTTGTGATTGATAAAGAGAGGAGGATGTAGGTTTTCTCCATTTGGAACATTTTCATCTTATTCACACAAAACAGACACAAACTCAGAGGTAGACTTTTCAACTTTATTTCTAAAAAGATGTTACATGCTTTTATTTAAAAATCAAAACTATTATTTACAATGATAAATCTTAATAAATATGTTCTCCCTACTGGTGTTTGAGGGTTGAAACATATTTATTAAGCAAAATAAGGAGGGGGTGTGTCCACCTCTCTTTTGCCCACTTCATGTGGCCAAACCCTCACCTTCTAAAGGAAATATGGATTAGGCATGTTTAAGACAAACTGTAGACAAATAAAGAGAAAACATTTCCTTCCACCAGTTTCAATATAATGATTAACTTAGAGTGCAGTCTAATAATGTTTCCCAACAACTACTTCAGCTTTTTTTTTTTTGGAACTATTGAAGAAATTTACATTTACACAAAAATGTCCCGCAGTGATGGATAGTGGAAACATTTAGGGTACCAAAAAGAAAATATATATTTATCTTTCCAATAATACAAAGGCTTTGGCTGTTGCAACCTTTTCTTCATGTGCATAATTTGCCCAATATAATTGATTCATGCCTCTGTGTTGGTGCTGTGCAAAACCCAAGTATAAATTTTTAATCTACAGTACAAAGTTAGAAGTAAACTGTTTTGTCAAAATCAGAATCAAACAGCCAGTGTTAAAGGATTTATCAGACACGTTTGGATAGAAAACAGGCCAATGGAGGATCTCAAAGCACAGGCAGAGTCCAGGCTGCAGGCTGCAGGCAGAAGGCAGCGCAATGTACCACAAACAGTGGTGGTGGTGGATATACACAACATAAATAACGACAAAGGGAACAAATGTGAAGACAGAAAGGAAATAAATGGAGAATCAGACGAGAGAAAATCGGTTCCCAGACAAATCCTCTCCTTACCAATAACCATAAGGAGATAAAGTAGAGATTATTTTAACTTAGTGGGTTTAAAAGTCAGAATTTCAGACACAATGGTTCCAGGGTGGGGAGATGTTTTTAGGAGGAGTGGAGGAAGCGGTTGAAGGCATTGTAGGCCGACTCCAGGTCAAACAGCATCTGGCGCACCTGGTTATCATCCAATTCGTCTGAGGCCGACATGCTGCTGAGGGTGGTCAACCTGACGAGATAAGATCAGAAGATGACTCAGACTACTACTCACACTCACCTGTAAAATCTAATGGAATGTTTTGGCCACTCCCTTTCCTATTATGAAGTAAACATTTCACAACAATGGAGTACAAGAGCACCAATAACTATGACCTCAGCAATTAACATAAAGTCAAATGAACACCTATTGTAAAGTTTTGACAACAACTGGACATTAAAAACCTTGCAAATGATGAATACTTGTCAGAGCTGTTGTACTAGTACGTGTGTGTGTGTCACAGTGACTAAATTTACATACAGTAGCATAGCACCCTGCACTGAATTTGCATTAAGCTTTACAACATAAATACTGGGTGATCCATTCTAACTGACCAGAGGCTGACTTTGTCCTTAGCCTCTGAGTCTGGAGGCATGTTGCTCATTCTGTTCATGGTTTCCATCAGCTCCCTCAGGTCTGGCTGGATCTGGACCAAAGGAATAAGAAGTGTCAGGTATCCACTTAAGTAACCTGTATGATGAGTCTGACAACAGTCTGAAGGTTTCCATTTACCTCATCCATAGCCCTGATCTCCAGTCTCAGCTTGTCCATCACAGTGATGAAGAGCTAAAGGTTGGGGAACATGAGAGACAGTGAAACACAATGAGACAATGCTCAACATATTTTCAAACTTAGACAGTCAGCAAAAAGAAGAAGTGCTTTTTACTGTCAGTAACAAAAACAGGGCACACAGCCTTTGCTGGTACCACACTATCTGTCCTCTGATATAATTAGTTTGTCTGATTGTATGAGATGAGTTAAAAGTTGGCAGTGGTCACAGCTGGCAACCGACCAGAGGATGAGCCAAATGAAATGAAAGCACTTCAGCTACTTGGTGCTCAATTTGAACAAAATAAATCATTCAACCAAAGACACAACTGCAACAATTCATCCAAAATAAGACTCTAACAGACTGTTTAATATGATGGAAGAAAGAGAGGACGTACAGAGACAATGTCTGCAATGCAGCGGTTCAGATTGCCCTTGTCATCTTTGATGGTGATTGGCCGATCCTCCTTAATCCGTTCCATGGCGAGTGGGCAGTCCAGCTAAGGAACAATATGACAAGATCCGTACTCAGGTAGCATCAGAGAAATAAAACTCAAAATATTGGACAAATGGGTCAAACGTGATCTGAACTCAGAACTCACTCTGTACTTCCTGCAGAAGTCGTCGATGGAGCCCACATCAGATCCCTGCACTTGTTTGAACGCAGCTTTATACTGAACCAAGAGTCTGGAACAGGAAGCTGTGTACCTGAAACAGAAAAATACACAGAATAATAAAAACGTATTATCAAAGTCATGAGTGGTATTCTGTCCGACTTGTAAAAGCAACATATTAAAATACGTATAACTTACTCATTAGGTGTGACACAGTCTTTGATGTAAGCCTTCTCCAAGGCCTGCAGGGTCTTGACGACAGCAAACAGCTCTGCCATGTTATCAAACCTTTAGGAACAAGGTTAATAAAAACGTTACAAAACTGACAACATGAACCCCTGGGTTACACTGTGTTCAAACTAAATAACTGGAAATGTATTTCACTTACTTCTCGCGTTCCCTTGCATTTTTGTATAATTTAACTTCCTGAAAAGATAGATTTGTGGTGAAAGACTTTCTCTGGCTTACAAGTGGAATATCAAAAGTATTTAGTTCAATTCAATCCAATATTTATTGTAGAAATAACAACCTTATAAATGGTAGGTTTGATAAGAATAAAGAAATTATAGTTTTACCTCATATAACTCAGGTTTGTTGGCCGGAGCTGATGGAAAAAAAATAATTACATGTTTTGAGAAACATTTACTGTTGAAACTTTGATGCTTCTACAATCTGACAACCTAAATTGAATCTATCAAACTTATTTGAATGTCTTACCTCCTCCAACAACTCCTGACACTGGTATCCCGTGGAACATGATGCTGATGTGTCAGATATATCTACAAAAAGAATAATGTAACTATTTGTCAAATGACGGATAAATTATTTTGACCAAAAACAACCATTCAAATCTGCATGAACTGCAAAACAAGTCTTCAACTGGGACAGTCAAAAATTCCACCATGCATGAATGAGTTTTCCACAGTTGTATTCCAAAGTGTTATATTACTTAGCTTGGGCTGGGGCGGGGGGGTGTCACTATTATTGAATGTCAACAAGATACAAGGGGAGGAGAGTTTGATGGTTTAAAGTATGTACCTGGCATTATAGATTCTTTCTAACACCCTTGGGGTCTCACTCTGGTGCCGCAACGAAAAATCATGAAAACCATTTCCCTATGGATATGGCCAATCAATGTCACCCCCAAAAGTTCAAATTGATTGTGATCTGAGGGAGAATTTAGGTTCCATGGGTTATCTCACATGACCAAATCAGCGTAAAAAAAAAATCCATTAAGCTCTGTGTCGGTGTGGCACAAAAGTGTGATGGTTGTACAGGGAATGACCCAATTCTTTCTCTGGTGAAACCCTCCACCAACAATAAAATGCACATAAAAAACATTATAAAGACGTAACAAATCAAACAGGTCCAATACAATGCTGATAGACTTAGTCAATCATAAGCAAACCATCCAGAAATGCCCCAGTTTGTTTGTAATTTGAGAGGATGTACCACTGTTTTCCTGTGTATTACAAGCAATGTAAAGAGATCATGTCAGGACTTCAGGAAGTCATAATGGGCTAGTTTGACAGTTTAGTCAGTTAGACCACACATTAATTGATTAGTTAATTAAGTAATCGTCAGACTAATCAACAATGAAAATAAGAATCAGTTATGGTCCTCATTCTCAACCCGCAGTTGTAAAGGTGTAAATCACATATTCGTTAATCGCTGTCATTCACCCAAATAAACAGATCCACTGAGGATTTGAGTGAAACCCAGCAGCTACACGGAGATTACTTGTTCTTGTGTCCTGTTTTGTCGAACTAGCCCGAAGTTAGCTTCAGATGCTAGCTCGTAAGCATTTCCTTTGTAATTATTAGTAGCTCGGGCCCCACAGTTAGCTGCTTATGGACACCAGACTCTGTACTAGCGACTGTTAGAGCTGGAGGAGTTAGTACACCCGTTACGTATGAATGTTATTTCAGTATCAGTGATTAATAAGAGAAATAAAATCACACTGAGCTCACCCTTTCGACAAACTGCTGTGACGTGATGTAAACACACCCTCGTGCCAGGACCCCGGCACACGTCAAAATATTAGGTGTTCACTCTGCCTGACTAAAAAGCAACTTTAAAAAAGAAATTACATTAGCACGTTGGAGGGAATTTGTTTATTTTAAGGCATTTTGCACATCATGTTTTGAAGAAGATTTTGTAGTAAATATGATTTTTTTTAAAGGTTTTAACATATTTTATGTTTTTACACAGTCAAACGTCAGCGGCAGCCCGTCGTGGAGGCGCCAGACTCAAACAGAGAGAAACGCGGACGAGTTTCAAAGCGACCAGAAAAGATCAGAGTTAAAAAGAGTTATAAAGCTGAAAACCTCCACCTGCCACCTTCAGGTCAGTGCCAGTGTCTTATGATCTCATTTATGTGGAGAACCTCAGTAATGGCGTGATGTTTGATCGTTGAAAACCACCCAGCTACTTGCGAAGTTAGCTAACTGAGAGCTAGCACCGGTCTTGTACCTGAGAACTATTATATTTTGAAAGTGTGAATTAATAAGTTAGAGAAGTCACTAAAATATGTTATGAACTTAGTAACTTTAAGAATGTCCAAATATGCGACTCGTCTAAACAGCTACAGCAGAAACGTGTTATTGCTCCTGATGAATCCCGCAGTGACCGTTTATATATGATTGTCAAGTTAATTTAATTCACTTTCTCTTTTATTTAATTCACTATAGAGCTTTCATTCACTCTCCACCATGAAGACCTCCAGGCCAGCTCTGCAGACCACTGCCCAAGAGGAGTGTGGTGTTTGGCTGGACACTGTGCAACTCAAAGGAAAAGCCAAACAGGTAAAACTGTGTAGGCTGTTGTAGAGATTCTGTTCAGACCTGGTGTTAACATCCATCCTCTGTCCCTATATCTTAGGCACTGTTTACTTGCAATTCAATGTTACAGCATATAACTATTTACAAGTAACATTATCAAAATGCTCTCATGCTAGCATTGCTCTTTAGTGTTTTTAGTGAGACCATATTTCATTCTGCTCATCTTTCATTTCAGAAACGTCTCACCCGTCGACCCATTTCTAAACTGCTGAACCCCTTTGCTGAAGGTAGGGGATATAGTTTAGCTGTAGCTCTCAACTTCACCCAGACTAAAATGGAAATGCCAAAAACCAAACAGAGCTCCATATCAGCCTTCTTCACACGTCAACCCAGAGGTAAGTCGTCAAAACTGCTGAAATCAGTCTGTAAAGAAAATTGTCAGAAGGTGGTAATGCTGCAGTAGACTGTTGACCTGCTTATAATATATATTTGCTCTCTGATAACTGAATGTTTGCTTATTCCATCTACCAAAAGTTCTCAATGAGAAGTCCACCTCTGATGAACCAAACATGGATCTGGTGCAGTTCTTCTCATCAACCTCAACTGCTCCTGTTGTATCAGGGACAAAACGAAGACGAGGAACACATCTTGAAAACTGTGACTCTGAGCCTGGTGTGGATCAGGAGTGGGAAAGTGAAAATTTAACTCAGCGAGAGGCAACACTGTGGCTGGAGCAAGGTGAAGCAGCACTAACACCTCCTCAGAACTCGTACTGTCAGTCTGAGGAAGAGCAGCCTGAGGAGTTAAACCCACCTCAGAGTAAGAGGAGGTTCACTGACACCTCCTCATTACCAGATGACAGTCAGCCTCTTCCACAGGCATGGAGTCAGGACCCACTGCTCACCTACAGCCAATACTCTGACATTGAATCTTACCTGACTAATCAGACAAATACAAAAGCAGAGAATGTTAATGACTGTTTCCTAAAAGGTCTTCAATGTGAGGACGACTTTGGATTTAGGATGGATCTGAAGGGAAAAACCTCGACTCAGAAATCCTTGAAATATTTATATTCTTCTCAGTTGGAGGATGAGAAAGAAAACAGCAGGTATTTGTTTTCTAAGTCCCCACGTAAGCGCTCACCTTTCTCTCAGATTGAACCTGTTTCAAATAATGAACGGTACGGAACCAAAAGCTCCATCACCCCGAAAACACATCAAAGATCAAATGTGGAATAAAGCTGAGGATGATGAGAGCAGCATCTCACAGTTCAAGTGGACAAAACCAAGTAGTGCACCCTTTAAAAAACCAGCACGAAAGCAGCAAAGCAGAGAAGCTGATGATGACAGTCTGGCCATGTTGTTTACCCAGGACTCTGAAGGCTTCAGGGTGATGGCACATAGAGGTCTGCAAGTCAGGAGTCCGCTCAAAGATCCGAGTAACTTCAGCACAAGGGTTGTGAGAACTAGTTCTTACAAGTCTTTGGTGGAAGAGGAAGATGAGATGCTCTTTACTCAAGACTCTCAGGGAAATAAGGTGATTAAACACTGATGAGAGCATTTGAAACTATGTGGATATTTGTTCTACTTTTCAAAAAGACTGTTCTCTCTGATTCTCCTCGTCTCATTTCATCTTTAGATCTTTTTTGTTTCCTGTAAGTTTTCCCCTGTTTATGATGTTGAAATATGTTTTTGTGGTACTATATGTATTTTATTTTTTGGTCTGTATGAGACAGAGATGTCCCACAAGGTGCAACTTCTTTTAGCAATTACAAAATACAATCTCTGAAGAAATTGCGGTGGAACTGCTGACTTGAAGACTTTGAAGAAATAAAATAAAATGTATATTTATTATATTTTGTCATGATAAGCTTATGGATTCTTGAGTTATGGTCAAAAATGGGTGCTGTATGTTGTAACGTGTAGAAAAATCCACGAATCATCAATGGCAGAATAATGAGAAACTGCTATGATAAAGAAAACGGAAGCGGGTAGAAGAACATCCAATCAATAACATAAACAAGCCAGAAGTGGGAGTTTAGATTTTATTTGAAAAATGATCCACATTACATCAAATTGTCTCCATGTAAATGAAACATTTTGAGAATCACTAGTGGTGGACATCTTCCCTATGCTGACGCCATATACTACGTCTTAGTACAAAATAGAGTGATGCACACAGCGATAATAATAAAGTGTAATTGCTACTGTCTGTATTTTAAAGGCACACGAGAAATTAGAAGCCTATTACGTGTTTTAATATATTTAGACCAGTTGAACATTTATTTCAGGTTATTTTGTCATTACTGGATGTTACTCTGCACCAGTGAAACATACATGTGGCTTTAATGCAAAATACACTGTTCCATATAACTTCACTAAATGAAACACTGACCTGACGACTGTGCATGTTATACATTTAAAGAAGGTCATTAAAATACACTTGGACTGACTTTGACTTGGCCTGTTACACACTCTAGCTTATTCCTGTTGACTAATGTTATTGCTGCTGTGGTCTAATCTGTAGTTAAGCTCTTATACAATAAAACAGCCATGTGTGTGGATACAGCGCAGTCAGAATGATAGTAAATCCCAAAACAAGATATTTAAGGTATAGTGATATTTTGATGGTTTCACCAGTTACTTATTTATCACAATCAACAGCTTCAAAGTGCGATAGAAGTATTTCATGAAGTAACGATTACAGCGACAGCGATTATACCGATAGTGTATGTCACAGGGCCAGTGAAGTTCACTAGATTCACAGGGACGGAAAGAATATGTGTACATTTATATAATTTGATGGTGGTGAAGATGATGGAGCCTCAGATCAGCCTGCGATCTCAGTGGGCTCTGTCACCAGTTTGGAGTCGCTCCAAACGGTCTTGAACTGCTCCGGCACTGGAAACTCCCTCTGTGATACAACCGAGAAGGAGAAGAGCTTCAAATTAAAATACACACTCAGAGGTCAATAGTCCTGCCTCTCGTTCTTTATCTCAGACACTTACATAATCGTCATCCCCTGTAGGAATCAGGATGTTCATCGCAGAGCTCTTGGCGCTGATGATTTCACAGTTCAGGGAGTCCTTGCTCAGGTACACCTGGCAGCCCTCCGTCTTGTTGATGGAAATAGTCGGGACTGTTCCCAACACCTGCGACAGAAAGATGAGTCTCAGCTACTGACATGCACTGTATCTTTGGTACAAACTGTAAAATGAAGTCATTCAGTTCATTCATATGTTTCCAATCTCAATACATGTATATGCAATATTTTGATAAAGTGGTCAATCAGCCTTGGCGGTGGTACACGCTCTCCAGGCACGCTTCTAGTTATAAATGCTCCACTCACCTGTAACTGGATTGAATTGGAGTTGATGATTTCCACAATCCCAACCACATTCTCAAAAACCAGACCCAGCTTCTTGCAGTTGTCTGAGGAAACAAAACATGTGGAATGATGAGAATTATAACGAGAGATTATAAATATAAACTCACAAACATTTTCTTAGTTTGTTCGGAGGAATCTCACCTATGATGATGGAGTTAATTTTGCCCTTAACCTGCAGGGTGGAGTTACTGCAACCGAAGACGTAGGCCACTTGTTTCAGCTCCGTCTCCTCAATCAGCAGGTCGTGTTTCTGCTCAAAGTTCTCCTGCAACAACAGATTCAATCAAAAATCGGTGGCGTAATATTTTAAATGTGAGAAAAGGGTATAAAACCCCTGAAAGATGGTGTTAACAAGTCACGCACCACCCTCCATTTCTTCCCCTCCAGCTCCAGGAGCGGGAGTCTTTTCTGGACGACTGCTTTCGATGAGGCAGCGGCCCCCGAGGATTTGGTTTTGGTCGGTGCAGCTTGAGAGCGCAGATTTGGGTTCTTGTGGGTCTTCTGGTCTTCTGACACACGCTTCAGACCTACAGACATGGAGGAGATATGTATTCACATGCACCACCCAGTGCACAAGAAAGTCTTGCTTCCTCCAACTCTACCTCACTTATCTGAGGAATTTTCAACCAAACCAAACCAAACCATAAGATTTTGTGAATATTAAAAAAATTCTTTAAAGGTTATATTCAATATTTCGTAAACTTAATCTCCCTACATTATTCTTAGCCCATTTTGAATTAAATTGATTTGTTTGGTAAAGTTTAAAGATATTTAGTCCAACACATTTCCGAATCAACCTTAAAAAAACATGAATTTAATGTTGTGTAAGTGAAACCTCACAAGTTCCCATGAATAGTATCGAGGATCTGACCTTTGTGTGGCTAGAGCATATTGTAAAACCATATTTACTGTATTTCTTGTTGACTAATTATAATAATAACATCTATATTTCATTGCATGGTTACATGTATACCATCAGTACCACATAAGGTTAGTTTACCTTCACAGATACATGAGAGCTGAACGTGGTTTTATATCAAACAGCATTAAATTGAAAGAATTGACATCCCCCTGTTCTTATGCTCTTTGCTTCCAGGTCCTGAAGTGAACTGACCTTTGGTGATGTCCATGCCCTGGTTGAGCTGAGCAAACAGAGCCGAGTGCTGCGCCGCCCCACTGCCCACCTGAGGCTGGGGGTCTTCGTCCGTGAAGACCGGAGGTGGGCCGGGGGGAGGAGGGGGAGGTGGCGGGTGGCAGGGAGCACTGGGGGCCTTGGGGGAGTCGAGGAGAGAGGGAGGAGCAATGGGGCCCTGGGGCATGAAGAAAAAGAAAGATCCAACAATAATGTGGTGTGTGAGCTTTCCATGCAACACACAGAAAACACAGAGGCAACAGGTGTTCTGAGGATAACAGCTGCAGTTGTACACATGACCAGCAGGAGGAGTATTGCTTAGGGAATGCGGGAAAGCTGTGGTGGGCAGTGATGATGCTTTTTCACTCAGGACTTCGTGGTGTTAGTTTGTGTGACTGTGAACAAGTAGAATAAAAGGGAGGTTTAAAGGCATTCTCAGATGATGAGGGGGAACTTTTACTTCACTTGATGTTGTTAAAAGTCATCTTATTCCTTTCAGCAGCACACAAACTGTATTTATTCTGTGCCACCAGCTCTGTATTGCAGTTATGTGATGATAACACTGAATGAAATATTTATGTATAATGGCAACTGGCGGGATGGATGTCTTTATACATTATTCCATGCACATATTTCATGTGTTTGGAAACACCAGGATCTATAGTGGATCTCAACCAAAGAGCTGGAACCATGAATTGATTATGAATTCATTGCTTTCAGGTTTTAAATGTAGGGATATGCCGGGCTTCGGTGTTAATCATTATAAACTGAACGCACACACACATAAACACACACACACACACACACACACACCTCATCACAGGGGATCAGAGAATTGAAATGTCACTTCAAACACTTATGATTCCATCTGAGGCTACTTGACCTCGGACACGAGGCACATGTGTGGTACACATCATGGATGAACAATGCAGACCTGTTACACTAAACAGCTCAGCACATACCACTGGATTAACTGCGTGTGTGTGTGTGTGTGTGTGTGTGTGTGGTTGTGTATGCCTGTAAACATTTCTGACTGCTTCTTTGTTTTCATGTGTGCATTTGTGTGCAGGTAGAAAAAGGACAGAAAAAATAGAAAGATAACCTTTTTGTTGAGGTGTAATTGTAAATAATTGACAGTATTTTCTCCCACGACTTTCGTCCTGATCTGAAATGATTGATCAAATAATCAATTCCGAGCAAAAACTGCAGAAGTGTCTGTTTCAAAAGTCTCTGTATTCACACTCACGCAAACATTTGAATACTCAATTACACTAGTTGTTAAAATTAGACGTTTAACGGGGATACTCGTGATCTGATTGTTTTTAATTTCAGTAAAGTTTAATGAAATATTTTTAACGTCTGCTCTGAGGAACTAATGTAATCTGGTAGTTTTTGTGTGTAAATCCACCTCCATATGAGCATGTCATAGTATGAGCGTGTCACTAAACCCCCCCCCCTCCTCGAGCAGCAGATGACGGCTGCGCTTACTGGGGACCAGCCCTGCAGTTTGGGTTACGCCGCAGACTGCGTGTGTACACAGGCTCTTTGTCGGGGGGTTCCTCTGTGAAGAAAACCTCCATTCAAGCAAACCCTGAGGACCACCTGTTAGCACCACACACTCCCATCCTTGTACGCACATGTGCACTGTGTCGCTCAGACACACTACAGGGGCGACAGCTGACACACACGCAGCCACTGCAGGCTCTCAAGTTTCTGCAGAAAACACACATGGCAGCACAGTTGTTCACCATTATTCACAGTTCCGGCTTTAATCATTTGATGTCGAGTTCTGCAGGTCGAACTTTTTTCAGGGAGATGTGCAAAGACTGATTGCCCTGATGTGTGTGGTGATAGTTCTTCGGCGCATGATGGCAGTGTTTGTATCTAGTGTTGGATATTTTGGCTCCATTTCCGAATAGTGGGAGGAAGTGGAAACACGTCCTCCATCTTTATATACAGTCTATGGTTTTCCCCCGTTTCTATTCTTTATTCTGAGTTACCTGCTAACTTACCTGCTGCTGCCTGTGGTTTCATGTTTAGTGCACGGACATTGTGGTATCAATCTTCTCGTCTAACTCTCAGCATAAGAGCAAATAAAAGTTCCTAAAATGATCACCTACTCCTTTAAGAAAGAAACTGCAGCACAAGTTTCTCAGAGGGAGCTTCTATGACTTTTAGATGGCAACATGCAACACAGCCAGGTTCCCCCGAGCGAATAAAGACAAGGGAAAGACTCTCGTAACTGACAGGAGGAGGAGGTCAAGTGTGTGCGGATGGGATTTGGTTTCGAGTCGTCCTCGTAATCTCTGGGATCCAGTGAGTGTGAGAGCAGACACATCCATAAACAGAAGTGAGTGTGGGAGTGACAGGGGTTTCGTGCGCCCTGCGGGGTGCAGCCAACGAGGAGAAGCTCGTTCATTCATTCATGCTCTCTGCAGCGGTTTATGTAACCGGTCGCTCCATAACTAAAAATGGAAGTGCACGCAAAAAAGTCCATTTGAGCTCTGATATAAAAATATCACGGCCTGTGAATGGAAACTCAATGGAAACACAGCTAAGATAACAAACAAGTGGCTTTAGGGGCGATTTCTTGTTTTCGGTCTGATGTGTTAACATTTAGAGATGATGGACGCTGAAGGAGCAAGTGCAAACATATGTCACATTTTCAGCCTTAATGTTTAAGGAGAATGTGGTGATAAATTGTAAGACAAATTTTGTATTAATGATCAATTGAACACAAAACATATATATACGCCTCTGTACTCACGATCTTGCTCCACTCCAGGCCTGTGGTGTGGTGCTGTTTGATGAACGACTGCATCTCGGTCCAGATGGACAGGTAGGAGTGCACCCAGTCCACATGGCGTCTGTCACTGGGGGGAGGGTTGTTGGTGGGAGGAGGTGGGGGAGACAAATGTATGATATTCAGATGAAAACAGGAAGGAGGAAGACGAGGGAGGCAGTAAAGCAGGAGGGAGGCATTGTGAGTGCTGATCTGACAATTTGGGAACTTTAAGGGAACTGTTGGGCCTTGGTGGAAGTGGGAGCTCTACTATTCTACTTTTTCTTTTGTTCATCTTGCAGACACAGGAACCTCAACACAATATCACACTGTGGAACAATTGTTTTTTTAAGGTTAAAATAAAAATGCTGTTTATAATTTGTCAAGGTTGACATTGTCAGAATAGAGACTGCTCTGGTTCATCTAAAAAAACAAAGAAAACAGATATCACCCTCGTGACATGTGCATCATGGTGCTTGAGAAGATGTACTAACGTTTCTTTGTAGTCCTTCAGAACTCTGTTGGTGTAGAAGGTGGCGGCGTCGTTCATCTCCTTCACGTAGGGACCCGGCTTCTGACACTGAGAGAGACGAGAGAAAAAAGATCTTATCTCACCGTCAGTGTGACACGAACCCTGTGAGGCCGAAACTGTCCATCATAGACCTTTGGTGAAAAGTTTATCTGTTTATCATTACACTTTACATTTGGGTTAAAAACAAACAGAGGAGCATCTTGTACTTAAAGGTCTGAGTCGGACATGTTTTATAAGCCCTGTGTGGAAGAGCTCCTGACAGCAACATACACTGACCAGAGCCAGAGCTGGAGTTTTTTATTTAAGAGGTGAAGAGGAGGGATTATGTTCTTTATCTAAATGATATTCATCCCAGAAGTCAGTGGAAGAGTATTGGAGGAGAGAGAGAGAGAGGAACAGATACTTAGTGTGACAAATTGAGTTTATCTATAGCTCTGTCTCTTAATTTAAATGTATAATGTTTAATTAAAAGCGTATGTTTAAATCTGGATGACCTACAGGGACATTCATGTTCTAACAACGTGTATTATCCTGAATGTTCTGTCTTTTTGTTCACCAGGGTGTAATTGTATGATTCCTCACCACAGCGACCCAGCCCAGCGCCGGGATGCTCTCGCTGACGGCTGACAGGTGGTTGAAGAAGCTGCTTCCGCGGTTCCGTTCCCTGAAGTTCTGGATCTCCTGGATGTGCTCTGAAATTGGCTTCATCAGGTCGTGAAGCTCCGTCTGAAAAAGAAGGAAGGAGTCAGGAAGAGGAGGATGCAGGAGACAAGGAAGAAATGTCGGTGACAGAGGATGGAATAGGTGAGGGAGGGAGGATCGAGACTGGGAGTGTGAGTCCTACAAACATCATGTTACATTTAAACCAAATCATAAAAAAACCTGATGGCAAAGGAAGCACAGGAATCATTATTTTGCCTCTTTTGAATACATAATACCCAGATGTTTGAGATACCCTGCATCGTTTACCCCGCTCCCAGCTCCATGCAACCAGTAATTCCTAAACTAGACTACGGGACAGTAACTAATTTTATTAGCTGGAGCCTTTTTCCACTGGATCTTCCAGATCTCAGCTACAGTACAGCTCAGCTACCCCCCCCCCCCCCCCCCCCATCGCTCTGTCCCTGCAAACATTCCTCGGTTCATGGGGAGATCCCTCTGGCCTTGTAAGGCATACCGCTCCGCCAGTGTTTACAGTTTACCTATCACACATATACTGTCACGCACACATGCACACATGCACACACGCACACACTTCATCCAGGAACACGATGTTTCATTGGAGAATTGCAGCAGCTTTCTGTGTTTTGATCTCCAGTGAACTGGATGCTATGTGAAACATTTACAGACAATGAGCTGTGACAAAATAGTTTCTTTATTCAAATGGTAGAAACTTTCAATTTCAACAAATTCTTCCCTCAATCAGATGCACATGATCTCCATAAGCTGGGATAGACGGGCCTTTCTCTGCTTGTCCAGCTGCTTTTATTATTACTAAATCCAGCTAATGTCTATGAGGCAGTGTGTGTGTGTGTGAACCCCCCCCCCGTCCAAAACAGATTTACCTCACTACGGTCAATAGGGAGGTACTGTCTGTGCTGGGTGGGAATATAGGAGCTAGGCATCATTTTTCTGTCAGCTTTCTCCATCTTAATTAAATTTTCATCAATTATTTCTGTTTTTTTGCACTTAATCAATTTATCATGCAATTATTAACTTAATATAATGTTGAGGTATTAGCAGGAAATGTACTGCAAAAGTTATGCACAACTGGCCATTTACATCGTATATCATTATATGTAGTTAGATGAAAAAGCTTTAATGACTCTTTCAAATACAAACTTCACCACCCTGCGGTTGTTTGCCTCCACCAACTGGTGAACATTTGATCTACATAGTTATATGAGGACACTGTGACCTTTGACCTGTAAAATCAGTTCATCTTTGAGTCCAAGTAACTTTTGTGTATTCTGTGAGTCAGTGCCGGGGTAGAGAGTGGACTTCGCCCTCGTTCAGTCGAGCTACGCAGATAGAATTAAGACAGAGAATGACTGGAGGGTGCACAGAGGACTTATTTAAAAAAGGAAAACCTAGGCCATATTCCCACATGCTCAATAACCAAAATGCTCTGGCAAATTGCAGAGTTGGCATCAAGTCAGAGCTGCAGCCAAGCGTCAATTTTCCACAGAAGACACTTCAATTATTTGCGAGTTCCAAGGAACTATTTACATTTTGTTTGAGGGAAGAGAAGCAGCGACGTTCCTGAATACAGATACATCGACGATTGTCTGAAGAACGATGGTGTTACACTGAGCAGCTGTGAGATGGTTCATGTGCTGGTGAGACTCTCTGACTACCTCATCAATTGTATCATCAGGAAACTAAATCCAGCAGCTCCATTCCCCGACTGTTACTGCGCAGACTCTGGCTCTAAATGCACAAGATGGCGCCGTTCATAAAAGTTCCCTGAACGCAGACAGAAAGAGAATGAGCCCACAAAGAGATCAAAAGTGGCGGATATGTTTTTTTTTGGATGGGCAGTGAATGAGCTCAGCGTGTTACAACAGCACATCAGTGTCTGAGGCCTTGACTTCATATACGAGCAGTGGATCAAAGTTTGAGAGAGGAGAGGGCGACAATGGAGCTGCAGGAGGGGTTTTAACACAATGTGAACACACACACACATACACACACACACACACACTGAGGTAATGGTCCAATCTGAGGTCACATGAGAGTGAGAGAGCAAAAAAAAGCAAGGGTCTCTTGATTTCTCTTTGTCTCACACTCTATCTAACTCTGTGGACACACACACACACACACACACACACACACACACACACACTGACAACAGGCTCAAATATAGAACATGCCCATAAAAAGTCAGAGAGCACAACAGTGCTGCGCTGGAGAGAAAGGCCAGAAGTTTGAGAGCTGTGTGTGTGGGGAGAGAAGGGGGGGGGGGGGTTGTTCTGGCAAGAGTCGAATACACTTTTCTTCCTCTGAACCCCTGATTGAGGACTACAGATATAGACATGAATGAGGAGGGTCAGCAGACATGTGTGTGTGTGATGGTTTGTACCGATGGTTTTTGTATGTGTGTGTGAGGGCGGGGGGGGGTGTATTCTGTGTGTGTGAGTGTATGAGTGTATTCATAGGTTTGTGTGTCATGTTGACTGTGTGTGGAGGGATGATGTCCTCAGCTTGCCTCAGACATCATATTTTCTCTGAGGCGTTGTTTTTCTTTCATCTGAGCATTACGAGAATCTGAAAAGTGACTCTGGACTTTTTCATCCATGACCTCGTGGAAATTGCTTCACATGACTTGTCTGGAAAGTATGTTGATTGTTTTGCTAGCAATCGTTAGCGATCATTTTGTTGGACTTCAGGATTCAACGGCATATCAAAGTTACTATCATCAGAAGCAGAGCAGTGAACTCTCTCTACTGCCAAGGTGCATGCAGAGGTGAAATAGCTTGTACAGCCTGTGACTGCATCTACACCAGATGCCAAGTTGTACTTAGTAAGTGTTCATGTTAACACCAGGATGTAACTATGACTGGAAAAACACATTTTCTGAAAGTGCCGATCAATAAAAGTTTGTTGTGCAACAAAACTGCTTCTAAATATGGATATCTGAGGACCGCCTCAGTTCACCCTTTATTGCAGGACTCACACGTGTTGTGCTTTCAGACATGCACTGAACTCCGAGTGAGAGGCTCAGGATTATCTGGGGACTTTCTCCGCCTGGCCTCCTCGTATAAAGTCTGTATAAAGTCAGGAGAATTCAATGTGTGAAACACAGCAGGGGATCCCCGCTGGAGTCATCGCAAGCTGATGGGGGTTGTCTGCTGCACCCGGCTGCTTCACCTCTCGCCTGAATAATGCGGAGGATTTGTTGCTGCTGTGAATGTGCAGAGAAACTCCCATTGTGTTGTGCATGTGTGTCCCAATTCTCCGTTCTTTACCCTCAGGTCATGTCTGTAAGCGACCTTTGTGTTGGCGGCTTCAAATGAAATGCTGCCGTGTTGCCGGACTGCATCGTGGGTCGGCTGCATTGCTTGCAGAGTTCCACTTTTCAGGCGGCAATGGAGGCATCAGGCAAAGTCCCATGATGCTACTGGGCTCTCCCAACAACAGCCAGACGAGCCATTCACTACCTAACATCTTTATTAGTAATCAGAAAGCACAAACATGAATCCAGTCTCATATTTACACCTACATGTCTTTAGACTGTCGAAGAAAGCCGGAGTGTCCAGAGGATTCGAACCAGAACCCTCGTGTTGTGAGGCTAACTGCTGTGCCGCCTTACATTGCAAAGACCTACTGATTCAGTATTATTATGACTACAAGGTCTGTGACTATGTGATGCAAAGCTTTCATGGCACTGTCTTATCTGATCTGTGTTGTTGCAGAACTTTAAAAAATCTAAACTGGAGACAAATGTTTTTGTTTTTAAAATCTCAAGTCAAATGTGTTGTGGAGCAAAGTGATGTAGACAAATCAAGACATTTTCCATGTTTGTCTTTTGGAATTACCCAGTTAAGGCATATTACATCTCCACTTCTCTCACAACTCCACCCCCCCACCCCCCTCGCTCTCTCTCTCTCTCTCTTTCTCTCTCTCTCTCTGTAAAGCCCCCGCTCTTCCCTTGTTTGCATTTCTGACAATCACTGAACGCTCTTTTCACCGTTTCTCCACCAATGACCTGACAGACAGGGAGTAATCACTTCCTGGTAGGCTCTCTGGACACACACACACACACACACACACAAAACACAAACAGAAGGCCAATGGGATGATATCATATCAGCTCTCCTCTCTCTCTCTCTCTCTCATTCTCTCACACACACACATGCACGCACACAGCTCTCTCTCCCACCCTCTTTTCTCTCTATACGTGAACATGTTGGGAATGTGTTGTATTAGCGTTTTCTTAGTCAAAGAGCAGAGTAATCCCTCTGTGAACAGGCCGGCCTGCTGGGGAACACAGGAGGGGAGGACACACACTGACCCACTGGACTCTGATACTGTTCTTCTCGCTGTCAAGCTGCTGTTACTTGTGCAACATCTGATGCACTTTGTATTTGAATTCCACAAGAATCACACATGTGGTTCATCCACTGCAACCGACTGTAATGGTTCGTTTGTTGCAATGTTTCTCAGTCAGCACAAACAGCGGCAGCCAGTGATGATGTAAAAGTTAAACTCTTAATAACCTTAACTGTTGCCTGCAACTGGCAACCAAGTTCACGTACCGCATAGTTTTCTGGGGCCGTTTTGTGCCTTTATTAGAGAGAGACTACAATCGAGAGAGATAACAGGAAATGAAAACAGAGACAGTTGGCGAATGATATGTATCAAAGGTCTCCGCCCAGCCCCAGACCATGGATGCTGCAGTTCATGGTCAGCTCCTTCAAGCATAAGGTCACCAGGGTGTTAACTCTATTGTTTTACAGTCCAGACTTCAGAGTTAAAGGAATAACATTGGCATGAGATTAGAGAAATGGCTCCAAGATCCATTGCATTTTACTTTTACAAACCAATACATTTAAATACTGTAAATGTAATGTAATTCCTTCCTATTGCAATCATGATCTCAAGGTCACAGTGCACCAAACCATCGATGGGTTTCCATGGCAATTACCTTTGCAGGTTGCTGGTGTGTGGCAGCCATTTTGAGGAAAGTTCTCTGAGTCTGCAGGGCACTCTGCACCATCTCCGCCTGTCAATCATCAAGAGTCAGACACAGATAGATTAGGATGATAATACACGTAGCATCACACATTTCATGGGTGTCATATTGTGGCTGTTGAATTTAGCTGCAGTTCCCTGAAAAAAAGGATTTCCCTCTTTTGCCAGTTTATTCTTTTCCTATAAAACTACAGCTTGTAAATCTGTCTGTGCTGCACATACAAAAGCAAGTTTACAAAACAAACACATACAGAGTGTTTGGGTAAGACCCAGCCAGCCGTGTCCTGTGCATGCTTCTGTGTCTGTGCGTGTGCGCGCGCGTGTGTTTGTGTGTGTGTGTGTGTGTGTGTGTGTGTGTGCGACCTCCAGTTGTGGGCCAAGGGAACCACCAGGGAGACTTTGTCCATAAAAGGAGCTCTACAAACTTAAAGAAACCACCTCTGGCTCTCACTCACACACTCATGCAGTGATGGGACACAGGCATAGAAAGCATCTTTCGAGGTACAGACAGAGAACTACAAGCTTTCCTTACTTTTCTTTTTTCCACATTTTGGGAGGGAATTTCTCTCCGTCTGTCTTTACTCCTCTGTTTTGAAGCCCTCCCTGTTGTGTTGGATTTATTCCAACGATATAACAAAGCTATATTTGCCAGCTGGCTTAACACAAAACACACAATCCCTTTGGGAGTGCGGGTCATTACCAAATAGGAAAAGGTGCTCGACTAGCAACTTGATAGATGAATGTAAAGTCAAAGTTCAGTCATACTCCCATCCTTGGCTTTGTAGAGGAAAGGAAACCTTTGCTATCACACACACACACACACACACACACACACACACACACACACACAGCCTTGTTTCTACATTTACATCACAGTCCTTGATATCTTTCCAAAGCTGAACATATCTAAGTAAGATCCTGTTTGTTTAAAAGTCTACGTCTAATGAAATAGTTGGCAGAGAGAGAAAAATGCACAAGCGCACAATCAGTGCACTCTCCCTTTACAAAGGAGATCAAATGAGGGCAGATTCTTACAAATCTGAGCTTGTTCAGTAATTACAATATGTACAATACTTAATGGATTCTCAAAGTCTTGCAAACATCTGGAATCACAAGGGCTTCATGAAGCAGAAATAAGAGCAACCCGACACTTTCATCTGGCGCTCTGTTCATCTGTATGTATCTGGAACGCATGTCTCGGGAATCATTCGTCCTATTGGTTCCACACTTGATATGTGTACTGCTAAGGGCCCGCAGTGTGGAATTTGGACACGTGATCCGTTCAATTATAATGGGCACTGCACTAGTGTTTGAAAGTTAAAGGTAAACTCCAACAAACTGGTATTCTTCTTTCTTTAAGTTGTATCGTTCCTTTAAAAAGCAGTGATACATTAGCACTTTTCATAAAGAGTAAAGTGATCACGTCCCCCGTTAAATAGTCCCCCCCCCCCTGCTGCACTGTAACTGCAGATCACTACGACAGCAGCTGTGGCGGCATCTGTCTCTAACAGCTGCTGCAGCATCTGTGTGTAAGTGTGTTTCTTTATGAAGTGTGTGTGGACAGGTGTGTGTCATCCATGGATTCATCCATCATAAGATGACAGTTGTGTGGAAAGGAAAGCTTTTATCATACACACTTGATACGTAACACACACGCACACACAAAATCACTCACATGTTTCTCCACCTCGCTCCCTATGGCTCGGCTCTTGCTCAGGTAGTCTGACACTGGACCGCTGAGCAGCAGGTTGAAGGCGTCCACACACTGAGACGAGCCTAAGAACACAGAGATATCAATGCTTATTTGCTTGTTTTATGCTTGTGTGTGTGTCTGAGTCAATGGTTAGTTTCAGACTTGCCTTCATCAATGCCGTTGACGCAGTCCCCATTCGCCATGCCACTGGTCGCGTGCATGTTGATGGACATCTGCTCCAGACGGGTCACAGCTCGCTCCAGCCGCAGCATCAAACCTTCCATAGTGACAAACCTGGAAAACAAAAGTTTTTTTCAGTTTTGTGATTTGATTAAATCTGTTGGTCCTAAAAGGTCACGACTGAATCCGGAGGAGGGGAACGTGGGATTCACTTTGAAACATTCTCACTCTGCTGCTTCTTGTTTTCATAATGCTGGACCATATCAGCAGCAGAGTCAAACTGAATATACAAATGTGGGGAGGTTTTTATGAACACTGTCTCTGTGTGAGCCGTCTGCCACAGTCACAACATCTGTACCAATCACACTATTGGATTAGAAGAGGTAGAGACTGGGGCCGGGATGAGAGGAATGTCAGAGAGTTATTTAAAACAATGAAAAAAAAGTGTGAAAGGATCCTGGGAAAATACTTTAGATGAGATACAGACATCAGGAAGCAGTTTTCTGTGTCCCAGGTTGTACATCAACCAGGAGATCCACTGATATTTAAAACAGTTTCCTTACATTTAGGAGCGTTTTAAAGGACTTTGTTAACCCCAGGTAAAAGGGACCTGGGGGGGGCCCTACATCGAACCAACCCCCCAAAGAAGTACATGACACATGATGGACGTTCTAGTCCTCAACCAAACCTTTTTAACAGAAAGTAAGTGACATGGAGCCTCATCAGTGAGTTCCCAATCATAGAACATTAGGGGGTTCATACCAATTTGTCGTTGCTGATCAGCTGTTCTCCAGTGCCGCCTCTTTGCTTGGCCATTGCCAGGTTTCCCTACTTTGTTTGCAACTTCCCTGCTTACATTTCTAAAATGTTACGAAACCACCCCAGAGTTTACACATTTAGCAGTGTAGGGTAAAGGTATATTTAATGTATCCTCAGATGTGCAGTAGATCTCCTATGGCGACGCTTATAGTGAAAGCGTGACCTCACTGACCCTGGTTGTTTACCTGACAATGTTTCTACCTGTGGGCGGCATGGTGGAGCAGTGGTTAACACTGTCCCCTCACAGCAAGCGCCCATTTGGGACCTTGGCTTCAGACCCTCAAAGAACTAGCGGTACAGATGATGCATGATGCAAAAAATTACAACACATGCAAATCCAGAAACGCGCTGCAAATAGCGAAAAGGAGAGTGGAAATGCTTTGAGGCGTTATTGAACTCTGCTACTTGTCAGTGGTGCTGGAACATCACAAAGCATTGAACTACGTCCAGGTTCATCACTTTTTTGGGTCCCCTGGAAACATTTCCGTTGTCGTTTTCGCTATTTTCAGTGCGTTAAGCTCTGTCAGCCACAGTACAAAAGCATCTGTATAACATCCACGATCACACACACAGTACGTAATCTTAGTTTAGTTGATATGCAGAACAAGTCTAGAAGTGTAACCTAATGCCAGTGGAATACACTGAAGGAAACAGCACAGACCACACTGATTTAACGCTGACCAGCCACACGCCTCACCAGGAGGCAACACAGGCCTGTTTCCAATATTAATTAGCCGAGTGGATTCAATCCCGCCAGCTGCTGCATGTTTACACAAACTACTGCTAGGTAACACACTCTTCCTAATCGGACACCTGCTACCTGTGAATCCAACACACAACCCAGCCGCTTGGATTAAAGATTTTTACAGGACGATGTTTAAAAAAACACCAGGAAGCTCTGCATCTCTGTGGCAGTGAGTAAACTCCGTGGCCTGGATGGTGTCTTCTGTCTGTAATCTTTTTAAAATTATGTCCAGTAATTACATGCTCCGAGCAGCCAACATGTCCTGATGGGCGTCAGCGACTCATCTCTCTGGAGAAATCTCCCAGCAGTGCCAGATGCCTATCCCACCACTCAGCTGCTATTTCTGATCTCGTGCTCGCAGCAGCTCTTATAGGCGAGACCTGAAACCTGCAGGGCTGCGAGTGTGCTGATAACAAGAGAGCAGAGATGAACCAACAATGTCAACTCTGCCCCAGGAAGTGTACGCGGACTGAGTGGAGTCAGAGTTTATTATGATGAGTTGTTTGTAATAACATCTTTCATACAGGATTTATAGCTCATTTGTTTTATACCTCTGTGTCAAATGTTTCAGCTGCTTCGTTTTGAATTACAAGACATAAAAACATAACAGGATATCTTCATATAACACAAAAGAAAACAATTAATGTAAGAGCCTTTGACAAACAACTGAGGAACATATTTATCAGATTGCTTATAAACTACAGATTGAAAAGCCTGTGAGTCTGACTATGACATTTATCACAGCAGGCTGCCTTAAATGGCTCATAATGTTTTTTTATTTCTGATCAATAAAGAATCCATTATTCATAATTTACAAGGCTATTAATTACAACTTATATACTTTTTACAATTGAGGGTTTCTTAATAGAGAGTGGTACTCTGTGTTGCTTTGAAAATGTCATTTTATCAGAGCTGGAAAAGTGTAGTTGATCAATTGATTAGTTGAACCACAGAAAAGTAATCTGCGAACGATAGATAATGATTTAAGCTCCCTTTACAACATGAGATGTCACCTCGGACTCTGAGAAATCACGATGGACATATTTCATCTGACAATGTTTGATGAACAGAATCATTAATCAATTAATGGAGAAAATAAATCTATAAAGAAAAGCACCATGGTTACTGTTACAAACATTAAACCGAGGCCTTTGAATCAACTACTGTTTTCATCCAAAGCCTAAAACACTTCACTTAATCACTGTCTCGCTCAATAACAAACTTAATCTTTGTTTAAAAACCATGACACAGAAGCAGCCGCAGCAGCTGCACTAGTTTTATTATAAAGCAGCCAAAATCGATGGCGATGTCTTCGTATTGCCATGGAGATTTCCATATTCATATAGACTTGATTCATCCACCATAGGAACTGAATGGGAAGCAGCTGGTGTGAGTTAAAGAAATACATTACTGTCGCATAAACGTCTCAGAAATCATTCATCTTTTAAAAATTTTCTTCAGTACTGAGTCTGTTGGCGGTGACTGTGGCCCCCACGATACGAGAACATTCCTCCGTCTGTTCCTCCAGACAGGTGGGCCTCAGCATCTGCCACATAAAGACCCCCGACCAACAGCTGAGAGGACCCACATGTCGCTGCAGAGTGGAAAGATATTACTGACTTCATCCTGACCTGAACATGTCTCCTGAACCCTGTGGCCTGGTATCTGATCTTTGGGGCTATATTGGGCCACAGCCCAGAGTGTGCTGCTATGGGCCGACTGTACAGTACGATATTCAAACACAGGTCTCCATGTCCTGCACTGTAATCTAGGAGCTTGGATAAAGGAACTCTCAGCACATAAATGCTTGTTAAGACGAGTTAATGGTAAATTAACTGTACTTATACAGAGATTTTCAAGTCTTGATGATCTCTCAAAGTGCTTTACATTACAGTTTTTGCCATTCATCCATTCACACACACATACAGTGCATCCATGTGCAGCACCTTCTCTATCACAATTACATACTGGTGGCACAGCTTGTCAGTATCTTGCCCGTGGACACTGGGATTGAACCGCCAACCTTCTTGAACGACCAGCTCTAACTCCTGAGCCACAGATGTGTCTTCTCTATGGCCACTAAAACCTTTTAGTGTTGGTTGTGATCTCATAAACATGGTGTGGGATGTTGGTTTTAATTTTAAAATGTTGTAAGAGATAAATCATTTTTTGTTGTAGGTGTGTTGTTACTGATTGTGGTTAATATTAAATAAAGAAAAGTTATGAAATCAGTTATTAAGACAGAGCATTTATTTTTTACGTATGAGAAGCTTAGTAGGTTTTTTTAGTAGCTTTTTGGGGCATTTTGATCATATCACATGGTCTTCCTCAGCAAATTGGTTCATTTAAATGTATCTAAATTGGAGCACTTGAGGACTTCCTGTCCATTTTGTTTTAAAGTTTATTAGAAAGTAAAATCCGATTTGATCCGCTAAGCCAATGTGGTACAGGAAAAACCAGAGAAGCTACTAAATGGACCTTAAGGTGTAATATTGTTTAGTAAACTGGTGTTTGACTTTGAAACCCAAACATTGCTGAGCCCACAATCAATAATCTATAATGTATAACATCAATGGGCTGTTTGAATCTCATGATGGGTCATTCCAGGTGTCTCATCCCACAAACACGTTCACGCTTCATGACATTGCACTGGCACGCGCACAGTAATTTCACCTCCCCTCCTCAAATCTGATGCTTCATGGTGAGAAGCCTCAAGCACCGTTACTCCAGAGAGGAGGTGGAGGCAAAAGAAGAAAACAGCATACAACAATACAGTGCGTTCTCACGGCGCGTAAACCCCGTGCCAGACATGTCAGAACGCGTGTGACGCACAAGCAGGAAGCAGGTGAAGATGACTTTGTTTGGACATTTTCTGCGCACAAACCTGGCACATCTCTGTGACACAGCACCACCGCAGGACCGTACCCCTCCGCCCCTCCGCGCCACAAGAAACACAACATTCAGTCAATAAAAGAACAGCTCGGTACAGGGACATCTTACCTCCCTCTCCTGGTCCGCAGTTAATTTCTGGTGGGGATGTTTTTGTGTGTGTGCGCGTCAATATCCCGGGACTGGATTTGTGTCTGTGTTCTGTCGCGGTGCGGTCCTCTCCTGCCGACCCTGCCCCGTCACTCAGCTGCGCACAGCACCGGCACAGTTCCGGGATGTCCTAAAAAAGCAACACGGTGAACCTGAGACCCGCAGCGCGCACGGATCCGGAGAATGACTCAGTGCCGCAGTGGCTCCTCCGGGGCGCACGGACAGTTTACTCCGCAGGCAACATGGCTGCTTCACAGAGCCCCACTAAAAATAGACGAGTGATGGACGCTGTGGCAAAAGACATGTGCACGTGTTCCTTCTGAGGAAAAATAGACCTTGACGTGCACCTTCATCCTCAGCATCCTCATCATCATCATTAGGCCAAGTGTGGCCCATTTAAGTCTGACACCACTTTCCCAGAAGTGAATTTACGCCTGACTCGAGCAACTGATGATGCACTGTAGGTGTAACACCCTGAAGCCGTAATAAGTCAACATGAATCAATATATAGTATACCAAAATATTCTGACTTCAAATCCCTATGTAGGCCAAGCTCCAAAAACATGAGATCCTTCCCATGATGCAACTTGATTGTGTCCTGTTTAAGGGCCCGGTCACACACTGATGCAGAATCGTGGGCCAAAGGTCATCAAAGTTTAACTCCACTTGAAGCCTCCTCGCTCACGCTGTTGAAGTGTCCATGCCCATGAGTGTTCATTCATTATTTCCAGATGGTTACTGCTGCGGCTAACCACGTCGTCATAACTCGGGCAGTTTTAATATAATTTGGATTAAACTTGACACATTTGTTGGCGATGGGGTCAGGACCTGCACCATCAATTTCTTTTTCCAAATCTGTTAAAGGTCAAGGCCACAGCAAGGGATCACAGTTTTTTAATTTAAACTGCTTGTCGGGTATTAACATTTTTACAGTGGCAGTATTAATGTGTTATTACTTTTCTGGCCTGCATCCCTGTGATGATCAAGTTAATAATAATTAGTAACATTCACATGTGCCTAAAAGTTAATATACACCTACTGTCAATCTTTTTGGAAAGTGGGGACATTTCATTGCTGCTGGAAAACCCCTCATATCTCCAACTGGGACTTTCAGCTCACACGTCCATGAATGGTTTTCCCCTTGATTCGTTTTTATTTGCAATCAGACACATATAACTTGGAAATACCATTAGACCACACACTGCCAGTGGGTTAGGCTTTGGCTTTTTATTATAAATTTGTAGTCTTCATAAATAAGCTGCATCCTGCATCCTCTTCCAGAGCTCGAGAAGACATCATACACATGCTGTCACAGGCTGAGTGATGCTCCTCATGACAAATTAACTGATCCTGATGTGTTAAAGTGGTGGAATTCTCCTTTTATAAGTCTTTGCAGTGTTTTAATCACTATAATTAATGGATTTTTTCACTCTTGATCCACTTAAAGGTATTTTGTACAATCTGGCAACCCAAAAGTAGATTTTATTATCTTATGATCCAATGAGCACTAGTTAAATTCAACTCAAAATACTGACGACTGAGCTGAGAACTTGAGTCCCCTGTTCAAGAAAAACAAAACTACCCTAGTTTTCTTATGTCATGAGTTTGGATGGGTCGGTGATTTCACCCATAAGGCCTTGATGCCTCCGTGCTGTGTCATGGTCACCCATCTACAGTGTCACGTTTCACCTGGGACCAAAAATAACCCCTGGAGCTGAGCAGAAGCAGACAGACCCACTGGGGCAAATTCATTTTAGCATGACTTATTGATCAGAGAGGATGAATCATTGATAGACATTGAGTCATTCGGACCCATGCAAACTGTCAGAGGGTGTGACTGTCATGTGAGAACTAGTTTTCAAGTAACGGCCCCTGAAAGACGAGAGAGGAGGAGCACCTGGTGTGTGATGTGTGTGACACCTTGCATCTGTGACCAAAGACAAAAACTGATGCACATAGACACAAAGGAAATGTATAGAAATATATAAAAAAGATGAAATTCTACTCGTGAATGTGTCCAGGAAACATCAGCATGAGGATGTGTGTATGGGATGTGTTTAAATTCAAGTAACCTTCATCATTGACTTCAAGGAAAAGAACTGTCACCACGCTTTGTTAAATATCGAACATTTTATTCAGATGTTTGACTAAATGGTGTTGAAATTCTGAATTCTTAATATCAACAGGACCTTTGCATTTAAATAGTAAAACTTTACATGCCTTCATCCAGTGACAATGAAAAGCTTTCTTAAAAAGTTTTTTTGTCATTTATTTTTTCATATTTCCCTTGTAAGAAATAGTTCAAGTATAAAAATTCCCAACAGTGTAAAATAGCCCATCTCGATGAATATTAAGGCAAAAAGAAGCACGGCTACTGGAACCTTGACGACGTCTATACATTCTAGTGGAGAAAGCAGCAGTTTCGCTTGTTTTTGTCAAAATAATGTTGTTTTTTTTCCTTTCGTCTAAACACAGAAGAGTACAATGTGCATGCAAACAGGCCTGCATTTTAAATAAAGTTCTTCCATACAAAAGGCATTAAGCTAATATTTAATGTCATGTTCTAAAGAATCAGAAAAAGATAGAAAATAAAAGTACAGTGCACATAACAGTATCTTAAATAAGTCCTACATCAACATTTTTGGTTGAGTATGTTAATAATAATTATAATAATAATAATATGACTAAAACTAATCAATAACTTATATATGCCTTGAGATGAGTACATGATCATATTATTAATACAGTACCGCCACTAAGTGTCTACTCTCAGAGCGTCAACATCGTCAACCCTCAAAAATAAATATCTTAAATAGTAGATTCATCGCTTCTTTTTCAGTTTTTCTTTTCTCTTAAATAGCAGAAAGAAAAAAAACGTAAGGCACACAGACTAACATAATGTCAAAGAGTAATCCCCCCCCCACCGTCCTCTCCTCCTCCACCTGGTTGTTCTTGACAATGAGGCAGGCCAGTTGTTGTTGGGGTTTTGGTGAAAAGTGTGTGTGTTTTGTGAGTGTGTACCTGACACCGGGCGGTGGCAGCACAGAGGTGGAAGTGCTGACGGCTGCAGGGCTGAATGGCAGGGGGGGGGGTGAGGGGGGCTCTGCTGTGGGGTTCTGTGTTGGGTGGAGGGGCAAGGGGTGGAGGGGTGTAAAGTTGGTTCCCAAATGGGCTCCGGCCGGGGGATTAAAATGTGACAGCTCAACAAACGAGCACAAGTGATGCGTTCTTTCCAGAGTGATCCGTCTGTGTGGCGCTGGAGCGGCGGCTCTGTCCACCCCCACCAGCAGCTGCTCGCTCTCCCTCTTTCTTTCTTTCCTTTCTTTCTCTTTTTCTTTCTCTCCATCCATCCCGGAGCCAGAGAGAAACACCACTGTGCCGCCTTTGTCTTTTTCGACTGCTATGTGTGCAACTCTCGGAGTACGTGTGAGTGAAACATGTGGAAAAAGCGACTGATTTTGTGTTTCTCATTGTCCGAAGCCGCTGCCGACCTCTCTCTCCTGTTGTCAGTGCCTTTGTTTGGTTTGCCAGGTCCCCTGTTAGTCCAAGAGTCAAGTCAGAGTTGATGACTTTTTCAGTTTTTTTGTCTTTTCTTTGTTTTTTTTGTCTCCTGGTGATTTGTTTGCTTTGCATAGATCAGGAGGTCGAGACACAGAGTAAAAAAAGGGACATTCAGCATCAGGAAGATAAAAAGATAGTTCTTCAAATGTGTGACACAACATGTTACGACTCCTAGACTTCCTGACAGAGGTCATCACATAATAATAGCTAACACGCTGGAAACGGTTCCATTTCCCTGATTATCAGAAAATATTAACTCCAAAAAATACACTTGAAAAGACAAAAAGAACAAGAAGCCCTCAATGTGTAATAATAACAGTAATAAATATAAATGTTATGAGGGCGTCAAATAACCGAGAGAACAGTTTCCTACACTAACGTTAAAGACAGCAATAGGACTTTACGGCTTAGTTGAACACCTATACCAACCACAGGGATTAGTTCCTGCATTTCTTCTATAGAAATAAGTACTCTACTACAATGATAATTGTAATGATAATAGTAATAATAGTCATAGTAATAACAACAACATAAAAGTAAATCACCTTCCATTATTTGTTCTGCATATTTTTTTCATTTTCTAATTTTTTTGGGGTTGAAGCACAGCAAGTTGGAACATTAGCGTATAAAGTTCCCACCTCACCATCATCATCACCATCATCATCATCATCATCATCATCATCATCACTACCACCACCCTCATCATAACCACCATCATCTTCATCACCACCTTTTTAAAGCAACTCTGCCTCTGAGTCGCTGACACGTCCGCCCTTAAAGCCACTCCCTCTTCCTTCCTCCTTCGCTCCGTCTCCTGACCCGTCAGCTGTGGCTGGGGGCGGGCCTCCTCTCGCTGCATGTCCAGTGGTTGCAGTGGCTGCTATTGCATGCGGTCAGCTTGCAGCTGCTGAGGCTGGTACTGACCAAAGGCAGCGGCTGCAGCGGCAGCCGAGCCCGGGGCGGCGGTGGCTAAAGGCTGCTGGACTGCGTAGCCATAGCCGGCGGTGGCAACGTAGCCTGCGGCTGCAGGGGATGCAGCGTAGGGATACTGCTCGTATGCAGCAGCAGCAGCTGCGGCGCTGGCTGCCGCAGCAGAATACTGCGCGTAGGCGGCTCCGGTGTAGTCAATGTAGGGAGAGGAAGCTGTGGCAGGCGCAGTGGCGGTGGGCTGCACATGAGGGATGACCACACTAGGCTGCACGAAGGCCTGAGGGTACATGTAGTGAGCCGGGATGCTGTGGGACAAACACATACTTTAGGATTTAATTTGATTCATCATCACACACCAAACCTGAGAATAAGACCCCCCAACAAACACCCTTAAACCCAAATCCATCACACTGCGGCCAAGCGCCCTCCCACCACCCAGCCCCAGTCCAATCCAACAGTCAAGAACACCAGGGAAAGGCCTGCTAGTAGGGATTAGAACAATATAGGGTTGCCAAAATAGAAATCTCTGTGAAAACAAAACTGGAAGGTGAAGTAAAGCGGCTGCTAATTGAACCTTTCAAATGTTCTGAGAGGTCCACATCTGTATGATCGCATAAAAAAAGTAGTGATATCATCTTCTTTATGAACTTCAACACGGGAAACAGATTCAGTGTTGACTGTTTGGGTCAGTTTGTGTTGTGGAGACAGATCCACAGAGAAGAGGGGGGAGGCCAGATGAAGTTTGGGATGTGTAAACTGCAGCCCGTCAGCGGGTCACATGTGGATTTGGCCGCGGTGCAGTCCCCTCCGGCTGCTGGAGGGAGGGGCGGGAGCTTACAGTGCTGGGGGCTGGGCGGGCGGTGGGGCGCAGACAGAGGAGATGAGCCCAGGGGAAGCATTGTGAAAATGTCACTGCCACTTTGACAGCTGGACAGTTTTCAAAAAGGGACGCTGCTGGCCATTTCCCCCTCTGTATCGGGACAAAGAGCCGAGGGGGAGGCAGTGGGGGGGGGGGTCGAGGCTCCGCACCCAGAGGGATGTTTCAATTAAATAAACAATTACTAACAATGAGCACATTCTACCCTCCATGACATAGCCTTATCCTTGCGCCCTCCCCAAACAGATTCTATAAGGTCTGGAAACTCGATTGGACGGCGAGCGTGAGGGGAGCTTCTGACTGTAGAGGGGAAAAAACTGAAAGCTTTAATCTCGTGAGAATTTGAGTGTTTGATTTAGTGAACAAAAAGTCCTCCCTCCACATAACAGAAAATAAAGTCAATTTGAGAAGCACCAGCCTTGACAAACCAATGGAAACGATTTGTTATCTGTCGCACCAGACTCAAAAACATGTCTGAACCGTGAAGAATCAAGGAAACCACGTGAGTCTGAGAGAGTGAACATCAGGTGGTCACTTTTGGAGTCTGGATCGGGAGAGAAGAGGAAGAGGAAGGTTCGGGAAAATGTTGAAGAGTGACAGGCGGGATCTATCGTGGCAACCCTATTGTCAGCACGCCATTATCCAATCCAATCCACATCTCAACCCAAAACAAGTGGGGCCAGAGAAAAACAGGAAAAACAGAACAACAGCGAGGAGTAACAGAGGAGGAAATATGTAAAACAAAAAGTCCACTTTTACTAAACTGAGTACGAAAAGGACGACAACAAGGGAACACCGCAATCACTCAACTGGAAAGAGAGAAGAAGGAAAAGGGAAAGGGTTAAAATGAGCGAGAGGGCGTATGGTGACTTGGTGTGGCTTTTACTTAAGGGTCTGGTGGTGGCACTGCCTCAGCGCACACACACACATGCACACACGTACACACACACACACACACACACACACACACACACACACACACACACACTGCATTTTATATTAGTGTTCGGGTTTTCTCCGATGTGAAAATCCTCAGAAGAATAATTTTTAATCATCATGTGACACCGCACGTCTTTTTTGAAACCCACACTAATGAGACTCAGCAGGGTGAGGAAGGTTTCCAAGACGATTTCACCGGACGACATCTCTAAACTGGCTGAGGAAGAGACTCCGACACACACACACACACACACACACACACACACACACACACACACACACACACACACACACACACACACACACACACACACACACACACACACACACACACACACTGCGGTGCATGCAGAGACTTTCACAGGCTGTTATCCAGCAAACAAGGAAGAGACTCCTCAAACTGAAAGGCGGCTGACAAACTAATGTCTGATAGGGCCGGTGTTAACCCGAAAGGTCAAACAGCGACACACAGGATGTACAATGTTGTGTCACAGACTCGTACCTTTTCTCACACATATCCAAAATGAATCTCTGTAAAGACACTCTACACGTGAATATGCAGAATCTGTAGATTTGGGGGTTGGGGGCTCTGATTTGACCAATCACGTTTGAGCAGGCTTTACATATTACACATAGCCTTAGGCTTGTGTGCTGATATACCACTGACTGTGTGCTCCAGAATAAATCTATAAAATCTTGATAAATTTCTTTCATAGCACAGAAACTAGCTGCCTGTGGATTGTACAACATGTTTTATGGTTTTCATTCATACATTTCAGTCCCTTGGAATTAAAGAAACATCTTACATTCCCTCGAACCTTCAGTTGCATAATTTTCCTCAGCAGCAACTGTACATGATTGAATGTCGAGGCTGTGTTACTATATTTGAAATGTGTAACACTTAAGAACGTCCAGTGGCATGTGAACATGAAATCATACTCCTGATACTGTGCATATCTAGGTTGAACCTTTGCATGCACACAATAGGAGATGAGGGTTTTGCCAATGGGAAGCAAAGCTCTGGATCACACATCTAATGTGGCTCACTATTACAAACCATCTTTTCCTTGGAGATAGTCATTAAAATGCAAAATATCACATTAAGTTATTTTTGAAGCCACACAGTGTGTTCTACTGTGTGTGTGTCTTTACAGGAATGCCATGTTCATGTTCACGCAACCCAGAGGTCGTTAAAGTTCATGGCTAAATAAAGTTTCTCTTCCATAGTGCATGCCGTCCACTGAGGGAAGGGACACAAGTACAAACGTGCTACAGGGTGAGAGGGTCTAAGTAAAAACCTGTCCTGCTTTGATAGAGTCGCTATTATGATGACGGAGTCACAGATGGATCCGGTGTCTAGTTTCACTTTTAAATACAGCAGGGCCTGATTCATCATCCTCACATAGAAAGTACCTTTAAAAGAGTTAGTTTGGGAAGTTAAACAAGTACAAAACGAATAAACAAGTACAAGAAGTATAATAAGAGTGTGTGGCTCTCTCTGAGGTTTCTACATCTTTTTGATTATTATTATTATGATTTGTGAATATGGGCGATACAAATAAAATTTGATTGGTGGCTAACTAATCACTGAATTCACAATTCCACCCTTACTCTCAAAAGCTGTCCTGCACGTATTCCACTCTGTCCTCAGATCAACCTATAGTTTTGTACTGGGTTATTAAATGTATCAGTAATTAACCTTTATATACATATAATGAACCCATATATTTGAATGCTGCATTTTCACCATGTGTGAAAGACAAAGCGACAGGTTCTGGTTCAGATGAAATGATTTGTATATGTGTAAGAACATTTATTTGGGCCCTGAAACACACACTCTGACCCAGTTTAAATGGCTCCTACTCTGCTTTTACATGACAGGGACAGATAGCTCTGCACCCTAACTGGACCCCCCCACCAATGCACAGACACACACATACACACACACACACACACACACACACAACGTTGAGCTTCATGCGACTGCAGCATCAGCATTCGGGGCTTTGTGTGACACAATGGGTGCGCTTGTTTTCCTTAACACCACAAGCCCATGTGACGAAAGCTCGCTGAGAGAGAAAAAGAGAGAGAGAGAGAGAGAGAGAGAGAGAGAGAGAGAGAGAGAGAGAGAGAGAGAGAGAGAGAGAGAGATCCAGACATTTGTTTGTGTCACATTGGAGACTTTGGTGCGCTGAGCTGAGCTGAAAATGAGCGTGCATGTGAACAGACAAAGACACACACACACAAACACATGAAGCGCACATTCTAAATGATAGCCTTCTCATTCATTTGCAAGACATCCACATTTCTGGTGGTACTACATGACCACAAGTCTCCGATATTTCTGTGGTGAACAGAAGAGAGAGACAGAGAGAGTTGTACTGATTTGACAGAACGAGACGTGGTGAATTTGTCTCTCGTACATTGTGTATTGTGTTAATGTAACAAACTGACAGAAACATCAGGAAGATGCTGTAGGCACACACACACACACGCACACACACACACACACACACACACACACACACACACACACAGGCAGTGATGGGTTCTGTTATTCTGAGGGTAAAGGAGGTATAAGTGGAGACAGTGAAGGGGTAAAGATAAGTGAAAAGAAAAGAAATTCCACATAGAAAATTCACCACTCACTCCAACAAGACAGCCAAAATAACACACACGGGAAACAACACATCCCATTAAACAAGACAAGTCAACCACAAGTTAAAAGCAATAAATTATAAATAAAAAAAACAACTTTGCTCTTTCTTGGCAAAGTTAACACGCTTCCACAAAAAAGAAAAAGAACACCCCAAAAATCCAATCCTTTTTTTTTTTGTCGTAAGAAAGCACACTGTTGGGCTGACAACACCACTTCATAACTGCACACAAAGCTCTAGGCTCTATTCAAATAAAATAAAAATAAAAAGTCAAATGAAACCCACGTACATGCATCTATAATCACCATTGTCAGAGCTTGTTTGTGTGTGTTTGAGTCTACAGGTAATTCCTTTTCTCTGATCTGTGACTATGTTCGCAGAACTATTCCACAAACCAGCAGCACAGTTAGCTTAACCGAGAGCGAGCCTGTCGGACCAGAGAAAGATAGATAACATTGAGTCAGACTGGAAGTTTCCATCAGTGTCCACTCAGCACACACACACACACACACACACACACACACACACACACACACACACACACACACACACACACACACACACACACACACACACACACATATACACACATTCTTGTACTTCTATCTTTGTGAGGATACGCATTGGCATAGTGCATTCCGAAGCCCCTAACCCTAACCCTAACAACCACAGCTAAATGCCTAACCCAGTGGAGCCACCAATTTGTGTTTTGGTGGGGTTCCACTGTATAAATTTGGGGATTAGGTTTGGGGTTGAACTAACTTATATCAATTATATCTTTACACCAAAAAAATTAGAAAATCAATGAAGAGAGGAAGGTGGTGCCTCTCGGATGCCTTGCTCTGCGCCACCCCCTCGGTTGGGGTGCATGGAGGTGGGAGAGGGGTGACTTGAACCTTTCATACACAATTTCATCAACATCCCTACATGGACTCTCCAAGTCAATCAATAGGCCTGTGCACAAAAATTACTTTGCCTACCCCCAACCCTAATTCTAACCCTAACCTTAAAACCAAGTCTAAACCCTCAAACATAGTTCATTGAAAAAGTGAGGACCAGGCAAAATGTCCTCACTTTACGAAAATGTCCTTATTCTGTAAGGTCTATGCTTAAAATGGTCCTCACAAAGGTATAAGTAGAAGTGCACACTCAGGCTCACTCACACACACAAACACACACATTTCCACAAACAGGCAAATCTAGAAAAGGCAGTTTGACTTGCTGTCTTGGTGAACAGTGATGCAGAAACACGCTACATATACGACTTAATGTCCAACTTTAATTATCAACAATTATTAATACTGGAGGAAAAACAAACATCAGACCAATAGTATGAATTATCACACATAGAAAAGATGAAACCAGAACATGTTTGAATTACTTTCAAATTGTGTCTCTATACGAGCAAAGAGCAGCTCTACAATCTTTAGTCCTATGAATACTTACCCATAAGGCCTTTGGATGAACGCAGGGTGGATTTGGGGAACACCAAAGGTAAAACCTGCAAAACAGAGAGAATAAAACCAACGCGTCACTTAAATGTTCCTCAATCGATAACGTCACAACCACCAAACAAGTTTCTACATCTGCGGAAAGCTATACTTGAAAAACAAACAAGCCCTCAGGTGAAAATCTAGAAGGATTGGCTTGATTTTCTTGCCCTGCTGCTTTGCTAATAAAACCAACTACACACTTACTGATCACAAACACATGGTGCTTGCTGTGCTGATGTTCCAACAGCTTTTGAGGTCAACATTAAAAAACATATCTGTCATGTTGAATTCTGGCTGAAAATTCAACTTCCTATTTCTTTAGCGACCCTCTTTGGGGAGTCTTTACCTGGCTGCATCACTCGAGGCTTGGCTCCCAGATAGGCCAGGTTGACGTTGGCCTTCCTGCCGTCAATGATCGGGTTGGGGTCCTTGCAGGCCCGGTCTGCAGCCGAGCGATCCGCCATCGTCACCTGGCAGAGAAAGAACACACATACACGCACAGGATGGAAAAGATAAAGATTATTCAGGTAAGTATTTAAAGAAAGGTGGATATTGCAGATTCTTCTGAAGCAACAGGTTGCCATGGCAGCAATGAATATGGTAATGGCTAAAGACTGAGGCCTCCTAAAGTAACGAGACACGCGCTTGTGTGTTTAAAACAAAGGTAGAAAACATTATGTATATGAGGGTGAGTTCAACTTCTGTGATCTCTTACTGTCTGTGTGTGTGTGTGAGTGTGTGTGTGGCCATCATTAACACCAGTGAGTGTCTGGCAGTGCACACACACCCATCACCCTCATGTGGATGTGTTGAAACTATCAGCAGTGGGAGAACTGACTGAGACTAAACATGGCTCCAGTGTCGCTCCAATTACAAACTTTATTGCTCCACTCAGAGAGAGCTTCACTTTTCACTTTCTACCCCACTCTCTCTACTTCTTTTTACACACTTCTCCAACTGAAGTCACTGAAACAACTTGACAAAAGCATGTATGGGAGGAATAATGACGAAATGATGATGTAACGACAATTGCCAAGAGATTATCTAAGTTTATAAAATGAGGCGTTTACCTCAGGCTTTGGTTTCAACCTACAAATTGGTGCATATCTGGCCGTGACTATACACACTCTCAAATATGATCTTTGAAAAGGACAAATCTTTGAATAGTCTTGCTACATTTATATTGGTGCACAAGTAAAGGTTTAAAAGTGTCGCTAACAGAAAGAGACTGGCAGAGCTGCTGGTATTTTACGCCTCTGCATGCGTCTGAAATAGTCTCATGACAAGTTGGAGCAGAAATATTTCCCCAGCGTTGTAGACAGCCTCTGAAATGAGATGATGAAACTCTGGAGAAAACTGCCTCTGTAATATCAACAACACATCAGCCTGAGGTTTCTCTGGAGCTGTCAGTGGAACGAGGGCCAGCTCTGTTCCACTCCACGGAAGTGTCAGGGGCGCATACCAGCGCGCCGCAAGTCGGTGGGTGCGAGATTGCGACAGAAGCCGATGACAAATTTATAACTGTGCCGTGCTTATCAAAAACATAAACATCCCATGACTGCAGATATGCGAATGATAGTTATGATGAAGTGGGGGCGACAGACACTGACGCGCGGTTTTGCCAAGTTGTGCCAAGAGGCCCCCCCTGTGCGTAAAATATTTAACAATTTGGTTTAAGCACAACAAACTTGTTCTGAAGTTATACTCACGAATCCATAACCCCTCGACTTGCCGGTCTGCCTGTCGGTGATGACCACAGCCTCTTCGATCTCACCGAACACCTCGAAATATTTCCTGAGACTTGAATCCGTGGTGTGGTAGGGAAGACCCCCGACAAAAATCTTCGTGTAGGTCGTGTCCTTTTGCGTGGTGTGCATCGTTAGTGCAAAAAAACACAATAAATAAGAAACAGGTAAAAAAAATGAATAGTGCAATGTCTCCTTATCAGCAAATCTTTGGATGAAGGGAAGAGAAGCGAGAGATCAGCTTGGCTCTGTAACTTTTTTGTATATATCAGAAGAGAAAACGAAACGAAAAACGAGACACAGATGAAGCCTGGAGGTAGATTTATCTTCCGAGAGTGGAGAGGAGAGTTATGTGGAGCGGACCGTCCCCCAAAGAGACCATCAGGTGTTTCCAGCTCTTCTTGGTAACTCTGCTGTCTAACTAAATAGCTGTGGGACCCATTCCTAAAAGCGCTTTGCTCCAAACTCCACCCAACTTTCAGTCCATCTCTGCCCGCCCACCGGCGCGCACAAACAGCTGGGGAGCCTGCAACAGTGGGACACACACACACACACACTCACTGGAGCAACAGAAGAATGACTAGAATACTAGAATAAGTTTAATTCAAGCATCAGGGAGCAAGAAAACCTGAATCTGATGTGGTGGAGCCTGAGAAGAGCAGGGATGTGAGGTTCATGTGGACAAACTATCTCTGAATTTCACAGATTAGCCCATAAATAAAAATCTGATCATTATTCATTGGCTACCAGTAAATTTAGGATTGATTTAAAGATTAATTTAATAACTTTTAAATCTCAGCATGTCTGGCCCTCAGTTGTATTAAGGAGCTACTAACTCTACATACTCCTACTATAGTTCCCAAGTCAAGGCTGGTAACTGAGGCTGACCATGCAGTCTTTTGCCATCAGGGTGTTGAGGCTCGACATTTGACTCTACATCTTACCTGTTACCTGAAATAATTGCTACTAAAGCCCTTTAATGTCTAATTTTAACAGCTTCTAACATTTTTGTTTTGTTTTATTTTGTACCCGTGTATTTTGTAAAACACTTTATACCCTTATTGTTTAAGTGTTGCAGAACTAAAGTTTGTTATTTATTATTAACAGTCTTTTCTCTCTTTGGCGAGAGAAAATGTCGATCCGAAGTGGACTGTTGAAAAAGGCTTGTCCCTCGTGTCTGTAGGCCTGTGTGGATTAGGTCTCCTATATAAACAGCCGGTCAGGGACTGAACACAGCCCCAGGGACGGACACATTACAGCAGCAGCAGCATGCAGACAGGTGCAGCACTGAGACTCTGCTGGAAGGATCGGCCTTCACATGTGGGGGGATGAAAAAGGTTTCTGTGTCCATGCAGACAGTGTGAAGCATCAAGTGTGGATTTTATAGGCTCCCTTGTTTTTACTTCATGCATGGCCTCCACTGTGTCCAGTGTTACAATGAATCTACATCATATCTAAAAATCATATCTGACCACTTGTACTTCTAACAAATTGATTTGTCATTTCTTTAAAGGTCATTGAAGGTTCAATCTATACCCTACTTCAACAATGAAAAATGGGTATCAAGGACCAAATAAAACAGCCACAGATAATTTCAACAACGTCTCTGAGCACGAGTGATTAAAATAACCGATGTGATGTTTGGCCTCCTGACAGGTGGATCCCTGGATCTCCCTTTGAGCAGCCAGGATGAAGTCATTCACCTCCAGTAATGTGAGAGGGAACCCTGCTGTTAAACATTTATGGATGCTTCTCTTCTGTGAGCAGTGGCCTATATCCTGTCACTGTGTACGACACCGTGCACTGACACATCCACAGTGGGAACACAGTTAAGTGTCCTCTGGCCCACCATGCTAATGAAGTTAGATCTGTTCCAATGTGCCCATGTGTAGGTTTATAATAAAAACTACAACCAAAATCTGTATCACAAAATATATGTATCTTTATATAAATCCTCTCTTATTCATCTGAATGTGAATTGTCACTGAAGATCACAATGAAATGCAACCTGATCGAGCGTCTTTCTGCAGCGTCTCTGTTTGCTCACTATTTTATTAATGTGGCCACACGCCCGTTAAAGTCTGACCGGAGTCATGAGAGGGGGGACCGATATCCAGTTCCACAGGCTCCACAATGGGGATCCGCTCAGGTTGCATCGCCCTGTTGTCCCTGCTCATGAGCAACATGTTGACTCGTCTGAATCCTCTTGTGTTTTTTAACAATAACAGTCTGTGTCACATGTCTTGATAATCTTTCGAAATAAGCTAAATTATAACTTCAAACTACACACACAAGGATTATCTTGGAGGATAAACGTGTTTTGACCTGTTTCTAAATGAATTGAAATATCCAAATTTTTTGCATTGTCAAATACAAAACAGTTGTCCCCCCCACCCCCAGTTTAATCAAAGGACAAAGGGTGTAGTCAGTAACTCTTGTTGCCCATGTGGCCGAGGCACACACCTGTCAGGCAGGGGAAATAAAAGGTCAAAGGTCACTGGAACAGCTGAATAGCCACAGCACGGTCACACCGAGGTTACATTTACTTTTGGATGCAGACAAATCACTGGGTACGCTCACACTTACATCACAACAACAAAACTCTGGGAGAAAAGAAGTGAACTTTATTGATTATTAACAACATCATCTTACACGTAATTTCAAAAGGCACATCCTCGCCTGTCACCAAAAACCTCTATACACCTTCTCTTTTCAAAGACTTTAGTGACAGGGTAACACAACTTTATCCCACTGAGACAGCGCCATCTTGTGTCCAGCTGCCCAAAGTTCACCATTTACATGCTAAATTACACTTGATAGTATAATGTCTTCACAATTATAATGAAAAACAGAAAATATTTTGGTTTGTTGGCAAGAGCATTAAGCCTTGGTCTTTTTCATTAAATAATTACCTCAGTTTAATAACATTACATTTGAAAATAAACCCTCATATTCCTTTGTGCTTATTACTGAGCAAAGTCATTATATTAAGAATTTACGAGCTGATGTGCTTCCCTGCAGTGGAAATGATGTTAGATATTCACATTGACATCAGCCTAATTTATCCATCTAATCATGGCTTAATAATTACATCTTTCAATTTATCTCCAAACAACATTTTCTGTACTTTATATTTTCTATCTTTATCCTCATGTGCAAAAGGAATAATTTTGGCTTCCTTTGTCTTAGTGCTGATTATTGGCTCATTCATGTGATAATTAAAATTTCTCCTCTTTGTCTTCCGCATGTTCCCCTGAGGCTGTGAGGAGCTGCCCCGCCAGGAGCTCCTCCACCTGGTTCAGCTCCTCCTCTTCATCATCATCATCATCATCATCATCATCATCATCACTGTCCTCACTCGCCTGCTCTGCACCTTCCCCTCTGTCATCTCCACCCCTCTCTCTCTCTGTGCTGTTCTCTGCTCTGCCCGTTTCTTTTTCACTCTCTCTGCCATCACCTCCAGCCTCTCTCACACACTTTCCTCCCTCGGGCGTCCTGCTTGTGATCTGGCTGTGCAACAGTGGATTCGGTGTAAGGTCAAAGGTCAGGGGTGTCACAGGTGTGAGGGACGTGTCTTCCTCTTCTGCTGCACTGGAGACAGGGACAGGGACACGGACACGCGCAGACTTGGTCCTTAAACGCATCTTGAGCTCATCTTCCTTTGACTGAAAGAGAGGAGGGGGCAGACAAGTGTGGAGTAGTAAAATTAAAAGAAAGACAAAAAGTTCACTCACACACACACACACACACAGTATGAAAACACTGTACCTTGCGTCTCTCTTCAACAAGTCTCATCTTCTCCTCTAGCTCTTCTCTGCTGGGGGGGCTTTGGTCCTTTATGGTCTTCAGGGACTCCAGTCTCACAGGCCTCTGCCTGACCACATCTCTGTCATCCAGCTGTCTCACACACACACACACACACACACGCACACACACACACAAATGTGTTACTCTGACCATAAAAGAGCATGAAATACCTGTTATGGAAATAATAGGATTTGGGTCTCTTTGGTTAATTCATTCATGTTTTGTATCTCTTTTGCATATTTTGCATTGTCTTATTTGGGGCCGCTGCTAACCCAGGATTGCAATTCATAGAGTAAAGTCTGAAGAAGATTAAGTACAAGTACAGTACAATTCAGTATCAGAGTACTTTTCTTTATTGCAGTATTTGTAGGACACAAGGTTGAGTTCGGGAGCCAGATAGAAAACAACTGATGAAGGTACATAATATCTCTGCAAGAGGACACTGACTTTAGGGAAGACACAACAATGGTTTTTGGCAAGTTGAGTCAAGGTCTTTGTCCAATACAGTAGGTCCACATGAAGCATAATGGATACGTGGCCTCTGACATTTTAATACTTATTTGTGCAAGGACAGCTCAGATTTGGCAATACAGCTGTTAACTTGTTATCTCTCTGTACAGTGTTGAGAATAAACACTTCTGCTTAAGACATCACCCGTTGTCATTCCTCCACCCTGTAAGATTTCCCTCACAGTACCCACCATGATGCTGTAGGCCTCTCCAGCCACGCTGCCCCTCTCTCTGCTCTGTCCCACCGGGATGATGCCCTGATTCAGCAGCTCCTCCAGGATGTCACTGGACTTTTGACGCTCCTGCACTGTGCCATCATGCTGCAGCAATCCTGGCCACAGTGAAATAGAAACACTTAAGATGCGTGCAGTGGATTTTCTTTTCAGTGAGACACACTTGTTGAACACACCCACCATCTTGTGTCATTCTGTCTGCCACACTTTCTCCGACACGCTCAGACATCAGAGGAGGGAGTTTTCTGGGCATCGCTCCAGGTAACTCAGGGATCGCTTTGTTCTCCATCACCACCCCGCTGTCTGTGGTGCCCTTTGACACGGCGGAGTCTCCACGGCCACCGAGTTTACTTCCTGTCTCATCCTGACAGGGCACAATACGAACGAAGAAGAAATAAGTCAAAATTCAGAAAACTACTGACCTCAATGGTGCTGGGATAACAATGTATTCTGTTATTATTGTGAAAATCTATGACCTGATAATCGTCTAATTAATATTTAGGTGTGATAAGTAACAATGTACATTTACTTAAACATTCTTTTTGAGAATTATTTTTTCAGGTGTTGTTGCCCAATATGAATATGAACATTGAGGATATTTTTTAATGGTTTGGAAAAATATTCAAATATAAATAATATAATAATTATATAAAATATAATATTATGGGAATAAATAAATAGAATTGATCGTCCTAATACTAAATGACTATAAATGAGCCAAATAAATTGGTTTCCATATTTGTGGCGAACTTCTGAATCTGAACAATATAAAAAAAGGTTTACAGGTCTTTAACTCTCTCTTTTTTTTAAGAACCTGAATATTTCTTTCTCTTCTCATTTTAAATAAGTAAACGTCCTGTAAATAAATGACAAACCTGGTGCAGATTGAGAAGTTCACCTCAAATATGGAGACTAAGTTACGAATAGACTAAGTTAGAAAGTTTGAATAGTTTTAATAGTTGTTTAACATTTTTATTGAGTAATAATAATAATTATAACTGTAAAACTCTATTTGGACATCGTTGGAGAAAGGGACCTGGTGTTAAACTGCACAGACTGAATTTGTGACTCGGCTCTTACCTCGTCTCTCTTCGGCTCCTCTCGTGTCAGCGGTATGACCGCGGTGTCCGAGGAGCTGCCACATCCCATATTCACCCCGAATCAACGATGTAAAGCGAGTCAGTAACACTCATACATGTGAAGCTTTAATTCCAGCTCGGTGTGTGCGTGTGTTTTCCTCGATATGTGTTGACCGTGTAGCCTGGCATTCCTTCACACACACGGACACAGTCTCCATGAGCCCGTCGCTAAGGGGCCGTTGCTACAATAAATGTGACCCGGTTAAAGAGGCGACACCCAGGAACAAGGAAATACACAACACGGTCAACACGGTCAACACTGGATGGAGAAGCTGCTCTGACACACTTCATTAGCTTTGTTACACACTCACACACTGTCACACGGCACTGACACACTTCATCAGCTGTGTGCCACACTGACATCATATCATATCATATCATATCATATCATATATATATGATATGATATATCATATATATATCATCGACCAAGGTATCTGACCTGCATTATAACTGAGCATCCTCAAAACCTGAGACAACTTGTCAGGGCCCGAGCGCGAAAGTGCAGAGGCCCTATTGAAATCGGTCCAATTTGTCTTGTTATTTTACAGCACACTTAATCACGTTTTTGAAAGGAGCCTTTGATGACATAGAAAATGAGTCCACAACTCCAGCTTGATCCTTTAGAACATCTAAGTCCTCTGCATCAGAGGTTTCAGACTCTAGACAAACAATTGCCTCCTCACTGTCCTCACCCTGTTCTTCATACAGCATCTTTAGGACCATTAAACTGTAAGTAAGTCTGAAATGATTGCAACCAGCCATACTAACACTCTGGATATAGAAAATCTAAAACATATTTTCAAATGCATATCGATAAGTCTATTAAGTATGTACTGTTATATTTCGAGTTTTATTTAGTTGATCTAGCTATGGTTAGCTAGCCAGAAATAAGCTAGCTAGCTAACAGCTAGCATTGACACATTTCCAGTAATGGATTGTAAAATAAGACTTACAAGCATCATATGTGCAAAAGCAGCTGTGTGAAATGAATGGTAGGTGTTCCCTAGTGATTACATACTGTGTGGGTCATTTTTGACCCATGTGTGTAAAAGTGCTTATAAAGTAAGAATGGAAAAAAGGAAAATAATGATTTGTAGTAATCAAAACCAAGATATTTAATAAATACTAAATGATAAAATACATTTATTTCAAATATATAGCAAAGAAACAGGCTCTGTGATGATCAAAAACAAGTTCATAAGTTCTGGATCATAATGGTTTTATAGATTCATTTGTAAACTGATTGATTTGCGCATTGGCTATTTTTTACACAGCTGACACCAAGAGGCTCTGTAAAGCTGTGAACTATCAAATGCAAAAGACATTGTAGCATTAAACCTACACCTGAATCTACATAAATGACCCAATGGGGTCTCTGTAGAAAAGACCACAGAGCAGTAGAGTGCTAATGTGCTCCACCAGGCTCTATTGTAAGAAGGCATGAGGGCTGGAGCCATGCAGAGCTCAAGGACTCAACAGTTAAAATGCAGGTTCTGGCACCTCTGCTCCTCACTCTGGGACAATTTTGTAATATTACCTCAACAATCATCAGATGCTTGTGTGTGAGCACCAGGTCCTCCTTGGAAATACGAAATTGAATTTACAATAATATCACAAAAAGAAAAACCTGACATTTGAGAAGCTGCATTTATGGCATTTCGGCATTAACATTTACCAGATATCAATAACCAGTTATCGAAATTAATTCACATCTTGATTTTCTAATTAAAAAATAGTGAATGGTGGAAGAAGTACTACCAAAGAGAGAGTAAAAATAATACCACAGTGGAGAAATAATAAGTCATGCAGTATTAGCATCAAAATATACTACCATATAAAGATTTCAGAATGACTATACTTTAATTTTGGATGATGATTTCTGATGTTTTTTAGTATTAGTGTAGCTTAATCCTCTGCAATACATCATCGTTTATTGATTGATTATATTTTGTATAGATAATATGACTGAAAGGTATCAAGTATCAAGTAATCAAAGTCAAATAAATATAGTGGAATGAAAAATGAGCATTTCAAATGGGGTGGATTAGAAGTCAAAATATGCTAAAATGGAAATATACCATCGTGTCTTATATACTGAATGTTTAAATAATATTTTCCATTGATCACATAAACAATAAGATGTTTAAGTTCGTGGCTCTGTGCTCGTTTTGAATCGGCTGTCCCAAAATAACCCAACGGCGGGGCCATGTGGTTCAGAGCCCCGTCAAACCTCTTTGTTTCCTTCTGCTACTACATTTCCCAGAATCCCCCGGCGCTGTGCTCGATGACAGCTATCCGGCGCTGAAACGCCGAGAGACGCTCAAACGACAGAGCCATGGCGGCCACGGGTGGAGGGAAAATTAGAAGCAGGAGATACCACATCGCCTCCAAACCTTACGCCAAGAGCAAACAGGTAAACCGAGTGGACGTTTTGGTGTTAACGGTCCGTGTCGAGGACGTTGCGGTGTCCGCAGCTCCACTTTGCCCCGGCTTCTTGTTATTGTTTGCTTGGAGACATTTTACGGCCTGCCGTTAGCGCTCGTGGCCTCCACGCGCTACTAGCATGTCCGGGAAATGCTAGTTAGCTAGCAGTCCGGCTCACAGGTTAGCATTATCCAGGCGGACTTGACAGGTCGAATCACGGCACACTGAGTCATTTAGACTAGTGAACCGGCGCTTGTTGGCGGACAGGCGCCCACATGGCACACGGGGGAAACCGGTCGTGGCGCCATTTAGCGAGTTCATTGCTGCTAGCGAAGTTAGCATAAAGCAAGGAAGTGGGGTTCTGCGTATTAGCTGCTGTAGGTAATGTAAGCTAGCGTGCTAGCCCTGGCGAGCAAACGCATTGTTGTCTTCTGTTCTTGAGTTTAGAGGCTTCGCGCCGTCGCTAGTTGGAAGTGACATGGTCGCTTTGGCTCCAATTTTTACTTGTCCTCGACTGAATGCTATTAGCTCTTGTGTGAACGGATTCTAAGTGTGAGGCGTTGGCGTGTGGAGGAAAACGTTTTGCATGTTAGGCTAGCTCCCATTAGCTAAATCCCAGCCAGGAGGATTGCGCAGGAAGCATCGGCTGGAAACCCACATGGTTGCAGCAGATCCATGATGAACAACTAACATTGATTTTTAGACCCTCTGCATAAGGTTGTGTCGCAACACTTGAGAGATCCATTAACCTCTTTGTCAGCCATCACGTTTAATTAGTGGACTGCAAATCAGATTGTTGGAATGGAAGTCAGCCTGCCGGTGTCCTCAGGTTGTGGAGGGAAACCATCTACTCTTAAAAATGATGCCATCGCGTCTCCTTGACTACAATGTGGATAGTCCCACAAAAGTCCCACAAACAACTAGACATTATCAGTGAAATGCATTTAATAGACAGATTATTAGGTACACCTAGAATCCAGCAGACTAAATTTGTGTCATTGATCAGTCTGCAGGACTTAATGGGGGATTCAACTTCTCTCCAAAACATCACAAACATGCCTGAAGTTTGCCAAAGAGGTCTCAGCACTATGCAATCCTTCTGGGCAAAGGTTTAGTGGACTGATGAAACTAACTATTGAATTATTTGGAAAGAACATGCAGCACCATGTATTGGGGTGATACAAGATGTCCTGGAATAACCTCAAGAGAAGATATCGTTCATGAAGAATATGGCTGAGCTGAAGCATTTCTGTGTGACCAATGCTCTTAAATTCCTCCTGAACATGGTGCAGGTCTGATCTACAGTTACTGAAAGAGGTTGTTTGAGGATACTGCTGCCAGAGGAGGTTCAACCAGTTATTAAATCCAAGGGTTCACTTACTTTTTTGTAAGTCTACCATAAAGAGAAAAGATCGTTATTTGTTATATGCTTTTAGCTTAATCATGACCAGTTAATGCAGTCATGAGTACATTTTATAATGCTCCTGTATTTGTCTAAAGTGCTAACAATTCGGAAAGTGTCTGAAGTTCATACAAATGTCTGTGGACTGTATGAGCCATAAACAATGATTATCCCATTCTTATGCTCAATTGTCCTTGAAAGATTGAGCTTTTCTGCTGTATAGTGGTTTATTCAACTCTGCTGGTTATAAAGCAGGAGCATGATAAGACATGCAGTGTTTGCACCATCACAGTCTTTATTCATCACTCAACTTTTGTGATGACTTAGTCTTAACAGTGGAAGTCTTTATCGTCTTCACATGGCATAAAGGAAATGACCAATCTTTCAAAATCATCTTATTAGGTGTAAAAGTACATGTTCATCACATCCATTCATGTGATCTCTTAGCTTAAAAAGCTAGACTCACAAATCTGCTCAGGTAGGGATATTCAAAGTGAGACACAATAAAGCAGAATCCGTCGACCACGAGTCACTTTAGTCACGTGACCGTGCTGACAGCAGATATGAGGTACCCTTAAATCCTTATAACAATAGTGTATGTGGGGCTAAGTAAACTAGCACCGTTGTGTTATTACGTTATGTGTATTTGCAGAGGTTAAAGTGCAGGGTGGCCCACAGGTGTCTTTCAAAGATAAAGAGAGGCACATATGTCTCTTATCTGGAGTTGAAAACCACTAGAGGTTACACAGCATGTACATGGAGAGATGAACCAGCTTGGTAGCTTCTTTGCTCTACTTTCCGTTCTCCACATGTTATCTTCTCACGCCTTATCGGAATACATTCTGATACTGTTCGAGCACCATTCCAATCACAAAAGAGAGCAACAAATGTGACATTTTCGACAGCCTTGCTCTTTGGTACACCCTTAACTTTATCTAGTCTTTTTATTCACATCACAAGTTTAGTTTCTGGGTTTGTGCTCCTCTACTGCCGCTCCAAAACTCCCCCATCCTGTAGGGACATCATCTGTGTATTTGTGGAGAATATACCAGCATTAAGTCCTCATCTATTCAACTACAGGAGCTAGTTTTGCATACAGCACAAAGTACTATAGCTTATTCACAACTTTTAAACAGAATATACCGCCCAGCTGACTTCAAGGTCTGCAGACCCATTCAGGAGTGCTGATCATATTCCAGTTAACCGGTTAAGACCAAGAAAGGTGCTATGGCTCATAGATTCTACCGTAGAGAGCTGGAGCAAGGCAGTTACTTTGTGTTTGTGGGGTGTAGGAGTCAAGACTCTTTATCGCTTAGGATTTGTCCAGTATTAGACCTCAGTACAGAGCAGCGTCGTAGAAGCACACACAGTGCCTGACCCAGTTTCTGTCTTACTGAGCTTGTGTTATGATTTGCACTGGAGAGAACGAACGGATTCTCTGCAAGTTGTGCTGTGCAGCTGATTCATATAATCAAATGGAGTGTTAATTCACTGTTTCCCATTAATTACCTAGACTGTGGCGCCTGCCATTTGTCCTGCCACAGTTTCATAATGAACCAAATTTTATTTTGCCCTTTTCATAATGGCATAAAAGGTCTATATCATAGTGTTTTGTCTAAATTGTAGAGTGCTTAGATTCTCTCAGCCCCGCCATGCCCCTCTCATTTTCTCACTCACACTCTCACACCCAGCTGCCATCACACATTGAATCTGATTCTGTGGGAAACACTTGTTGATTGCTGTGTTTAGCAAAAGACAAGATCCCATCAACTGTTGTATATGATTCTGACGTCTCAAAAACAAATGATGTGGAGTTGCTTTGCTGTAGATTCATTATTGTTTTTCAACACCATAAATACAAGCTTCAGCATTTATTTTCCTTTTGTTGGTCACAGACAAAATTTAGGCCCTGTTCAGTCCTGGTATTAGAATCTGTCTCAGGTGATCCGAGTGGACAGCTCTAAATTCACCAGTTCACATCTGGCGTTAGATTGGGTCTCCAGTGACCACGTGTGATCAGATCTCACTTCCCCGCTCCATATGCAAATATACACATACTCAGTGTTAATAAAATATGTGTAGAGTTTATAGTTCTTTGTTTTGTCTGTCTGTCTTCATCTCTGTATCTTACTCATTTCATTCCCTTGTTAATTGCCTCCTCTCCCTTTTTCCGTGTGTTTCATCAGCAGCAGTCAGGCATCATCAGTCGGGTGACAGACACAGTAAAGAGCATCGTTCCTTCCTGGCTGCAGAAATACTTCAAGAATGAAGATGCTACTGAAGAAGGGGGTGCTGTACCAGGGACAGACCAGAACTGCCAGACGCCACCGCCGCCTCCTCCCAATGGCAGCGAAGAGGGACCTCCTCGTATTGATGGACGTGACTCCCCAGAACCTAGCACTAGTTACACAGGTGAGGGATCATTCAGTCTCTTGGGTCATCCCAGATTATCTGGAATAGTAGAGCTCTTGCATGAGAATTTCATTTTTCCATTGTCCTCAGTACCAGAATGCTCAACTGTAATTTTCCTCTCATGCACAGAGCCCTCAACCAGTCGGGCATCCCTGAATTTTCAGGAGTATGTCCTTTCTCGGCCCCCTCTGAGTCGCTCCCACCTTCATTTTGCCCCACTGGAAGCCTCCTCTCCAACATTGGGGGCTTCCAGCAACCTCTTCTCCCAGCCCTCCACCTCCTCAGCCCCTGGACCCTTTTCAACCGGCTTCTCCTTGGTGAAAGAAATCAAGGACAACCTCTCACAGCACGAAGATGATAACATCTCCACCACGAGTGGGTTCTCCTCCCGCGCCTCTGACAAAGGTAACAGCAAAGTTCCATGAAACATGTCACTTCACCTTCTGTTTTTAATGCACGTTTTTAAATAGATGTTAAATCACCTGCTGAGGTGATTGATTGAAATGAAAACCTACAGTCTGTTGAGTCTCTTAGGGACACAGTTGGATACCTTGCTGTGAAAATGGTATTCATCACACGTCTTGTGTGATTAACTGGTTTGAACAGGATTTCTTTGCACTGGCTGAGATTGAATAGCAGCATTAATAAAGCAAATTCAACCTCAGAACCAGAAGAAATTACTGATATTTGCTTTCAGTAATAATTGATAAATGTCACCAGTTATTCATGTTGCAGTCGGAAGAGGCTTGGGTTTAGTTCGTGTTTGTGACTTAATTTCTCCTATGTATGGAGATTAAGCTAGAATTCTGACTGAATTCGAACTGGTCTGAGATGAATCTCCTTTTGTTTTTCAGATGTCCCCACTTCAAAAACGGCATCACTTCCCCAGCTTTGGTCCCCAGAGATGGACAGAACAAACTCTGGGCCTCAGCCTTCCCAGTCCAGTCTGAAAAGGCCTGCATTCAACCTGTCTGTTTTTGGAACGTCTTCCAATGTGAGTATCTGGGTGTCTATTCGTCCGTACAGTGAGTCTGTCAGTGTATAATGGGGGGGGGGGGACAGTCTGAAAGAACTGATCAGTGCCACAAAACCTGGTATTTTGGTGTCATTGTGTTTTAATGATGTCATGAGTGCAGTGACCCTCTTGAATATATAATGTCCTCTGGGATTTGGTCAGTGCCCACAACTAACATACCATATATTATGGGATATATATAGGACATCCTATATATATGTACATAGTCTAAGAAAATGTTTTACTTTAGCTTATTAGTAGAAGCAATCACCCCACCACCGTTTTATAATGAAACAAAGATTAGGAGCTCGGGGAGAAATCCCGTCATATCAGTGGCCCACTGGTCTGCTAGTTTTTTTTTTAAGGCCAGCCCTCTCTGTGTACTGATTATCATTGGAGGTGCACATGGTAGCGAGCTGCTTGGGTTACTCTTCCTTCTACCTTCTCAGCTGTTAAGACTGTATCCACCCCCACAGCTCAGGAGTTTATTTATTGGCCAAACACGATCTGCAACAGAATTTGAGTTTAAATGTACTTTGTTATTTCATGTATAATATAATAATGGGTTTATGTTTGAGGATGCCATTAATTAATAATACAGTGAAAGAATTTTGCCCATACCCAATATGAATTAATGTAAGCCTTTCTCTTGCAGTCGACATTAAACAGCACAGCACTGAACTCCAGCCAACTTGGATATTCACCCTTCTATCCTGGGAAGACCATGTATGGTGGGGCAGCGGCAGTCAGGAGCTCTCGCACGCGTCCTGGAACACCATACCAGGTACGCTAGTGAGAACCATACACATTAAAACCTGAGTCGAGTTACTTTATAGTAAACATTAGTTAATTATAGTCCTTCTTTGTGTACATTCAACGTCATACGTTTGTCATCCCATAGTAGGTTAGCAATGAATTTCTGACATGACAGCGACTGGATGTTATTAATTAAACTGGAGACTAATTTGGCTCATCTGATCCGTAGGCCCCAGTGAGGAGACAGATCAAGGCCAAGCCTGCTGGAGCTCAGCCCTGTGGGGTGACGAGTGCCACAGCCAGACGCATCCTGCAGTCATTGGAGCGCATGTCAAGCCCTCTGGCTGTGAGTTTACACACGCATGGATGAACATTCCAAATCTCTGCAGTTCAAACTTGATTTAAGCTGCATCAGTGGTTTGCTATTTTGTTAATGTCAACTTAGCTTCATAATATTTTAGTATTTTCCTTGATAATTATGTTTTCTTAAAATATTTCATTTTGGTTTTCCTCATCTGCAGGATGCCAAGAGAATCCCAGCAGCAGCAGCCTCATCCCCCCTGTCACCAGTAAGTGCTTTTAATATACTTTCATGTATTGTTGAACATTAACACTCCATAAAAGCAGGTAACTAATATTCTCAAATGAAATATGATGACGACCAACCACCTGAAAACATTTGATCAGTTATGTCCAACAAAAAGTCTTTTTTCCCTTTTTAGTCTATGGATGGCACAAACCTAGATGCTTCACATTTCCAGTCAAAAAAGAAACGGGTAGGTACAAATTTTTGTTATTCCAAATCACAATGTAGTGTGAGAAGCTTCTGATTTCATTGTCACTTTGTGCCTGTTATGACTTTAAGCTTGTGTGTGCAGCATCAGCAAATAGCCTTCATCTGTCTTCTAATGGAGTCCGTAGACAAGGGTCACAAGGCTCAGTGATGTCAATGAAACAGGGGTGTCATTGTACAAACTCAGCAGCACTTGTTGTGGTTTGTCTTCCTGTCATTTCCTGTCCCCCTGCCTGTTGGCCTCAGTTACACTAGTTAACAGGATTCTCCTTCAGCTGGGACACAGCTGTTCTCCGCTGTGTGTGTGAGTGTTTGTGCTTCCGTGCAAGTGCTTGTGAGCAAAAGTATGCTGGACTGCAAGTTGTGTTTGGCTCGTTAATGTTGGTGTATGTGCTGTGAGTTAAGTGTGGTCCATTGATCTATTGTACCAGCTCTGGACTGGACTTATCCTCTGTAATAACTGTCAGACATTCCCCTCTGCGACAGCTGCTTTGTAAAGGCCAACAATGGTGTATTGACCCTTGCATGTCCAAAAAAATGAATCTAAACTGTAAATGATTTTTGAAACAGATGCTTGGGTTTTACAGTAGGGCACTTCATGATAGAACAACTTTAACCACCAAGGATTTACAGTTTTGACCCGACTGTCCCTGCAATAACACCAATAGATCTATACAGCTTTAGACCAATATTGAAGGATAATGCTGGTATTGTTTCATTAATAAACTGCTGGAAGAATAATGTATCTCTTTAACAAGTACTGTCTGTGTAGTTGCAGACAGATATGATTTACAATATGTATTGTCTGTGTAGAGATTTCTGTTAATGCCCTGGGAAGCGGTTTCCTTTTTGAGTTGAGGAATAAACTACTCTGGCTGTTTGTTATGTTGAAGCTACATCCCAATACTAATGCTATGGTGTTGACTATTGTATTTACATTAAGAAAAGGAATCACCTTTGGTCATTATGATTTGAATCTCCCCGTCTTGAATTCAGATGGATTCTAACCTCCCACCGGTGCAGAAGATGGTGGTTCCTGCTGCAGCCTCAGTGTCAGGAAACCGCTCTGTGTCCTTCAGGCCTACTTTAACTCCTGGAGGAGTAGGACGAAATGTGGACAGGACCCCAAGAGAGACGGTCGGGCACATAATGCTGCGTTTTTGTCCACAACATTGTTCCTACATGCTAAATATAACCAGTTTGTGTCTAACACATTCTCTGATGCTAATTATGTTCTTGTATTATTCCCACAGCCCACAAGACAATCACCTCAACTACCTAGGGCAACCCCAGGTCTATCTCAAAGGTACTGATGCAACACTATCAAATGCTCTGATTGATTTGGTATCAATACACCACAATTAGTGATGATACCATAAAAAAATAAATATAATATTAATTGTTGCAAAAATTGCTGGCATTTCTGTCAACTTTTTTCAATGTAGATTAAATGTAAATAAGTTGTCTGTGCTTCCTTTTATAATTATTTTGTTGTTCAAAATCTTGTCTTTTGCTATTGTTTCCAATGGAAACAAGATCATTTCCCCAACATCTTTGTAGTAATAAGTTCCAACAATTGAATGAAGATGAAATGCTAGACAATCGCAACAATTTTTGTGAAGTTTATGCAGTTCAGTTGTACTTACTGTACCCTTGTTACCCATCTATCAGCACAATTGGCTCCAGTGGTCCCGCCTATCCTCTGTCCAGCACGCCTGCAGCCAGCAGCGGTGGCTCTGGAGGGGGCAAGATGAAGAGAGAGAGGACCACTACACGAGCCCCCACAAAGCGCCCCGAGGAGGATGAGGTAAATGACTATTCTAGGTGGAAACGTCTGGTTTTTAATGAAATATCTACATAGGTGTGTAGAGGCCCATTTCCAGCAACTATCACTCCAGTGTTCTAATGGTACATTGTGTTTGCTAATCGCCTTAGAAGACTAATGGATGATTTGAAGGCTATTCCATGCAAGAAATTGCGACGAACCCGAACATGTCTTACAACGGCGTGTACTACCCTTCAGAGAACAGCACAAACAGGCTCTAACCAGAGTAGAAAGAGAAGTGGTGAGGCCCCGGTGCTCAACTCAGCAAGAAGACAAGTATATTAGAGTCTCTAGTTTGAGAAATAGACGCCTCACAGGTCCTCAACTGGCAGCTTCTTTAAATGGTACCCGCAAAACGCCAGTGCCAATGTCTACAGTGAAGAGGCGACTCCGGGATGCTGGCCTTCTAGGCAGAGTGGCCATATCAGACAGACAGCCAGAAAAAGCCATATCTGAGACTGGCCAATAAAAAGAAATGATTGATATGGGCAAAAGAACAGACATTGGAAAAAGTGTTATGGACAGACGAATCAAAGTTTGAGGTGTTTGGATCACACATTTGTGAGACGCAGAACCGGTGAAAAGATGCTGGAAGAGTGCCTGACACCAATATTGCTGCAAATGGAGCATTCTTTGACAAAAGTTTGAAGAACAAAATTAATATTTCAAATAAAAATCATTATGTCTAACCTTGTCAATGTCTTGACTATATTTTCTATTCATTTTGCATTCATTTCGTTTGATAAATAGAAGTATGAGTTTTCATGGAAAACACGAAATTGTCTGGGTGACCCCAAACTTTTGAACGGTAGTGTATACAATGCACGTTTATACCAGGGCAGTGTTGGGGCTTATTTTCAGATCTAGTCAGAACTCATAAATACAGATGAGATAATCATATATGATTTTATCTCTTTCCTCATCAGCCTGATAAATGCTATCCTCTGAAATGGCAGTCATTTCAGGGTGTGCAATTTCTCAATATAGAATGTTGTCTCAGCCCAGCGATACTCTTGCTTGTTTCTGACTTTAGATGGTTGAGATGCCAGACCTTCCGGCCATTTCACTTCCCATCAGCGCCGCCACCTTACCCACCTTCAGCTTCTCCCCTCTTTCTGCTCCCACTGCCTCCAATGTCACTGCTGTCACTCCTGCTAAGGAAACATTTGCAAATAAGGTACTGTCTCTTCTTACTACATTGTAGGTGCATTGTTAAATGCTAAACAACATTTTGCTAATTTTTATATTTTTTTCCAGGAACCTCCAACGGCCTCCACACCCCCCTTTGTACCTTTCACATTTTCCTCCCCAATTGTTAAAGCAACTGCTTCTAGCCCACCTACCTTTTCCCCTTCAGTAAGTAAATTATTATTCCTTAGCAATTTCATCATCATTATTGTTATTCCATTTTATTAAAAGGTTTATTTCCTTTTCCTGTTTGTAGGCTGGATTTACCTTTAGTGCACCTGTAGCAAAGTTAGGTTCCTCCATAACTAACGGGAAGCTGGCCACGCCCATAGCAGCAGCAGGTAAGAGCCTTTTCTTACCTTGGGCCTGATTCAGATTTCTTCCTGTACCAGAAGTCAGTTTTGATCCTTTTGTTGTCATATTTTCTACAGTGAAGCCAGCAGCAAACAAAAGCACAGAAGATTTTGAAGGACCCTTTAAACCCGCCAAGGTCCTGAAGCAGGGCAGCGTGCTGGATCTTCTCAAAGCTCCTGGTAAGACTCACTGACACATCATCTACACGCTTTGTGTTTTTGCATGGTCACAAAACGGAATCTGCAAATTCGTTGTTTTAATCCTTCTCCTGTTCTCTCCAGGTTTTGCCTCTCCTGTTGCTCAGCCTTCCTCAGGCTCAGACACTTCTCCCCAGCAGACCTCCACACAATCCACTGCCCCCTCTTCCTCCTCCACAACCACCACCCCCCTCTCTTCAGCAACAGGGTTTGGTGATATCAACCCGCTTAATTGGACCTGTGAAGTCTGCTTGGTGTCGAACAAGCCATCAAATGCAAAGTGTGTTTGCTGTAGTGCCCCACAGCCCAAATCTTCATCAATATCGATGGATAGTAAGCCTTCACCCATGACCTCAGTTGGGATGGATAGCAGCATGAATGCCACCTCCACCACTACGACCACCACAAGTTTTGGCACAATGTTTTCCAAACCTGTGGGAACCTGGGACTGTGACACGTGTCTTGTTCTTAACAATCCTGATGCAGTAAAGTGTGTGGCCTGCGAAACATCCAAACCTGGGACAGGACTTAAACCCTCACTGACTCTTCCCTCTGCCTTCTCAGCTGTTAAGACTGTATCCACCCCCACAGCCCCTGTTTCCACAGGGTTCATTGGAATTGGAGACAAGTTTAAAAATCCAGAGGGTGCATGGGAATGTGGTATGTGTTTGGTACAGAACAAGGCGGAGAACACAAAGTGTGTGGCTTGCACAAACGCCAAACCAGGTAATCAGAGCATGGTTATGTAATTTTATATTTTTAAGTTGCGTTTTGATTGTGGAAATACAAATGAACTGTGCCATTGACTAGAAGGTATTTTAGTAGATAATTATCAGTTTAATGAAGTATCTTCTTTTCATTATCCACGCTACAGGAGCATCGGCAGGAGCTTCAGTCGATTCATCTTCAGCCAGCACTGCTCCAGTGTTTGGGTTTGGAGATAAATTCAAGAAACCAGAGGGTGCCTGGGAGTGTGAAGCCTGTTTTGTACAAAATAAGGCTGCTGATGTGCAGTGTGTTGCTTGTCAAACAGTCAAACCTGGAGCTAATGTGGAGTTCAAAGGTAAAGTCATACTTTCAGTTTTCTTACTTATTAATCTTATTAATGATGTAAACGCCAAATGTTTCTTGATGCATAGTAGCATATAATATATATTTGTATTATAGAAAAATTATACTAATGCATGATGACATGTTGCTGAGAAGTACTCAGACGTTGGAATGTGACATAAATCAAATCCACACCTTTTCTTTTGAGGTTTTGATGTCTTTTGTTTCTCTTCAGCTTTTGGTTCAACCGCTGCTGGCTCCTCCACATTTGGCTCTTTTAATTCTGGAGGTATAAAGTTCGGCACATCTGACAGTACCTCGGGCTCTGGATCTGGAGGTTTTAAGTTCGGCACATCTGACAGTACCTCGGGCTCTGGATCTGGAGGTTTTAAGTTCGGCACATCTGACAGTACCGAAGGGTCTGGATCTGGAGGTTTCAAGTTTGGAGGCGTATTGTCAGAATCATCATCAGGTGGATTCAAATTTGGAATCTCCGCATCAGAATCCACTTCTAACGATGCTACTGCCTCATCAGGGTTCAAATTCGGAAGCTCAGGTGAGGGCTTTAAATTTGGAGCTGCCTCTAGTGATGACAAGAAGTCAGAAGAGCCTAGCACAGGTTCTGGGTTTAAGTTCGGAGCCAGTGATGGGATAGTTTTTGGAACTGGATCATCAAATACAGAAAGCAACACTACTAAGGGGGGCTTCTCTTTTGGACTGTCGAAACCTGAAGAGAAAACATCGGACACCACCACATCATCCTCTGTTTCTTTCACAGCACCTGTTTCTTCTCAAGGAAACAGCGACAGTGTTGCATCATCAAATGACACAACATCGGCAACCACCACCGCTGGATCTGTTTTTGGGAGACTGGGAGAGCGAAGTTTGGCGACCACCACACCACAAGGTGGCTCGGCGTTTGGCTCCTTAACAACAGACAAAGAGCCGGCTGCTCCCACGTTTACCTTCGGGAAGCCGGAGGAAAAGAAGGAAGGCACTGCTCAGTCCGCCTTCCTCTTTGATGCTGCTAGTAAGGAGGCAGATGCTACACCAGCACCGGCCACTTCAGGGGTCTTTTCCTTCAGCAAGCCCAGTGCTCCAACAGAACAACCTCCACCCACGTTCGCCTTTGGCAAGCCAGCTGACAAGAGCGAAACATCTGCTGCAGAGGCCCCAAAGCC